>CM059187.1:77953849-79153849 GCA_030323885.1 Branchipolynoe longqiensis
ACCCTCAGGCTAGCCTCAGGCTAGGGAGAGGTAAGCACGTCCGGTACCAGCAATTAGCATATACAACTCACGACTGGATAACGTGTCGTTGGGTTGCTCCGGCAAAATTAGTCTACATACAAGCAAATACGCAGTAAGTATAATAAAAACTGTGGTTAGCTTAATTATGATGCATTAGAGCATCAATATGGAAAGTTTAGACTTTCGTTGGTCCAATTTGGACGAGTTATTTGGTTATAAACAACCAAGGATAGAACACTCGAGTGGGTTTCTCGAAGGAACCAAACCGGTCATTAGCGGTTATGTCAACACCCGGGTCACCGTGTGACTATGGGTAGAGATGTGGGTTTCGCCCTATCTCATGTGGAAATTCTCTCGTACTCTAATAGAGAGTAATGTTGGAGATGCTCCTGGGTTTCTTTTATAGACTCCCCTAGACAAAACTTTTTCAGGCGTTTCTCCGAGTTTCGTAGCATTTTCTCCAACTTGTTGACGTAGTAGTCACAGGTGGGAGAAGTGTGCGGAACAGAGGGATGGGCGGGCCGATACACTGGTCCCGACCCCGCGTAAGGTTTGGGCTTGACCCACAACCCACGCACAAATTTAGCTTATTACGCCTGTGTTATAACGGTATAAACACGTTCTTTAACACCAATAGATGTCCAAATGAGTTTGAAACAACCATATTGTGACATATATATATACCGGGACTGATCAAAAATGTTTGTTTCAGTTCCCGATGGCCACGAAGCGGAGTAAGCGCGGTGCAGCAGCAGCCGAGGGGCGTGTTCCGAGTGGAGTGGACGAGGAGTACGACTCCTCACCCGTGTTGTCGGCAGGGCCGTCGACACAGCCCCGGGCGCATATCCTCTCCGACCCGGACGAGGACGCAGTGCCTGATGTGCCTGCGCCTCCAGATTGGGAGGCTCGCTTTGCAAGATTGGAAAGCCACATCTTGACTGCCAAATCGCCTGTGTCTCGGAAGCGGCGTAGGCCGAGTGTCCAAGAGGATTCATTTGAGGATTTCTTGGACACAGACTCGGCGGTGGAGCTTAAGGCTCCTCCTCCTCCTTCTCCTAAACGGAGGAAGAAGAAGAAACAGGTGATTTCTTCGGGTGATGAATTCACCAAGGAGCGGGCAGAGACTGGTTTTCGCAAAAAGCGGAAGACTAAGTCCAAAAAGAAGAAGAGGAAGAGGAAATATTCTTCTTCTGATTCGTCCACTGAGTCTACTTCTACGGAATCAGACTCAGACACCATATATGAAGGTGTCTATGCGGACATTGGCACTAAAGTGGCTAAGAAGGTGGAGAAGCCAAAGGCTAAGCGGGTTAAAACCACTACGCTTATGCGCGAGACCGTGAATGGTCATTTCCGCACGTTCAAACCGGCGGAGGTTATCTCCAAGTTAGGAGATGAGTTAACAGGCATAAAGGGTGTTCCCAACTCCATCATTAAAGAAATGGATCGGGATGTCAATATGACGGATGACCGTAAGAAGTTTGAGGA
Organism: Branchipolynoe longqiensis; assembly: GCA_030323885.1. Classification (NCBI taxonomy): domain Eukaryota; kingdom Metazoa; phylum Annelida; class Polychaeta; order Phyllodocida; family Polynoidae; genus Branchipolynoe; species Branchipolynoe longqiensis. The sequence continues at coordinate 77,955,359 of CM059187.1, forward strand.
TGTGTTGCACACAGTGCATAAGGCAGTGTTGGCTACCCTAACAGCTATTGTTCCTGTGGCTAATAGGATGCAGAGTGAAAATAAGTTCTCGTCTTTGGCTAAGACAATGGACAAAGGCATTGCAGTGCTAGCGGCGGCAGGTAATTACCTGTCGTTTCGAAGATATGAAAATGTCTTCAAGTCAGTTTGCACAGATGCTGGCAAAGAAGTGGCTCGCTCTAAGAAGGTTACCGATAATGAGGGGAAGGAGTTTACGCTCTATCTTGCTCCAGAGCCGATTAAAGGGAAACCTTTAGATAATACCAAGATGTTTGGCGGTCAACTACAATACCTCTATAAAGAGGTAGAGACTGCAGCCAAGAGTGGCAAAAACATGGATGGCAAGAAGAAACAGGAAGTTCCTCGTTTCAAAAAGTCACGAGGGGATTTTCGTCCACGACGGTTCACCAGAGGAACCAGACCGAGTTCAAGCTTCGGTCAAGGGTTTCGGGGCCGGGGCGCTCGCCCAGGCTGGACCGACAACACCGCACGGCCAATAGGCCGAGGGTTCAACTCGTCGAGACCTTTCCCCAGGGGCGGGTCCAAGTAGAGGTCCAAACACAAACTTTACAAGTCCCTGCAGCCTCTAAAAACACACAAACTGTAAGCAACTTTGTGGCTGGTAATATTAGTAATCATATTTCTGAGTGGCACAAAATTACTAGTGACCAAGAAATTATAGAAATAGTTAGGGGTGTTCAAATTCCCTTTACACAAATTCCTGTACAAAGTATAATACCTTTTCCATATAACATTCAACCAGTTGAACGAGACGCACTAACTAAACAGGTACATAAATTCTTTGAGAAAGGAATTATACAAAAAGTGACACACTGTTCAGGACAGTTTATTTCAAACATTTTCTCGAGACCGAAGCCTAATGGTGATGTTCGAATGATCCTGGATTTAACAATCCTTAATAAAAGGGTGGAATATCGACATTTTAAAATGTTCTCTCTAGATACGGCACGAGATCTGATTACACCAGATGCGTGGATGGCTAGTGTTGATTTACAGGATGCATATTATACGCTTCCCATAATGGAACAATACCGAAAATTTCTTCGATTTATTTGGGATAACCAACTCTATGAGTTTACCTGTATGCCGAATGGCTTAGCTTGTGCGCCACGTTTATTTACTAAATTGCTTAAACCTGTTTTCTCGGTAATGGCGAGGAAGGGTCACATAATGTTTCCATACATAGATGATTCTTTTATTATAGCATCAACACAAATTGGTTGTGTGAATGCAGTTTTGGATTTATGTGCATTACTCACTAAATTGGGGTTTTATGTACATCAACAAAAGTCAGTGTTTAAACCAACAAAACAACTCAAATGTTTAGGGTTTATTCTGGATACACAGTCCCTTACAGTGTCGATAACAGAACAAAAACTAATTAAGTTTATGACTACAGCGACTCAGCTTATTAAGTTATCAAAGCCAAAAATTAGACAGGTTGCTGTTCTTATTGGCATAATGACCTCATATGCACCTGCTGTGTTATATGGGAAGGCCCATATTAAGTCGCTAGAAATAGATAAAAATTTAGCGTTAACACGAACTAAAGGCAATTTTGAGCGAAAGATGTTTATTTCGCAAGAAGGGTTACAGGATATTGGATGGTGGATGCAACATATAGCAAGTTCACCAAATCCAATCCGCATGGCGGAACCTAATACAGTAATTACTACTGATGCTTCGTTAGAAGGTTGGGGAGCTCATCGAGATGGGGTCACAACAGGAGGTAGATGGCTTGATGATGAAAAATCAGACTATATTAATGCACTAGAATTGCGTGCTATTTATCTGGGCTTACGTAGTTTAGTAAAGATAAATAAATCACAGGTTAGAATACTAACTGATAATACTACTGCCATGGCATATATTCGTAACATGGGTGGAACCAAATCAAAGTCTTGCAATCAGTTATCTAAACTGATTTGGAACTGGGCACAGGCTCAACAAGTCTGGCTGACTGTAGCGCATATTCCAGGGTCACAAAATACACTTGCAGATTATAAAAGTAGAAATTTCCATGACCATTTAGAGTGGTCTCTCTCTACACCTTTGTTTAACTTCGTTTGTGAAAAATGGGGTACACCTGAAGTTGACTTATTTGCATCACGAAATAATAACAAGTTACCCTGTTATGTTTCTTGGCATCCTGAACCGGATGCTTGGAAAGTAGATGCGTTTGCTATTACCTGGGAAAATAATTATTTTTATATTTTCCCACCATTTAGCATTATCAGCCGAGTAGTGAGAAAAATCGGCTTGGAAGGGACACATGCGATACTGGTGGTGCCCGATTGGGACACGCAACCTTGGCTGCCAGCAGTTTCACAACTGGCAAAAGATCGTATACGATTCCCAAGAAAACTCGGGAATCTGACGCACCACGGACCGCTAGTGGTTCACGGCGACGTGTCAACGACGCCCCTATTGGCATTCCTTTTCTAAGGAAGCAGCTACAGCAATTTGGATTGGACAGAATTACTGAGGATAGGATAGTATCGGATGCCTGGAGGCCAGGAACTGTCAAAATGTATACAACCTATTTAAAGAAATGGGGTGTACATTGTTTGTTAATGAAAGTTAAACCAACAAATCCAAAGATTTCACAAGTAGCTCGGTTTCTTCGTTCTCTAGAGGATGAAGGACTTTCCTTTGGATCGATTAATGCGGCGAGGTGTGCGTTATCAATTATATTACCTAGAATTGATGGCGAAACAGTTGGAAAACATTATGTTATTTGTTATTTACTTCGTTCAATTTATCAAAGGAATCCTCCAAAACCAAAGTATAGTCGGTTTTGGGATGTTTCTATAGTATTTAAGTTGTTTCAGGCTTGGCCTCACAACTCGTGGTTAGATATAAAACAGTTAGGTTTTAAGGTCGCGGTCCTGTTATTGTTAGTAACCGGACACAGAGGACAGACGATTGTTGCTTTATCCTTAACTGGATTAGAAATAGACAAGGAACAAGCTACGTTTGATTTAGAAAAATTGCTTAAATCGAACACGTTAGGTGACCCTTTATCAACGGTTCACTTAGACTGTTTTCCGAATGATCGGAAATTATGTGTTGTGTCGGCCATACGGGCTTATATATACAAGACAAAGGATTTACGTGCATCACAACAACTATTAGTGAGCTTTATAAAGCCACATAAGGCGATTTCACGAGACACACTTGCCAGATGGACAATTACGGTGTTGAAATTGGCTGGAGTGGATACGAGTAAATACTCTTCCCACTCAACTAGAGGAGCCATGGTCTCCAAGGCACGGGTGCTTGGTATTTCTGTGAAAAGAATACTAGCGCATGCAGGCTGGAAGACGGCTAAGTCGTTTGCAAAACATTATAATAAACGACTAGAAAAGCCTACCGGCGTTGCAAAGCGTCTTCTCGCCAACTAACAAGAATAGGTGAGAACAAAAATTTAGAATGTTATAATAATAAGAAAGAATGATATTAAGGATAAAAATGAATTATGTAAAGGTCTCCCTAGCCTGAGGCTAGCCTGAGGCTGTTTACCGAGGTAAAATAGTATAGTTATACGAGTCTTACCTTGGTACAGATGATGGATAACTGTTGTTTTACCGAGGTATAAGCCTCGGATAGATGTGGGCTAGGGCCCTCCCGCCACACCCTGCCACATCTATTCCGTTGGTGTACCTTTTCGGTAAAGTAATAGTATCCATTGTTTGAAAGTCATTTTTATCCTCAATAAGTAGGTTAAGATTGCTGGTATCGGACGTGCTTACCTCTCCCTAGCCCACATCTATCCGAGGCTTATACCTCGGTAAAACAACAGTTATCCATCATCTGTACCAAGGTAAGACTCGTATAACTATACTATAAACAAGCCTCCTCGTGGGTGGGTAGGTATCAAGAAAGTTACATCGATTTGAACTTGAAAAATATGCCTGATTATGGGCCCTTTGTTCTATAGTAAACCAGCCAAAAGTTGTGACCCAAAATCTAGGTTTTGTACTTCAAACTCTCATATCTATTGTAATACAGGACATATTTAGGTGAAAGTTGTACTGCTCAATTCTCATGACTAGAGCTTTGAAAGGATTATTATATATTTCTAAAAGGTAAATATTAACATAGTTATGCCACTTTGAATATAGGCAGTGGCTACGCGTACACGACCATATTCGTAGACTCAAAGTCTAAGCGTACGTGCGCATGTGCCGTCATTCCTCATGTATCTTTAGCAGTGTCTACGCGTACGTGACCGTATTCGTAGCCTGCTGGTCTAGAAGTATGGCAGTGTGCATGAAGCAGCTAATACAATGGGTGCAGTTATGAAATGTGCTAGTTTCAGCTCAGCTCATGTCAGCTCTTGTTTTAAACATAGAACACTAACTAAAAATATATATATGATAAATTAAGATATTAATCTTTTATCCAGCATTGCATTTACATCAATATAATCAGCACATCTTATGCCATGTGCATTTAGATTTAGACAAATCTGGGCACTTAGACTAAAAAGAAATAAAAATACAAAAAAAACAGGACCCGTGGGTAGACAATGACCTGCTAACACTCATCATAGCCAAAAGTAAACTGGGTGATAAAGCAAAGCATGTTTTATCTCAGCCTGGAAATGGCAACCATCACCCCCATTCACAAAAATGGAGACAAACAAAACATAGGAAACTACAGGCCAATATCAATTCTTCAAACCCCAGGCAAGCTCATTGAAAAAGTGTTACATAGACACATAAATGAACACCTGGACAAAATGATATACTAAACAAAAGACAAGGAGCTTCAGGAAACTGCACTCCACATCAAAAACAATAGCTAACCTAACAAATGACATACTGGCATCAACGAACCAAAAACAATTAGTAGGAGCAGCCTTCATTGACTTCAGCAAAGCATTCGATACAGTAGACCACAACATACTACTGGAAAAACTCAAAACCATGGGCATAAAATCTAAAACCATGGACTGGATAAAATGCTACCTGAACAACAGGCAACAGAAAACAAAAATAAACAATACACTATCAGACAACCAACCTGTCACATGTGGTGTACCCCAAGGGTCAGTGTTAGGGCCACTGCTCTTTATAATCTACATAAATGATCTTGAAAAATGGTTGCAAACCAAATGCCTACAACTATATGCAGATGACACAGTCATATATATGCAAATGGCACCACAGAAGAGGAGGTAATGACTAAACTAAATAAGCTCCTACTAAAACTAGCCGAGTGGTGTGAGTCCAACAAAATAACCATCAACGCAAGCAAATCAAAAACAGTTCTCTTCTCGCATAAACAAATGCCAGAAAGAAAACTACACTGTAAGCTAGGAAACCAAACGTTAGAAAATGTAGACCATTACAAATACCTAGGCCTTGAGTTGGACAGCCAACTAAACTACAACCTATGTATTTAAACAAAATTGTCCAAAAGGTAAACCACAAACTGTGGCTATTTGCAAAGCTAAGAGACTACATGATGCAAGAAATGTCAATAAAAATCTTCAAAGGCATGGTGCTCGCCTATTTTGACTATGGAGATGTAAACTACATGGGTGCGAAAAAAGAACTTCTAAAAAAACTGCAAATACTGCAGAACAGAGCCCTAAAAATCTGCCTCAGAGTAGACAAGCTGCACCCCACCTATGACATACACAAAAGAACCAAAGTAAAATTACTATAAAATAGGAGAATAATTCATTTGAAAACATTAGCGTATAACTCCTGGCAAAACCACAAAGGGCTACTATAGCAAATAATGCGCCACTACTAAAGCAGACCAGAAGCCAAATAAAAGCCCACGAGAGAAGCACACTGGAAATGGCTGCCACGGTGTGGAATACCCAAACGGTAAAGGAACGACAAATTCCTGACCTAAAAACATACAAAAAACACCTGTGCAAAATAAGGCTAGGAAACCCCCACTAAGCTGCACTGCAAAGGGACATGTTATATGTCACGGCCCACCAGCGGGACACCCATTGGAAGGTAACCATGCCAAAAGTAGCCAGATAGAACACCACACAGCTACGTACAAGCCTATGATATGTAAATAGGAGTAGGCTAGTCTAGTAGTAAAATTAGAAAAACTAAAACACATATATGCCAAGAAAATCCAAGAAAACTAACATAGGCTACTAACCATAACAGCCAACTATCTATCTGCTACTGAAATGCAGACAATCAAATACCTTATCAGCTGCTACTGTATGATAAGATAACACCAACATTACAGCTGGCCAGCATTGAAAACAAGCCTGAATACCCAGGCTTATATGCTATGGACAGTATAAATACAGCCTCAATAAAAATTTAAAATTTAAAAAAAAGTGTTAGAGCCATAGCCAGAGTCAGTTTTACTTATTTTATTCATGTTTTTATTTATATCCTATGGTTAATGACATATGTAGAAATAGAAAATGGGCAGGGTTAATCAGATATTGGTTATATATTTCTTTGAAACAAGTTTGTGTTGACACATTTGACATTTTAATCGCGTATTGGCAAACTCAATGGCTCTATGCCAGAGTCAGTTTTACTTATTTTATTCATGTTTTTATTTATATCCTATCGCTAAAGTTGCATAGTCCGATGGTTTTGAATTTCGGTATTTTTTCTGAGATAAATATATTAGATCGATTACTAGCATCTACTTTACATTAGTTCAAAGTTACTTTTATTTTAAATGGTAAACTTTTGAGATATTTTGAATGCAAACATAGAAGATTAGTTTTGGCAAGCTTGCCAAAACTCTGACACGATAGACTTCTGTAGTAACAGGTTCTGTTAAATTGACTCAGGATTGCCTTCTATGCAGAAACAAATGCTTAATAAGTGCATCAGTAGGAAAAACTCGCGCCCCAAAACTATGTCTGCCATGCTCAACGTCAACAGTGTAACTGACGAAATTCAAACCGATGCGCGCGCAGCCTCACGAGACAGATACGCACGCACGTACGCGTAGACCTCGAGGCTACGAATCCGGGCACGTACGCGTAGACACTACGTTGAATATAAGAAAAGCTATGACCCAAAATTAAGATTTTGTACTTCAAACTCTCATATCTTTTGTAATACAGGACGTATTTAGATGAAAGTTGTACTGCTCAATTCTCATGACTAGAGCTTTGAAATGGTTATTATCTATTTCTAAAGAAGTAAATAGTGTAGTAGTCTGTACATGATCTCTACTACCACGCGGTAGCAGCGGAGACTACGCCGTGCACCAGCGCAGTACCACTATACTGCGCCAGGTGGCGGCACGGGTAGCCACCAGGCAGACCCCAACTGGACTGCCATCTACTGCGGGTGGCTGACGCCCCCCCCCCCCCCCCCCCCCCCCCCCCCCCACACACACACCTGTAGAGTCGATGTGGGATCTGCGGAGTCAGGGGGCAGGTCAGACAACTACTGACGCCGAGGAGAGCAGATGGTTCAATAGACCAAGTTGAAGCGTACTCTAATTGAATCTTGGTGTTCTTCCGTGAGTGACCGTGAGAGTGGGAGTCGAAGGGCCGTGGGCCATTACAATATTAACAAAGTTATGCCAATTTCCCTATTTCGGATGGACCTTGGATAGCCAACCCCAACACAAAACAAGCTAAAAAATCTACAGATACTAAATAATCACCATGCACCTACTACTGTGTGAGAAATAAAAACATCTTATCACCTCCTACTGTGTGATAATATTAAACTACTACTACAACTGGCCAGAATTGAAAACAAGTCTGAGCACTCAATCTTACATGCTATGGACAGTATAAACACAGCATCAACAAGAAGAAAAAAAGTGCTGCGGATCAAATAACTCTCTTGGCAATCTATCAAACATCCTTAAAATTTCACATGTAGAGAACTAATGAAGGAACAATACTTGCTTAGTTTGATAGGATATTTTAATCACCTTTGAGTGATTTGATGAACATTTTTGTAATTCAACCATCAACTTTTGAGACTAATACTGGTCCAATTGAAACAATTAAAAAATAAGGATGTAGATAAATCTGTACTCTATGTCATGAAAAGAAGAGTTACATTGTAGCTAGAAAACCCTCCTTTTGGCGACCTGAAAGGTAAAGCCTACTGCAAAGCAGCTCCGCACAGTAGAATGGAGCGAGCGTGATCGTCGTTGCCGAACCGATTCGCGGCGATCGGCAGTATTCGCCCCTAGCTACTTGTTGCAGCTATGTGAGCATTTTTGTTAGAATGCATTTGATCTCAATGGAACATATACCAATGGAAAGAGCTTGAAGGGACCTTAAACATGGTAGTCATAGAATTGATAGACTTGGTTGCTTTACGCCGTCTCGGCAGCATAGGCCATATTCACAGCAAGAAATGTTTGTTTTTGTTCAAACCATCGCTTTTACATGTAAAAGTATACATGACTTCTGTTCAAACCATCTAATGTGAATATAAAGAAAGTTACAACGATTTGAACTTGAAAAATATACCTAATTATGGGCCCTTTGTTCTATAGTAAACCAACCAAAAGTTGTGACCCAAAATCAGCAGGACATAAGCGATGCCGAGGCATGAATGCCAAGTAGCACAAAGCAGAGGTGATAGTGCCAGCAAAAGTTAAGTGCTGTGGATCAAATATCTCCTTTGGGAATAGATCAAACTTCCTTAAAATTTCACAACATGTAGACAACTAATGATGGAACAACAATTTCAGTTTGATGAGATAATTTAATCTCCTTTGGGTGATTTGATGAAGATTTTGTGGAGAAAAGTAGAACTTAAAATTCAACCATCAACTTTTACAACTGATACTGGTCGAGTTGAAACAATTAAAAAATGAGGATGTAGAGAGATCTGTGCTCTATGTTATGAAAACAAGAGCTAAATTGTAGCTAGAAAACCCTTTTAGCAAACTGATAGATAATGCCTACTGCAAAGCAGCTCCGTGCCGCTGAATGGGGCTAGTGTTACCGTCGTTGTCTAACCGCTTTGCGGTGATTGGCGTTCTTCGCACATAGCTACTTGTTGCTTCAAACTGGACGAACATCATCGTAGTTTAAATGGCACCATTTCAATATTTGATTGACCATTCCATTGCGGTATTACTAGATAAAAATAATAGACATGGGTTGCGGGAGTAACTAGCCATTACATAGCTATTAGCATTGACAGATGGTACATACCCATCATTTGGGCTTTGCACTGTCTGTGTGCCAGAATGGAATCCAACGACGTAATAGTTCACTCAATCACCTAGCCCTATGCGAGAGTGTGGTATTTTCACGATCACATATAAATTAGATTAGAGTGTTTGAGCTATATGCTCAGGCCAAGTCGGAGACTCCACAATCAGAGCCTATCACATGTTCTGAGGGTGCTCTGTTCAGTTTTGTCATGTGCAGTAATGAGTGTGAATCTGCTGGCATTAGCTGGGTGTATCCTGGAATCTGTGGTTCATCTGGTATTGTTGTTAACACCTTGTCAAGCTGCCTTTTGAATGATTGTACACTGCAGTTTAATTGATTTCTAGTGTAAGCTGGCATTGTATTGAAGAGCTGTACTCCTCGGACAGAAAGACTTCTTTCCCGCAGTGTTCTTGTTGATTGTGAGGCCTTTGTATTTATTGCTGGTACCTTACCAAGTCTACCATATCTTTTTGAATGATATGTTGTTATGCCATAGTTCAGTACTTTGCCTTCAATCATTTTCCAGGTTATATAATTTGATATCGCTCACATCGATGTTCAATGGAGGAGATCTTGAGGAATTTTAGTCAGTCCCAGTAATCCAGGCTCTTGGTGTCTTCGATATATGATGTGAAGCTGCTGCTGTAGTAACTCTAGCTTTGTCAGCTTTCCTTTAGAAGTGGGTATTCACAGTTGTGAACAGTAGTCTATCCGTGGGAGTATTATGGAGTTCCAAAAGGTTTTCATTACCCCAGCTTCTCTTGACTTAAATATATGAAGCACCCATCCACTATATTTTCTGGCTGTTTGGCATACATAGTCAATGTGTTCAGTGAATTTGAGGTTGCTTCCCATGTATACACCAAAACCTTTCACGCTGTTATAAATGATATATGTCATATGATATCCTTCACTGCTGTGATTGATATACATAGTTTTTGTTGATAATTTATTTCATATATTTTTAGACACCAGCGGCCATCACGAAAATCAAAGGACTTATGCAAGAAAGGCCAGATATGGTGAGTTTACTGCTTATTTTTTAATATTAATTTGAAGACTATAAAAAGTAGGAAGTGGCTATTCGTATGGAACCGTATGAATCGCCAGAGCGCTTATTATTATGACACTCCTTTTTTTCAATTTTTAAAAATTCCAGTTGAATAACATATTTTTTCAGCACCCAGGTGCTGGTCTTCCTGCCTTAACAATTTTTGTATGGGGTTGCGCGGCCGGCGTTTCCGCCGGCCAAGCGCATTTCTCAGCATTTAATCGCAAGTTACATGGCTATAACTTTTGACCTATTGAAGCAATCATAACAATTTTTGTTGTATACTATTGCTACATTAGTTCCTTTCATGCTTGCCAAAAATCGGTATAATAGGACCAGCGGTAAATTAAGGGGGAGTGGGGAATTGGATTGAAGTTTAGTGGAAATCCTGCCTTGCGCATGCAACTAGGCATGACCAGTAAAATATCCAAGAATCTTTCAAAACATGTTTCCCTATTTGGAATGTCAGCATGGTTCTGCAATTTCAAGAGACAAAATGAGGTCACCAACCCCTTACTGATCAATCAGAGCACACCTTAAGTTTTGGCAGAATTCTCGCATATTTTGAAGCGTTGGTGACAAATTAAAGAAAGACTTAATGAAAATCACCAATTTCCAGGTAAGAGATTGCTTTCAAAACTTGGATACATAAAAACAAACCTTTCTAGATTAAAAATATATTCTAGTTAGAGTTCTAGCTATTACTAGTATTAGGCTTATGCGAGGATCATAGGTTTAAAAGTGGTCTCCCTTGCAGTGGTGCCATAGCAGAATGGGGTGTCCCCTTTTGTGTCTTTTCATAGGTATATTTTGAGATATTTCCAAGCTACCACCACACTGGTGATGTAGATCACATGCCCACCTACAATCTCCTCTTTGAATTGATGATGTAGGATAGAAATTAAGAAAGTTGTAATATTTTGAAGTTGAACATCATTTTTATCAAACTTTTTCTTGAGGGAAACAAGCAAAATCATTTAAAACTTCGTACCCATCTTTAATACCTATTAATGTACATATTGGCAAAGCAATCCTTCAGCTGGTTTGATGTCTTTACATACGTTGTATATAATGTTTTATGCGATAATATTTTATTCAATAATATTTTATGCAATTTCAAGAACAACTTGCCACTATTATTGTCACTGGTGACATTAATTACAGTACAATGTGTGGAAAGCTCATTTTCTGTAGGAATACATTTAATTGTATGGCATAGACTTAACTTTTCGCAGCCATATTGGATTTTTAACAGCCATTTTAAATGTTGGCATCCACAAAAATGTTATAGGCGGATTCCTTACACGCGGTATGCGAATGGCATGATTCCTTACACGCGGCATGCGGCACACGACTGGCTATATTTAAAAAATAAAAATAAACAAGTATACTCAATACTGCACTGTATATGACCTAATATTGCATTTATATCTATGTACCTCTTAGTACGTCACATGGTGGTTCCTACCTTTATAATTACCAAATTATAGATAAGTATTCATATTTTGGTGGCTCTGGTAGCATTTTTACTAACCCAAACCCCCACCACCACCACTACCATATGTTTCCCCTCAGCACCATTGTGTGTGACTGTTCCGTAATGCTCAGTCGCCTCTCCTCATCTAAAACTAATGGACATGTGCGACTGATGTTTCTATTCGCATACCGCATGCCGCACCGATCGCTACAGGGACCGATCGATTTGACGCATGCCGCATACCTCGTGTAAGGAATGTAGCCCATAGGCTTCAAGGCGTTTTGATTTTTTGTCGCATTCGCATACCGCATACCGCGTGTAAGGAATGCGTCCTTTAGTCTTACTATGTTGATTCAAAGTATGTATGGTTGTGTAGACCTGAAGTGTTCTTTTCTACTTAACTTTGTGAAAAGATATCAAATTTGATGTTAGTTGTCATCTCTTTAGTGGCCATCTCGGATGTAGAGTGGCCATTTTGGATCTTAGTATTCATAAAAATATTCCCTTTTCTATGCTGATTCTAAATATATAGTGTTTTATATATTTAATATGGGTCTATCTCACTTTTTAAAGTGGTTTGCATGAACAATATCAAATAAGACCCATTTTTGGTGCCATGCACTTCTGTATATATATATATATATATGTTAGTAGTGATTATTGTCGCCTTTTAACTCAGGATGTTGTGTCATCAAATTTGTCATAACTTTTGAGAGAATGGAGGTATTTACATCAAATAAAAAGTGTTATATTACTGGCACTTTGCTCTTTCTGGTTATGTAATACAATTGCATGTAGCATTAGTCTAAGATTCTGGTTCTGTAATAAAATTGGATGTACCATTAATCTAAGATATACCCCCAGAACCCCCTAATAAACACTCTGGCTATTCATACAGTCCCGTACGAATAGCCACTGCCTAAAAAGTATAATCATTTCCAGGCAAGCGATAAAACTGTTCCACTGTGCACCGGACACTAGATTCAGGCAAATCGAGTCTAAATGAAATAGAACTTAGAAGCCACCCTTACATAACCAGTGTCATCATCGCTGTGTACTCAAAAATCGAAACCATATGGTGATTTATACCTTCTGTATGGCACGGTGTGATTTTATGGAATAGGTTTCAAGAGGATGTAAGAACATCATCCTATTTTGGTATATTTAAATCTGTCCTCAAGACTCACCTGTTTAGTGTAGCTTTTTATATTTCTTATTGTAAATCAATTTCTCTCCAATTACTGTAACTAAGTTGCATATGGTTTTGCTTACAGTGCTTTAGAATGGATTGTATTCGTTTGTTTGTTTGTTGTTGTTTTACGTCCTAGCAACATCTAAGGTCATATCAGGACGGGTACCGACTTGTGACAGTGCGCATCCTGGCGACTTTATAGTGCTGTCTCACTGGGAAACCAGGCCGCCGGGACCATGACCTGGTATCCCACTCAGTCACATTGTATTCGTGAGGATGTTCTAATAATCTTTTATTATATTATCAAAATTCTGGTGTGGTATTTTGACTACGGTATGAAAACATTCTGTTTTTATCGTGTTTGTCCTGACTGCCAATATGGTAATTTTGACTGGGTGACTGCTTAGCTGAATTCCACGTTCAATGAGCATATGCACTATTTGGACAGTATTAATCTTATTATAGTAGAGATAACCATCATGCCTACATTTGCTTAACACTTGTACTGCCGATGCCCCTCCTCCAACGTAAATTTGACGTGATTCATGTGATCGGCGAACCGTTGCCATTTGCGAACAATTGTTCATGTACAAACTGATTGTTTAATTTGACCATCCCCCGATTACATGACACCATTGTTCTGGATGCAGAGTTGTCCTTTGAAGACATACTACTGTTTGAGAAACTTCCATACAATTTCCCTTTAAACTGACCCGGTATAGGCCGCTGAGACACAAACCGTACTCCGACAAATGCTCTTCAAGAATACCGTTGCAGGTTTTCAGTTGATGCAACTGCATATGTGAGGGGAGAGTGTTGAGGTTGGTTGTTCTTGCTGTGTTGTAGTTAGTCCAGCAGCACTGACAAGGTTTCTAGACAACCCTATGGAGAAAAATATCAGAATTTGCAATTTAAAATGGTAAATATGAAGTTCAGACCAGCTACTTTTTGTATGATGAATAATTGATTAAATCATGTAGATTAATAGACTTTAAAAGTTGAATTGAGAGCTTTATGTGGCTGCCATCTTGCAGTGCTGACACATCATACTTTTTTCAAGGAAAACTCACTTTTTATACTCTTTTCGTGTATAAATACTTTTTTTCTAAAGAACAAAAATTTGCCAATTTGGTAATTGAAAACTTGGAATTAGGAATTTTGTGAGAATGAGAGATTTGCTTTGCTAGTCTCTTTGCAGGAGTGGTGTGCATTTTGTTGAGTTCTCTGCTGTCAGTGACTAAGTGATGCAAAGCTGAGAGCTCAACAGCCACAACTCCTCACAACACTGTATACATCATTCCTGAAGCATGTTCACAAGCAGCACATGTTAGCTTAAAAAAGTAACAAATGGTCACAAATCCGGGTAAGTTATTTAATACTTTAAAAAAAAGACAATTTTGATACTTAAAAAAAAGAGATTTTATACTTTTTTGGTAAGATCCAGAGTGGCAGCACGGATCTTGGTGGTTTCCATGGATTTCTCTGTGTGTGGGGAACCCCTTTAGGTCATGTAATGAGGGAATCTCACCCATACATTACAGACCTCAACTCTCTTCACCCCACACACACGTTCGGTTGCATGAACTGAAAAAACACTAAGCAACGGTGTGCGTGGAGAGCGTTTGTTTCTGCGTGATGTATACCGGGCGACTTTAAAGTGTGGTCATCCAATTTTCATTGCAGGTTGGATTGAAAATTGGTGTAAAGACGCGGGGTTGCAACGGGTTGTCCTATGTATTAGAGTATGCTAATGAGAAAGCAAAGTTCGATGAACAAGTGGAGCAGGATGGTAAGTTACAAATAATTCAAGTCTAATTATATTTGTAAGTCACATCAAATAATCTATCACTGGGTATAATAGATTAGAATTTAGAAATGTTGTTCTTTAAAAAAAAACTAACTCGCAAGTGGACATTATTTCAGCAGCTTTAAATTCTCTATTAAAAGCATCGTAAATTATATTACTTAATAATCTCTTTTCATTAATCCGGAGTAACTGTATGAAAATTAACTAACTTTAGAAATATTTGGAATGAAATTTGTGTGCATACTAGTTAAAGCTACGTACAATGTGCCAATCTGTTGCAACTGACAACTTTCAAGCGTTTTTGCGGTAGCACCAAAACCAAAAAAAAATGGGGGGTGGTGGAAGAGGAACGAGTACACTAGTATTTAAATGGGGTATGTAGGATAACATCCATGTATGAAGTTCTGGTTATTGTAACATTACCATGTTTCCTATGTTTCTGAATTTGGTATGATTACATTACCGTGCTTCACATATTATTAGTATTGTTACTGGACCGCATTTCATAGATTATTTAGTAAGCCCTCATTAGAATGCCATCAGTACAAGTTAAGGATAGTTACTCCCCTTACTGTAGGTAGATAGTTATCACCTCACTTATGACTGCTAGTGACAGTCCCACAGAGCACAACACACATACCTGACACCGCAGCATCTTAGTAGAGAATCAATCAATCCATTATTTATCACCAGTTTAGTAATATATAGTAGTACAACAATATCTGCTTGGAGAGTGTAGGAGAGCCTGTTCTGATTGGCTGCCCTCCCATTGGCTGTAGGGCACCACACATTCATGATTGACAGCCCCAGATAGAGGTGGGAGAGACATACACCAACAGCCACCCACACACTCACACTGGCCTGTGTGTTGGCTGGAGATATCCTTATCTGCTTGTGTTAACCCTCTGCCTGCTGTGTCCCTGCAGTTCCCATAACTATTTCTTGTACCTTGCCTTATAATCGGAGACTTTTACACAAGTATGTGTTTGGGTTTGGAAAAAATATGATCTTAATGGATTATGTGACTAAGCTGAGTGCACTAGGATCTGAGTTGGATATGTAGGCCGTGTTGGTAGACCATGGGATCGTGGGTTCGAACCGTGGTCGAGTCAAACCGATGACTTTAAAAATTGATACTTGTCGCTTCCTCGCCAGGCACTTGGCATTATTAGCATAGGGCATGGACTGGTTGGCTCAGTGTCAGGATAATGTGACTGAGTGGGATATCAGGTCATGGTGCTGGCGACCTGGTCTCCCAGTGGGGCAGCACTATAAAGTCGCCATGAGTGCGCACTGTGAAAAGTCGGTACCCATCCTGATATGACCTAAGATGTTGCTAGGACCTAAAACAAACAAACAAAATGGACATGTAGGATCAAATATGAATGAGCGTTTTGGTTGAGAAAATTGTATGCTTTCATCAGACTATGCAGGTATGTAAGATACCTGGTAGATGTTTTGGTTTAGAAAATAGTCTGATTTCATCGGATTATGCAACTTTAAATAGGTCTAAGCTAAGAAGTATATCAAGAACTTAACACATTGGTATTGTTTGTATATTCCACAGGAGTTAAGGTCTTCATTGATTCAAAGGCACAAATGACGCTATTAGGGACCGAAATGGACTATGTGACAGACCAACTGACAAGCGAATTTGTCTTTCATAATCCCAACATCAAAGGACTGTGTGGTTGTGGGGAAAGCTTTAGTGTATAACAGTATATATACACATGTGTTGTATTCAGGTGTGTATATTAATTAGAACAAGAGTAAATAAATATGTAGGTAAGATTTGTGTCAATCTTTATAGCTAGGGGTGTTTTGTTACTAGTTTTTGCCGATATCACTATTGGCGCAGGACAGCAGCCAACATCATAAAACTATTCTTTAAAACCTATTTCATGTTATACCTGAATCGACAGACATGATCTTTACACTCCTATATTTATATCATCTTGTAAAAGATTATCTCTTCATAAACCGTACAGTAACTCTAATGAATTAAAACAATTGACGGAATCGAAATAACTAAAATTTAGATTGCATTGTAAGCAGGAATATTCATGTCACCATGTCATTAAACTTGTATATACAAATCGACCTGGTATTGCCTGTCATTTTAAATTCCTTGTATGGCCTGTCATTTTAAACACTGCATATCATCAATTGATGTAAATATGTATTTTGAATTTACGAATAAATTGTTTAAAGACGTATTCGTTAATAAGCTCATTTCAGAAACCAGCTATAAGTGAATGTACTCACATTTTTCACCCAATGGACCCGTTTTAACACGAGGAAAGACTACCCTTCCCGAATCTCTCCTGTTTCAATCCACGTATTGCAGTGATGCCAACTTTCCTTAATTAAAAATAATCCACGTTTTCCCCTATAAAAAATAGTTTCATATATACATTTATAAAATATATAGTTATAATATATATAATTATAATATATATTATGTTCATTCACTGAGTAAACAAGGAGACATTTCATTTGCAAATAATTGGAACTTCCTCATTCCTTTATTCTTTACCCAGTCCTAGTAATGCTGAATGCCCGTCTATGTAGTGACAATACATTTTAAACTCATGCCCTTGGGCAGAATTTGAATCTCACAAGTTGTCAAATGGAAAGTGAATGCTTAACTTATTTGACCATTCCGCGTGCCTATGATAATGAATACTGTATAAATAATAAAGACATGGGACTGAACACTCCGCTAGTAGCCTCAGCGCGAACGCTTCCGCTAAATTTATGCTTTCTTCTAATATTAACAGTAAGATTTCTATCATTTTTCTCGTACTCTCTTACGGCATGAAAAAAACCATGGTCACTCAGCACTCGTACACCATAAGTGTATACAATGTCAATATGTGCTTGGAAAGATTTATTTTAATGGATGGAGTTATGAACTGCATGAGAATCAAACATGATTTTTACCTGAGTGGCAGAATAGAATTACTGAAAATTTTCTGCCATCGAACATACATCTAAGAGTTTCAAAAGTTCCACTTGAAAATAAATCTTTACATAATTCACACTGCAGATGTATATATCCAACATTTGTTTTGCAAACTTGTTCCTGCTTTAATAAACTACATTGTTGAAGAAATATTATCGTACTTAGATAATTCATAACACAAGACCAATATGGGAAATAAATTGATAATTTATTTTATGTGAAGATATACTACAAGATAATATGGCTCAGATATAGATAATTACAATCTCAATGTCTGAATAGTTTGCTTACAATTTCTCTTGGTATCGTTTCTATAAGGCCATTTACACATACATCATATGTCCATATTTAATTTCCAGTCGCTTCTATTCCTCTTCTCCCTCATCGCTAAAAGCCTACCGCTTTCTTCTCGTAACTCCCTCAGCTCTCTCTCCAATTTTAACTCTTCAATTTCTCGCAGCCTCATATTGTTCATAGATATCTCAAGCTCAGAACTGCCGTCTGATACAGCTGCCATGGCCATTTTTGTGGTACCGCTCCTGGTTGTAGTTGCTTCTAGCATTTTCTTAGCACAGGTTTCCATATCTGACGTATCGTGGCTTGCTGCACACGCCCCACAGAAATCTATTGGCATAGTCTAACAACAGAAGAATCTTGAATACTATCCTGCCAGGCAGCGGTATGCACGTGACCTCTCAGTTTAAAATTTGGCGCTCATGTGATGCCTATGCTGTGCTGGCTGGCGTATGACTAGGCGCTAGTGGCGCCAGCCTCTCCTAGCGGGTTCCAGCCCACAGTAAATGATACAATCGATCCATATGTTGAATAATAAAAACCATGCAGATAAATACAAAATATCACAAGCCTACTCCGTCCATTTTATATTCATATTATTAAATATATATCACACAATTAAGGGTCTTTGCCTATAACTATAAGAAATACATGCATTATATATTAGGATTACATGATTCTAGTTTCGAACCATAAGATTCCATGATGCGGTATAGATATATATGAATGCTATTTTCTGTCTTTGTACAAATCTGTGAAGGAAAGTGCAAAGTTCCTGTTGTTTCCTATGGCAAATGGGGCAGCATTCGCACCGATCTGTCCTCGTAACAATCCACTTGCCACATTTACATTCGGACATATGGAAGCACTAGGCCTACTGTGTGTTTACATGCTTTTCCATTTTTTACCGCATACGCATACTGTGTATATGGAATCTTAGCTTTCGCCAAATTGCGTAGCAAGTGCTAAGAGGAGCAGAATTTTAGACACATATTTGAGTATTGCTGATGATCGGCATCGACCAGGACTTCTTCAAAGGTGCCTCCGGCTTTTCCACACGCTTGTGCCACACATCTCCATAGACTATGCAGTGTGATGGTTAAGGGTAACATCACAACCAAGGGGCCGCTGATCCTCGGGATGCCTTTGTGGTTCAAACTCGGAAAGACTTTTTTGGCTTCGCGCACATCTGCTCCAAGCAACATATGCCCGAGATCATTATCTCAGCAGGAAAATAACAAATTGGATTGTCTTAGAAATGTAAAGTAGGCGATTAGTATTGCAATTGTTAGGACATTAACTACATTCCAAGCTGTTCTAAAGTAGGGCCTATTTAATAATATTCATTATGTCTATTAGAGTTAAGCTTGTACCGTTATATGATGAGAAAGTTTATATACGCTTCTTGTGTGTGTATGTATATATATTTGATTTAAATACCAGTGCACTCACAGTAGGCTATTTGCTCTGCGAATTAGCAGAAGAATGATTACTATTCGCAGAGCTGAGGTTGGGTAAAGTTGGGTCAGGTCAAGTCAAGTCAGGTAAAGTGAGGTCGGGTACCCGAGATCACTTTTCCCAACCTCAGCTCTGCGAATAGTAATTATTCTTCTGCTAATTCACAGGGCAAAGCACCTCTGCGAATCCACTAGTATATATATATCTCATGTATATACGTGCCTAATTGAAGCTTTGTTCCCCACCACGGACTATGCGACCGAGGCCAAGAACCAAGCGATCCCAACTGACATGACGTTAATGAATATTTTCCAGTTTTCCCTCTACTCTTCTACATGAAAGTGAATTACTAGCTTGATGACTTCCATGAGAATAGAAATACTTATATGTGATATAATCAGTGTTGCAGATGTATATTCCAGATGAGATGAGGAAACCTGTCAAATGGGTCATATTCGACCATGATGGTCCCGACCACTCGGGTTGTCCGAGTCGTCAGGATTTAAAATAGAACACCGCAAGGTTATCCTAAAAGTACATGACCGTATGCAAAACGATCCGGCCCCAGGGCCCCAGGCCTTTGCTGGGGGTATCAGGCGCAATGGGGGCATTCGACTGGGCCCTTTCTATCCACAAGATTTACGGATGGAACGGATGGAGCCACATACACACATCTGAATCACCGATATATGAACCCACTTCTGGTCCCAGTTGAATAGGAATTTGTTGGGAAATATTTTGATATTCGGATAGAGGCCCAGTCGAATGCCCCCAATGACGTCACATTTGTGCTGGTACCTATAGGATAATAGCTACCAGTACACGTCCCATGCATTCTTTTAATGGCTTTTTTTTTTTTAATAACCCAATTAATGAAACAAAACTATGCAATTATAAAATACTTTGAATCCTTTGTTGCTGTAGTTATATTGGTTATTAAACAAATAACAAGTTTTGAATTAACCCTTTTTCCCCAGCCTGAACGTGTTCTTTTATGCAACCCGAGGGTGTAGGATCTGTACATGTGCAAAAAAGTGATTCGGATGATCCGAGTTTAATCGATTACAGCCATGATGACACACGTCCAGGAATCGCGATAGACAACTGCTGGCGCCACTTGCTCGTCGTTTTCTTCTTTTAACACTAGTTTGCACCACATGTTCGTCTGTTCACTGAATCCTTCTGGCTCCTTGCTCGATTCGTTACATTAATACAACTTTTCCAATACTAACTTAGTATGATCGCCTAGGGACATGCATTTTATATTTTACTTACATTGCCCATCAACTCAATTTAGGGTACTTGGGAATCATTAGATTGGTCTCCATGTTATGAATTACCCATGTAACATGCACAATTTAAATAGCCGGCATGTAATAATGGATGGTGAAATATAGATTTAAACAAATTAAGGCTCCTTGGCCGTATATCGATTAACACGACCCGAGTGACTCGGGTCACCCGAGTCGTCAGAATTTCAAATCGAACACTACGAGTAGAGTCGACAAATACAGGTGCCGTGTGCAAAACAATCCGACCCAAGTAACCCACCTCCTAGCTGGGGTTGGCTATGAGCGATGACGTCACATTTGCGCTGGTACCATCCTGCAGGATATCACCTACCAGTACCAGTCATACATGTTTTTTTTTTAAAGAATAACTTAGATTAATGAAATGGAAATATAGCTAAACTAGGCCATCATAAAATACTTTAAATCCTATTTTGCTGTAGTTTTATCGGTTATTACAAAAATATATAAAAATTGTCCACCCGAGCACGGAGAAGCGTATTCGATTATTCAACCCGAGTCTGTAGGATGTGCGCATGTGCCAAAAAGTGGCTCGGGTGACCCGAGTTGATTAATCGATTACGCCCCTTCTGACGTGTTACGTGCTTCGTCTGTCTAGATAAATCTGTGGGAGGGTCTGATCTGTACAGCTACTTTAAACTGAATGACTTTATTGGGCACGTTAAATGACCAGGAAGTATTCTTATAGCGAATGGCAGACAGGAAGTGTGAACACTTATTTGTCTCTCATTTTTGCTTGAGTGCAAGTAAATAAGCAACACAAGGAGTAATTAGTAGCGTGTGTTGAATAAGGGGTAAAATTTCCCTGGATCAGCCCATGCTTTTTCTAATCTATTCTTGAATGAATTAATTGACTCGGCATCAATAACATTTGTTCATATCTTGTTTATCAAAACCCTTCATAATTTTAAATACTTCAATTATGTCACTTCTTTTCCTTCTGTAGGAAAGGGTAGGAAGTTTCAATTCCCTAAGCCTTTGTTCATAGGGTAGGTCCTTTATAACTGCAACTAATTTCGTTGCATGTCTCTGAACCGTTTCGATCTCCAGAATATATTTCCGAAAAATTGGGCTCCAAATTTGTGGACAGTATTCCAAAATTGGTCTAACAAGAGACTTAAATAGAATGAGAAAATTGTTCTTGTTGAGGCGATGGAAAGTTCTTTTAATTATTCCTACTCTCTGGTTAGCATTTGATATGATAGTCCTCATGTGTTTCTGAAAGGAGAGTTGGGAAACTGAATAGGTGTAGCATTGTCTGCAGCCGGGCGGGTTGTGGTGGTTTGAACGAGACGGGGATTGAACTCGTGACCGATTTGGCGGGAATCAAGGCCGGTCGAGTCGGATCGCCCCTAGCGGTAGTGGTGGAGTTACTGGTCCCTAAGCTAAGTGGCGCCACCTATCGCCTCGTTATGCAGGGTTCTCCACCCCGTAAATTACCCATGTTACGAATAACATGCACAATTACTCCTTGTGTTGCTTATTTACTTGCACTCAAGCAAAAATGAGTCAAATAAGTGTTCACACTTCCTGTCTACCATTCGCTATATCAAAGCAATGCATAAAAAGACAGCTCTGCTTATGTAGACAATTAGTAAATTACCATAATTAATTAAAATCGATTAAAATATATAAAAATATTTATTATTAATGACAATCTGAAATACACCGCCACCAAGATATTTACAATGAAGATATAGTTATGTCAACCAAATAATCACCCTATGGATCATGTTAATAGGAAATATATATTCTAAATCCAAAAATGACAATCTGAATAACGTTGGCATAAATATATCCATAATGAAAACATTAGTAAGTCGGTTAAATAACCCTTGTGTGGATCGTAGTGAAAATATTCGCATATTCAAAATCCAAGCAGAGCATTGTTAGTTTGCCTGACCATTGTGACAATTTGGTCATTGTCCGAAAACTCCGAATTGCTTATTACATTAGCAATGGCAATGGTTTCCTGTACGGATCGTCCCTTCACCCACACGTGTCCATTCATCCCGACTGCAACCTCAAACGGCAGTTTAATTCCCAGCGTCTTGAGTGCCGTGCAATGTGGACTGAGCAGTCTAAAAGAGAAAACGGCGCAAGTATAAACACAAGTATCAGGAATGGAAGCAATTTTGTTGAAAACTAATGCTTTCCAACGATTTCAAAACTTGGATCGAAAGAACCCCACACGATTATGCACTGACATGTTAGTATGGAGAATAAAACCACTTGAAAAAAAAAGAGTTAAAACCAACACCAGAATAAAGCCCGATTATGAATTGACAGGAATAACAGAAATAAAACCATTTGAACAAACAAAACAGGTAAAAACAAGATTCACTTCCTATATTAATAGAATAATAGCGGCATTATTTCATAGATGATTAGTATAGTGCTCGATATTATATTAAATTACCTGTACATTCATATTGGCATAATATCTTATACACTACATATATCTGTACCCTGCTTAGTGCTCGAATACGTCCCTAAAAATGCAGCATTGAGCGAAACAGTGCTATGCGGGGTCATTATGACATAGCGTAGAGTTTGTATGTTGGGCCTTTATGTCGTACCATATAAGGTCACATAAATGGTCAATTGTGTTATAACTTATAGTTAGACGGCCCCGTGTGTGCGGTGCGTATCCGAGGGCAATCAGAGTTATAGTGAATTAGCGCAAAGTGGGGTATATCTGCATACACATACAGAAAAAAATATATGTAAGGAAGGCATGCAGGACACGCAAAATGGTGGGTACATTGTCTTTATTACAATTAGGAATATAATCAATACACGTAGACCAATGGACCTCGCTGGGCCATAAACACCAACCTGATTGGTGCAGGGTAATTTCCCACTGCCTCCTCCCAACAACTGATGTCCTTCCACCCAGCTTCTGAAATGTTCATGAGCCTTTCAAAATTTCCTTTACTTATTTTTAATGCTTTATTTAAAAAAAGAATTCTAGTCCCTTGACATGAGCCTGCCCGTATAGAACAGCTGGTGTCTAAACCGTCATGAGTCCCAGCATTGCTGCTACTCATCTTATTTTTAAATTCTTTCTTTCCTTTCCCCAAATTACAGACGAAAGTGTGAAATTTACTAATCTTGTCGGGAGTTAAGGAAACCTACATTTTTAATGTATCTAGTTGGAAACCCAGAAACTTAATCATTTGAGTAGGTGTCTTCACCGATTTTGTCTCGTGGATGTGAAACCCCACCTCAGTCAGGATAGAGCACAGGTCATTTACAGCTTTTTTTCATTTGTCATAGCTGTCGGCAATGATAAATGAATCATCTATACAGTAAAACCCCAATAAACCAAACTTTAAGGGACCCTAGAAATTTGTTTGGATTAACCGATCATTGGTTTAACCAAGCTTTTGCTTAAACTTTGACTTTGAGTAAAAGTGTATTGCACATGTAATATACAGTGTATGTGGACACTAATTATTGTTTTTTATGTGTATAGAGTCATCATCATCATGCTGTCGGTCGCGATGCGACAAAGTCTGCTTTCATTACTTGACTTCCGCTCTCCATTTAGCTCTCTGCTGTGAGAGTTGCGTCCATGAGTCGGTCTTAATGTCTCTCAGCTTCAGGTTTCTTTTGATGGTATCCTTGAATCGGAGATGAGGGCGCCCTCTCTTTCTGTAACTAGAAGACAGTTGAGAATAGAGGATCTGCTTTGGTAGCCTGTCTGATGACATCCTTATGAGGTGTCCAGTGCACCGGAGATTCTTTTTGATCAGAAGATCTTCCAGAGAGGGCAGCCCCGTCCATTCGAGTATTTCCTTATTTGTCACTTTGTCCTTCCAGATTAGCCTCATGATTGAACGCAGATGTCGCATCATGAAGGAATGCAGCTTTTTCACCTGTCGTCTGTACACTGTTCAGGCCTCGGCTCCGTATAGTAGGGTGGATAGCACGATTGCACAGTAGATCTTGCCTTTGACCCGAATGGACACATGGTGGTTATTCCAGAGTCTCTGGTGTAGTCGGCCGAAAGATGCGCTAGCCTTGGCCATCCTCCTCTGTATTTCAGGATCAATGCGTCCATCACTTGATATAGTGCTTCCGAGGTAGGTGAATTCTGGAACAGAGTTCAGCTTGTTTCCGTCAACCATGATCTCCTCCTCTCGGGTTCTTGTAGAGTTGGGTTGGTACAGCACCTCCGTCTTCTTGATGTTAATCTTCAGCCAAACTTCTTTGACGCATCGGAGAAAGCGTCCACTATTTTCTGGATCTCTTCAGCAGAGTGGGCAACCAGTGCACTGTCATCTGTGAATAGCAGCTCTCTCACCAGTATCCGGTGTCTTGGTCTTCGCTCTGAAGTGTATGACATTGAATAGGTCAGCGCTCTGTCTGGACTGTATATAGATGCCATCCCCCATGTCTCGGAAAGCCTCGTTGAGCATTGCTGATAGGAAGATGGAGAAAAGCGTGAGGGCCAGTATGCAACCTTGCTTGACCCCATCTGTAACCACAAACGATTCCGAGACTTCCCCCCCCCCCCCAACACTAACGTTCACCATCATTCCTGTATGTAGAGCCTCAATCATAGTTGTTAGTTGTGGACTTCTCTGGGCATCCATACTTCCTCAGTAGCTGCCATAGCTCGGTCCTCCCGACTGTATCAAACGCCTTAGTGAAATTGACAAATACCATGTACAGTGGTCGGTCCTGCTCAATGCACTTTTCTTGTAGCTGTCGGGAGACAACCGTCCTTAATGCTGCCACAGTGACATGGTTTTCTGTTTAGGGTTTGCTCCCTTAGCCTTCGGTTCTGTCAAGAACCTGTCCCACAAGGCAGTGGTTTACAACTCTGCAGGGCAGGGGCGTCAAACTCCCTGAGGTATTGCTATACCTGCAATACTTGCATACCTACAGTATAACCCCATTAAATCAAGCTTGGTTAAACCAAACGATCGATTAATCTAAACAAATTTCTAGGGTCCCTTCAAAATGCGACCATTTATTATATAAAAAAGTCGGTGGGTTCTCAGATGACCTTATAACCACATGAAAATTTGGTTTAACTGTACCGGAAGTGGCCTGGGGCCTGAAATTCTGTTTGAATTAACCAATAATTTGGATTATATGACTTTGGTTTAACCAACTTTTTTTATATGATAAATAGTAGTATTTTGCCGGGCCCCCGAAAAAAGTTTGGATTAACCGATCGTTTGGTTTAACTGAGCTTGGTTTAATGGGGTTGTACTGCATAAGGAAAAAGTATATGCCCTCTGGTTGCTAATTCAGCAAAGATGGGCTTAACATAAGAACCTCAGGAATTTCCTATGTTCTTGTGCTATAGGTACAGTATAATATGCATCTTTAAGATCTACACTGGCCATAAATGCCCCCGGTGTGATTAGATCAATAGCCGTTTTGAGTGAAAACATTTTGAAATGTTGGTATTTTACTGATTTGTTTAACGTTGTTAAATCTAAAATAATCCTGCATTACCCATCAGGCTTCGGCCTCAGAAAAACATTAGAAATATATTCTCCCTCCATGTTGTACTCACAATAACTCCTTTTTCGAACAGCTTTAGAACCTCATTTGTTAACAGCAACTTCTCTCCAGAAAATCTGAGTTCCCTGTACAAACAAGGACTCCGCAAAGGGTGTAAGCACTCCCTGTATGGCCGACAATACCCAAAGACAATTAGTTAACCTTTTCCAAACCGTAGCAAGTGAAGTGAATACTTTCTCCTTCAGCATACGGTTGGCAACTGGGAGAATAGATGCCAACACAGCTCTCTGACTTGTATACATCACATTCTCGATTTTCTTTTTCTCCTCTGACATCGGGACTTCACTGTCCATTTCATTAGAGCATGACGCCTCAATGCCCTTGACGCCGGTGAATTTCTCCGCCCCTCTGACTATCACCTCGGCTGGCTTGAAGGTGTGGAAATGACCTTCCAGCGCCCTCCTCAACAACATACACAATCTCACTTTCTTGTCCGATTTTCTTGGCCTGTTCTTAACCGCCAGATCAAATTCTTTTGCCAGGGCTCCCGTGTGGTTTGTGTCAGAGTCAGAATCCCCTGATGGCAAAGAGCTGGAGCTCGAGGAAGCGGACGAGGATGCATGCTTCCTCTTTTTCTTACTTCTTATTTTTCCTTTTGCCCGCATTAGCTCTCTTTCTGGCCTTATTGTACTCGTCACCCTCCAACACCTCGGAGTTTGCTTTCTTCACTGAGTTAGCACATCTACTACCTCGAGTTGACGTATTCCCCGACTCTGAATCACTCGTGCCTGGTGACAGTTCATCCCGCCACATTGACTGTGTGTCGCATGAGCCCGCCTGATCTCCCCAGTTAGTTGATGGTTTTGCCAGTCTTTTCTCCAGCAAGGAGGTGAGGGTGTCTTCCAGCTGGCTAGCTGGGCGGCATCAACAAATTGGTTCACCAATTGAATCTGGGCAGTCTGTGCCTGAGACGTAGAGCGGCCCAGATTGTCAATTGGGCCAGGCAGCGCAACGGTATTACTGTTCATATTGACAGACTCCCCTTGCCCAGACTCCATGGCGCCAGCAACCTGCTGCTCTCTACGCAAACTTTGTCTCGCGGCCATCCTCAAAATACAGGTGTAACACTGGTCAGTACGCATTGTGATAGTTATTGCAGCTGCTACATAATATGTCTAATTACAGTGTGGTGTGACACGATATGTGACTCACTCTCAAGAACTTCAGTGGTTTTGAAGTTGTTTTTCGGTAAATAGTATCCTATAAACCAACTGATCCACCCAGTCGAATATCACGTCGACATTGGAGGTCGAGAGGTAACTCGATACTGTAGCTTGGTAGCGACTAATGGGTTGCTAAAACCTCTCTACCGTTAGCCGAAAATTAACAATCATAATCGGACCCGGGGCGTATAGGTATAACCAAGTCTGAGTTCATAGAGAACTTCGAGGACAGCACTCAATTTAAGCCATACGTATACAATATGCACATACTCAATCGGCGACCATTTTAAACAACAACACCGCAGCGAGAACACGCCGTCAATCGAACTGGACCATCCATGCGGGTATCTAGGTCCTGACGCTTAACGTCTTACAAGTGCACATGCTAAATCCTCTGGCGTTAAATATTTTAAAACATTACAGGAACTAAAACCCATCGGATTATGCAGCCTTAATGAATGGGCTCTATGCAATAAAACTGGTCATGTTAGTTAGTGGTTGGTTAGTCCTGTCGACAAAATAACAACACTGAAAAATCATTTACTTTCTGACAAGGTTGAGAGAAGTTTGGAACATGAAACCGCCGTCGCGACCGATCACGCCGAGCCCACTGCTCCTTCCAAGACTGTCTATGCATACCAACTCAGGCTCCATGTCCTTGTTGGCCACTAGCAGCTTCCCGTACACCAGGTCCCCTACCTGCAAACACAACGCATACATGTAGTGGAGGATTGATTGATGGATTGGTGGTTTCTTTACGTCGTATCAGCAGCATACGCCATATTCACGGCAATAATTGTTTTTTGTTTTGTTATTCAACCATCGCTTCTACGCAAAATGCATACAATTAATCATGTGTCAATAGACACTCACAAATTAAAAAAGCCCACAATCATATAATTTGTGGCCATGGGAAATATAATTCTAGATAAAAGCTTAAGGTTTTATTATTATTAATTGATCAAATTGGTTTAATAAACTATATGAGGTGGGTATGCAGGTATTGCAGGTATTGCAATACCTCAGGGAGTTTGACGCCCCTTCCCTGCAGAGTTGTAAACCACTGCCTTGTGGTACATGTTCTTGACAGAACCAAAGGCTAAGGGAGCAAACCATAAACAGAAAACCATGTCACTGTGGCAGCATTAAGTGCGATTGATGTATGGAACTCCCAACATCTCCCAACCAGCCACTGCAGGGACAAATAGTTTTGCGCCTGTCTGGACATGTTCTTGCCGGTGTGAAACCTCTATTTGATCCCCGAGAGAGAGAGTTCCGCTGGTAACTTAAAAAAACCAGCAGCACTTCCAACACTTTTGCAGGCAGCTTTCATGAAATGTCATCAAGAGAAACCTGAAGCTGAGAGGCATTATTACCGACTCATGGACATCACTCTCATGGCAGAGAGCTAAATGGAGAGCGGCAGTCAAGTAATGAAAGCAGTCTTTGTCGCATCACTACCGACAGCATGATGATGATGATGAAGTGGGGGGTGGGGGAAGTAGTGAAGCATATTTTGAAAATACAAGTACGAGCCATGATGTAGATATCAATTAATACTTGTCACTACCTAGTATGGCACTCTGCATTACTAGAAGTAAGATAAGGCAATGTGCTATAGAACCCCACCCCACCATTCAAAATTAGAACACTCAACAGAATTCTAGATAAAAGCATATTTACCAAAAAAAACATATTGACCACAAATAAATCGCAGAAAGAACACCCTTACACATCATAACTAATGAATATATTTGATAAAGCACAATATTCCCTACAATGTTATGTTCTATATATCAATATGCATGTAAATATGTAGTAATTGCTTAATCCTACCTTATTATTAAAGGTTATAAATATTGCCATTTCACGCAACACAATTCCTTATGTAAACAATGTAATGTTGCATGGCGGGAGGACCAGTACCTCGGCGATGACAACAGAAGTTGCTTACTGAATGTCTATAATTTTACCGGGAAAGAAATTGGGTTAATTAAATTCTTTTTAATCATGTTTGTTAATTGATTTGTTCTTAAACATGTCTGTTAATTGATTTTTTCTTAAGTATGCCAATAATAAGTTTAGTCCAAAAACTACCCACAAGAGGAAATTCTACGTATTGTAGCATGATCACTCATCTGCACCCAATTTACACGAGAGCTAACTTAATACACAACCCCATTACAAAATGAACATCAACATCTGAAAAATCACCACGAATTCATATCGAAGGGAGTCCTACCCTGACATCAGGTCGGTTCCTTTTTGTTGCACCTTCAAAGCCCAGGTAAGACAATGTTGCTTGCTCACTGGTGCCCACATCCACTTTGAAGACGTTGCCTGCCTTCGTCATGATGACACCGATTACATTCTCACCTCGTATTGGCACGTACTGTGCAAAATAGATTAATACAAAAGTGCTTCTAACAAGTGCTTTCAACACAATCATCGAAAGTATATATTTTCAGCTATATCAGTGTAGGTCGGTTATAAGTTTCATTGCAACAACTATCGTGGTTAGTATATCAGTAATTATGGGATCTAATACTGTAGTGTAGTGTTAATACTTTAATAGGAGACTATGGACACCTAAATATATATCTAAGGATAGTTATATTCGTTAATTAAGTAGGGAAAATGTCAACTGCGAATAATTGATCTTCCCCATTTTACTGTCTGGTCCTATCGTAGTAATGTTGAGAACCAGACGAGGTAGCGACAAACACAAAGCCTTAAATCATTGCTTTGACTCAGCTGGGGATCAATCCCGATACCTACGACATGGAAAGCGGACATTCAACTGAAGAAATGTAAGACTTTTTCATAGGTATTTTTACTCTTTTTAAACTGCGTGTTAACTAAAGTAAAATGATGCTAGGACGCTTTGCAAAGCTTACCATTTCGATGGAATGATTAAAATATTCGTTTATGAATTCTCGCAGAAATCGGGCCGAGACCGTGACGCCAGATATCAGGTTCCAGCAGAACCAAGCTGTGGTTATTACACCAAGTATATATTTTCAGCTATATCAGTGTAGGTCGGTTATAAGTTTCATTGCAACGACTATCGTGGTTAGTATATCAGTAATTATGGGATCTAATACTGTAGTGTAGTGTTAATACTTTAATAGGAGACTATGGACACCTAAATATATATCTAAGGATAGTCAAATGCGGGCTTTCCCGGAAGTGAGGTTTGATACAGTACTCTAACACTGTCCTAGCACCGTTATATTAATCAGTCAGTACAGGCTATCCCAGGAGAGCACTCCACTGTCCTTGTTGCCCATGGCAAACTTTGTTGGGGTTTTATGTTCTACCAACATCTAAGAGTAAAATATGATAGTTATACTAGACTTACCTGTAAGTTGACGTATTACTAGGATTCTTACAAATCTACAAATACGAAGGTAAGGATCAGGACAGGTCAAGCTTGTGCAGGCCAGAAATCAGGAGAGGTCAAGCTTGTGCAGGCCAGAACTTCTGGCTACTTCTGGCAGAAGTAGCCTCAGTATTTGGAGTTGGAGGGAAGCAAAAAACCTAAAACCAGGATAACGAACCCTATCTCCCTAACTATTCCCATAATTTAATGACTAACCCCTAAATCTGTTGCTTTATACTCGAGTTCTCGGGTTGTCCCTTTTTCTCCATCTTTATAGGTGTGGGAGGGTGGTCCCCTGATCCTTACCTTCGTATTCGTAGATTCATAAGAATCCTAGTAATACGTCAACTTACAGGTAAGTCTAGTATAACCATCATATTCTTACTTCATCTTCCGAAAACCGGAAGTTAAGTATCCGGGGAGAGTCTTTGAAGCATGTTTTCTTTTTGTGGACCGGCATTCTTTTTTAAAACCTCTTTTCCCCCCTCTACTTTCTTCCTTCCCCTCTCTCGCGGTTCTCATCTTTTTTGTCTCGCCGCTGTTCACGCTGTCAGCATTCTGTAATGTCATAATTACTGTGCTTTCACACGTTTAGTAACATTTGTCCAGTTTTTATAACTAAACATTTGTCCCCTTTTTAAAAAATATGTTATCAAATATTTTCTTTAAATATAACTTTTTCATTTCTCAAAAATTTATTTTAACTCATCCCAACTGGGCTTTTTATTCATCTTTTAATGAATACATGTTTCTTTTTCGGTAACCATTATAACTTTTCCAAACCACTCAGTCTTGTGACTTTATTAACGTTTGTTAATTAACTATCATTTGTTTAGATTTCCACTTGTTGTATAGCCTTCTGCTAGCTTTATTGGTTCACCATCCTGATATGACCTTAGATGTTGCTAGGACGTAAAACAACAACAACAAACAAACTTATTGGTTCATATATATAACCTTTTTTCACAACACAAATTCTCCTGTCCCTTTGGTATTTGTAAAACCTCACCGAATCAAGGGGTTGACCTAATTGATTATGCTTTAGAAGCTTTTTCCATCCACTGTCAGACTTAAAATCGTCTGACCCCTTTATGACGAAACTAGTAACAACAAAATAACCAGTTTATATGATAACATTTTAAAGCTTAACTGTGAATTAAGTTGGAGTTTAAGAATCCAATTTAACACCACTTCCACACTCCAGAAACTGTGGTATGTGGGTTGTGGCGGTCGCTGTTCAGGACAGCTCTTACATAGCCATTTTACCAGGTAGTGTTCACCGACCGTTTTCTCATTAGAACGTGACAAAATTAAACTTAATGCACACCGTGCCCCATTTAGCGCCCCGTACCCTACGCCTGTATCAAAATACGTGCATAGATAACGTAACACATCCACAGTTCAAGGATTTAACACACTTACTTCCTTTTCTAACTAATAATAATTATACGTCCGGTTCCTCCCTTCTTATTTTTCTAGATCTCCTTAGATTTTTTAAGCACCAGTAAATATCTGACTTTGCTTGCTCAGAAATCCACATTCCCTCATCAAATTCTCCTTTGCTCCTTTTTAACGCTTTAATTTTGATCTCTTTCTAACTGCTTAAAGTGTGCTCCAGACTAATCTACTGCTGGCGAGTATGCCACCATAAGGCCTCCTATTTCAGCCACATGCCAGATGATCGGAAACTCTCAAATTTCTTCCACTTTTTCTTTTGTTAGTGAAACTATCATTTCGCTGAGTTTATATCAAACGCCAAGAATTTTAGACACCGAGCATGTTTCAGGACAGATTTCTCTCAGTTAACTTTGATTTGTTTGTTTGTTGTTGTTTTACGTCCTAGCAACATCTAAGGTCATATCAGGACGGGCGTTAACTTTGAACCCTAATGTTTCAAACATATCTACCAGCTCAGTTATTGCTAGTAAACAACCTTCATAAGTATGTCCTATGACAAAACTATCGTCCAAGATGGGGAAACAGAAATGTCCCCTTTCTCCCATCTCCGAGTAGATGGGCTTTATCAATTTTGTAAAAATTCGAGGTTCCAGCGCCAGCCCATTTGGCAGGACCTGGTACTCGAGTAAACTTTTACCTAACTGAAATCTCAAGTATTTCCATTGTTGCTTCTTTATATTTAATGAATAATATGCATCTGTTAGATCTGCACTTGCCATCTATGTATCTACATTTAACAAATCTAAATTAAACATTTCAAAATGCTCGTAATGAATTATTTAATTTAATTCTGTTACGTCAAGTATCATGCACAATTTTCCATTTGGTTTTGTCGCAGAAAAATATTTGAGATTCATTGATCCTGTACTGGATTCACCTCCAACAGTACCCCCCTTATTTATTAATTCAGCAACCTCCTGAATTACAAAGTTTCTTTCCGTGCTATCCATCCTAAAAGGAAACGGTTCTCTTGTTTGTATTGGGGTTTGCACGAATGGCATAGTTAGTCCTACTACACAATTTAATATCCATTTATCACTAGTTAGTTTTGACCAGAACTTACTAAAATGATTTATTATGTTGCCTGCTTTAAACATTTTTAAAGATTTCTTACCGTCGCTTAAGCTTGTGGAGACACACACCCGGACAGGGTGCCCCACTTCTGAAAAGCCCTGTTTGGAGCCCCTTGACCACGCCCCCTCCATCTAGGGATCGACGGCCCGTTGCCGTACTGTGAGTAGTCCTCTGCCATCCTACCAAATCTTTTCTCGGGCAGCTGTGCTCTGCTCCCCCAGGTGGAGTTCCCTCTTGTTCCTCTTGCTCTGAACCTGCCGTTCCCTCTGAACTGTCTGTTGTATGGGCCTCCGCATCTTCCTTGATGTCTGAAACTGTTCCTACATTTTCCTCTGTACTCATGATTTGTATTCATACAGTTGTCAGATGCCCTCACTGACATCAGGAGTTGCTGATTTCTCTCTTCTAAGTTGTTGCCCAACAAATATTCTGCTGGCTCTGGGAGATCTCCATACACCTCCCACTTGTCATTGATTAGTTCTTTTCCATGTCTGGAATGTACTACTTTTCGCGCGCTCAGTTTTCGATCCAGTTTCATCTGTACGTGTGTTGCCACCACAAACTTTATGGCACTGAGCATGTGGATGCCCTGTCCATCCAACTCTGGGTCGGCCGATCCTCTTTGTAGAATTAAGTCCATAGTGGGTGCTATAGCAATAAGCACTCCTACTATGCCTTTAGACGCAGTAAAGAGCGCATTTTCCCCCCTCTTTCCGACTCTCGGCAAACCGGATTTCTTCATTTAGGATTTGGACTCTTGCTAGGGGCATGTCAGCCAAACCTGTGTAGAGTCGAGAAATCTCCCGAAGTCTTCAAATGTTTCTGCGCTCCTTCTAATAGGTATCCCAAGTGATTTTCAAAAATAGTTTTGAGTTTGATTTAATGGATTTCAACTGTTAGTATATTGAATTTGAAATAAGATGACTTTGTAAAAATTGCTCTAATATTAAAGAAGATATGGACTTTTTTTAGGTTGTTACTTAATTGGACCCACCCAAAACTAAAAAGATAGCATTTTTGATGGCCCCAAAAATTAAAAGTACCTACCCTATCAGACTTCTAGTGTTTTTTCCTTTAAATCCATGGCCTATACAATGAGAATAAAAAGATCCAGGGGTATGATGTGGTTATATTTCAAGATCTACATCTTTAAAAATGCTAAAAATATAAATTTCCTTAATTTCACCAATTTTCAAATTTCGCTTTGGACCACTTTTGGGGATGTGCTTGTGTACAAAAATTGGCCCTCCTATTAAATTATTCTGATTTATTCCTACCCTATTGATGAGTCGTCTTGTCACTGCTATTTTTTTTCAGGAGCACATATGCTTGGGAAAAGCTTAAACAAAATAGGTTTAAAATGGTCCAGAGCTCAATTTGACAAGTATTAAAATCCGGTAAAAGGAACTGCTCAACTTTGAGCAGGGTTTAAATGGTACAGAAAAGCAACCTTACAAGATAATTGCATGAAATTTTCAGGCTGCATTATCTTCAATTTGCTCTTTCTGTTTACATTATATACAATACAATTTGATAGATGTGAACGTTTAAAAAAAATATTTTCAACACCCTGTGTGGGGATGTGTGTGTGGGCGGTGTGATGTTTATGGAGCAGTCAGCCTAACACTAATTAATACCAGACAACACTGGCACATTGAATAACAATTTTAGCACTCATTTATTGAGTAGAGCCAAAATTGCTATAAATCATGACTAACTTATTCATTTTTAGAAGAAAAATATCTTTATTTTCGTGTAAAAATCTAAGTTATGGATTATTCTGTTCAGAAATGGTGGTTAATTGAAAAGTTTAAATTAAAATTAAAAATAGATAGACAAAGAATTTATTCAAGAACAAAGTATGAATCTATGGCCTGTAGTATTGGCAACAAAATGATACCATTGGCATGATGATGCTAGGCTCTGGTGAAAGGGCGCCAGAGGTTTGAAGAAGCAGTGTAAAATTTCATGCATAAGTTAGTTGAAACAAAAGGTGATTTTCTACATAAATGGACTTGACAAAGCTTGGCAAAGTCATATCCTAATGGGGATGGTACTATTAGAAAGAAGTTTTATTTCAATTGATGAACACCTAGAACACACCAACAGATTGAAAATGATGAATTTTAAGGCTTCCCACATAGATTATTGGCGGGCTGGCAAGGCACTTCTAATGTGGCACCATAGTAATGTTAGATCGCCCCCGCCATACTCTTGCTTATCATGATGCGTGGAGTTCCAGGTTTCTTAACCTTCTTATACATCTCCTGGAGCTCCGTCAGAAGTGAGCCAACTCTCGCCTTCTTTTTTGTACCGTATGCTGAGTCGTAGTTCCCGTACTGCTAACACTATGTCTTGCCATAGCATGTGGCTGCTCAGGTGGCATAGGCTTTGGTGGCCGCGGCATCCTAAAACTCTCGAATGGCAAAGTTTTTCTCGTACCCGCCACCGGCTCATCGGCCCTTGTCATCACCAGATTCAACTTCACTAAGCCCGATCTTATCGCCAACAACTGTTCTGCTGTATTCATTGAGCTTATTGAGTCATTTTCCTCCTCTTCCAGTACTGGGCTTGATGATCTTCTTCTGGTTTGTAAATGGCCCACTCACAGTCGCCGCTTCCATCATGACCCACATATGTCGCGGCCGCTATCTTGACCCAGAAAGCTCTCGCGTTCGTAACGCATCTCATCTCAAACGTTATGACATAACTGTTCTGATTCTAGTCGAAACGACTTAGCTTCTTATCTCAACACCAGCATTTCCTGAAAAATCTTTTTGAAATGAAGTATATCGGGTACCGCCGCTTTATCGGATGATACAGTCCCATCATTTGCTGTGCTAGCTTGACCTACATCGGTGTGCTTTGCGAGCGTCTTTGCTTTCGTATTGGCCACCATCTTTTTTTTTCTGGCTTTGCTTTGGCTAGCCTGGACGGTTCTGCCATTTCACTCTCCAATTCGCTTAAACATTGTAACGATATCGGTGGCTGGTCTTCAGTAGACATCATTTTTGCCATCATTGGTGTATTTTCAACCAAGTTCATTCAGTAATGTGACCACTCCGTCAATATCAGCATTGAAGCTTGTATTCAAACGGCCGAGATTGTGTATGCGCACGAATCTCGCAGTCTTACTGGTCGTTCTGAAACGACATCATAATGAGGCATTTAGCACAATACCGCCTCACAACTTCTCTCACAGGCACAGGAACATGACACAATTGTTTCCACTACAATCTTCAATCAATTTGTCTCGTAATTTGGTCCAAAATTCTCCTATTTGACTCACCTTTTGAGGCCTCCTCCAACTCGCTGTTGCCACTTCGCTGCCGAGTTTCAAACTGAGGCTACTTCTGGACTGCGCGAGCTTGACCTCTCCCCGGATCCTTAATTTCCGGTGTTCGGAAGATGAAGTAAGAATCGTATAACAATGGCATATATATTAGCATTTTGTGAAATTAATAGGTGAATATAAAAAATCATGGAACTCCGCGAAATATTTCCTCCCTGATAGTAGGTACTCCAAACAGAATTTTTCTGTTCATAAAGTTAATTTGAACATGGTACAATTGGAAAGCTCTCACTTATCATTCTTATTACAAATATATATACAGTAATGGAAAATTGGTCCCTGAGTTATGATTTTTTCCCATATTTAATTTGTGCCCTTAATTCTACAGACATCTTTCATGATTCTGCAAATCCTGATGTTTGAGACTGCATGCTGAAGGCAAATTACATTTTAATCAGATCATTATTCTTTTAACTTATTATTTCTGACACAAATTCTAATCTAAATTGTTTTCCAACCCTACAAATAAATATTTGTTGAGCAATTTGACATCAAACGTGGCAAATAGTGTGATTTTTCACTATATGTCCTCGATCAAACCTGTAGAAAAATAATATCTCTGGTTCTATTTGATATATTGACTTGATTTTTGTACCAAAATGATCAGAATGCAAATATCTATAATCTGATTACATTGTCTTTAAGTTATATCCAAATGTAAAAATGTGAACATGCTCTAATTAGCATACCCATCCTATAGTTAAGTCTAAACTGCTGAGAGTGAGTGCTAAATGATGGTTAATGATATGCACAGTTTTGTAGAGAAGGAATTTTTCAATGTACTATTACTTTTTTCATGAAAAATATTTGGTAAAATCATGTTTTACGATCGTTCCAAAGTTTTTGTGAAACGGTCCTCACGCATCTTGACCAATCAGGGTATTACTTCACCAATGCTATCTTTATGAGTGCAACCTTTCAGTGCTCAGCCCTGATAAATAGCAAATGGCCTCAATATAAAACTAGCATCATCAAATTAATTAACATTTTGTCTCTGTGTGCCAGGCGATTTGATTGTATCTGGTCGAATTTTTAGATATTTGATTTTTTCTGAGGTGCAAAGTGATGTACTTCATATGTCAGCTGGGACACATGACCAGAATGCAGCATTCTGATTGGTTTGTCATGTGCTGTTGTTTAGATTTACATGATGCAGGCCACATGCTTTTCTTGATTGTCCTTGTTAACGTAACAAGAATAATTGAAAAATGGAAATTCATCTGTAACTTAACCTTTACTATTTTGTCTTACTCCTACTGGATGCCTTTGTTATTGTCGACTTCCAGGGTAACCGTAACCGGCCTGCTGAGTCACCAGAATAATAAACATCACTCAAATCCCCCGCTTGTCTGTGTAGCAATGGCGTAACCACAGTTTCCCTACTTACTAACTGGATGCGTCCCCATAGAAATGTAGTCTCCTTTCAGCATCTCAGCAGCCCTAAAAGCCAGTTCTCCTCCACATCTCGGACCACCAAAAGCTAATTGTTTGGTGCATTTTTAAACTAATAATTGTCAGTTATTTATTACAGATAGTGCACATACATTTAAAAGACAGTTTGTCTATATGACTTGGGACTTTTCATTAATAATGTGTGTTGTTTATCTTCTATTTTACTCAGGTAAAAAATCTGCAACTGAAAACCAATAGAGTAACTGTGAAATAATCAGCTTGTATTTCTGATACATAAACCGTAATAACTTTCCTTTTGCGGGGCCTATGAAGTCCATCTATATGTTAAATTAAAGGGTTTGATGTATTTTACTTTCAGAGATATTAACAATCAGTCTTTTGCATCATGTATATAAAATGTTGTTCTTTACATGGGCTCTCAAATCTTTTGAATTTGTCAACAAGAAGTTTAATGAAAATTGCTCCGAATTCGTAATTTTTTTCGTTTATCAAAGACATATGCAAATCACTAAGAATTTGAGGATGTTCATTTTTTAAAGTACCATATTCATTTTCGGATACCTGTTTTCTATCTATTGGCCAATTATGATGAAGATTGGGTGATGCTCAGATGCATTTTGAGGATGAACAGTAGGCGATGTAAAAAAAATCACCCACTTTCTTATTTTCAAACTGGCACAACTTTCTGTATATTTACCCTTTTAAAGATATATAATAAGCTTTTCAAACCTCTTATTATATGAATTGAACAGTACATGCACAAAATCTGGATTTTGGGTTAGAGCATTGAAGTTTTATAAAACAAAAGGACCAATATGGTACAGATTTTCCCAACTTACAAAAACCATGACATTCTTTATATTTACTTTAGAAAAATGTTATGACTACCATGATTAAGTTCCATTCAAGCTCTTTCCATTGACATTGAATTGAATGATTGAGATAAAATGCATTCTAAAAGTGTTCACACATACCTAGTCCTAGGTAAAAGATTCACCCCGTACTGACAGTACCAAAAGTACTGGCTGAATCTTTTATCTAAAGCCGTGTTTACACGGGGAATTGTGAAGCGAATTAGGCAAAGCGATTTATATAAAGCGAAGTAGTGGCGCGTTTACACGAGCGAGTTTGAAAGTCTGTCGGCGACCGGGAACCAGCAGCCTTAGTGGTGAGCCTGTAGCCGGCTAGTACTGCTATTTGTTTAGCTTACATTCGTCGATTCACA
The DNA here is from genome assembly GCA_030323885.1 of Branchipolynoe longqiensis. Taxonomy (NCBI): domain Eukaryota; kingdom Metazoa; phylum Annelida; class Polychaeta; order Phyllodocida; family Polynoidae; genus Branchipolynoe; species Branchipolynoe longqiensis. The sequence goes on from CM059187.1 coordinate 77,994,729, forward strand.
ATATGAATAACGACGCCAATGTAGCGGCTACGTTAATATCGCTTGGAATTTAGGGTTATTTTAATTAAATTTCATTATTTGAGTATGTAATTCTGTTAAATATGATCGCATTCAATAGATTTCGGCCTAATCTGTCCCTAACACTGCTGGGTACCAGTGTATAATTACAGCTGAGCCTGTAGCCGGCGAGCACCGCTATTTTACACTATCGCCGCCTGGGAACAAGCTGTATCGCTTCATATAAACCACCTCGCAAGGTGGTTTACATAAAGTGAATCATATGAAGCGAATCAGCCCTAATCCGCTTCAGTGGTGCGTTTACACGGCGAATGTGAGGCGAACTAGGCAAGGCGATTTATATGAAGCGACTTAACTTGTCCGTGTAAACACAGCTTAACCTAGTCCTAGTCTGTCACAGTACTGTGGATAGAGGCGAATCTTTTACGCAGATAGATTAGTCCCGACATTAGAAACAACAGAAATCTAGGATGAGATATATTAGTACTTAGGATATATATACTCAAGTCAGTCTAGACACAAGAGTACTCAGACTGAGTCTCAGTACTGAAAACGTCACCTGACACTGACATTGACGTTTTATAAAACAAAGGGACCAATACTGTACAGATTTCCCCAACTTCAAAAAAACATAACATTCTTTATATTTACTTTAGAAAAATGTTATGACTCCCATGATTAAGTTCCATTCAAGCTCTTTCCATTGACATTGAATTGAATGATTGAGATAAAAGGCATTCTAAAAGTGTTCACACACATACCTAGTCCTAGATAAAAGATTCACCCCATACTTCCAGTACAGGGGTGAAAACCAGCCTTATATAAAAATGGTAGAAAAATCGGGCCAATCTTTGTATATGTCTAGCAATACCTCAGGGAGTTTGATGCCCCTGCCTTGCAGAGTTGTAAACCACTGCCTTGTGGTACAGGTTCTTGACAGAACCGAAGGCTAAGGGAGCAAACCCTAAACAGAAAACCATGTCACTGTGGCAGCATTAAGGGCGGTTGATGTATGGAACTCCCAACATCGACCGACCAGCCACTGCAGGGACAAATAGTTTTGCGCCTGTCTTGACATGTTCTTCCCGGTGTGAAACCCCGAGAGAGTGCCGCTGGTAACTTGCAAAAGCCAGCAGCACTTCAACACTTTTGCAGGCAGCTTTCATGAAATGTGAAGGACAAAGTGACAAATAAGGAAATACTCGAACGAATGGGGCTGCCCTCTATGGAAGATCTTCTGATCAAATAGAATCTCCGGTGGACTGGACGCCTCATGAGGATGTCATCAGACAGGCTACCAAAGCAGATCCTCTATTCTCAACTGTCTTCTGGCTACAGAAGGAGAGGGCGCCCTCGTCTCAGGTTCAAGGATACCATCAAGAGAAACCTGAAGCTGAGAGACATTACGACCGACTCATGGACACAACTCTCACAGCAGAGAGCTAAATGGAGAGCGGCAGTAAAGTAATGAAAGCAGTCTTTGTCACGACCGACAGCATGATAATGATGTCTTCATGTTTACCCGCTACTTTTGAGTTGGAAAATATAATAGTATAGTTAGACGAATCTTACCTTGGTACAGATGATGGATAACTCTTGTTTTCCTGAGGTACAAGCCTCGGATAGTCGTGGGCTAGGGAGAAGGAAGCAACATCCGGTACAGCAATCTTCACCCAATTGTTCAGAATAAAAATGAGCTTAATGATAGGAACTCCTAATGTTTTCTTTTTGGAACAAGCAAACGTAATAGTCGTGGCAGGGTGTGGTGGGCGGGCCCTAGCCCACAACTATCCGAGGCTTGTACCGCGGGAAAACAAGAGTTATCCATCATCTGTACCAAGGTAAGATTCGTCTAACTATACTATTTTACCTCGGTACAACGCCTCGGCTACTTGAGGCCGAGGGAGACCTTTATGTAGCCTCATTTTTATTCTCAACCATCTGATGAACATAGTAATGTATCAGTTGTGAAATAAACTTAATCTGTTATCACTCACACGATCTTCTTAGTTGGTGAGTAGTCACGTGGCAACCCCGCTTGTCTTCTCTAGTCGTTTGTTGTAATGTTTTGCAAACGACTTTGCTGTCTTCCAGCTGGCATGCGATAGGATTCTCTTCACTGAAATTCCCAATTGTCTTGTCTTCGAGACCATAGCACCCCTCGTAGAGTGCGAAGCATAGCGTTGAGTATCGACACCAGCTGACTTGAGCACATTAACCGTCCATCTGCTTAATGAAGCTTACGAAAAGCTGTCTTGAATTCCTTATTGCATCTGTCTTGGAAATATATGCCTTAATGGCTGACACAACACAAAGCTTCCTATCATGTGGAAAACTGGTCAAATGAATCGAAGAGAGTGGATCTCCTATACGGTTTGATTTCAACAACTTGTCCAAATCAAATGTGGCCTCCTTGTCATTGATGTCTAGGCCCTGAAGCGAAAGGGCCACAATAGTTTGGCCGGTTACTAAGAGTAACAAAACAGCTAACTTATAACCTAATTGCTTAACCGATAAATGTCTATTACTAGGCCATTGTTGAAACAACTTAAATACTACTGAAACAACCCAAAACCGATTATATTTTGGCTTAGGGGGATTCCTTTCATAAACCGATCTCATGAACCAATGGAGAACCTGGTGTTTTCCAATCATTTGTGCCCCAATCCTAGGTAGAATCACCGATAGGGCACATCTAGCTGCATTGATGGCACCATAACACAGGCCATCATCTTCCGTCATTCGTAAGAAACGGACTACTTGGGCGATGGACGGTTCCATTGGCTTTACTTACTGCCCCATTTCTTTAAGTAACTTGTGTAAAGTTTAACTGTTCCTGGTCTCCATGCATGGGAAATTAACCTGTTCTGGGTAATTTTCTTAAACATTTTAGCCTTTTTGTGGGAATTAATACTGATTTTGTATTATGTATGTAAAACCCCACCCGCGTTAATGCGTGGCATAAGTCCTTTATGGCTTCCTGACAATGTTGTTGTGTTTGTGCGACAATAAAAGAGTCATCAATGTAAGGGAACATTACATGACCTTTCTTGGACATTTCCGAAAATATGGGTTTTAGTAACTCCGTAAACAATCTTGGTGCACAAGTTAAACCATTGGGTAAACAAGTAAACTCATAGAGTTGTCCTTGCCATAAGAATCTCAGGAATTTCCTGTGGGCCTGAAAGATAGGGATAGTGTAGTATGCATCTTTCAAGTCCACACTAGCCAGCCAAGACCCCGGTGTTACTAGGTCCCGCACTGTTTCAGGGGAAAACTTTAAAACGTTTAAATTCCAGTAATTTATTAAGTGTGGTTAAATCTAAGATCATTCTCACATCCCCCTAGGCTTTGGTCTGGAAAATATATTGGAAATATATTCCCCTTCAGCATGTTGGACTGGTTCAATGATACCCTTAGCACAAAAATTATTTACTTGTTGATTTAAGGCCTGCTGTTCGTCTAAAGACAGACGATAAGGAAAAGGTATATTATGTTGAATGGGGATTTCTATAAAAGGAATATTGACCCCTAGCACAATATCTAGTATCTCTTGGTTACTAGTGATATCCTGCCAAGCCGTGAAATGGTTAAATATATTGCCCGCTTGAAAAGTGCTTACAGAAGTTTGCGTAGCAACTTCTATTTGTTGTTGTTGTTGTTGTTGTCTGGCCTGGGGAAAGACTTGTGGGCAGATGTTTCCCTCCTGAATGGGCGGTTGCTGTCGTTCCAGCCGTACTGGTTCCGCTGTCCCTGTCCCCTCGCCTGGTAGGCAGAGCTGTTGCTGCCAAAACGGCTGCCCCGTTGACCGGTCCGCGGGTTGCGAAAATCCGAGCGGACCTTCTTGTACTTGGCAGCGTTATTTTCCTTCTTTCCGTCAAGATGTTTTGACTGCTTAGCTGCTGTTTCGACCTGCAGGTATTGCAGCTGGCCACCGAACATTTTAGTATTGTCCAAGGGCTTGCCTTTAATGGGTTTCGGAGCCAGGAATAGCGTATATTCCTTGCCATCATTGTCTACCACCTTCTTGGACCTGGCAACCTCTTTGCCTGCGTCAGGCGTGACGGATTTGAAAACATTTTCAAACCGGCGATATGACAGGAAGTTACTGGTGACAGTTAAAGCCGCAACTCCAGCATTCATGTCTTGGCAAAGGGTAGTAAACTTATGATCAGTCATCATACGATTTACTATGGGCATAATCGCAGAGAGGGCCACCAGGACCCCTTTGTGGACAGTGTGCAAACACGCCTCAAATTTCTTGCGATCTTCGCTCATCGTTACATCTGCATCCATCTCCTTGATGGTCGCTTCCGGAATGCCCTTGATTCCTGTGTAGTGTTCCGCAAGTTTATTAATGATCTCGCCAGGCTTGAAGGTGTGGAAATGCCCTCTGACGTTCTTGCGCATCAGCGAACAGATATTTATTTTCTTTCGCTTCTCTAGCCTGATTTTCTTCATCACCTTCCCGTTAATCTCCGCATACTTCCCAGTATGTGGTGTATCCGATTCCGATTTAGTCGTCGTCGAATCTGCGGACGAATCCGAAGACGATGACTTGCTTTTCTTCTTCTTGGATTTTTACTTTTTCTTTTTCACTTTACGGAGCTTATTTCTAGCTCTGTAATACTCGTCGCCGTCAGACGAGCCTCTCTTGGCCTTTTTCGTTTTAGGGCAGAAATCCACCTCTGAGTCGGTAGTCTGTTGAGGCTGCGAAACATCTTCCCAGTCTGACTCGGAAGCGGAAACCTGTGGCTTAGTCGCTTGCTTTCCTGCAGAGCTCGGTAGGAGCTGCAGGAGTTGTTTACGGTTGAGCTGAACCATTCTGTCATCCGTTGTGAACGGCCCTGCCTCCGGCGAGCGGTCACACGACGGCCCTGAATGCAATGCAGGGGTCGCGTCGCCTTCGCTGGGTGTGGATGGTACACCTACGTTACCCTGCTTCGCGGCCATCTCGAGTCGTCTGTAAGCAACAAAATATTGGCATTACAATGTACTCATAAGCTGCGTTTACACGGGCGATTTGAAACGTCCTAGGTAGAACCAGTTGCCTAGTTCGTTTTAAATGTCTCCGTGTAAACGCGCCACTGCGGCGTTTTAGGGCTGAAAGGTTTCAGCTGGAACGTTCTGCGTATACTACCTCGGGAGGTGGTTTACAGGAAACGTTTCAGCTGGTTCCCGGGCAGTGATTGTGTACAATAGCAGTGCTCGCCGGATACAGGCTCAGGTCTATTCACTGGTGCCCAGCAGTGTTAGGGACCGATTAGGCCGAAATCTAATGAATGCGATCATATTTAACAGAATTACGGACTCAAATAATGAAATTTAATTAAATTAACCTTAAATTCCAAGCGATATTAACGTAGCAGGTACATCTGCGTCAAATCGACGTGTGTAAACTAAACAAATAGCAGTGCTTGCTGGCTACAGGCGCCTGCTGATTCCCGGCGCCGACACACTTTCCAACTCCGCCGTGTAAACATGCCTCTAAAACGCTGCATATAAATCACCTTGTCTAGAATGTTTCACAATTCCCTGTGTAAACACGGCTAAAGAGCATCTGAACAAACAGGACAGAGCTACAGGGTACTAAGTACCCTAGGGTATTAAAACCGTATTTACACCGGTTTAATCCAGGCGTGAAAAGCTAAATTTCATGTCGAGAGTACGACGGCTGGGCAAACCAAACCGACTACAAACGAGGGGTAGGGACCAGTGTAGGTGCCTCCCACACTCTCTGTGTCATACACTTCTCCCTCCCGTGGCTACTACGCCGACAAGTTGGAGAAAATGCTATGCCACTCGGAGGTACGCCTTAAGCTAGGGATTATAATAAAATCCCCAAAAGCTAACTAAGCGATGTGATGGCTCCTACCAACACATCTCTCCGTTCGACAATGGGCGGCAAAAATAAATGGCGGTGCCAAATTAACTACGCACTGGCGAAAATAGCACATCTCCATAAAAACACAATTAAGTACGGAAAGCGCCAAATAAAGCGATAAGTATGTGCTATAACCCTTCATAAGGATATTTGCAAAGTTTTGGACATGTACTTACATGTAAAGTGCAATAAACCGTGAATAAACTGCTGTAACAACTCATACGTCCTCCCGTTATGAGTGGAATATGCTAATTGCTGTACCGGTTGTTGCTTCCTTCTCCCTCAGCCTCTAGTAGCCAAGGCGTTGTACCGAGGTAAAATAAAACATATACTTTAACGCAATTTAAAAGTGAAATCGACGGCGTTCTCTGGTCGCCATCTTGTCTCTTTGCATTCTCTCCCATTTCACCAACTCTGTTCTGATATAAGTAACCATTTGACACTGGTGCCAGGCATTCTACTTCTTGTTCCATACTAATGCTATTTTCACCCGTATTTATATAATGCTGGTCTTCACCTGTGTACTACAAGTACCGGGTGAACCTTTTATCTAACCTAGTCCTAGATAAAAGATTCACCCGGTACTTGTAGTACACGGGTGAACGACAGCATAGTCTAAATACGGGCGAAAATAGCTTTAGTATGGAACATGAAGTAGAAACTGTGGTTCCATGACCAAATGGCTACATATATTGGCACAGATTTGGTGAAATGGGAGAGAATGCAAAAAGACAAGATGGCGGCCAGAGACCACCATCGATTTCACTTTTAAATTGCATTAAAGTATATGTTTTATTATATTTTCCAATTCAAAAGTAGCGGGTAAACATGAAGACATATACAAAGAATAAATGTTGCTTCTTAGATTGTGAAATTAGACTATCATAACGACTCAATTCATTAGCCCGATTTTTCGACCGTTTTTATACAAGGCTGGTCTTCACCCGTGTACAACAAGTACCGGCTGAATCTTTTATCTAACCTAGTCCTCGATAAAAGATTCACCCCGTACTGACAGTACCAAAACAAGTACTGGGTGAATCTTTTATACTTAGTCCCAGTCTGTCACACTACTGTGGATAGAGGCAAATCTTTTATGCAGATAGATTAGTCCCGATATTAGAAACAGAAATCTAGTATGAGATATATTAGTAATTAGGATATATATATATACTCGTCAGTCTAGACAAAATAGTACCCAGACTGAGTCTCAGTACTGAAAACGTCACCTGACATTGACATGGCACGTACCCGTTTGTGATGTGAATCAACCCAATAAACATTAGGTTCTTTAAATTTCAAAACGCCCGGCCTATACGCTACTATTTTGTCTACATCTCTTCTTAAGCCTGGGCCTAAAATAGTTTTTCCTGAGGATTCAGATTCTTTTAAATCTGCTATTACATCGCCGGGAAGGAGAACATCACCTACAACAAAGCTAGCCATTACGCTGGTATTTTAACGGAAAACCAATGTGAAATCGAAGACACCGAAAATCAGCACACGCGTGAAGTCAATAACCTCGTGAAGAAGATGCACTTGATAAACGAAATATACACATAGATTCCATATGACTTAGAATTTAAATATAAATTAGCTAGATTTTATTATATAGATACAATCTTTTTAATTATATTTTATTTTAAATATGTAGCAGCTAACTTAATTTTACACGAATATAATTTATTTGCATCTGGTTCGAGGTAAGGTTGATATTTGTGCGCCTCGCTTTCAAAGAAAGTCATGGCGAATGTGTACGAAAACGTGCGCCTCGTTTCTCTCACAGATGATGGCCAGACAAAATGCCAATCTGATTCCTCTTTCAAGGTAATTTACACATGTGAAGGCGGAATAGGCCAGATCAACATATTAAATGGTAAGTGTCTATATAATTGAAAGCTTTAAACACACATTTCGGACGGGAAATTTGCCACCGGCGAAGCATACTTATTACTTAACTGGCTCTGGGCGGTTGTTCCGCTTTCATGTTTTCGTCATGTTCCACTGTCTTTGTCCTAAAAGGTTACGATTTTATTTGCGCAATATCTCTTCTAATCGTTAAATATACCTTCTGCAGAATCCTGTGAGTAGGTATGCAACGTAACGTGACTATGTATGGCAATACTTTCAACCTGGTTCCGTCCGCTCTCCACAGATGGCGCACAATCATTGAATCAACAATCATTACAATGTAGTCAGAAAGCAGGTACAATGGTTCATTGGTTGCGGTATGTTCTGCTATTATCACCCGGAAATTCTGTAAACAATGGATAAATACCTTTCGTTTTAAGCTGTTTATGTAAAATAGTTAATAATTTAACAAAGTAAACATGTATATATATATGTAGGTATGTGAGTCAAAAATTCAAAATCCTCCAATTCCAGTGTTACTGGGCCCATTTGAAAGAGGATGAAGAGATAAAGAAAATGATACTTAGATCATTGCAATCCATTGAGAAATAAATAAGTTATGATTTTTTCATTATTTTGAATTAGCCAAATTATGTCCGCACAATTAACCTTAAACCAAATGAAGGTGTGATCAAAACATACTGTGTTGTTAGGGAAAATGCTGTAACTTTCTTATTTCTCAACAAATTCACTAAATCTTTTAAGTATCTGAATTGCAGAAGAATTCTCTATCTAGATCAATCACAAAAATCATCATTGAAAAGCTGGAAATAATTATTAATAATGATCAAACATAATAATTATTAGGTTAATGCCATATTTTTTGTATTTCTTGGGTCAGAGAGCGTGTATATAAACAGATGAGAGGGACAACTCCCATACTAGACCGTGTAACAGCTGCCGACTGTGGCGCTCCAAGTGGTGGTTGTTGAAGAGTATATGACACAGCTGTCAAACTCAAGGCATTGTCAATGGCCCTGAGCAATCTTCGTACAGAAAAAGTGAAATATCTCTAAAACTTCACCACATAGAAACAAACTGTTTGGAACACATATAGATGAGACTATATTAAATTCATATGGCTAGGGTTCTGTATTTCTATTAATTTTGAATAAAATACACGTTTTGCACTACACGAACGGCAAACTCAAGGCATTGTCAATGGCGGTGAGCAATCTTCATACAGAAAAAGTGAAATATCTCTAAAACCACATGACCTAGTCCTAGACACAAACCGCTTGGAACACATATAGAAAACATGTTTACCAAAAGGATTATATTAAATTGATACGGTTAGGCTTCTGCATTTCTATTAATTTTGAATAAAAACAAATGTTTTGCACTGCACGTACCGGCAAACTCAAAGCTTGTTCAACACTAACCGCCAGGGGCTAAATGTATGAGCAACGGGTTATCTGCGCCGGGGTTAAGGGCGGCCGACGGGGTAGCTATGGTCGGTGTTGGTATATGGGTCACGTGAAATGTGTGTGCGCCAAGTGCGCACTTGTTAGCTACCCTGTGAGTTAATTATAGATTTTGGGGAACCCCTGGGGGAATGTACCCGGCGAGCGTCTTAGGAGTCGGGAGGGACCACCCCCTTCCTCCTCCCCCCCCACCCCATTCCCGTGACGAGACAGGGGTTGGTTGGTTGGTGTGTGTCTCTGTGTGTGTGTCTCTGTGACTCTGTGTCTGTGTGTCTCTCTATGTATGTGTCTGTGTGTGTGTATGTGTATGTCTCTGTGTGTGTATCTCTGTGTGTGTGTGTGACTGTGTCTCTGTGTGTGACTCTGTCTGTGTGTGTTTATGTGTGTCTGTCTATGTATGTGTCTGTATGTGCCTCTGTGTGTGTGTCTCTGTGTGTGTTTCTGTGTGTCTGTGTGTGTTTCTGTGCCTGTGTGTGTGTGTCTCTGACACAGAGACACACACACAGCAACAGAGACACAAAGACACAGACACACACAGAGACACACATACAGATACAGAGACACACGCAGAGACAAACACATAGACACACACAGACACAGAGACACACACACACACACATACACACACAGACACAGACACACACACACAGAAACACATACAGAGACACACACAGACAGAGACACACACACACAGACACACACACAGAGACACACACACAGACAAAGAGACACACACACACAGAGACACACACACACAGAGACACACATCCATCTTCAGTCCACGCGTAACACCGACGATAAACCACCTCAAAGTTGGGGTTAGTGCAGGCCGCGTTAACCCTCGAGGGGTTTGCCTAACCCGTGCACACACATTGTGAGTTTCGGCCTCTAACCGGGGAATTCCCGACTACGCTCGGGTTATGACCGCTAACCCGCCTTCATACATTTAGCCCCAGGAACGCCACTGTAGCCTGTGTTACCGATTTTCGCGGGAGCTGTCCCTCTCATCTGTTTATATACACGCTCTCTGCTTGAGTCGCCATTTTGTTTTCTTATTTGCTAAAAACAAACTTTCCTCGAGCTTGTTACTGCATTTCTCTTGCAAATTTCCTCATGGTATTTCACAAATACATCAATAAATACATATAGAATGGGAACTATATATTATAATTAGGGACCAAACCTTCTTTGATGTCGAATTTTGATGACAATGTGCAATTTGCAGAATTTCTTGAGTCACCATTTTGTTTTTCCCATTTGGCATTGTTTGGTATTAAAAAAAATCGGTGAGCTCGTTACTACACTTCTCATGCTAATTTCCTCCTGGTATTTCATATATATACAACAATAAATACATATAGAATGGGCCTATGCATTATAATTAGGGACCATAGCTGCTGTGATGCCGAATTTTGATGGTGATTACTGTCAAAAATCTTTAAAGTTTGGTGAAATTCTTCCTGTACCAGAAATAAAGTCTTTCAGAAAAAAATGAAAACGAGGCTATAGATTGGGAACATATTTCTAGCCAATCAGGAGGCAGTTATTTGGAACGTTGTAATTGGGTCGACCAATAGAAACCGGAGATCGGCATCACAGGAAAATGGCGCCCGCTATGACGGCAATCGGCGAGTTTGGCTCACGTCCCAAATATATGGTTATTTTACCTCGGTACAACGCCTCGGCTACTCGAGGCCGAGGGAGAAGGAAGCAACATCCGGGTTCAGCAGCAATTAGCATATTCCGCTCATAACTGGAGGAACGTTACGAGCAGCTCAGCAGTTTTTACCACGGATTTACTCACTTCTACTGTAAGTACCGGAACATGAACTGGCATATTGGTTTATGAATGTTTATAGCACACGATTATAAGACAAAGCTTACTTGTATTAAGTAACTTTTACAAGCGTTGTGTTTATCCGGTGCCGTAGTTTTGAGGCATCCATTTTATTTTTTGCCGAACGGAGAGACATGTTGGCTGGAGCCATTTCGTCGTCATGATAGTTTTTTCTGAGGCGTACCTCCGAGTTTCATAATATTTTCTCCAACTTGTTGGCGTTGAAGCCACAGGAGGGAGAAGTCTATGATACAGAGAGTGTGGATGGGACAGTACACTGGTCCCTACCCCTCGATTGGTTTCGGTTCGGTTCTCCGATGTTACGCTTTCGTTATACCTTAGCTTACTCACGCCTGGTATAAAACTGGTGTAAATACAGTTTTCTTACCCTATAAGGGCTATATGCCCCTCTAACACTGTTCCACTGGTTCAGTTATTCCTTGAGTTCGTGCTAAACACCCTTTTTTGGTTGTTTTCAGACGACTCGAGATGGCCGCGAAGCGGGGTAGCAAAGGTGCTCCACACACGCTAAGGGAGGGGGGCGCGACCCCGGGTCTCTTATCGGGCGCGTCACGTGACCGCTCCCCGGAGGCAGGACCTTCCCAACCAGACCCCAATGAGCGGATGGTGCGGCTCATTCGTGAGCAGCTGCAACAGCTGCTCCCAACACCGCCACCTAAAACGCCCACTAAACGGGGCTCACCTTCCGACCAATCAGACTGGGAGGACTTATCTGAACCCCAAACAACGGACTAGATCATCATCGGGAAGAAGCGGCGCCATAAAAAGTTTTCATCCGAAGGCGACGACTACTACCAAGCCCGCAACAAAACAAGGAAGGTCAAAAGGACTAAGAAGAAGAAGTCTAAGTCCAAGAAGAAAAAGAAAGCAAAATCTTCCTCCTCAGATTCGTCCAATGACTCGACGACAACGGATTCGGAGTCTGATGACCCGCACCCAGGCACTTTCGCGGATATCACCGAGAAAGTGGCCAAAAAGATCCGAGCGGACAAGAAAAAGCGAATTAACACCTGTTCGCTTATGCGCAAAAACCTGAGGGGCCATTTTGATGCCTTTAAACCGGCAGAAACCCTCACAAAACTGGCCGAACAATACACTGGCATAAAAGGTATTCCTCAGGCGACCATCAAAGAAATGGACGATGACGTGAAAATGATTGAGGATCGCAAGAAATTCGAATCGTGCTTGCACATAGTGCACAAAGGAGTCCTGATAGCCCTCTCGGCCATCATGCCAGTTGCTAACCGCATGATGGTGGGTAACAAGTTCACAACAGTTACCCCGGACATGAACGCAGCCATCGCAGCTCTGACTGCCACTAGCAACTTCCTCTCGTACCGCAGGTTCAAGAACGTGTTTAAATCGGTCACAACCGACGCAGGGAAAGAGGTTGCACGTTCAAAGAAGGTTGTGGACAATGACGGCAAAGAGTATACACTCTTCCTGGCTCCGAAGCCCATAAAAGGAAAGCCACTAGACAACACCAAGATGTTTGGGGGTCAACTCCAATACCTGTTTAAACAGGTCGAAACGGCCGCCAAGCAGTCCAAACACCTCGACAGTAAGAAGGACACTAACCCCTCGAAATTCAAGAAATCCAGATCGGATTTTCGAGGGCGCAGGACCGGCTTCTCAGCAAACGGATTCGGGAACCGGAATCAATACCAGCCGAGAGGAAGAGGCCAACGGAACCAGTACGGCTGGAACGACGGCAACCGCCCCTTCAGGAGGGACAACCCCTCCCAGAAGCAGTTTCCCAAGCCGGGGAACAAGTAGAGCCTGCAACACAACCCAGTGTAAGACCCTTTGGTGCAGGAAATGTGGCTAACCATATTAGACAGTGGGAACAACTCACACAAGATCAGACAATCCTAGACATTGTTAGAGGGGTCTTCATTCCATTTATAGAGACCCCAATACAAAATAAAGTACCTTTCCCCTACCGCTTAACACCAGGCGGAAGACTGGCCTTAGATCTAGAAGTAACCAAATTTGAAACTAAAGGTATTATTACTACCGTTCAACATACAGAGGGAGAATATATTTCAAATATTTTCTCTAGGCCAAAACCTAACGGAGACATTAGGATGATCCTCGACTTAGCTATTCTAAATACCTTAGTCGAATATAAACATTTCAAAATGTTCTCTCTAGAGACAGCCCGTGACCTAGTAATGCCGGGAGCCTGGCTTGCAAGTGTAGACCTGAAAGACGCCTGCCTACTATACTATGCCAATCTATGAGTCACATAGAAAATTTCTTAGGTTCATTTGGCAAGGCAAACTTTACCAATTTACTTGTTTACCTAATGGTCTAGCCTGTGCCCCACGTTTGTTTACAATGTTACTGAAACCCGTATTTGCTGAAATGGCCAAGAAAGGCCATGTCATGTTCCCTTACATTGATGATTCATTTATTGTAGCACAAACTGAGGATGATTGCCATTTAGCCATAACAGACTTATGTAACACTTTGACCCACTTGGGTTTTTTCATTCACGAGACAAAATCGGTTCTAGAACCTACCCCCCTTTTGAAATTCTTGGGGTTTATTATCAATACACAACAAATGACAATTTCCTTAACTTCAGACAAAATTGACAAATTTACTACTACATCCTCAGATCTATTAAACATAAAAAGACCAAAAATAAGGCAAGTAGCAGTGCTTATCGGCTTAATGGTGGCTTATGCGCCAGCCGTATTATACGGAAAGGCACACATTAAATCACTCGAAATAGATATAAAAAAATATCGCCCTAACTAAAGCCAAGGGCAATTTCGAATGCCTAATGACAATTTCCAAAGCAGGACATGACAACATCCAATGGTGGATGAAACATTTAATTAATTCCCATAATCCCATCCGTATGGATGAACCTAACACAACAGTCACTACTGATGCATCATTAGAGTGTTGGGGCGCCCACAGAGATAATGAAGCCACAGGGGGCCGCTGGCTAGATAATGAAATTGAAGATCACATAAACGTCCTAGAATTAAGAGCCATCTATCTAGGTCTCACAAGTTTAGTAAAAATACAAAAACTTACTGTCCAAGTGTTAACGGAATGGCCTATATCCGTAACATGGGAGGGACAAAGTCCTCGGCTTGCAACACCATCGCAAAACTCATCTGGGATTGGGCAGAGAAACAACACCTTTGGATAACAGTAGCTCATATCCCAGGTACACTAAATACATTAGCCGACAATAAAAGCCGACATTTCCATGATCATTTCGAATGGTCACTCAGTCCATACATATTTAAGACAATCTGTCATAAATGGGGAATTCCAGACAGACCTTTTTGCCTCTCGTAGGAACAAAAAAATTGATAAATATGTATCCTGGCATCCAGAGCCACACGCTTGGCGAGTGGATGCCTTTTCTCTTATTTGGAATGACGCATTTTACTATATTTTTCCACCATTTAGCCTAATCAGCAGGGTAGCCAGGAAAATCAGGCTGGACAAAACCCATGCAGTACTGATAGAGACGGACTGGAACACTCAGCCATGGCGAGCGATAGTGCAGTGGGAAGCCAAAAACTTTTTAAGATTCCCAAGAGGGCCAATAAACCTACAACATCAAGGAAAAGTGACAACCATCGGGGACGTGTCCACAACCCCGTTACTGGCATTCCTTTTCTAAGAGCGTATTTACAAAAATACGGACTTGATAAAATCACCCAAGAAAGGTTGATTTCCCATGCGTGGAGGCCAGGAACTGTTAAAATGTATACCAGTTACCTTAAGAAAAGGGGAGTATATTGTTTAATACAGAAGGTTAAACCGATGGCTCCTACTGTCGCGCAAGTAGGCCGCTTCCTGCGCATGTTGGAAGATGATGGACTTGGTTATGGGGCCATAAATGCGGCCATAAATGCGGCGCGCTGCGCACTCTCCATTATTGTGCCAAGAATAGAAGGACAAACCATTGGCAAACACGAAGTCATTCATTGGATCATGAGATCAATCTATGAAAGAAACCCCCCAAAACCGAAATATAGTCGGTTTTGGGATGTTTCTACAGTATTCAAGCTTTTCCAATCTTGGCCTGAAAATAAATTTCTCACTATCCAACGGTTAGGCTATAAATTAGCAGTATTATTACTATTAGTAACAGGACATAGAGGACAGACAATTGTAGCCCTCTCCTTACAAGGCCTTGATATTGTTAAGAAAGAGGCCACGTTTGATTTGGACATACTGTTAAAGTCAAACAGGACAGGAGATCCACTCTCCTCCATCCATCTCGATAGCTTTCCACAAGATAGAAAACTTTGTGTAGTTGCCGCCATTAGGACATACATATCCAAGACTAAGGGAATACGTAATTCCAAGCAGCTTCTAGTGAGCTTTATTAAGCTACATAAAGCCATCTCATGCGACACACTCGCCAGATGGACTATTATTATACTCAAGTTGGCCGGCATAGACACAGAACGCTATGCGTCGCACTCTACAAGAGGGGCTATGGTCTCCAAAGCAAGAAAGTTAGGAATCTCAGTTCGAAGAATCCTGATACACGCCGGCTGGAAGACGGCCAAGTCGTTTGCTAAACACTACAACAAACGAGTAGAAAAACCGAGCGGGGTGGCAACCCGTCTACTCACCAACTAACAAGATCGGGTGAGATGTACAAACTTTTGATATTACTACTGATACTATAATATGTTCATCAGATAATTGAGGATAAAAATGAGGCTACGTAAAGGCAACGCCTCGAGTAGCCGAGGCGTTGTACCGAGGTAAAATAGTATAGTTATACGAATCTTACCTGGGTACAGATGATGGATAACTCTTGTTTTCCCGAGGCACAAGCCTCGGGTAATCGTGGACTAGGGCCCACCCGCCACCCCCTACCACGATTATTACGTTCGCTTGTGCCAAACGAAAACATCAGATTTCCATCATTAAGCTCGTTTTTATCCTGAATAATTAGGTGAAGATTGCTGAACCAGGATGTTGCTTCCTTCTCCCTAGTCCACGATTACCCGAGGCTTGTACCTCGGGAAAACAAGAGTTATCCATCATCTGTACCCAGGTAAGATTCGTATAACTATACTATATTTGGGCAATGAGTTACGTGATCCAACAAATTATTGCCATTGGGAATGATTGGTCCTGCGATAGACATTTGGCAGATTTGCGGTTACATCACATGAAAATTGTAAAATTGTTGCACAGTACTGCAAATCTAGCTATGTGCGAAAAACGCCGATTGCAACCAAGCGCTTCGGCAACGACGATAACGCTAGCTCCATTCCGCTGCGCGGAGATGCTTTGCAGTAGGCGTTATCTTTCAGGTCACCAAAAGGGGGGTTTTCTATATACAATTTAACTCTTGGGTTCATGACATAGTCCTAGAGCACATATTTATCTACATCCTCATTTTTTAATTGTTTCAATTGGACCAGTATTAGTTTCAAAAGTTGATGGTTGATTTTCAAGTTTTACTTTTCTGAACAAAATCTTCATCAAATCACTCAAAGTTGATTAAAATGTCCTATCAAACTATGCACATATTGTTCCTTTATTAGTTCTCTACATGTGAAATTTTAAGGATGTTTGATAGATGGCCAAGAGAGTTATTTAATCTGCAGCACTTGCTTACAATGTCCCCTCTGTAACACAAATTGGCAGTTGGCATTCACACCTCAGCCTTCCTCATAAACCTAGTAATATGGGTCACAACTTTTAGCTATAGAACAAAGGGCCCCTAATTAGGCATATTTTTCAACTTCAAATCGATGTAACTTTCTTGATATTTACATTAGAAAATTATATTACTACTAAGTTTAAGGTCTCTACAAGCTCTTTCCATTGGAATATGTTCCATTGAGATAAAATGCTTTAAAAATAAATACTCACATAGCTAGCAAATCGGTAGACAAACAGCTCACAGAATAGATTAAAGGGTTTTTTAATTCGAGTAAATTTAATTAGTCGTTCCAAAGTTATCTACGATTTAGTTTTCCTAGAAATCAACATTTTGGTCTTGCATAGTCCGATGGTGTTGAGTTTCTGTAATTTTTCTGAGATAAATAGATTAACCTGAACGTTATAATCGACCTTCCTTTAACTTCCTGTTTATTTTAAAGTTGCATAGTCCGATGAAAACATCAAATTTTCAAAACAAAACACATCCAGATTTGATTCTATATATTCAACTTAGACACTGGTGCACTTATTAACCATTTGTCGCTGCATAGAAGGGCATACTGAGTCATTTAATAGAAACGGTTACTGCTGAAGTCTATGGTGTCAGAGTTTTGGCGTGCTTTCCAAAATTATTTTGGCATGTTTTGATGTCAAATATCAACAAACTTAGCCATTTAAAATTAAAGTTCCTTCAAACTAAAGTAAATTAGATTATAAAGATTAGTATAATATATTCATCTCAGAAAATAGCAAAAACTTAAAAGCATTGGACTATGCAACTTTAAACAGTTATGTTTTGAGATGTTTGAAGTGCAAACATGCCAAATTAGTTTTGGCAAGCTTCCCAAAACTCTGACACCATAGCAGTATGACATAGGCTTTAGCAGTAACAGGTTCTATTAAATTGCCTCAGTATTCCATGCTGTGCCTATGTGGCAAGAAATGCTTAAATTAATACATGCATCACTAGTGCCAATGATTTTCCGCGATCAATCGCGGATTGTCAAGTTTGACACAGAATTCATAAATTGGAGCGGAATTCCGTTATTTTGTGATTTATATGCATATTTATTGACTTTACTTATATCTTATTAACTTTTATATGTTATATTAAATTTCATGTTCTGTTTTATGGATTTCAGATAGTCATGATCCAATCTAACATCAGTATTTATTTAAATTTTATTTGTCATTCTTTTGTGTGATGATCATGTTGCGATGTATTACATTATTATTTCAATTGGTATCATTATAATAAAAGTGCAGTGTCAAGTTGAATGCTAAAGTTCCCATAACCATCTCAGTGTCACATAAAGTTAAACAGTGTGGAATGGAATTTGTTATTTTGTTCTGAAATGGAATTGAAACAGAATTTGCTATTTGGTGAAACGGAATTTGCCTTATTTTGAAACGGAAAATCATTGGCACTACATCAGTACCTATGTTAGATATGTAGAATCAATTCCAGATAATTGTTTTGGTTTTGAAAATTTGATGCTTCATCAGACGTGACCATTTGTGTTCACTGTCACACTGCAAAGTCAATGGCTATGAGTAGGTAGTGGCAGCCAAACTTTGATTGTCATTTTTAAACTAGGAGTTTGGGTCTATTTTAAAGAACTAATCAATACAAACAGAATTTTAAAAGAATTATGTTAATATCTCATAGTTTTTGAGTTATGGCCTTCTAAAGGTACAAATTGTAGCATCCCTAAATATCATGTAAAAATCAATTATATGAGCCAACTTTGGCACCAAACTACACCATGAAATATCAAAGGAAAATCTTCATAAATGAGGATCATCTTTATTTATACCTAGAGAAGCAGCACACAAATTTCCTAAGCCATCATCCAATAAATATGAGAAGAGTGCTCTCTCAAAAAAGGGAAATTACACAAAAGTGTATTTGTTCAATTACATGGTAATTCAATTATATACCAACTTTGAGTCAACATAACTTCATTCCAAAATATCCAGTAATTGTCATTATCAATAATTCAAGACACGAGACACAAACAGTATATAATGGGTTTTTAATAGGTTTTGTTTCATGGTACAGAGATCAATTTTTCAAATGTTTCAAGTAGAGTTTAGATTATTCAAGGGGAGGCTGGGCCACGCGAGCAACCCTATTGTCTGTTAGATGGGTGGGTGGGATGGCTAGAAAGTCGTACAGAGTCCAGAGCCACGCGGCAGGTTCGGGCACACTGGTCGGTGTGAGCTGCTCAGGCTCTCGCCGGCCAGGTGCGCGAAGGCCGCCATGGGGAGGTTCAGTGCTGGAGTTCAAGTGTAGGTGGCGGCAGGGTCGCCCATAGGAGAAAGTGCTGGGGGAGGTGTGGGAAGTGGAAACCTGGGCCCATATTCACGATGCGGTGTTAGCTTACACTCGGTGTGTTTGCACTCCTTGCGTACTGAGTTTTCGCCGCTAACCCAGAAATCCCGGCCCAAACCAGTTTTTGGCTCGCTAACACCGCATCATGAATACGGCCCCAGGTGGCGGCAGTGTCACCCATAGCCGGCAGTGCTGGAGGGAGGAGTTTGGTCCCGTGCCCAGAATTACCCATGTTGCCTCAGCATCATGCACAATTTACAATGACGTGTACACAGAGAGCATAAATCAAATCATATTCAACGATGATATGGTGCCCTAAATATGTCGGTGAAAGGCCATTTTGGCAGTTGCGGACATATTTTGAGTTTTCGCTAGATTGAGCATGACTCTAAAAGTACTTGATCGATTTTGTTGAAATTTTGAACAGTTACTCGTGCCATTGCCGTTAAAATCGATAGCTTAAGTTATTGGGACAACTTGTTGAAAAAAATTGTCATTAAAAATATATTTGGTTGATGAACTGCATGAAAAATCTCTGAAAACTTTACATAGAAATAATGACGGTAATGCAAACTACTCACTGGAAAAGTTAGACAACTGTTAGTGTTACAGTTCTAATGATAAGGTTGCTTTGAAAGTAGCATATTTCTGTGTCAACATCACTGGCCAGGTCACAATGAATGCACACCCTGAAGAAGATGAGGGTTGCAAGATGATATCTGTGGCAAAAATGAAGTCTGCAGCAATAGCACATTCATCTTTCCTTGAAGGCCACTTGAATGCTGGTTGTCCTTGCACTGGGAATGTGGCCTTTTCCATAAAGTTGATCACTCCTTCATGTGGTGAAACAACATCAGTCACTTCCCCGACAAAAAAATCTGTTAAGAAATAAACAGCAACAAGCTGCCCCTTTTCCTGAAACTGGCGGCGGCGGCGATATTAATATTGTCGAATCGACGAGTGTAAACAAAACAAATCGGCGGCGATATATTAGAGCCAAATCTATTCAATGCTATCATATTTAACCGAATTACATATTAATGCCGCCGCTAAATCGGCGGCGATATTAATATTGTCGAATCGACGAATGTAAACAAAACAAATCGTCGTCACCGTCGAATCGGCTGCGATATTGGGAAATAGCGGTGCTCGTCGGCAACAGGTGGTGAAGTGGGTCCCCTACTCTCCCCACACATATTTGGTTCTTTAAACATAAAAACTAAACAAGGTTGTGCTTGGAGAGCATTTGACAATGTAGGGTCTCGCGAGAGAATGCGTGGACAGATTCATGACCTCGACAGCGTATGAATATATTGACGACCTGGACTATTTTGAAGTTTAAATAGTGCTCTTTCTTTTGGTACCCTGGTGAAATTCTAGTGTAAAAGTAAGGCAAAACCTGAGCATTTTTCAGATTGATGGGCAGAAACTTGACAGGCTGCCACTACCGACTATGAGCAATCCTCATACAGAAAAAGTGAAATATCTCTACAACCACACCACCTAGAAACAAATCCCTTGGTACACCTATAGAAAACATGTTTACCAAAAAGTTTATATTAAATTGATAAGGTTAGGGTTCTGGATTTCTATTAATTTTGAATAAAACTAATGTTTTGCACTGCGCGTACCGGCAAACTCAAGGCATTGTCAATGGTCGTGAGCAATCCTCATACAGAAAAAGTGAAATAACTCTACAACCACACCACCTAGAAACAAATCCCTTGGTACACCTATAGAAAACATGTTTACCAAAATGATTATATTAAATTTATACGGTTAGGGTTCTGGATTTCTATCGCGTTTTCGTGCGCGATGAAAACGTCACGAATTTAGCGCGAGCAGCTATTACTGCGGGCGATCCCGCCGATTTAAACACGTGTTTAAAAGTGCTCTAGTGTCTTTCCGAATGGACAGAAATACACAATATTGGTGTCAAATGACAGATAAATAACTAACAATTTAGGATTGTCAGACTTAGAATGATTTTGGAATGTTACTTATCTGTTCGGTGACTTTTTCAACAGTCGTTGACTTCAACAGCTTGTAAAACCATGAAAGGTATCCCATAATGCACTAGAAATTTTCCCAGATGTAAACAAGGTTGTGATTGGTCAATTCTGATGACATCCTGTATGGCAAGTCATTTGCATAGTATTTGTGAATGGGTTTTACAGAGCACCTCTGAATATAGGCATATAGAAACCAGGTCACAGAGTTCAGCTGCTGTAGTGTGGACAGCTATACCGCAGCGCCCCAAGCAGGATTTGATGTACCTATGCACGGGTGAATACCAGCCCTATATAAAAACTGCCGAAAAAGCAGGGAAATGAGAGCCTAAGTCCACAATCTAAAAAGCAATACTTATTCTTTATATATGTCTTAATATTTCCCTGCTACCTTTGAGTTGAAAAATATAATAAAACATATAGTTTAATAGAATTTAAAGGTGAAATTGAAGGCATTCTATGGCCGCCATCTTGTCTTTTTGCATTCTCTCCCATTTCACCAACTCTGTGCCGATCTTTAATTAAAAAAATATATAAATGCACGTATTGTCAAAAATCTATGGCAGAGAAGTATTTGTTTTTGCCCATGGAACAAAACTATTCGCTCTGTCAGTGTGAACGATGGGCTATTTCAATTACCTCACAGTAACTTGGTTTATGGGTCGTTCTCAGAAACTGTGTACCACTTAGGGTAGTCTATTTGTAATCTGTATTTCAAAGCGACCTATCATTGCAATATGATCAATGTTTTGATTTCATGTTGTATCCAATTGATGTGAGTGATAATAAAGATAAAATTGAGTGCCAGTTTAGTGTATTATGTATCTTATTGAATCAGTAGAGAATTATGCCACCAATTTGTGACATTGTCAACGTGATTGAAAATAAAGTGTCACAAACTTAATGAAAACTCCTGAACAAGACATTTCATTTCAAATGGTCATATTCAACATCATCCTTAGTTGGAAATCTTTTTTTTTTTTTAAGTAGTATAAAAATAAGGAAATAATTAACCATTTCTGGAGTCATTAAGACAGTAACATTTCGAATCCACTTGCCCACACTGAAACTACCCATCAATCACTGAACTACTTTCACTATTTAACCCATGCCACATTGACCTGATTATGATATAGTTAGAGTTAAATCCTGAAGTTGCCTCTGAACAATGAAATTTGAGCTCAATGTCTGTGTGAAATATTTGATTCCCATTTGGAACGTTACCATGCTTATTCAAACTCACACCCATCAAATTAATTCAGAATAGAATAATGGCCTACTTTCATGTGAATCACTACACACAAACTGCGAGAACGGCAAATGAGCAAGAGTGAACAGTTCATGTCCGTTATTTGGTCAAAGGGTGATTTTCTATTTCGTTTCTTCTGTCTCACATATGTTTGTATGTTAATAGGTATTCCAAACTTATTTCTTTTCATAAAGTAAATTTGCAAATGGTACAGTTAGAAAGATGTTGTCGTTCTGATCCACAAATATATATAATAACAGTAAATTATGATTTATTTTTTCATTAATTTTACACACATTTTTCATGATTCTGCAAATGCTTAAATCATAATGTTTAAGGCTGATTCCCATTTGGAACGTTACCATGCTTATTGAAACTCAAACCATGCTTATTGAAACTCACACCCATCATACTCACACCCACTCGCCCTCCTGCCTCTGGAGGCAGGAGGGCGAGTGGCCTGAGGCGGCCTCGGGGCTAGCTTTAAGGGAGGGGAGCGCGGGAGATTAGGTAATGGCCAACGGCTGGAGGAAGAGGTGGGGTGGGTCCTCCCTCGCCTCGCATCAACCGCAATGCGAGCATTACGACCGATGCGCGACAAGGAAGGACGAGGAAGCGTGTGTGGATAAAAGGCATTTTATTCAGAAATGCCGAGATAAACATGGATAAAGTAGCAGTCATCAAGCATGAGTATCAGAGATCAGTGTAATGGGTAATATATGAGGTATCAGCATGGAACAACCACATATATGAGGTATCAGCATGGAAATAAGGTAAATGTCAATAATAGTAATGTCTAATAGTTGGGTCCGGGAGGTGGATCCGAGGAGCCCTCCACCAAGACGGAGGAGAGGGCTCGAGGAGGGGGCGAGGCGGGGCACGTAGGCATGCACCACCTCTGAGGTCCATGTCCCCTGGGCAATAATGTTGGAGATGTCGACGCCGGCGGCATGACAGGCCTGGGCGGCGCCTCGGCGGAGGGTGAAGGACTCGGCCCCCGGGGCGCGAATGGCGCCTCGAAGGAGGTCGGTGAGGGACCACGGGTCGAGGGGGCGGCCCGAGGGCATGATGAAGGCCGGGGCGTCAGAGGGCGCGGGATGCTGCAGGGCGACAGCGTTCCATGCGGTGAGAGGGCAGAGCCCGGGCCTCGGGCAAGTGGGGATGAAGAGGGCGACGGCCCCCGCGGGCCCGGATATTGTCTTGGAGGTCCTGACGGTGACCCGGAGGCCCCGGGGGGCTGGGAGCACGTCGCCGCGGGTGATGGTGTGGGGGCCGCCTCGGGACTCGGCGACAACAGGTTCAACTGTCGCAGCATGCCGAAGTACCCGAGGAGGAGGGCGGCCCGAGGGACGACCGAGGCCGGGCCCGCCTGGGCGAGGTGGGAGATGACGAGTGTGAGGTGATGCGGCGTCAGAGGGGGCGCCTGGCGTGGAACATGGCTGGAGGCGCGCTCGCCTGCTCGGCAGACGTCCTTGGCGAGGGTCGAGTCGAAGGCGGCGGGGGCCTCCCCGGCGGCCTCGACCCATGAGCGCGCTCCGGAGAGGGCGTTTTTGATGGATGCAGGGGCGAGGCCGCGTAGAGGGAGGCCGCATATGCGGCGACCTTGAAGTTGGAGGGGCCGAGGCGGGCAAGCCCTCGGGCGACGAAGTATGCCATGTAGTCCTGAGCCTGGCGTTGACGGTTCCTCCAGGTCGAGGGAGGCGGAGGCGGGCGACGCCGTCAACCTCGGCCTGGGAGAAACCTGGATCAAAGCCCGGGATTAAATGGGAACGCGTCGTGTGAAGGGTATAGGCGGTGAAGCCCGAGGCGGGCCACCTCGGCCCAGGGCCCGTCGAGGTGGGCGCGGCTGAGGGCATCGGCGAAGACGAGGACCGCCCCGGGCTTGTGCACTATGTTCAGGGTGAAGCAGCCCGTCGCCGCGAGGAGCCAGAGCTCCCAGGCGGCGGTCCCGAGGGTGGGGTCCCGGGCGCGGCCTGAGGTGAGGGAGGCGGCGGAGGCCATATTGTCCGTGTTGACTACGATGACGGTGGCCCCTGCGGCGTCATCCGGGAGGAGGGCGCGGAGGGCGACGACGAGGTTGACCGCCTCCAGCTCATGTATGTCGGGGAAGCACGCCCGGAACCCCGAGGTGTACCCTCGGGCGTAGCAGTATGTCGCAGAGAAGGCGCCCTCGCCCGAGAGGCAGGAGTCGCACTCAATGACATAGGTGTGCCCCGTCCTGATATGACCTTAGATGTTGCTAGGATGTAAAACAACAACAAACAAACAACAACAACCCCGCCGGGGCGCGGAGGAGGTGGAGCCCGTTCGAGGCACGGCCGTAAAGGGCGAACCACCTCAGGTCCCGGAGGGCATCGCCGTCGAGGGTGAGTGAGGCGGAGCCGAAACAGCCACGCAGCACCCCGAGGAGGCGACTCATGAACCTCCGGGCGGGGAGGATGCAGCTGCCCACGTGGTTCAGGTGCCCGAGGAGGCTCTGGAGGTCGCGGCGAGTGATGGCGGGGCTGGTGAGGCGGGTCTCACAGGAGAGGATGAGGTCGTCGACATTGTCGGGGGCGATGCGTATTGTCATCGCCTCGCTGTCGAGGGCGAAGCCCAGCCAGGAGAGGCGGACAGCGGGGGATGACATTTCCCGGGGGGCACGTCGAGCCCGAGGGCGGCGGCGAGGAAGGCATCAAAGGCCTGGCAGGCCCTGAGGTATGAGGCCTCGCACCCGACAAAGTCGTCGACATAGATGAGAATGTGAAATCTGTCGCGCCTCATGATCCAGGCGACGCCGGCCGTCACCCGGACACAGGCCGCGCCCGAGGAGCGGCAGCCGAATGAGAGGGCGAGGTCGATATATATGTTACCGTCTAGAGGGACACCGTACAGGGGGCAGGCGAGGGGGTCTGCGCGCAGTTGCCGGTAGGCCCGCGATATGTCGGCCGACCAGAGGTATGCGCCGGGGCCCTCTTCCACGAGGCGGCGGCCGAGGTCGGCGACTGAAGTGAGGTTTTCTGAGGTATTCTCGGCGGGGGATGCCGGCGTTGACACTGGCCCCGGGAGGGAAGGAAAGGTCGACGATGACCCGCCTCTTACCCGGGTCGGATTTAGGGCGGGTCATCATCGGGGAGACCTGAGTCCAGGGGGTGGAGGGAGGGACGGTGAAGGGGCGCCGAGGGCGAGTTCGGTTTTAATGAAACTCTGTATGTGTGGGGCTCGCGGTGGTTGGTGAAGGTTGGGCGGGGGGGGGGAAGAGGCGGGAAAGTTTGAGGGGAATCCAAACTCGAGGAGGTCGGGGTATTCGCGGAGGCGGAAACGCCAGGCAGGGATGTGGAGGGAAGGGGGATGCGGGCGGCCAAAAAATTAGGGAGGCCCGCTTCCCTGAGTGCGGCGTATGCGCGGGTGAAGGTGGGGTAGCGGGCCCATGCCTCGCTAGAGGCGTGGGGCCAAATGGCGAGGAGGTTGGGGCGGTATTGTTGAGGGGCCGCAGGAAGGGGCGGCGGGGAGGGTGTCTTGAATGTGGGGGTCGACTACATCGGTGATATGCTCAGAGGTCGGCGGGGGGGAGGAGGTGCAGTGAGGGAGGTTGAGATGGGCAGCGAAGGGGGTGGGGGGAGGGGTGGGGCGGTGGGCATCGGGGGGGGGGGGAAGCCGGGAAGATGGGTTAGGTAGGCTGTGTCGCCGGGGGAGGGTGTAGGGCGGTGTCTGCGGCGAGGTGTGCGCTGGGGGAGGGTGGCATGGGGGGGTTGTGGTGTTGGTTGTGACCGCCGGGCTGGGCGGTGAGTGGGTGCGGGCCAGCCGCTTCCGGGGGGGCCGTCAGGGCGGCATGGGCAGCTACTTCACAGGCGAGGCCTGTGGTGAGACCGTGTTGTGTGGTGCCCGGGTGGTCGGCAGAGATGAGAGTGGTGTGGCGGTTGGGTGCAGTGTGGCAGTCTGAGGGAGGGTCTGTTCGGTCCCGGCGGGCGGTGGAGTGGTCATGGGGGGGGGTCTTTGAAGCCGGGTAGGTGCGTGCTCCGCCGCGGCGGGGGGGGGGGGCGGTTTGGGGTTCTGCGGTTGGGGCGCGGGTCGGATGGGAAGGTGGGGAGATGTGACGTGCCAGGGGTGGCGGCGGCGAGATAAGAGGCAGCGAGATGTGAGGAGGGTCGGTTGTGGGTGTGTGGGGGTCGGCAAGTGGGCTTGGGTGGGGCCGGCTGGGTCCCTCCGGGCCGAGCTGGAGGTGACGGCGGATTAAAAATCCGGGGCGGGGGCCCCGCGATCGCGGCCTCTCTTGCTGAGGCACATGGCCTCCGAGTATATCGGGAGGATTTTCCTCACGTTTGCGCAGTACGCGCAAGCGTGTCGATATCTCGACGCCACCTCCCCATGTGTCTCGCCGGCGCCCGCCCGATCGCACGAGGCGGGATCGCGGTTCCATGAAGGGCAGGGGGCGCCGTGGGACTCTCGGCTGAAGGGAGTCCGACTGTCGGTCTGGGGGTGTGTCTGAGGTCTGGGGGGGGGGGGCGGGCAGGGAGGTGATGGGGGTGGTGAGGGCCTCCATACGGACCATGTTAATTGCCATGGGGTCGTGCCAGACGTGGGGGAGCCTACCGTCCGCGATCCATGTGAATACCGTCTCGGAGTATCGGCGGATGGTAGCCCAGGGGTGTATGAGATTGGGTCGGTGGATGGTAAGGGAGCGGTGGCTGAGTCCGGGAAGGGAGTGGGCGGGGTGTGCCTCCAGCATTCAGAGGGCGAGGGTGTACTCGTCCTTGCTCGCTTCACCGCCTTCCTCGCAGCTCCCCGTTCTATTAAGTCACAGGGGAAGATGTAATGAGGGGAAATACCTTTGCGTCGACCGCCGTGCTGAGTGTCGGCCGAGTCGAGTATCTCGCGGGCCGCGGAGGTGGCGGTGTAGGCGTGCGGGTCGCGGTAGTGTCGAGGGTGCGGTGCCTCCCCTGATGCAGGGGGCGTCAGTTGAGTCGAGGGGGCGCCCCTGGTGAACCTCTCGTACTGGGGGTGGATCGCGGCAGGGGCGGCGGAGGCGGGTGCGCCCCCCCACGGTGTGGGGGCGGTGCGGCGTAGGTCGTCGGAGGGAGGGCGGCGGCCGGCGCAGCGTGGGCCTGCTGAGGTGGCGCGGCCCCGCGTGCATCGATCGTGTCGAGTCTCGCCGAGAGTTGCTCCAGGGCCGCCACTGTGTCGAGGAGGGTGGCCTGCATCGTCCGGCCCCATTCCGAGGGGGGTTCGCCCGAGGAGGGGCCTGGCGGCCCTCGGGGGCGAGGAGGGTGGCGAGCTCGTCTCCGATATCCGTTGTGCCTCCCTACGTGCGGCGTGCCTCCCTCGGCCTCGTCCGTTAGGCATGGTGTAGCGTGGTGTGTGTAGGCCAAAGAAAAAGCAGTGGAGGAGTAGAGTGTCTGGAGGCAGGAGGGCGAGTGGCCTGATGAGGCCTTGGGGTTGGCTTTAAGGGAGGGGAGCGCGGGAGATTAGGTAATGGCCAACGGCTGGAGGAAGAGGGGCGGGGGGTCCTCCCTCGCCTCGCATCAACCGCAATGCGAGCATTACGACCAAGGCTCCCTGCTGAAGGCAAAATACATTTTAATCACATCATTATTTTTTTAAACTTATTACTTACTGTTAATCCTTCCCATCTTGTCCTTAATTACTGGTACAGGAATAACAGAGATCATAGTATCAGGCATAGTTTCATCTATGAGAAAGCCTGTGAGGCACATAGCTAACATGGGAAAAACTCTTGAGCTGGCATATTTGAGATGCTCTGCATAAATATTGTCAGCATCACAAGTCTTGTTACTATCAAGTTTTAATATGGCATCCCTTATTTCCTTATCACCAACATTTATCAAGCTTTGCGAGGGAATTTGACCGTTTTGAAGTAAGTTTGGTTTCCATGTTACACTGCTAATTATTGGTAATTAATACTCGTCATTTGACCGATTGCAGAATAAGTTTTTTATTTTTTTTTTTTAATTATCAGATGCAATAGAATATAAACATTGAGGAAACGTGCATAGCAGGAGTTTTAAAGCATTTTGATTTTTGGGTTCTGATGTCACGGTTTCGGTACAAAGTTTCTTAGAACAACCCTTATATGGGCGGGACTTTTGACCTGATATCCCATCTCAGCGGCTCCGTGGCATGAATGCTAACTGGTGCAGGCAGAGGTGAGTGTCAGAAAAGGTGTTATAAACTCTCAAATCGCACCACATACAAACAAATTGCTTGGCACACATAACATGTTTAACCACCTTTATTCCTATTTCTGGCACCAAATCTGAACAAGAATATGGAAAGTATAGGGGGAAAATAGGTGAGATGTTTTTTATTGATATTATAAAATCCCACCCCATGCGTGACCATCATATGTATGTATCTATGTATTTTTGTAAACCCTCATTCATACCTACAAGAAATCACCTCATCAATACCAGTTTTAAAAATAAATTTATATGTTCTAATCTACATACCTATTTTCTACACGTTAAAGACCGGAGACTATGAAAAGAGCTCATGGCAGTAGTATAACAAAGAGCTTGCTTGACAAGGTGTTCAACACAATAACAGCCATACGAGATGAACCTCAGATTCCAGCATGCACCTAGCTAACACCAGCAGATTCAAATTCATTGCTGCACATTACAAAACTGAACAGAGCATCCTCACCACATGTGGTGGGTCGTAATGGCACTTCAATATGGCAGCCTCACCTAAAAATTTAAGCAGAGTTAACCCCCAGAATCCGCATTTCTATGGACGATGCGAAACTGCTTACTGAAAAGTGATGACTCACCGCACGACAGGCAAACGCCGCAGATTTCCAAGTGTCTGTACACTCTTGCTCTGTTTTGTCTGAGCCAGTCACAAATTGCCAACCGTAGCTAACATGCAGGATCTTTGCCTTTCTTATTTATTTGTTATCGTTAATTAACCCAATGTGTCAAACATGAACTTTCCTATTATACTACCATTACTAAGTAATAATTGTTGCACCCCCTGCCCTGGTTGTCTCCCCTCTCTAGGCTCTGGTAAGTCAACGCGGACAGTCAAGGTTGATGGCGATGCTGAGATCGCCAAAGTTGGCCAGTTGGCCGTACTGGTCTCGGTGCAGGGCAAGTCGATCATGTTCCGGTTCAAGTCAAATCAAGGTCAGTTGGTATTGAAGCGTATGTAATTCTCATCCCATCCTAGCTTATTTTATGATGTGAAAATAATTCTCCATTTGCTTTAGACTGTTGTTAAAGTTGTATAGTTCGATGGTTTACATTTTTTTATGATAATATATATATTTAAAATGAATACCGGGCGGTTTTAGTCCCGTTAGCGACATCATGCTAGCGCATCTGAAACCATGTGATGTGTAAAAGAAAGGACGTCGTCACAGCTTGGTGGCTAGATGACAAGATAGGGAAGCCAGCCCTGCACAAGCGGGCGGCGGCGGCTCATATATGACGCAGTAGGTTAATCGTTATAATGTACATAACTGTAGAGTGAGGTAACTTTGATTATGAATGTAGAAACTAGAATGACTAACTTTTGTAATATTTGAAGTGAAAATATTCTAAATTAATGTTGAGTGCATGTAGACAGTTTTACGTCATAGGCTTCTGCAGGAACAAGTTTGACTAAATTAACTTTGCATACTCTTTTCTGCAGAATCAAATACACCGCTATCTAAGTTTGATATGTAGCTTAAAATCTAGATAAGTGTTTTGGTTTGACAATTTGATGCTTTCATCGGACTATGCAACTTGATTGAAGCTCTAGGAAAAACGACCGATTTCTAAATAAAAAATGCCAAAGCAAAATGGTTAAATTTTGTTCTAATCAGAATATACATATATTACGTACCTATTTTCTGTAATTTAAAGGCCAGAGTCGGACTATAAAAAGTGCTCACGGGAGTAGTCTGAAAAAGAGCTCATAGCAACCTGTGTTCAAACCAAACTGGTCTCTGGTATATCTTCCAACGTCCCCATGTATATAGAAAGAACTAGCTGGTTATTCATCCTGTTTTATGTTTGACCTGTTTATGAACATTCAGTGCATACACAGAGCTATGTATTTAGAAACATTATTCATGGTATGCTTAAAGACAGCCACTACATGGCCAGAGCTCTGATGGTGCCACTCAGGATATGTGTCCTGATTGGTGGCCACAGGAAAGGGCGATGAAGTGGCACCATGTGACCTGAAATAGGATTTTTTTTTTTTATTGAGGCTGTATTTATACTGTCCATAGCATATAAGCCCGGGGACCCAGGCTTGTTTTCAATGCTGGCCAGTTGTAGTGTTGGTGTTATCTTACCACACAGTGGCTGCTGATAAGGTATTTGATTGCCTGCATTTCAGTAGCAGATAGATAATTGGTTGGTATGGTTAGTAGCCTATGTTAGTTTTTTTGGATTTTCTTGGTATATATGTTTTTATTTTTCTACTCTTATTACTAGACTAGCCTACTCCTATTTACATATCATAGGCTTGTACGTAGCTGTGTGGTGTGTTATCTGGCTACTTTCGGCATGGTTACCTTCCATTGGGCATGCCCCCAAGTAAAGGTCGAAGGCCATGGTATTATTTACACATCAGTAACCACTTTCTTATTTTCATATTTATACTGTTATCGGTGCTTCTTTATTTATTTTTAGAGAAAATTGTTCATCAAAGATACTTAAATTATGTATTGTTTATATTGATTTGGACTTCCCTTGCAATTCATACAATACCATGTTTTTTTTTGTTTGTTTAAAAAAACCAACAGATTCTCAGTCGTTCCACAAACTACTTCATCGGTTGCAATCCAGTGCAAAGCAATCAACCTTCAATCAACGTACAGATGCCGCGTCCGCTGAACAGTATTTCCAGGTAGCCGTTCAATTTATTGCATAACAAATATTCCTAAATGTAATCAGGTCGTATCAGGTCTTTACAATAGCTGCTGAGAAAACAACTTATCAAATTATTAATGGTAATGCACCAGAATATCTGTGATCTGTCCATCAGACAACCATGCTGTTTGTACCGGTTCACTTGAATTTTTCGCAGTACTTGTCTTTATTTTCTCAGTTAACGTCAATTGTCATGAGATTAAAACTACACAAAACAAAACAAATGTTGGCAAGTAATGTAAATTACATTGTAATTACTTCACACTGGCATGGAAAAATACGTACACTGATTCACTATTTTTTATCCTAAAATTGTCACTTGTCTAACAGAAAAGCTCAAGCTGCTTGTACGTCCCTACTCTCACTTGGCTTGGACAAGCATAATTTTGAATGCTTCAGATATATATCATCTGGATAATTTTCTATTTGATTTGTTTAGCGTTCGTTTTTCTCACAGATGAAATTTCTGTAATGTTCAATATTTTAAACGAGATTGTAAATGTCATACTGGTTTTATTACATAGCCGCTTACAATGGCTGCTGCTAGGATCAACACCATTGTTTCCCCAGAAAGGAGTCTGCAACAAATACCACATGCCAATCATGCCGCGCCTCCTCACTACACCCCTCCAATTCGTCACCTCCCATGACACACCCTCTCTCAGCAACCAATCACACTCATCCGAAGCTGAGCCCCCCTCAACTTCCCAACTAATCTGGTCACTCCGCTCGTCTCCATCGGACTGACTACTAACCTCTTTTTCCCCACCCGCCCACTCCGCCGAGATCTTAAGATATTAGACTATATAATTAAATAACATTTTAATTCATGACATTTAACATTGTAATCCATATACTAGACATTACATAATATACTAATATTGTAAACCATATGCATGATTATTACCGTTAATATGTCCCCTCACATCCATCACCACATGACCTTTTCCCTGCAGCATTCGGATGCCACACATGGAAAATGTAAAGCCCCGGGGGCTGCCCGGAATAGAGCCATGTCCTCCAACTCGTGCTTCCCTGTTATGTGTGCAATAGACTGTATGTAATATTGATTACTTTCACTGGACATTGACTTTTGCCAGTCTCAGAACTTGCATGTATTTATGTGTGAAGTATACAGTATAGCCCAATGTGCGCCACTCGCATATTCTGCATTGTGTCACTATTGTAAATTGTAATTGATTCGCGGGGAATCGGCACACCGACGCCACCTGGCGCCCTCTTCGGGAACCATCCATGCGCCCCCTGAAGCTCTCACCAGATACTAACCACTCTCACTGCCTCATCATGATGTGTGGATCAGTTTGTCGCGATCACCACATACATGATTACTTCAATCCCCCGCATATGATAACTTTTGCTGCCCCGGTTTATTTTATTTACTTAAAACATCAAAATATATGTATGTATATATAATTATATATGTGATGTGTAACACATTATACAAGTATAAATGCAAGGATAACATGTACACCCTATATTTCCACTGTGCGCATCGGTGAAGTGCCCCCCTCCCAACTGTCGAGTAAATTGTCGGGCGGGCGGCCCTGTCGCGTCACACTGGTGGAATATATATATATATTTTTTACATTCATGAAATTTTAACTGCCAACAAGTGGTCTTCCGCATTCCACTGCTCCTTGCCCTGGCCTATTAGTACATAGCGACAGGTATACATTTCTTTGCACTCGACTAGGATTTGAACCCACTTAATGCGGCGTATCTCCTAGGCTGGTTGTACATGTCATCATCTCACCGTCTTAATTGATTGAACAATCATGTCCGTGTGCTAGTTTCTCCTGACAGCGGTATTTTAAAATTCGTTGCTATTTTGTTTTCTCTGAAAATCGCTGTTGTCTTGGTGCTTACAGTTCTATGGATATCTTTCACAACAACAAAACATGATGCAAGATTACATCCGGACTTCAACATACCAACGCGCAATGCTCGATAACTGTGGCGACTTCCAGGACAAGGTATGTATATTTAGCATGTGGAGATGCTATGGTTGGATATGTAAATACCCCCAACAACGATGTTCTGCAATGTCTCGATGCTGTTGAAATATATACTGATAAATGTATTTTTTTAATATATGGCATTTTTGGGGGGGGTTGCCTCTCGCGTCATCCCTGGGTAACAGGAAAGATCCACGGGAGAAATCCCCATGCTTTCACTACACCACTGAGGACTCCTCATAAGCATGGTTCGCATGCGTCGGCGAAAGTCTTGAACGTTCTTGAATTTAGACTTTGTTTTGAGTACCCTCAAATGTTCTTGAATTTAACTGTATTTTCTTGAATCTGGTCGGCAACTTTTTGTATGAACCCTGATTATAACATGTCACATGATATTTGAGATGAATTTGTTTCTGACAAATTCCTTCGGGAGTTGTTTTTCACCCCAACATTACATTCTTCTGAGTAGATTGTATACAATTTTGGTATATATGTTGCGCGTCTGCTTGAAAATGTTCTTAAATCTGGTGGCCAACTTTTAGTAGGGGCCTTACTCATAGGGAACTCAGCGTGGTTTGTGCACATCGCTAATTAGTGTAGTTCTATAACCACACCGTATGAAGCCCCCACCCAATCCCAACACCAAATGGACCCGCTTTGCTCAGCAATTATACCAATTTTAGCATGACTTATTGTGGTAGACAAATAAAACACCAAAATATGAAAAGAACCTTGAATAGGGTTGTCAGGTCTGACTAAGTGATTGTGTGTGTGAGCTATTGAGCATGCATGGATGAAAGATATCCGCGATTTCTCGGATTTCCTCGATTTTTTAGATTTAACTATTAACCAAATTAATGAGGCAAGTGCATACAAGTACTTAGGAACAGTGATTGATTCTACCTTAAATGGGAATCAACAGCTGGCTAGACTAACTCAATCATTGGCACTAAAAATGACTACAATCAGGAAGATGCGGAGCTTCATAAGTGAAAACACTGCCCCACTGCTATATAAATGAACAGTTCTACCAATAATAGACTATAATGATAAAATTTATGGATTGCTCAAGAAACAGCAACTGACTAAGCTACAAAGGATCCAAAACCGGGTGTTAAGAACAATTTATTGGGGCAAAAGACTAAGTGTAAAGGAAATGCATGACAAAGCAAACCTAGATTACTTAATGGTTAGAAGAGATTCACATCTATCACTTTTGTACAGAAGAGCCAGAGAGACCCAATATATAGACAACACAAAAAGGAATACTAGATGGGCTGATTCCACTCTACTCCCCAAGCCTTCCACAAACAAACTAATTAATGCATCAATTTACAAAGGTGGCATGATGTGGAACAACCTACCAACCAGAACCAGGGCAGCATCCTCTTACCTAGAATTTAAAAACTCACTAAGAGTACACTCACTTTTTCGTGGAAATTCGCCGTCGGTGTAATAATTTTGGCTTGATTTGCGCATTTTTGGCTGGACTTTCATCCCTGAGCATGACTCGATCGGTCCCTCCTAATCTTTCCGAGTGTTTTGTTGTCCTTAATTTTGCTCCACGAGACGAATGGAAGAACCAATGATTGTGCACATGGTGTACTAATTGTGGCCCCCCATGTGCCGTTGCAGGTTGTTTTAGACGTGGGTGCCGGGTCTGGCATCCTCTCGTTCTTTGCTATCCAGGCTGGAGCCAGAAAGGTGTACGCCATCGAAGCTTCTGACATGGCCGTCCAGTGCAAGGTACAGTGTTGTGATACATTTGTGAAGTTGCCTAGTCCGATGGTTTTGAATTTCTGTCATTTTTCTGAGATAGATATATTAAATTGAGTGTTATTCTCCATCTTGTTTTGTTTGAAGGAACTTATTTTTAATGGCTAAGTTTTGATATATTTGAAGTGCAAACATGTCGAATTAGTTTTGGCATGCACACCAAAACTACTCTGACACCATAGGCTTCAGAAGTAACAGGTTCTATTAAATTGCCTCATTGTTCCCTTCTATTTGGCAACAAATGCTTAATAAGTGCATCAGTATCTGAGGTAGACGAATATAATCAATTCCAGATAATTGTTTTGGTTTGACAATCTGATGCCTCAATGTTATCACAAGTTCCTGTCAGTCAACTATTATCATGGACCTTATTTTTAAGTTGCATGATCCGATTTTTTTAATTAAAAAAAAATAGACAATATATTAGTTATTGCCTGGATTATTATATTATCTAGTTTACTTCAGTATGAAAGAGTTAAGCTGGGGGCAGATGTGAAGTGAAAATCTGCATTAGTTAATTTTGGTGGTTTTGTTTACCAATTTTCGAGAATTGGAAGCAAGCACAGGAGCATCAAACTGCAATACATCTTTAACAACTGCACCAGTAAAAGCCATGTTCATAGTGCACCAACCAAACGGCATGGCTGAATGAGTTGAGCATCCGACTCCCGTTTTGGTAGATCGTGGGATTCGAAACCTGGTCGAGTGTTACCAATGACACAACATTGATATTTTTGTCGCTTCCTAGCCAGCCGTTCAGCATGACTTGCTGTATGTATCAGAGATGAAAGACCTCTGCGGTTTCTTATATTCAGTTAACGTTACAAGATGGGATGTATATGACAACAGTTGGGTGGTTCGAATGCCGTTCTTATATGTCCTTAGATGTAGTTAGACCATAAAACCTAAGCAAGAAAGTGTTAGATAATGGCGATAATGCAAGCACAACAAGGCTAGTTGAAACCTGACTTCCGGTATTTTTCTGCGATTCCCTGACAATGCTAAACCTATGTGAGAATATCTGCATTTCCACTTTTTTTCCCTGAGACCAGTTTCATCCCTGATGTATAGGAATCAAGCGTTCAACTTATTCGGCCCTCTCTGAATTGACATCGCTTTGTACATTTCAGAAATTGGTAGCAAGTAACAACCTGTCTGACCGAATCATTGTGATGCCTGGAAAGATCGAGGAGGTGGAGCTTCCTGAGAAAGTGGACATCATCATCTCCGAGCCGATGGGCTATATGCTCTTCAACGAGCGTATGCTTGAAACTTACCTTCATGCCAAGAAGTGGCTCAAACCAAATGGTATGCTCAGCCAATCACGTTATTTAGTCTTTTTTTATTGTATTTTGAGTGGACATGAGTGTTGAATTGTAATCCAATTTGTTTGCTCAGTATTCATTGGTTCAAGCAAAATAACAGTGAGTGTTTTTCTCAGGCCAGATGTTCCCGACTCAAGGTGACCTGCACATCGCCCCGTTCACAGATGAGTCTCTGTACACGGAGCAATTCTCTAAGGCCAACTTCTGGTACCAGCCTTCTTTTCACGGAGTTGACCTGACTGGCCTGCGACAGGCGGCTATCGACGAATACTTCAAGCAACCCATTGTAGTGAGTAGCTTTCTATTTATGTGGCAGATCAGGGCCCGTATGCAGGAGTCAGTGTTAGCGTGGCAAAACAGTGTTTGGTGGGAATTCCCGTTTCGTGGCGAAAAATGGTATGCACGAGTCAGTGATAGGCCTAACACCAGAAGCTTAAACTAGGTTAAGGTAAACCAGAAATTTAGCTAGTTTACAGTGGTGTAAGGTATCAAATCTATTCAATTGTGTCATATTTAACAAAGTTACATAGTCAAATAGTTAAATTAACCCTAAAATCGAAGCGAGATTAACGCTGCCGCCGCAATGGCGGCGATATTAATATTTATATTTTCGAATCGACGAACGTAAAGTAAACAAATCGACGTCGCTTTCAACCGCCAGTATGGAAAGCGACGTCGATGCGGCGGCCGGCGGCAAATTATTAGGCCCAAATCTATTCAATGCTATCATATTTGACAGAATTAAATACGCAATAAGTGAAATTTGATCAATTTAACCCTAAATTCGAACCTATATTAACGCGGCCGCCGCATTGGCGGCGTTATTCATGTTGTCGACTCGAGGGATTTCCCAAATCTATAAATAACTTCACGTTTAGCTATAATGAAAGTGTTACGCGCTCCTGCATACGACTTGACACAGTACTGGTGCACTCATTAAAGCTGCATTATCCGATAAAAGCATCAAACCACTTACATAGATATCCAACCTATGTACTGGTGCATTCATTAAAGCTGCATTATCCGATAAAAGCCACTTACATAGATATATCCAACTTATGTACTGGTGCATTCATTAAAGCTGCATTATCCGATAAAAGCATCAAACCACTTACATAGATATCCAAGTTAGATACTGATACACCCATTACAGCTGCTTAATCCGATCAGGGATGTAAGATCTATTTCGCTGGATTCCGCGATTTTCTATATTTACCGATTAATATTAAGCAAAATGTCATGGAATCAGGATGAATATGACAACTGGTTGGTTTGAATCCCATTCTTATGACATTATATGTTGCGAGAACATAAGCCCAAGCAAGAAAGTGTTAGGTATAGTCGATAATATAGTCATGACAAGGATAGTTGAACCCTGACCTAGGCATTTTTACGTGATTCCTTGACAATGCTAATCCTATTGGGGAAAATCTCCGTTTTCGAGGAAATTCGCCGTCGGTGCAATAATCTTGGCTTGATTTCCACGCTTTTTGCTGGAGACCTACTTTCATCTCTGATCCGATGAAAGCTTCAAATTTGTGTACGCCAAATCATTTATTTACATTTGATCCTGCATATCCAACTTAGGGGATACTGGTGCCCTTATGAAGTGTCTGTTACTGCATAGAAGGGATTACCAATTTAATTTTTATACAACCTGTTACTTCTAACGTCAAGTGCAAGTGGGAACTAATGATATACCGTGTTGTCCTTACTTCAATGTGTCCTGTTTTTGTAGTTTCTTTAAAATTGCATAGCAGAACACTTATCTAGAATTGAACCTGCATATCCAACTTATACCCCAGTCACACGAGGCCTGCGTTCGCTTACGATCGATTTGTGACGTCAAAACGTCCTCATTGCGCCCTCCTTAAGTGCTGGCGGTGCGAGGACGCCAACCTCCCAGCGTCCATTCTGGAAATTTTGGACGCAAGGAGGTTGCAGCTGCTGCACTTGCAACCTCCTTGCGACCAGTTTGGTCGGCGCCATTAAAAAGTGGTTGGCGACGCCTTGGTTGGCGATTTGGCGCCGACCTAACGGCGCCAAAATATGCAATGCCGCGCTCACCAGGTGGTCCCTGGCGCCGGTGTGGCGCGGCCTTGGCGCCGACCACATATTTGAATCAATGTATCGAATGGGACGCTGGGAGGTTGGCGTCCTTTTGGGCATAAGGAGGTTGGCGACGAATGCTGGCTCTTCTGTGACTGGGGTATTATATACCTGTGTGCTTATTAAGTATTTGAAGTCAATTTAATTGAACCTATAACTGCTGAAGCCAGGAATGGCAAAATTAATTTCCCATGCTTACACTTCAGATATCTCCAAAGTTAGCAATTTTAAATCAGTTACTTCAAAGTAATGTAAGATAGATCATGCTGATCAACTTAATATATTTGTCTCAGAAAATGATAGAAACTCAGAACCAACGGACTATGCAACTGTCTCTAACAAGTGCACTCTTCTCCTTTATGCAGGATACATTCGATATTCGGATATGCATGGCTCGGTCTCACAAGTACACTGTCAACTTTCAAACGGCTTTGGAAAGCGACCTGCACAACATCGAGATTCCCATCACCTTCACCGTGCACCAGGCGGGCACGTGCCATGGCCTCGCCTTTTGGTTCGACGTAGCCTTCATCGGAACGGCGTAAGTCAAAAACGTCAAAAACATTTCCCCGGTATTCAGGAAAGGGATGGTGGGAATCGGTAGAGCTTATAGGAAAGAGATGGCTGGAATCGGTAGAGCTGGTATGAAAGGGATGGTGGGAATCGGTTGAGCTGGTAGGAAATGGATGGCGGGACGCAGTAGATATGGTAGGAAAGGATGGCGGGAATCGGTAGATATGGTAGGAAAGGATGTCGGGAATCGGTAGAGCTGGTAGGAAAGGGATGGCGGGAATTGGTAGAGCTGGTGGAAACCTATAGGTAGTATGTGTAAGTTGCTACCAACGGATGGCAGGCTTACTGAATAAGTCAAAACTTACGCTGCCAAAAGATGACGGGCACGCCATGTCTTATGCTATGTAGTGAGACCCCTGTCTACATACAGCTGGACTGTATTCTCTTGTAGCGGTTTTTGTTTGTTTTTTAATACAAATTTTGTTCCTTTGTCTTTTGCTATAAATTTGTACTGTCCAACGCGTTTAACCATTATAGAATTACATGTTAGTTTATATATTAATAGATTGCTGACGGAATGCATTTATTCTAGGAAGATTTATCTGGAATTCCGGATTTCTTAACTGCCCGTTTTTTTGTGGATATGTTTAAAATTTGCGACCATTTCACTTTAACGGTCCCCAAAATTCTTTAAATATTTTCCTGATTTTTTTTTTTTGTCAGCCCATTCTCATTTATGAGGAACATCAAAGTGACAAGAATTCTACTCGAATTCTACGTCACCATGGCCTTTGCTGCTGTCACCTCTTTAAATCGCCATCAATCAATCAATCTTATGGCTGATATGGTCTGCTTCTTCTCCCAATACGTGGTAGCTGATTTTTAGAATCGTTGCGAGAGAATATGCACAATGTCATTGTCTACGCATTTTGAAGGAGACGAGGGGGGGGGGGGGGGGGAAGAGCAATAGCAGCTTTAAAGTTGCAGGGTCTGATGAAAGTAATTTTCGAAACCAATACACATATCTAGATTTTGATCTATGGATCCACCTTATCTACTCGTGCACTTATATAGTGTGTATTGTTCAGGGATGACAAATTTCCGATTTTCGGCGGATTTCCGATTTTCTTTCTTGGCCACAAGGGTAATTTCTGAGATTCGTGTAAATCAAATGTAAAAAAAAAAATGGGGGCGGGGGGTATCCTTCTGACGTAAAATATATCAAGTAATTTACTGCCAGATTCAGAAGCGAGATTTACTATAAAAACAAGTGAAGTAACCTTGATGCTGATGCAGGATTTTATTTTTGGAAATATATCCTCCTACAACCCATGATGATGGGTTGTAAGGCAGTAAGAGGATATTTTCCCAAAGAAAAATGACTGTTCAGCTACAGCAAAGTAGTCCCTGGTTGTCTTAACATGGCCCTGAAACTGCACCAAATTCAACATTTTCTCGGGAGGTGGGGGGGCCTCACAGCACCCCCCGTACCCCCGCTGCATGGGACTCACTTCGCTCGTAAATATAGATGTCCCTTTTCAGACTTTTTTGTCAAAAGCTACTCTCATCCCTGATTGTTGCATAGCACGGAATACTAAGGAAATTTAATATAACCTGTTATAGTGTTCATGCTGAAGCCTATGTCAGAATTGTTTGCATGCATGTCAAAATTAATTTCCCATGTTTTATCTATCTCAAATTAGCTATTTTAGAAGTTTCTTCAAATTAACGAAAGCTAGATTATAATGATCGACCTGATACGTTCATGTAAATTAATTAATGTTTGTTTAAAAAGGGGGTGGGGTGGGAGAAATTCAGAAACCATCAGATTGTAACTTTAGTAAATAGGGAATCTAGCTCCTGTTGATTTGGTTTTCCATGCGGTGACCCCTTATGTTTGGATACTGTCGGGTGTAGTTTTCAGGATTGTACAGAGAGTAGGTTTCAAACCCCCCACCCCCCACCCACTAGCCGTAGTATACATCAATATTTTGGGATGTCATGGGATTCAAACCCCCTGGTTGAGTGAAGCCAATAACTTGAAAATTGACATGTGTCACTCACTACCTAACCTGGGGCCGTATGCAGGAAACAGTGTTACGCGAGTTTGAGTTTAGCCTTTAAACGCGTATAGCTAACAGTAACAGCGACCGGGCGAAATATGTCAAGTGGTATGCAGGAGCGCCTAAGCGGTCAGTGTTAGCTAAACGTGAAATTATTTATAGATTTGGGAATTCCCTCTGGGTCTCTACCCATATATTAGGCTTAAATATATTAAATGCTATCATATTTAACAGAATTAGATACGCAATAAGTGAAATTTGATGAAATTAACCGTAAATTCGAAGCAATATTAACGCTGCGGCCGTAACGGCGGCGATATTAACGGTTATATTTTCGAATCGACGAGCGTAAACTAAACAAATCGCTAATACATTGCCGCCAATGCGTAGACGTCGGCCAGTATGGATGTCGACGCGACGGCGGCGATTTGTTTACTTTACGTTCGTCGATTCGAAAATATAAGTATTAATATCTCCGCCGTTACGGCGGCAGCGTTAATATTTCTTTGAATTTAGGGTTAATTTAATCATATTTCACTTATTGCATATGTAATTCTGTTAAATATGACAGCATTGAATAGATTTGGGTAGGACCTTACGCTAACACCGCCCGTAAACCTGCTATGAAACGGGTTTAGGGTAAACGCGCAGTGTTGGCGTAACACCGCTTCCGGCATACGGAATTTTGCTCGCTAAACTGGAAATCCCGCCGCTAAACGGGAAATCCCGCGCTAAACGCGTTTTGGAGCCGTAACACCGACACCTGCATACGGTCCCTGGTGTTTAGCATTACTAGGTTAGGGCAAGGAGGACTGGAATGAGGAAGACCACTTGCATATCATTAACAATTCTTGCTTAATCAACTAATGCTGATGGAGGTGATGAAAATTGGAAATATTATGCTTAGCGCAAGACTCGAACCCACACCTCTTGCCATTCTGGGGCTAGTGTGCTAACCAGTACACTACCTAGGCTCCCTGATGTAATCACCCTATCCACATGTACCTCTCTATGTGGTTCCTTGCCAGAAAACCATGAAAACTATCATATTTTATTAAACGCTAAAAGTTGTACATTACTGACAGCCCCCCCCCCCCCTCATACGCTTTGTGCGACCATGAAAATGGTGACAAGTTGAATGGCCCCTAAGTGAGGGTGAAACTGTGCCGTGTGTAAGGACGATGCTTGGTACTTCACCAGTGCGACGGTGTGGCTGTCGACGACGCCGACACAGCCGCTCACCCACTGGTACCAGGTGCGCTGCCTCCTGGAAACCCCCATCTTTGTAAAGCAAGGACAGACACTGACAGGGAAGGTGGTCCTCAGGTGTAATGCCAGGTGAGTTCTGACCCCAGGCGTTGGACTTCACAGGTATTTGGGTTCTTTTAAGCAGCGTTGTTGGATTTGAGTCATGTGGTAGTTAATTTAATTTGATGTTAATGACCGACTAATGTGAACTTTAGAAGTATTACAATTTATGTTTTGCAATTTTGATTTTGAGTGGTTTGAGAATATTAATCAAATTTATTGAATTGTAACCTATATTTGGTGTGATCTGCTAGTTCATTTTATGAGATGATAGAATGTTAATAACATTGGATTGAATTGTAACCTATAATTGGAGTGGTCTGGGAGTTGATTTTAAGAGAATAGAATATTAGTAACATTATATCGAATTGTAATCTATAACTGGGGTGATCTGATAGCTAATTCTATGAGATGATAACATTGTATTAAATTGTAACCCATGGTCGGCTGCTTTAACATTTATCCTCCAGTGGTATGTACTTCTAAGGAATTTGCTATTATTGGAACACTTTGTGGAAGGACGTAAATATTTCATCGAGGTTTCGATCCAATTTTAAATAGTTTTGTTGGGGTTTAAATTGTCACTTTAATATTTGATAACATTTATACTAATTATGTATACATTTTTCAATGTGGATAATTAATCTAAAGCTCGATGGGCTCTCGAGGCTAATTCAATAATCACGATGCTACTGCTAATACATTTGGTACTATATGGGTGGTCGCCTGAGTCCTAAGCAACGGTTGCGCCAACCCAAATTACCAAAGTACCATCTTTTGACTTGTATGATTATGTACGGTTTGAGCTTTATCCGCATATTATTAACCAGGGACTGATTTACTGTGCTTCTGTGCTGTGTGTATATATGGGTTGTTCTCAGAAACTTTGTACGACTTGAGGTAGTCTATTTGAAATGCATATTTCAAAGAAACCCATTATTGGACTTAATATTTAGATTTCATCATTTAGCCCAATAATGTGGGAGATATTTTAGATAAAAAATTGATTGTATGCTTTTACATGTAAAAGCGATGGTTTGAACAAAAAACAAACATTTCTCGCCGTGAATATGGCCTATTCTGCCGACACGGCGTAAAGCAACCACCAATCAATCAACAAATCACTTTAGATCAAAAGTAAATGTTAATATTGTGTATTATGTATCTTATTGGGATGGATCTAGCTAAATAAATAGAAAATTACGTCACTAATTTGTGACATTGTCAACAGCATTGAAAATAAAGTGTCACAAACTTAATGAAAACCTCTGAACAACAGCACATTTCACTTCAAATGGTCTTATACAATATCTTCATCAAGTTCAAGACATTAGGAAATAGTTAACCTTTTCTTGAATCATTTTTTTTTGTTTTGTTTTGTTGTAAATATGTTTATTCTGCTGAATAATTCTTTTGTCAGTGCCGAAGCACTGGTCTTCCAGCCATTTTTCAATTCAGGGTTATTTACACAAAAGGTATATAGAATAAGGTGTACAATACCTGTTGAATAGACAATTTGCACCATGTAACACAATGAAATTCTGAAACCCAAAAGTTCCATAACAATATGGTACAGTAGTGTCATATAACCAGATCAATATTAGTCAGATCAATGTGAGTATTTACATAGTATTTAGAATGTAAGCAGAAGTTATCTTCTGTATTCAGTTGGTAAATTTGTACTAAGTTTGAATGTTCAGTTGCAGTTAGGCAAGCGGTATATAAATGTTGGTTTGTTAGGAAAATTCTAGTGTAACTCTAATGTAGCTAGTTATGTGAGTTTATGAATTATGTTGTTGGGGTGGGGTTGTTAATAATACACTGGACCATCTGTGACCAGTGAAGCAGTGGGACCAATCCCAGTGCATTTAGGTCTTAAATTTTACATTTTTACCTGGGCTGTCTCTGTCATCGTATATGGTT
The DNA here is from genome assembly GCA_030323885.1 of Branchipolynoe longqiensis. Classification (NCBI taxonomy): domain Eukaryota; kingdom Metazoa; phylum Annelida; class Polychaeta; order Phyllodocida; family Polynoidae; genus Branchipolynoe; species Branchipolynoe longqiensis. Next base: position 78,038,938 of record CM059187.1, read on the forward strand.
GACTGGAGATAACAGAGGAACAGCAACAAGTGGGGGCTGGGGGGGGGGGGGGAGAAACCGAGGCTGAGGGTTTGGTGGTCTGCCACTTACGGTATGGTGACGCCATGGAACATACTTTACTGCAACTGCATAAGGGCCTGCCCAATCCGATGTACTCTTAGTGAGTTTTTAAATTCTAGGTAAGAGGATGCTGCCCTGGTTCTGGTTGGTAGGTTGTTCCACATCATGCTGCCTTTGTAAATTGGTGCTTTAATTAGTTTGTTTGTGGAAGGCTTGGGGACTTTGAGTAGAGTGGAATCAGCCCGTCTAGTATTCCTTTTTGTGTTTTCTATATATTGGGTATCTCTGGCTCTTCTGTACATAAGTGATAGGAGATGTGAATCTCTTCTAACCATTAGGTAATCTAGGTTTGCTTTGTCATGCATTTCCTGTACACTTAGTGTTTTGCCCCAATAAATTGTTCTTAACGCCCGGTTTTGGATCCTTTGTAGCTTAGTCAGTTGCTGCTTTGTGAGCAATCCATAAATTATATCATTATAGTCTATTATTGGTAGAACTGTTGATTTATACAGCAGTAGGGCAGTGTTTTCGCTTATGAAGCTCCGCATCTTCCTGATTGTAGTCATTTTTAGTGCCAATGATTGAGTTAGTCTAGCCAGCTGTTGATTCCCATTTAAGGTAGAATCAATCACTGTTCCTAAGTACCTGTATGCACTTGCCTCCTTAATTTGATTTCCGCCAATATGCAGTGTTATGGGTTGTGCCCTTGCCGTCCTTGCTTTGGTGCCATAAATGACAAACTCGGTTTTATTGGTGTTAAGGGATAGTTTGTTTTCACTACACCATCATAACATCATAACATTTCGTTTCCACTTGCAAGTACTATGAAACTATCAAACACTGAGCACAGATACAGTACAGGAAATATCTTCACCATTTGACACTCTATGCATGGGCCCAGTTATGATATAGTAAAAGATAAATCCTGAAATTGTCCCTAAACATTGAAATTTGAGCCGAACATTTGTGTAAAATTGTTGATTCACTTGGACTGTTATCATGTTAATATTTTTCTTCTTTTCTCTTTAATCATCACAAATAAGACAAAACCAGAGCAATGAGGTTTTAAATTATTATTACTACTGTTTATAAAGCAAGTGGCATGTGAAATGTCCTAAAAATGTCAAGCTTTGTGTGGAAAATATTTGATTTTGGAGTCAGATTGGTTTCCATGCTATACTGCTATTTATTGGGTGTGGGCATCATTTGACCTACTTAAAAATGTCAGAATATGTTTATTTTCAATTATTCATATGCAAAAGGATATAGACATTGAGGAACTTTGTATATAGGACTTTGACAGCATTTTGATTTTGTGGTACTGAGGTCACAGTTTTGGTACACAACTTCTGAGAACGACCCATATTCGCTGTTAACACGTTTCCTTCATGCTGGGCTGTGGGGAGGGGGGGGGGGGGTTCCGGGGGCCTACACCGCAGCTAGTCTGCCATGACGTGGACCAAGTTTGGTCCGGCTCTAGCGTCCGTCCCTCTTTCCTCCCTCTGCCCAGTTCCTTTCAAGCTTTGCCTTAAAATATTAAATTAGCGATGGGTTTTCCATGGGCCAGCCAGGAGTCAATACTCGCTTCAAGCGGCTTTACTGCCTCTATGCAATGATTATGTTATGTAACCAGATTTAATCATGTTATGTAACTAGATTCATAGTCATGTTATTTAATCGGATTTACTCATGTTATTTAACTGTTGTTCAACCAGATTTAATCATGTTGTTTAACTAGATTTAATCATGTTACGCAACAAGATTTAATCACATTATTTAACAAGATTTTCACTACTAAGTGTTCCTACTAAACTATGCCTTGTGTTTTAACACAGCGAAAAGGTGTTCGATATGTAAATGGAATTATTACATCAATAACTGTTATTATGATAGACAAAGCTACGACGTCGATATCGAGTTGACAGTTCCTGGCTCCAGTGCAATTTCGAAAAACGTGCTGGACTTGAAAAACCCTTTCTTCCGGTACACGGGTCAGACGCCGCAACCACCCCCGGGCACCAACTACCAGTCACCGTCGGACGCCTACTGGAACAGCACAGACCCCACGGGTAGGGACCCTCTCAGTCGGTGCGTGTGTGGGGGGGGGGGGGGGGGGGTTACTGTGGGCAGGTGTCTGAAGGGTGGGTGAGGGAGGACGTAAGTGGAGTGAATGGAGGGAGGGGGGAAGTGAATGATTGGAGGAAGTGAATGAGTGGAGAGGAACAGAGTGAGTGGAGGGAGGGAGGCATGAGGGAGTGGGTGGGTGGGTGAGGGAGGGAGGAAGTAAGTGGAGGGAGGGATGAGTGAGTGAGTGGAGAGGGCGGAGAGAGGAAGTAAGTGGGGGAGGACGTGAGTGAGTGGAGGGAGTGGATGGATGAGGGAGGGAGGAGGGAGGGAGGAAGTGGGTGGGTGATAGTGGATGAGGGAGGGAGGGTGAGGAAGGGAGTGTGGGTGGGTGGTGGTTGGATGAGGGAGGGAGGCAGTGAGTGAGTGGAGGGAGTGTGGGTGGGTGGGTGATGGGAAGGAGTGGGTGGATGAGGGAGGGGCAGTGAGTGGTGATGAGGGAGTGGGTGGGTGATGGAAGGAGTGGGTGGATGGGAGGGAGGTAGTGAGTGAGTGGAGGGAGTGGGTGGGTGGTGGTTGGATGAGGGGTGAGTGTGGGTGATGGGTGGGTGGGGAGGGAGGGAGGTGTGAGTGAGTGAGTGGAGGGAGTTGTGGGTGGTGATGGAAGGAGTGGGTGGATGAGGGAGGGAGGCAGTGAGTGAATGAGTGGAGGAGTGTGGGTGGGGGGTGGATGAGGGAGGGAGGCGGTGAGTGGAGGGAGTGTGGGTGGGTGGTGGAAGATGGTGGGTGGTATGAGGGAGGGAGGCAGTGAGAGGAGGGAGTGGGTGGGTGGTGGAAGGAGTGGGTGGATGAGGGAGGGAGGCAGTGAGTGAGTGGAGGGAGTGTGGGTGGGTGATGGAAGGAGTGGGTGGTTGAGGGAAGGAGGCAGTGAGTGAGTGGAGGGAGGGTGGGTGGGTGGTGGAAGGAGTGGGTGGATGAGGGAGGGAGGCAGTGAGTGAGGGAGGGAGTGTGGGTGGGTGGTGGAAGGAGTGGGTGGATGAGGGAGGGAGGCAGTGAGTGAGTGGAGGGAGTGTGGGTGGGTGGTGGAGGGAGTGAGTGAGTGGAGGCAGTGTGGGTGGGTAGTGGAAGGAGTGGGTGGGTGGTGGAAGGAGTGGGTGGATGAGGGAGGAAGGCAGTGAGTGAGTGAGTGGAATGAGTGAGTAACCTCTGGTGAATGTACCCCGGTTTGGGGGATTGGGTGGGTTTTTGTGTGGAGAGTTGATTGTGTTCTCGTATTAATTACTATCAGTGCAGTGAATTAAATCGGAAGAGATTTTTGGGCGTACATGCTGGAAGGTCGATATCCAAACCCTAAGGGAAGGACCAGATCACCATACCTTATTGAATGATTCAATTCAATTCAATTAAATAGCTGTTTGCTCGGTGTGGTAATGTGGTAGTTGTGCCATAATGGTTCAATTAAATTAAATAGCTGTTTTCCCACTGCAGAAGACAGGACGGGTTGGTGTGGTGGGTTGTAATGTTAGTGTCATGAAGATGTAGAATTGTTTTTATTAGGGATTAAATGATGTGACTTAATAATAATAATAATCATAATAATCATAATAATAATAAGGGATGTTTATGTATAGATATAAAATATGTAGTATTATTCATATTCATTGTCTATAAGACGCCAATTTGGTAGAGGTCATTGCAGGGGTAGACTGGTACACTGAAATTGATTCATTTCTATATGTAATGTAATATAACAAATGTTTCTGTGGTTCCTATTCATTGAACATAATACATCAATTGAGTAGAGCTCATTGGAGGTACACAGAAATTGAATGATATTTCTGTAGTTCCTATTCATTGATAATAAGATGCGAATTAGGTAGAGGTAATTGAAAGGGTATATTTAGTACACTAAAATTAAATTATATTTAACTATGTTATATAACATGCAAATGTTTCTGTGATTCCTATTCATTGAATATAAGACATCAATTGGATAAAGATCATTGGAGGTTCTTTTTATTTTTTGGTATACTGAAATTGATGCACATTTCAATATGTAATATGATGATATATATTTTTTTGAAAGACAATAAATTTCTTAGCGGTTTTTAGATTTTGGGAATATTGTTTTCCTGAATAGTTATAATTGGGCTGATGGCAAATCGTATTGTGGGTTTCAGCCCAAGTCGATGGTCAGACGTACGCCGTTGGGAATATCGCCAATGGGGCGCTGGCTGACTTACAAGGCCAACACCTTTTAATCCAGCAGGGCAGCAGCCACAGTCACCTCGTCCCTTTAGGTAAACCCGGACCCTACCATTGAGTTACACCCAGCCGGTTTGTGGGAAGAGTTGCCACTCGGTAGTTTGTAGACGTGTGAACCTGTACACTTCTGTGCTGTTCTTTTCTCTAATGGCTTCTCGCGCGCGTGGATGTGTGTGCGGTGAAGGGGGGGGGGGTGGTGGGAGTGGGGGGTAGGTAAACTCGTCCATACTCCCAAGTGGTAACTTCAGATCCACCTCAATAATCTTAATCAATTCTACTCACCTTTTTTTGCCGTGGATGTGATCCCCCTCGTTGCCGACACGGCTTAAATTCGCTATAATTCAATCAATCAACCTCAATAATCAGTAACCAAATCTAACAGCTCTTTCTGCACCCTACTTTGCAATCCATGTATTCATAATAGATTCCCGAATCTATCACAAAGTCGCCGTGTGGTGTCGTAAACGGTTGATAATGCATGGAGATAAGTGAATGCTTTTTGAATATGCGCTAAGATGAAATGAATGTATTGAGGTGGACCTTGTGCATATGTCTAAACATATATACAGTAAAACCTCGACCGATCATGGGGCCGACTTCAAAGGGTCCATCTAGAGAGGTGGTCGGTTTAGGGAGGTTTCTTTTTATCGTTACGATGGTATTGTATGGGCTATCGTTTGGGACCCAAATAAAGCAATCAATATAGAGGAGTGGTCGATCTGTGGTTAGAGAGGTTTTACTGTATATGGATTTGAAATATTCTGTAGCATTTTGCCTTTTTGAATTTACTTAACTATGTTTGCATGTGTTAATTTTTGTTTTTCCTTTATGGCTTCATGAATCGAACCGCCATGTTCATACGTACTTGGTGTGGGGGTTGGGTTTTCTTGCCATTTACCTCCTCCACCCTCAACTTTAAATTTTTTGAATTTGACATGTTGCTGAACGGTGCTCGTAGATGATGTCTTGGAGGCTACTTAATTTGACAGGGCAAATCGGAGCACGGTAGTAAGCTGCTCACGGTCCGACGGCATAAAATACTACTACCCTCCACTAATTTCATGGGATTTAGGCGATAAAGAGAATATTTAGTAATACTCTTTCCAATGGGTTCCAGTAATATAATGTGCCTCTTGGAATGGGTCATTGACCTCACAAAACATGGTCTTCGGTTTGTGTGTACACACGTTTATATATGTATGTATATATATGTGTGTGTCGTGGGAGTGATGATAATGGGAACTGGTGTGCCTTGAGCAGGAATAGAATCGACATCCGGGCCAGTGTGCTAACCATTATACCATCTAGGCTCCCTGATGTCATTATCCTATCCACACCCACCTGTGTTTGTGGTTCCTTGATTGAGAGGTGAGTGCAGTCTTAATGTATGTAGTTTTATATAAATATTATATTAATGGAACTGGAGGAGTCGGTTAGTTGTAAACAAATGTTGTTGAAGATTTATACTGCCTATCATGGATAAGGCTTGTTTTCACCATTAGACAGTTTATAGATAGAAAGCCCGAGCCTACACTTTTACCGACCCATGGGATTTTTAACCTCCCACACCACATAGACATGGTATGAGAGCAACTGCCCTTTGATGTCGCTGTAAGTTATACACAGCGGTGGAAATCCAAATTGGCAGAGATGGGGGCATGGGGAAACGAACCACTGACCTACAGGTTAGGAGTCCGACCTAGAAAAAAGTCAGACACTCCAACCACTCCGCCACAGAGAACACCACAATGTCTTGGCCTGAATGACAGACTAGCGGATACTTGGTTAGGATTGGTGCTGGTTGCGGCGCCACGTTGTGGAGGAGCATGCTTCGCACCAAATGGGTGTACAACAATAGTAATAGACAATAATAATACCCTTCAGTGCCTATATATATATGTGATGTATAAGCATTATGCAACTATAATGGCACGGAAGGGAGATATTATTATTACTGTCTATTACTATTGTTGTACATCCATTTGGTGTGGAGCCTGCTCCACCACACGGTCAGTGGTGCCACCACCAGCACCCATCCTAACCAGGTACGCGTTACTGCCATTTGCACCCGAGAATCTTTTGATATAATATATATATGTATATTTACATACATACAACTGTGCACTGATATCAAGCAAGAAGCCGTAAACACAGGTAGGTGTGGATAGGGTGATGTATGGTACATCCAGCTAACAACCTGCACACATGGCTACTTTGTACCATAACTGCGTGTCAGTGTAATTCAAGAACTGTGTGAAGGCTGTGTTAATGCACTTTTTCTCGGTAATTAAACTGGCAGTACCGGAGTAGTGTCCAGTAATATAAATGGAAGCTTGTTCAGCTGCTTGCCTGTTTTGCCCTTTGAATGTTTGGTTCAGTCGCGCATGTCCTCCCAGTGGACTGTGACTGCTGTTTGCAATGGACAGCGTTTGGTGCCGCCTTCTGTTTCCTGCCTATTCTTCAGACACTGATGGATGTATGGCCTGATTGGTGCAAGTGGTTTCATAGCCGTGGGTTGTGTGTGCGGGTGTGTACGCGTGCGTATGCATGCATGGGTATTCCCATTGCTTTACTAGTGATGCATTTATGATAGGTACGTACGTAGGAGGGGGGGGGGGGAGGCTGAGGTCAGGTTTGGGTGTGGTTGTGACCTGGAGACTCTTTTGTTGTTTGTTTTGTTTGTTTTATTTGTTGTTTTACGTCCTAGTAACATCTAAGGTCATATCAGGGCGGGGTCCTGGAGACAGGCCAGTGTGTTCCCCTTATTAACTTGCTTAAGATCTGCAATTTCTTTTATATTCACCGATTAACTTAAGAAAATGCCAATATATGACAGCAATTGGTTAGTTTGAATCCCATTCTTATATAATCGTAGATGTTGCCAGAACATAAAACCCAAGCAAGAATGAGTTTGGCCTGGGCCATAATACAGTCACGATAAGGACAGTTGAAACCTGACTTCTGGCATTTTCCCTTGATTCCTTGACAGTGCTTAATCCTCTGGAGGAATATCTGCGTTTCGTGGAAATTGGCCGTTGGTGTAATAACTACGGCTTGGTTTTGCTGGAACTTACTATGGTGCGCCATGCACTCAGCCCGATTTCTGCATTTTTTTGGCCGATACCACTTTCATCCCTGAGGATCAGTGTGTTAAGATTTCGATTGGTGTGATACTTTATCGTCGTACTTTGTTTTCATCTTGCCACAAACAATATTCCACCAAACCACAGTGTCATGTAGTATTTTCACCTACCGACTCCCCGATTAGTAAAGAAAATGCATTTGCTACTTGTTTGATGAGCATAACTTGATTAATTTGTCCTAATCTGTTTCTAGGTTCTGTTTTGACGTTTTATCTCACCTAGGCTTTTAAAATATAAGTGTCCACATTCCCCCCCCCCCCGCCCCCAGTCCATTAAAAAGGCACTAAATACCTTGTCAAAACCTTCAAAGTTTTAGAATTGGTGGTATTATTGATGTCCGCATATATTCTTTTTTAAATCAAACAAAAAGAAAACCCCAAACAAATTTACTTATATTTCGTGTTTTTTTTTCTTTCTGTTTAGCCTTTAACCTTACGAAGCTTAAGTTAGTCGTATATCACTTTAAAAAAAAACAAAGATGGTAGCACGATTAGGTACAAACTAAATACGGGAGGAGACCTATGGCAGTTGATGACTCACTTATAAAATCTGATTGCATACCTTTATAAAGTTGTTCAATGGATGGTTTAGCGGTTTATTTCTCACTTTCTAGAGGATTTTCGGCACTGGTGACAAAACATAAAACAATGAAAACCGAAGGAAGAGAGGATACAGTCTTCGAGTGTGCTAGAGGATAAAACACAACTGTAGTATCATTCTTAAAACTGCTATCTTGTAATCACAGCTAATATTGTTTTATGAACCTATTCAGCAGTGTATAGATATGTAAGGAGTATGCTGATTTTAAGAACTAGTGTACTTAAGAAATAAACTTTGAAATACAACTTACATTGTGTTCAACTGCCATATTTGTCCTTCCCTACTCCCAGAATTTAATATTTCTGTCATTTATTGTTCACTCTGGTTAATTCCCTATTTTTTACCCCCCACGGTTGCTTTTGTGAGTATTTAGCATTGGTAGAACCTCTCAACGGATGCTAGTACATTGGTCACTGAATGTATAGACCTGTACACTGAAAAAGGCTTCACAGTAAGTTCTCTATTTTTAATGCTTTTTAGCCAAAAAGAAAGTACTTGAGGAAACTTGTGTATTAAGAGTGCTCTCCATATTGCCTAACTTTATCTAGTTTCAGTGCACTATGTAGTTAAGTGTTCACGATAGGATTTTCCTTGAAGAGCGTTTTTAAATCCTGTCACTTGTTGCGATCCACCATTTTCTACAAGCAAAGCAATGCTATCAAACCTGAAATAGTCTATAGCATTGAAGAGTGTCTTTAATATTGCCACGCTTGTTGCGATCCACCATTTTCAACAAGCAAAGCAATGCTACCAAACCTGAAATAGTCCATAGCATCGAAGAGTGTCTTTAATATTGCCACGCTTGTTGCGATCCACTATTTTCGACAAGCAAAGCAATGCTACTAAACCTGAAGTAGTCCATAACATCGAAGAGTGTCTTTAATGTTGCCACGCTTGTTGCGATCCACCATTTTCAACAAGGAAAGCGGTGCTACCAAACCTGAAATAGTCTATATTATCCAAAGCTATTACTTACTAGGTTCTTGTTTTATGTGAATTCTATGTAAATAGTTTTGTCACATTGCTAGACATTAAAAAAAAAAAATTCTTACTTAAACAGAAGAGTGCGATATTAAAATCTCAACCCACTGTTCAAAAGTTAGACACGTCCATCATCTTAGTGGTGACTGGAGGGAAAAGTATTGCGATGCAAGTTGGTTATGTTGGCAGTCGATTTACCTCAAACTGGATGGTGTAATTATAATACCATAAATCATCTAAATGATTTGTTAAAAACTGTATTAAACTAATGCAATTTTAGATAATTCAGTGCCAAGTGGGAACTTATAAGGGTTCATGGCCTGTATTTGTAAAGCATATTAGGGATGTCCAACATCTGAATATATCATATGAGGTACTCTTGAATTGTGACAGGATTTCAAATATGCGACCTTAAGTGAAATTCTATAATGCCCAATAACTGCAGTACATTGAAAGAATGCTTCTTAGAACTGTTTAAAAAATAAACTATTCCTTTAAGAAATGGTTACCGTTATTAGTTCGCTATTTAAATGTCGATCTACTTTTCGATTTTAGGCACACCCCTCACCTTAAAAGTGACTGCGGAGAACAGTATTATGTTGCGTGTTGGTCTATATTGTCAATGTCAGTCAAGTTGAACACTTCTCGCCGTGATTATGGCCTTAGCTGCCAACACGGCGTTAAGCCATCACCACTAATGAACTAACAATCTGCTCTGAGACAACTATTAACGCTGACAGCATGATGTACTTGCGCTAACATTGAACCCTGGTTTTAAAATCATGTGGATTAGTCCGTTATCTTATCTTTCAATATGTATTAAATGAAGAATGAACGATTTCTGCGATTTAAAAAAATATATTTACCGATTAATGTTCAGCAAAATGCTATGGAATCAGGATGTATATGACAACAATTGGTTAGTTTAAATCCCATTCTTATATGACCTTAGATGTTGAGAGAACATGAGACCCGAACAAGAAAGACTTAGGTATGGGTGATAATATAGCCACAAGAAGAATAATTTAAACCTGACTTCCAGCATTCTCCCGCGATTCCCTGACAGTGCTAATCCCATGGAGGAAATTTGCCATCGGTGTAATAATAATCTCGGCTTGAATTCGACGTGTTTTTTTTACCGGAGACCCACTTTCATCCCTGAATTTAAAAGGATCCTTTATGTGTCTATGGCCTGGACTTTCAAACCATACTGTTCTGCAACACCAGAGTTTACTTAATCTTTATTAATCAATCAGCATTTCTGAATATCTAGTAGCTCCGTGACGAAATTTAACGTTGCTGAATGCTTATAAATTTTGTTGTGCACAATTTCAATCCAAGCAAGGTAGTTCCCCCCCCCCCCCATGGATTAAAACATAACCATAGAAACTTCTTTGGTTTTATAAATTGACACGACGTGGTGTCTTGGAAGTTCTCGTGTTTTATTACGAGTTCCTTATTTACAATAGGTTATCCAAAAGTGTGAATTTTCACATTATCTTTCTATTCAATTTCACTCAAAATGTATTAACTTGGACATTTCAATTCTCTTACTCTCTTGCAAACATTGATTCAGTGGGTAGTAATCTGTATCTTCTGAGTTATGTGTGCATTATTTAGTATACTAAGCCTTGGACTTTCATACCTGGACTGCATGAGCTTGTCGTTTTAAGACGGTCTTATACTAATTAATGGAATACTGCACCACTCCATTTCTGCATTGCATGTATTCTGAAACTTTGATTTCAAATCTACTGGAAACGTGATGCTATTTGTCACATTGATTTTTCCCCCCCCAGATTGCATCGCATTCTCAGTGAAATGATAATCTAAATGACAAATGCTGGAAACCATGTGCCAGTTGTGAATTTTAATTCTCACAAAACTGCTTGAAAGATATGGGTTATGAAGATACATATATAAATTTAATCTTTCCACTGCTCGAATTTAATGGGCTAACTTTTCGCAGTTTTATGAAGTCAAACATGACAACACTTCCCCATCTCTGATAATAGTGTTGTATAGATAATGTTAATGAACTCGTTTGTAATATAAATAATTGCTGCCGACATGGTGTAAAATCAATATAAATAAATAAACATGGTGTGGACAAACTTTCTGATGTTTAATAACCGTATTATAATGAAAAACATAATCGAGTTGTCCAACAGATTATGTAGGTGTCCGGTATATTGAACTATTTCAGAACGAAGCCATTTAGGAAAAATAGGAACCATTACTTGGGATATAATTTCACATTTTGATAATGAATTAACAGGGGTGATTTTCCCGCTTGAATTAATTTAACAAGGGTGATTTTCCCGCTTTCATGAATTGTTGGTGTGGCTTCTAAAATATGTTGGAAAACCCCACCCAGTAAAGAAACATTCTAATTCTGGGCGTATTCGATTAAACAACTCGGGTCACCCGAACCGCATTGACGCAGAAATTCTTTCATACACTTAGTACTGTCAGGGAATCACAGACAAATCCGGGAAGTCAGATTTTATACAGTACTCTCCTAGCACTGTCTTAGCTTCATTCCTCTGATGAGTCAATAAAGACTATCATTGGAGAGCGTTCCACTGTTCTTGTGTTATTGCCCACCTTGTCGTTTCTGCTTTTCCCGGGGGGTTTTCTCCACAGTTGTCCAATATCTAGGTGAGCATGTGCACACTGCTTTTTTGTTGTTGGTGAAGACATGGTCCAACATTATGCATATTTGTTGCTGATTTATTTCTTCTCTTTATTTGTTGTCTTTATCCTTACATTTGGGTTGTCTGGAATGGTTAGATCCAGCGATACACATTAAAAAAAAAGTCAAAAGTGACCTTTTTCTAGGCATTTCTCTACCTTTGTATCACTTTTCAAAATCACTAGTTCCACTTGTCTACATTGAGTACATTGCAGGTATTTTCAAGTAGCTATTTCAGTTAACAAATAGATTTAGTAATACTTATTAATATGGTTATAATACTTTTCAAATTATGTTCCTGTTCCAATAAAGGTCTAATGATCTGTTTTAGCCAACTTTTTTCTTGGAAGATTTATACTGCCTATCGTGGATAAGTCTGAATAGACTTGTTTTCACCATTACAGTTTGTCGATAGAAAGCCCGACCCTACACTTTTACTGACCCAAGGGATTTTTAACCTCCAACACCACTTAGACATGCTATTAGAGGAACCAGCCTTTGATGATGCTGTAAGTTATACACAGCGGTGGAAATCTAAATTGGCAGAGGTGGGGGGGGGGCACAGGGAATCGAACCACCGACCTTCCGATTAGGAGTACGACCTAGAACAAAGTAAGACACTCTAACCACTCTGCCACAGAGAACACCAATTTTTAATTTTTTAAACAATTTCAAACTGGGATTTTATTTGGGGTTACTTTATTTAGTTGACAGCAAACCTTTACCTCAATTTGCAGCCATCAAAGACCTAACATTAGGCCAGTTCCAAACATTTAAGGTGCCATCCAATCTCCACTATAATGTTCACTAATTTCCTATTACACTGCCTCAGCTTAACTAGTGTTTGTATGTTAGCTTTGTACTGTCGACTTTATGGGGAACTGTGGAATGTGTACGTGAGCGGTATGATGGGTTACAAGTGGGAGGGGTGGGGGAGCTAAATATATACCAACTAAGCTGACAAATTCTACTCACTTTTCGCACCCTGGTTGAGTCAAACCAATGACATAAAAATTGATACTTGTTAGGTGCTCTGCATTATTGGGATTGGGCAAAAACTGGTTGGCTCAGTGTCAGAATAATGTGACTGAGTGGGATATCAGGTCATAGTGCTGGTGATCTGGTCTCCCAGTAGGGCAGCACTATAAAGTTGCCATGAGTGCCCACTGTCAGAAGTTGGTACCCGTGCTGTCCTGATATGACCTTAGATGTTGCCAGGACGTCAAACTCTAACAAACTCACTTCTCGCTGCAAATGGGGTCTTTGCTAGCGACACAGCGTAAGCTATCAATCCGTCAATCAATCAATCAGTTAATGAATCAATCCTGCCTTTAGTATATTATGATGCACCAGTAACAGCCAAGAAAGCGCTCTCCAGACAGGTTATAGTGGTGAAACATGCTTTACACTTGACACTTTAGGTCTACTTATAATGTAGGTCAGCATTCTTTCTGAACCGGGCGCGGTGGCTGAATCGGTAGAGCACAGGCCTCGCATGCGGAAGATCAGGATTTCACGAGTTTGGTTCCCGGTCGAGTCAAAGCAATGACTTAAAAATTGATACTTCTCACTTTCTAGCCTGGTGCTCAGCATTATTAGGATAGGGCCAGGACTGGTTAGCTTGGTGTCAGGATAATGTGACTGAGTGGGATATCGGTCATGGTGCTGGTGGCCTGATTTCCCAGTGGGGCAGCACTATAAAATCGTCATGAGTGTGTAGTCACAAGTCGGTACCTCTCCTGATATGACCTTAGATATTGCTAGGACATAAGACAACAACAAACAAACAACAAACAAAAAAAGCATTCTTTCTGAATATGGCTATTCCCAGTTCCGCTCGTCTCTGAGTAAGCACTGATGCTGTGACTCAGCTTGCTAGATGGCAACTTCAGCTTACACATAGGAAGTTAGGGTTGGTGGCCCTCCTAAACTTATCCATTGGTATAGGCCCTATTCTTTAAAGGCTCTTTAAACATATAGTCACATGCCTCCTGATGACCAAACAGGGTCCTTTCCATGCATTTGTTTCTGATGTGGATTGCAGTGGAAGTTGTATTAGCACATATTTTACATTAGATAAAATACTACTTGATGTTTATGTATTTACCAACTCTTACCCCGCCACTGTTGGGAGTGTAAGGTGACACTGTGACCTGGCGTGTTTACAAACTGGGTCACAGTTTCAGTCCCTCCAGAGTACCAGCCTACACGACCATGGAATACATGTATTCATTAAACAGTGATTCATTATTTTAATGCATATCCCTGTTATCCTATATTTAATAGGGTGAAAGCGAATGATAACCTGTACTTTAGGATCATTATGCAATACCCAATGTATCTCAAATAATGTGTTTGCAGATGATGCAGCTGTCTATTTAGCAGGTAAAGATACATAAAAAGCATACAGAACTAATACCCCCCCCCCCCCAATGCCAAGCATCTCAGGGAATGATGGCCTGTGGTGGCAAGAACCCAGCTAACCCTTAATACAACAAGTGCTTGAAAACAAAGAAATAACCAATCTCATAAATTAAATTAAACTACTAGTACTAACTATCATCACGAGGACAAGTTTGGGAAGCATTGATTATAATAAATACCAACACTGGTCGGATCGTCATTTGCACCTAGGTGCAAATAGTTGAATCTAGAAGCTCTTTGACAACTAACAGAAGAATGCAAGTCTACTCCAGAACCGAAAGTGTTTACTAATGAGGCTAAGGGTTGTATCAAATGGTTTAAAATTGCTTGGTCCGATTGTTTTGAGTTTCTGCCATTTTCTGAGATAAACAAATTGATTGTTATAATTTGCTTTCGTTTAAAATAACTTATTTTAAATGGCTTAACTTTGACAATTTTGAAATAAAACTGACATGCAAAATTAATTTTTGCAAGTGCATCAACATGTTGATACCATATATTTCGGCAGTAGCAAGTTGTATTAGATTGACTTAATTTCCTCTTCTACGCAGCGACATGCACCAAACCGGATGGTTGAATGTTGAGCGTCCGTCTCCCGTTTTGGGAGATCGGGGAATCTAAACCCATGGGTTTGTGGGTTTGAACCCTGGTCGAGTAAAACCAATGACTTAAAAATCGGCATTATTAGGATAGGGCAAGGACTGGTTGGCTTAGTGTCAGGATAATGTGAGTGGGATATCAGGTCATGGTTCTGGCAGCCTGGTCTCGCAGTGAGGCAGCACTATAAATTTGCCATGAGGGTGCACTATCACAAGTCAGTATCTGTCCTGATATGACCCTAGATGTTGCTAGGACGAAAACAATTAAACAAACAGCGACAAATAAGTGCACCAGTATCTAAGTTGGATATATAGGAACAAATCAAGTGTTTTTTTAATTGGGAAAATTTGGTGCTTTCATCGGTCTGAAGCTTTCAATGATCCCATATGTTTATCATTCAAATTGAATTGAGTTATCTAAATTTGCCATGAACTGCATCATGACGGTCTATTTGTCGGGTGTTCTTCAACATCATTGAAATCATGCGATTTGGTTTTAATTTTGGTATAGTTTTGGCAATTTGATGCTTCATTGGACGGACTAGGCAACTTTAATACTGATGTCTTCTGGGTCAAAGGTTGTCAGGTCATATGCATTATATATAATGAGACTGTCTCAAAAGGTGCTGAGCAATATGGGACAAAACTTTGTCCATTGTAACAATCAACATCCTATCTGCTTATGCATTTGCTCAGGATAAACTGATTTGTTTTTTACATGGTGTTTCATTAATCCCAATAGAATACATATTAATTTGAAGCAAATGTCCTTGTGTTTTTCAGTGTAACAATTTCTGTGCTGTTTTGTGTCAATCGTTACAATGGACCAAAAAAAAGAAGAGCTATCACCTTTTGAGAAAGGCTCATATATATCTATCTGTTATATTAGAATTATAAACTGACTAAGCTACTAGGAGTTCTTTATTCCAGTAAACTATTCTACTTCACACTGCACCTAGTGGTGTTTACCAAATCCGCCATCTTGGTTTTCATCAGAATTTTAAGAAGTACAATAGGAATTAAATTCATAAAAGGACAAAATATAATCATATATTTGAAATCAGCTTGGGGATGTTGGTTTACCTAGTAGTGCAAACTCAATAAAACTCTAAACCTAGAATAGATCATTTCCACCACCAACCTGTCCTCTGTCGGTAGTGGCAGTGGTCATATTTCAGAACTAACACATTGGATATCACACAAAACATGTTCAAAGCAAGTGTAGCTCATGACCAGTGTTCACTGATCGTTGCATTCAAGTCTAGAGGGGCATAGTTTGGCTATGGCTACCGTGTTTCATGAAGCGAAATGTTGAGCACACACCTAATTATAGTGCCAAGCGCGGTGGCCAAATGGGTAAGGTGCGGGCCTCACGTGGGGAAAGTCGGGAGTTCAGTTCCCGATCGAATCAAACCAATAACTTATTTAATTGATACTTGTCGCTTCCTAGCCACGTGCTCGGCATTAATAGGATAGAGCAAGGACTGGTTATCTCCATGTCAGGATAATGTGACTGAGTGGGATATTGGGTCATGGTGCTGGCAGCCTGAACTCCCAGTGGGGAACCACTATAAAGTCGCCATGAGTGTGCCCATCCTGATATGACTTTAGATGTTGCCAGGACCTAAAACTCCAACAACCAACCAACCTAATTATAACATATCCATTGTATGTATTATACACGTACCCATCATGGGAGCAACCAAAATGGAAGCTTATGCCTCAGGGATGAAAGATCTCCGCGGTTTCGCGGATTTCTGCGATTATTTATATTTACCGATTGACTTTAAACAAATTTATAAAAAAATGATATGTATATGACAACACTGTGGGAGTTCGAATACCATTCTTATATGACCTTAGATGTTGCTAGTATATCAAACCCAAACAAGCGCGGGTCCGGTATAGGCGATAATACAGTCACAACAAGGTTAGTTGAAACCTGCCTTCCGGCATTTTTCCGCGATTCCATGACATTGCTAAGTCTATGGGAGAAGATCCGCGTTATCGCGGACATTTGCCGTCGGTGTAATAATCGCGGCCTGATTTCTGCAATTTTAGCCGGAGACCACTTTCATCCCTGATAGTCAGAACAAGGATAGTGAAACCTGATTTACCCGATTCCTTGACAGTGCTAATCCTATCGGGGAAAGTCCGCATTTTTGCGGAAATTCACCATTGTCACCAAGTTTTCCACGTTTTCATCCCTGATGCCTACTCTATTATGCAGACGGTTATTCTGAGTTCCGCTGGTCCCTCAGGAAGAACCCAGCTGTCTGGTCACAGGTTCAGGCTAGCCGTCGGAAGGATTTGGGGTTGATGCTGCTCTCACCCGTGTCCTTCACTATAGACACTATGCTTTCAACTCTATCCACCTAAAGTAATAACGATATGCCTTCTGATGGGTTACCTAGTAGGATTGATTGCTGTGAAATTATTGTAGCAAATATTTGACACGAGATGAAGTTTTATTTGCCGGATGTTTATCTACTAGCTCCTCCATCCTCTGCCACCCCTACTCTCTCACCCTGTCCTAAATAGTAACCGTGGTAACCACCTCACCTTCACCCTCGCCCACCCCGTCCTAATATGACATTAGATGTTGCTAGGATGTAAAACAAACAAATAAACCCTCAGCTACCCATATACGCAGGCAGAAGGTGCCACTGACACGTAATCTATCACACTGGTCGGATTGACCGAATCGCTAGAATGCAGGATTCCAGTGCGGAATGTGGGGGGTTCGATTCCCAGTCGAGTCAAACCAGTGACTTTCAAAATTGATACTTGTCACTCCCTAGCTTGCACTCTGCATTACTAGAATAGGGCAAGGACTCGTTACCTCAGTATCAGGATAATGTGACTGGGATATTGGGTCATGGTGCTGGTGGCCTGCTCTCAATGGGCAGGACTATAAAGTTGCCTGCGTCCTGATGACTTTAGATGTTGCCAGGATGGAAAACTCCAACAACCAGCCATATAAAGTCGCCATGAGTGTGCACTGTTAAAGTCGGTACCAACTTTGATATGACCATAAATGTTGCCAGGATGTAAAACTCCAACAAACAATGACAGTGTTTTCATCGAACATCGTCATCTGGAACACATGCTAGTGTCCATTAAAATATAGCTTCATATGCATATGTGTAGACCAATTGACTAATTCCATAATCTGGTATAAGAATGGGGATGTGTGTTGCCCACATGGCGTAAAAGAACGACCAATCAATTAATCAATCAATGTGAGGGGTTATGCTACTGTAGAAAATCCTCAAGAAGTCTCCACCCAAAGAGGAATTACAGTCTCACTGTCTATCAATGGGTCACAGTTTCTTGGTTCAATCCAAAACAAATTCACTGATGTTTAAATTCGGCAAATGCTACCAAGCCATAGAACAAACATTACAAACCGATACTTCACAATACAGTGGTGATACGTCTGCTTTCAAACGACAGTGTAAGCCTGATTTAAAATTATTGTCTGATGGTTTTGAGTTTCGGTAATTTTTGTGACGCCAGAGGCCTTGGAAGTAACAGATTCTATTAAATTGACTTAATATTCCCTTCTATGCCGCAACAAATGCTTAATAAGTGCACCACTATCTAATTTAGATCCAAATGTATATAAATGTCTTGGGTTTAAACAAATTCACGTCTTCATTGGATTATGCAGCTTCAAAAGATCTGCATTTTTGTGGGTGTTTTTCCCCCTGATTCCTACAGACCAAAAACCAGTCCCAGAAGGCCGTGGAAAACTGGAGCAAACTGGTTGCAAAGTCAACTGTGATGATGGTAGTCTAGCATTTTTTTTTTTTTTTTTTTTTTTTTGGTCCATTAGTTGTTTAAGCAGGGGAAATTTCAGTCATAGACGACTGGTCTTCCTCATTCCACTGCTGGTCGATAGAAAGCCCGAGCCTACACTTTTACCGACCCAAGGGATTTTTAACCTCCCACACCACATAGACATGGTATGAGAGCAACCGGCCTTTGATGACGCTGTAAGTTATACACAGCGGTGGAAATCCAAATTGGCAGAGCTGGGGGCACGGGGAATCGAACCGCCGACCCTCAGATTAGAAGTCTGACCTAGAAAAAAGTCAGACACTCTAACCACTCCGCCACAGAGAACGCCACATTGGGTTGAATGGGGTTGCTAGAATCGGAGGGACTTGTCCGGCAGCAGCTGCCTGCCATGCTTTGCTGTATGCTGCCTGCCTCCTATACTGCTACCATGCTGTTGTCTTGAACGTCACCTGATTAGGCATAGCCCTTATTGCTTTGGGGCGGTGTCCCACATCTTGCAGATTTTTTTATTTAAATTTTTTTTTTTTTAATAGATGAGTGCTTTAGGAACATCTTGGAACAAGCAGAGGTCCATCTTCCAGCCTTATTGAATGCGGTGGCCAAATCAGTAAAGCGCAGGCTTCCTGTGTGGAAGGTTGGGAGTTCGAATGACTTAGAAAATTGATACTTGTCGCTACCTAGCCTGGTGCTTGGCATTAGTAGGATATGACGAACTGGTTGGCTTAGTGTCAGGATAATGCGACTGTGTGGTATGTTGGGTCATGGTACCAGTGGGCTGTTCTCCCACTGGGGCAGCACTATGAAGTCATCATGATGGTGCACTGTCACAAGTCGGTACCCGACCTGATGTGACTTGAGATGTTGCTAGGACCAAAACAACAGACAAACATCTCCCAGCCTTGCCTCCTGTTGGTGAGATCCAGTTTTGGGGTTCACCTTTTTCTCACACGTCGTTCTGGTTCTGTTATGCTTAGGATTGCTACCCCTGGACACTTTAGTTATGTGGACATGACATGCACAGACCTGCTGGGCATGCTGCAATCCATTAAAATACAACCTCGTTTAACAGTCTCATAGCAACCGTTAGCTTAAAGAACTGAATGGCTGGTGGAATGGAAGGATCAAGAATTAATTAATTAATACCACCCATCAAAACATCTATAACAATTGCTAACAAAGTTAGCCAAATCTTGTATACAGTTTCGTTTGTTTGTTTGGTATGGGCTTGTCTGGCAGTAAACCTAAGCTGTGTATCCTTGTATATGTAACATTTAAATGTTCTCTGCACAGAAAAGCTGGTCCCTTTAAATCTGGTACCAATCATACTCTAGCTTTTCAAGTAAATTCTTGCCTACTTTTGTTCAGTTCATTTCCTGCGAGACTCCTTATCAAAACAACATTTTGATATTGAACTCGCTGCCATGTAGATGATTTTATTTACACTTTGGCATATATATTTTTTTAACTACAATCTTTGTAGTTGTTGAAAGTACTCCCTGTGAGCATCAAGGATTCAGGTGTGGTGTGGAGTTTGGGTGTATGCGTGTGTGTTTGTGTGTGGGCAGCCCTTCGTGTACTTAATACCGCCTGTCTTTGTGTATGCCTACAGCTAGTGTGGCGCCCATCAACCCAGGTAGCATACCCTCAGCAACCGTCGTCAACAACAACGTCTCCCAGGGTATTCAAACGCGCACGTCTGTCGGCGCAGGAATCTCGCCATCACTGTTCCCGCAAGTGAGTAGCCTAGCCAGCTGTTTACTGCACACAGGGATGAAACATCTCCCCGGTATCACAGATTTCCACGCTTTGTAATATGTTTATATTTACTGATTAACGTTTAAACAAAATTCCTAGGAATCATGTTGTATGTGACAACAGTTGAGTAGTTCGAATCCTGTTCTTAGATGTTCCTAGAACATAAAACCCAAGTAAGAATGAGTTATGTATGGGTGATGACATAGGCATAACAAAGATACTTGAAACCTGACTTCCAGCATTTTCCCGCGATTCCCTGACAATTCTAAGTCTATGGGAGAAGATCCATGTTTTTGTTGAAATCTGCCGTCAATGTAATAATCTCGGCTTGATTTGTGCGTTCTTTTTATTGGAGACCACTTTCATCCCTGTGCACAGGAACGAAAAATCTTTTAGAACCGTTTCCAACTGGCTAAAGTGTAACGTAGAAATCCAAAATGAACACCTTACAAATAATAGAAGAATCCATGTTTATGTGAAGTTTTACATGTTGTGCATGTCAGTGTTGAAAAAATCCCTAAAAGCTATCTTCACTTTATTTTGATCTTATACAAATTGAGCAATACAATAAAATCAATTGTGTAACATGGAAATCAATCACATATCCAGAACATCATTTTAACCTACACAACAAAATCAAAAAAGACTTGATTACAGTTAACCCTTTAATGACGGGAGCGCCAAACTGTGCCTGCAATCTCGCCGGTCTCACACTAACAACACAAGTTACCAATGTCGACAGCACAGTCCACAGCTAACCGAATCTTTGCATTCGTCTTAGTACCTTTGCCGATATTATTGCAATGGACAACCATTGCCAAATCAACGATATATAGTTTGATGCTTGTAAATATTGAATTAAATGTGCTTACAGGCCCGAAGCGCTTGAATGCGCCTGCCATATCTCATCTCATATGACATATCATATGACATCTCATATGATAGCTCATAACCAGTAATACCAAGGAGGCTAAATTTGGCATCATTTGAAGAAATCAATTTACTCTCATAAAATCAAGTTGATTTTCAACGGTTTTTGAGATATATGAATTTAATTGCACTAACATCACATATTCAGATCTTTCAAGAATTCTGGGATAAATTTAATATATGTAGTATTGCTAACATCCTTAACACAGAGGCAACAATAAATATTTGACATGCTACCAATAAAAGAATGAATTAATTATCACCATCATAACATGAAAACCAGATATATATGGTGCCCAGTTTCAGAGAATGACCCATATATGCTTCTAATATACTTGGGTAAATTTCATGCATCTGTAGATATGTGTTTCATATATCATATATTTTCCCATGCGTTACCTAATTTATCACCACAAAAAACCCAGATATCCTAAACATTTAGGAGGAGGCTCCCTGTGGCTGCCGTTGATGGGCTGGCGGCTGCCATAGTCCCGTATATGGGATTGATATCTCTATATTGGGTGCGTTTTCTGCGGAAATGCAGGTCATCTCCCACAGGCTTAGAGCTGTGTAACTGGACACTTACTAGAAATCAGGTTTTACAGGATATTCTCCAAGCACAGTCTTAGCATCATTTCCCACTACCACTCATTACAGACTCTGTTTGGAAAAAGTATTATTGGCAGTGTTATGGTCCTTTAGACCCCTTTCAATGTTTCTAAACATCGGGTATATGCGCGCAGCTTGGCTGCAGAACGAATGCACACTGCCACTGAGTTTGCCCGTATGCGCAGTGTAAAACGTTTATTTTATTCAGAATTAATAGAAATGCAGAAGCTTAACCATATAAATTTAATATAATCTATTCGGTAAATATGTTTTCTATATGTGTTCCAAGCGGTTTGTGGCTAGGTGGTGTGGTTTTAGAGATATTTCACTTTTTCTCTAAGAAGATTGCTCACGGCCATTGACAATGCACTGAGTTTGCCCGGGCGCGTAGTACAAAACGTATATTTTATTTAAAAGTAATAGAAATCCAGAACCCTAACCATATAAATTTAATATAATGTATTCGTTAAATATGTGTTCCAAGCGGTTTGAGTCTAGGTGGTGTGGTTTTAGAGATATTTCACTTTTTCTGTATGAAGATTGCTCACTGCCATTGACAATGCATTGAGTTTGCCGTACGCCCAGTGCAAAACGTCTATTGTATTCAAAATTAATAGAAATGCAGAAACCTAACCTTATAAATTTAATATAATCTATTCGTTGAATATGTTTTCTATATGTGTTCCAAGTGGTTTGTGTCTAGGTGGTGTGGTTTTAGAGATATTTCACTTTTTCTGTAAGAAGATTGCTCACGGCCACTGACAATGCACTGAATTTGCCGGTATGCGCAGTACAAAAAGTTGATTTTATTCAAAATTAATAGAAATCCAGAAACCCTACCCTTATAAATTTAATATAATCTATTCGTTGAATATGTTTTCTAATATGTGTACCAAGCGGTTTGTCTCTAGGTGGTGGCGTTTAAAAAAATAAATATTTCACTTTTTTATGAAGATTGCCCACGGCCATTGACAATGCATTGAGTTTGCCAGTATGCGCAGTGCAAAACGTTTATTTTATTCAAAATTAATAGAAATGCAGAAACCTAACCTTATAAATTTAATATAATCTATTCGGCGAATATGTTTTTTTATGTGTACCAAGCGGTTTGTCTCTGGGTGGTGTGGGTTTAGAGATATTTCACCTTTTCTCTATGAAGATTGCTCATAGCCATTGAGTTTGCAGTTTGACAGTGTGTCATCCTGCCGCCAAACACTGCGCGCACTGTCCTAGATACCCGTGCTGACGTCACATGAAATAGGTCTATTATTGCCCACTACATTTCCACTTTAAAAAATAAATTGGGTTTTGGTTTGGTGATTCTGGGTTGGTCCTGTCATAGGTCTATGTCAGGACTTCTACCGTGTTCCAAATTCCGCTGATCCCTCAGAACGAACTGGAGATATTTTGCTAATACATGTATGGCCTATTTTGTTAACAAAATATAGTGGAGATAACTAATTCCATTACTGAATTTGCCTTTCAGATCACCTCCGGCAGCAACTACCCAATCAGTAACCAGTTCATGATCGGCGACTATGCTGCTGGCAACATGATGGTCCCGACACAGGGCCTGCAAACCGTGACAAACTATAAAACATCCAACAGTACCGAGGAAACCGTGTCACCCGCTCGCACCAATGACTCCTGGTGGCCAGTCTAGGCGGCACCGCCGCGACCCCTGGTGGTGGCTTTCAGCAGGAGGCAGTGTGGCTGTACAGTGTGCTGGAGAGTGGTGGTCATTGCGGGACTTGGAAAAGAAAGCAGTTTTTAAAGCAAGCGGGCCTGGCCTCTTGTGATGCCGTTCCACCCATACGCAGTGCAGACTGTCGCTCTCATACCATGTGTGTTTGGTGTGGGAGGCTAAAAATCCCTTGGGTCCACTTTATTTTGTAGGTAGACCCAGGCTTTCCCATCTTCCGCACTGCCAAGTCTGCGGGCCTTCCGGGGGCTTGGCGCGTATGGTCAACTGTATGTGCACAAGGGCTTAAACTGTGGCTTGTGACCAGATCACCCAAGAATGATGAGAATCAGAAAGTGTGACGACCGGACACCACGCTGTCCAGTCTATTTGTGACTGACCTGGCCTTTAAACCTCGGCGTGACCTGACCTTTACCTCAAGGGCGATGGTTAAACTGTAGCGAATGAAATCAACCCCGAGCCGCATGCTGCAGACTATTCAAGTACACAGACTACCTGTCCATACTATAATCATGTCAGACGAACAATTGGCTACAGTCTGTGTCCTGTTCTACATTTATATATATATATTGATTATGGTTGTCGCACCTCAATTATAGGCAGTATGGCGTGACGCGTGACACGCCCTGAGATTACCCTAATAATAATAATAACAATAATAATAATAATTAATGAATAATACAAAGATGTCAACAACTCACGTAAGTCATGAAGATCACCATTTCTTCTGCATAGGTGTACTGTATGTGTATATATGTGTATATATAATGTATATATAATGTATGTATATATAATGCATTTATTTATATATATGTATTATATATATATAAATATATACATATGATATAATATATGTATATATGGTAGCCTCGTGGCAAGCAAGGTGTGTTCCTAGTTCTACTGATCCCTCAGGAAGGACTGAACCTGCGACCTAGCATGTTAGGTCACAATGTCCAGCTCCATAGTCCGATGAAAGCAATGATGGTCAAAACCAAAACACTTAACCTAATTTGATTTTCCATATGTAAGCTTAGCTGTTAATACATTTATGAAGCAAACATTTTGATATGCACACCAAAATCAAAATTAATCTTTTCGCTTCAAATATCCCCAAAAGTATGCTATTTATAATAAAAGTTGCTTCAAGATAACATTTGGTTGATCATTATGATCTTAAAGTTGCATAGTCTGATAAAACATCAAATTTTCAAAACAAAAAAACCTCACCTAGATTTAATTCTACATATCTAACTTAGATACTGAGGCACTTATTAAGCATTTATCGCCACACAGAAGGGAATACTGGGGCAATTTAATAGAACCCATTACTGCAGAAGCCTATGGTATCTGAGTTTTGGTGTGCTTGCCAAAATTAATTTTGCATGGTTGCATTTAAAATATCTCAAAAGTTAGCCACTTAAAATAAAAGTTACTTCAAGCTAAAGTAAGGTACATTGTAATGATCAACGTAATGTAGTTATCTCAGAAAATGTCAGAAACACAAAACCATCGAACTATGCAACTTTAATATTATCTCCAAATATGACACTCAAAACCATCGGACTATACCTTTCAGATTTGCATGGCGGAAGTTGGGGGCTGGTGACCTCCCAGCGTTATCCTTTACTATAGAACCACTTTAAAGTTAATTTTGCACCTGTAACCACATGCCACCTGGTGAACAAACTTGGTAGGTGTTTTGCCACACATTTGTTTCGAATCTAGATTGCAGTGAAATTGTGCATGTTATTCGTAACATGGGTAATTTACGGGGTGGAGAACCCTGCATAACGAGGCGATAGGTGGCGCCACCAGTAACTCCACCACTACAGCTAGGGGCGATCCGACCTGACTCGACCGGCCTTGATTCCCGCCAAATCGGTCACGAGTTCAATCCCCGTCTCGTTCAAACCACCACAACCAGCCTGGCTGCAGACAATGCTACACCTATTTACTTTATGACTCCGCCTTCGTAAATTACCATAGCAATTTTTTTGTACTTTAAATAAAATACATTTTATATGTGTATTCGCCTCGCCATCTCGTGCCGGGCAAGCCGTAACTGTGACCTGGTGTGCTGGGTCACAGCCTCCATCCTTCCTGTGGCACCAGCGGACCTGTAGTCATGTGCACACTGTTCATTCTGGCAGGCTGCAAATGATACGACTCCCAATTACCTACACACAACGTGGGTGTGTTTTACTGACATGGGATCTGATCTGAGTTGGAAGCGCGTGGTTGATTGAGAGACAATATTTCATTCAATATTAGAAAAATGGACTAGTTTTCAGATGTTTATGCATACAACTTTAAGCTCAATTAAAACGGCTGTAGTTTGTTTTGCCCGTTGCATGTTAAGCAGGAAATAGGTTATTTTGACCCACTTCTGAATCTGCTACATTATGGAGTTCACTATGCCGACTATCTGAATGCAACCACTGTAGATGATTTCTATATTTATTCCCCCCTCTCACCTCTCACCCGTTATGTTAAAGAGCCTAGTTTTATATACAGGCATGAAAGTGGTCTCCGGGGAAAAAAGCAGAAATGCTGATATTCTCCCATAGCTTTAGCATTGTCAGGCAATCACGGAAAATTCACGGAACTCGGGTTTCATATATATTGGTATACGCTGATAGTGCTGTGCCATTTGAAGCATGTATTAGTAGTGTATGCTGATAGTGCTGCGGCGCTTGGAGCATTTATTAGTAGTATACACTGATAGTGCTGCGGTGTCTGCACCACATATTAGTACACGCTGATGGTGCTGTGGGATTGAAAAATCCCGGAAATCCGCGGAATCGCGGAAATCTTTCATCCCTGTATATAACGCCCATTAGTTTATTTAGAGAAGTTTGAAGTTCACGGTTCAGAAAGACTAATAATAGCTCACGGGTAACACGCATTGTCTGATAAAGTTTGGAACTGAAGGTATTATGAAGTAAAACATATTTTCACCTCGCATTAACTTAATGAAATAGGTATCCAGCCAGATTGGTAGCTTTCAAGTGCGGACATCGAATGCAACAGGGCCCCAAAGCGCAAAGACTTGGGACTTGGGTGGGCAAAACGTGCAGTAGTGATACCATGTATCATGGCCTCTGCGAATGACCTCGGGTACATGGGTGTTATGGTGATGGTTTCTTTGTTGTTTTGTTTTTAAATTATTTTTCTTTGCATAACACACAATTAAATCTAAATAAATGGCTGCAAATGCCACCCGTCTAATAAAATGTAGATCACAATTTGAACCGTGTGTTGTCAGTATATTTGTAAAGTCATGAATTGCCAACGTTTTGTTCTATATTAAAGCATAACTAGAAGTACAATTAATAGAATAGCTCTTTTATTGCCATGTTTAATGCCAACAGTCAGTGGTCCGGACAATCTCGAACGCACTTTTAATGTTATTAAATAATGTTATATATGAAGGAATCCGCACTAAAGAGGAGACGCACCATTAAAGGCGTATAATGTCATCGAAATTACAACTAAATTATATAGAAAGCCTTTTTTTTTTTATTACAACTGAATCTACACTTTTGAAAACCAGACTACCTAGATTTGATTCTACATACCCAACTGGTGCACTTACTAACCATTTATTGCTGCACAAAAGGGAATATTAAGTTAATTTACCTGTCACTGCTGAAACACTAAAATTAATCAATTTTGCACTTAAACAATTTTTTTTTTAGTTAACAGTTTAAAATAAGATATTTCAAACTAAAGGTAAGGCAGATTATAATGACTCCAATACATTTAGCGCAAAACCATCGAACTGCACGTTTAAATATACATTTGTTGTGGGGCGTATTTTGCATCCACGATGCAGCTACTAATTGCATATTGGCAAATATTTGTTAAATAAATTACCCTGCCCATTATATTATCGATGGGGGTGGGAGAGGGGGGGGGGGGGGGGAGACCGAAGACATGAACATTTCCAAACCATAAAAACTCACTTAAGTTACGGTTCCTGTATCCAACAAAAGCAGCAACCTTTCCAAACCAAACCATTTTCCTAGATTTGACTATACATATCCAACTTAGGCCTCAGTTACACTACGGTTTGTGACCACTGCGACAAAGAAGGGGGAAGAATGGTTGGCAACCTCCAGCAGACCAATTTGGTCGCAAAGGGGTTGCAGGTTTGCATCAAAAACCTTGCGACCATCATGGTCGCCGACCACTTTCAGCACTTGCGACCAGTTGGTCTTATGGTCGCCAGTAAGAAGCAAGCCGTAGTGTGACTGGGGCATTACATAGTAGAACATTTATTAAACATGTATTGCTGCATCGAGGAAATGTCCATTTAATAAAACCGGTCACTGCTGCAAGTCATACAAGCCAATGATGTCCAGCATTTCGGTGTGCACATCAAATCTATTTAGCATGTTTTCACTTAGCCATTTAACTGAACGGAATATAGATTATAAGGACTAACCTAACATATTGATTTAAAAAAATAAATATGGCAGAAAAGCCAAACCATCAGGTTATGTAACTTTAAGCTAACACTGCCCTCTGAGATCATGCCCCTAAGGCCGGCTGTATGGATGCACGCTGGAAGCTGCCCTGATGTTGGTCTTTATCGTGTTCGGTGCCTTCACTTGGTGCTGCTGATTCGGATTGACTAGAAAATAGCAGACATGAGCACTCGGAGTGAGTAAGAATATGTGAAGAACAAACCAAAGGGCACCATAGGGGGAAGGGCGGGATATGGCCAACAATAAAATAGAAAAAAAATTTTAGGAAACAAAAAGTAATATCAAGAAAAAGAAAAAAAGTATATATATATATATACATGTAGTTATATATATGTGTGTATATATAGCATATTATATATATGTATATATAGCTTTATACATAGTTATATACATGCATATAACTATATTATATATATATAATATGGTATGCTTGAATGGAATTAATCCCCTTATACTTATTAATAACTGATATTCTTAAAATTGTATGTCATTGGAGTGGAGCGAAAAGATGACATTAACCATTAACCTTTACGTCATTATTAAACCTTTTTTTTTTTTACATGGCCAAGCTAGATATGAAATAAGATAATGGTTAGGAAATGCAGTAGTCGGTAAAACAATGCATAGCGTGCGAATACAGTAACTATTCTGGTGTACAGTGTTTAAAGTTGCATAGTCAGATGGCTTAGAGTTTCTGTCATTTTCTGAGATAAATACATTAAATTGATCATTATAAGCTACTTTACTTTAGGTTGAAGTGACTTTTTTGAGATATTTGAAGTGATATTTGAAGTGACAACATACCAAATTAATTTTGGCAAACATGCCAAAACTCCATAGGCTTATGCAGTAACAGGTTCTATTAAATCTATGCCCTTCTATGTGACAACAAATGCTTAATAACTGTACCAGTATCTAATATAAATATGTAGAATCAAATCTAGGTAAGTGTTTTGGTTTTGAAAATTTGATGCTTCATCGGACTATGCCACTTTACGCATTACCACCATACACACTGATTCAGTAGCTTTAACGGTGTCTAAGTGCATCAATCTGGAAATTGGAACCACTCAGCGCTTCATATTCAGACGGGACAAAATAGGCTATGTACACATGATGACTTCCTGAAGGTGAAACGAACAGAGCGATCGGTGATAATCGTTGGCTTCCCCAGCGATAAATCATAAAGGAGCTGTTGTGCGATTGACAAATGAATGCCTAAACGAGGCATAAACAGCTATCAGAATCATGCCTAACCATCAGCTGTCAAAACGAGTCATAAACAGCTACCAGAACCATGCCTAACTACCAGCTGTCAGAACGAGTCCTAAACAGCCATCAGAACCATGCCATTAGCTATCAGAACTAGGCCGCGACATTATCCATGAAAAACGAGCCTTGACAATAGGAATCAGGATTAAAACCCTGGCATTGATGTTAGAATGAGGCCCTGCCATTGTGCATGTTATATTTAACATGGGTATTTTATGGGCAGAGACCAACCGCCTGATAACACTGATCCGAACCATGCTGCCACATGGCGGATCGAACCCACACTGTCCCATCGGCCACCGATCTATGGTGGGGCCCCCTCTAGTAGAGAGAACCACAACGCCAACGTTTGAACTTACCGGCTAAAAACCATCAGGTGACCTAACGACCGACTGACCAGCTCAGACAACCGATCCAGCCACTGCCATCACCGCATCTAACCACCTACCTTCTGTCACCCGAAAATTCAACATGCCGCCCGCCAAAAAATCCACCAAGAAATTCACCGCCCACAAGCAATTGAACTCGCAAAAGACGAGGGGATACCCCAGGAAAGCTAGCGAGTGGGTGGAAGTATCCGATGAGGAAATGGATGATGACCGCCAACACCAACCGAGGCACAAGACACCGGCCCAGGAGCACTCCCAACTGCCCACGGCCACACAGACGCCAGCAGCAACACCGACGCCATCACATGAGGCCACGGCGCCCACACCGGCCGATGCCATGATCAAGGCCATGCAGGTAGCACTGAAGAGTGACATAAAATGGTTCCTACAGTTCGCCGTGAACACCAATGGCATTGTGCTCCTCAAGGCATGTGAGAAGCCAACATGGACAATAGAGTGCAACTCATCGATGAAGGCGGACGGGGCAGTCGCACTACTACTCCCACACCTATGATGACAACATAACTGACAACTACACCAACATAGCCCAACTCGAGGCCATGAACCTCATCGTGGCAGTCTGGGCACTGACCCCTACACGCCCACAGGACTACAAAATTGTCGTCAACACCGACAACTCTGCCAGCCAGCAGGTCCTGAGTTCAGGTGCTGGCAGGGACGGGATCCTCAGTCCCTGCGTATGCAAAATCTGGCTATATGCCGCTAATCTCAACTGCCAGGTGGGAGTGGCCCATAAGCCAGGCAGACGCCCTCAGCAGGCGAGCCCATGACCCGGCCGCACACGAGAAAGCAAAACACATGACCAAAGCCATGAACATATCTGAGATACATGTAATGTTTGACACTGTATTCACTCCCGACCTATAGATAACCTGGGAACATCGACTAAAATTGGCTCCCTGTTCCCAAGATTATCCCGACCATCAACAAGGTGGTACAAAGAAGAAATACCTCCTGTTCACCTCCTCCCACAACTTCTGCCCACTGATCCCGT
The DNA here is from genome assembly GCA_030323885.1 of Branchipolynoe longqiensis. Taxonomy (NCBI): domain Eukaryota; kingdom Metazoa; phylum Annelida; class Polychaeta; order Phyllodocida; family Polynoidae; genus Branchipolynoe; species Branchipolynoe longqiensis. The sequence continues at coordinate 78,069,735 of CM059187.1, forward strand.
CCAAGTATGACCTCCTGGCATACACACTTCACCTCAAAGACACCCTAGCAAAACCAGGCATGGTAATGAATTACCTAAGCGGGGCGTGAACCTGGGTTCTCCTACTGTCCGGTTCCTCCATCGCATTCGACAGCTACCCACTAGCACTTATGAAGAAAGGAGTGCAAAAGATTTCCAACCACACACCAAGACAAGCAGAGCCCCTCACCCCCAACGACATCAAAGGAGTAGTGGCCCAATTCACCAAGGCTGAACCAGACGCTGCCGTCCTGACAACGGCCCTCCTCCTGGGCTACCACACGCTCCTCAGACAGGGCAACTTACTGCAAACAAAATCACCCAATAACCCGGGACATGCCATCAAAACCCGAGATATCAGGACCGACAGGTGGTGGTCACCTCTCCCAAGACCCGTTGGAGGCCCGACCAGAGATACACCATCAACCTCAAGCCATCAGCTGGTTCCGCCATCTGTCCAGTTGCCACATGGGACCACTACTATCGTGTCCGGCGACCTCTACCACCGGGCCCAGCCTTTCTGCTAAGAGGAGGCACCTCCCCTGCAGCCACACACCCTTCTGGTGACTGTGCGCACAACAGATCCAGCCACCGCCATTACCGCATCTAACCACCTATCTTCACCCACCCACGCACACCGCTGGAAAATAAGAACTCGGTAGGGCTGAGGGTTCGATTCCCACCCGGCCAGATCATTCACACAGCAGGGAAGTGACTTGATGAAAGGTGGTTCCGGTTGATTCACTGAATGACTTGATAATGACCCATGATGAAAAATATAGAAAAGAAAATCCACTATAACCGAATGATGTCTCCGCCGTAGTAAATTATACACCAAAACAAAGCCTAAACATTAGATACCAAACCGAGGCCTAAACATTAGATATCAGAATGAAATTATGACCCGAACTTTCAAAACGAGGCCTTGATATTAGTCATTGAAATGATGCACACACATTAGCTATCATAACGAGGCCATGACATTATATATCAGAACGAGCCCTAGACATCAGAATGAGAGACTATACATTATCTACCAGGATGAGGGTTAGGCAGTATGTTTCAAAACGGAGCGGTAATGCCAATTTTTTTAATAGTTAGTCCTATAGCCAATTTAGTTCAACAGCTATGTATATGGATTATGCCATTGGTTGTTTAAAATACCCAGTGCCCTTTCCTGCTATGGACGATCATTTGTAAGTAACAACGGTGACTAAGCTTTACTCTTGTGGATATAATTTGAACATGATGCTGTATAACAAAAAACACGGCTGAAAAGACAGGCTTAATAAGTAAAACAGTAATGACAGTAAAACAGTAACCAGTTATAGGCCATGGGCTAGGAATGACCCAGGTGCAACCCCCCCCCCCCCCCCCCACATCTTAATGAACCAAGGTTTTTTTTATAGCTTTAGGATGTCCTGAATATGAAAAGGAATTTAACGGTGAAAATATAGGGATGCAATAGCTGTTATGGCCATTAATTGAAGGATACCATATAATCATGAAAGGCATGACTTGTTATACTAGGCCATGGGCTAGGAATGACCCACGTGCACCCCACCTTCCAACATCTTAATGAACCGAGGTTATTTTTATAGGTTTAGGATGTCCTGAATCTGAAAAGGAACTTTAACGGTGAAAATATAGAGATGCAATAGCTCTTATGGCCCTTAATATTAGGATACTGTATAATCGTGATGTGCATGACTCGTTATACGTGTTGATTTGCTATGCTGACATAACGCTGTTTATCAGATCACATTTAACACAATAACATTTTATATAGTATCATTCAAAAGGGTGTGTATTACTTGTTTGTTTGGTATATAAACCATATTAATATTATTGAATATAAGCACATGGCCATATACTAAACTATCCCCCCCCTCTCGATCGCAACAATTTCCTTAAAAATACAATTCAAAGTTAGTAATTTGCAAAGTTGTCATGATAAAAGTCATATATCAGTACAATGGTGAACACATTATTATATATTCTTATAATACTGACATTTCTACATTCAATAGAACATATGAACATGGCAAATATTATTCAGTTACAAAACTGAACAAGTAAATTATTTTATTCATCAATACTATCATTATCATTATCAAAGTCTACATAGGTAAGTCCATGTTGAAGGGTGAATGTATTGTCTCTAGAAGATTCCACATCATCATCATCATTACTCTCATCACTTTCCTGAGGATGGCCTGTAGTGTCATCGATAAGTGCCTGAGGTAACATCCTCCCATTGTACCATAGTAGTTCCAATATGAAAGCATGACCCATGATGAAAAATAAAGACAGAGACAGTCCAAATAAAAATGTAAAATTTAAGACCTAAATGCACTGGGATTGGTCCCACTGCTTCACTGGTCACAGCTGGTCCAGTGTATTATTAACAACCCCACCGCAACAACATAATTCATAAACTCACATAACTAACTACAATAGAGTTACACTAGAATATTTCTAACGAACTGAGTTTTATATACCGCTTGCCTAACTGCAACTGAACATTAAAACTTACTACAACTTTACCAACTGAATACAGAAGAAAACTTCTGCTTACATTCTAAATACTATGTAGATACTCACATTGATCTGACTAATACAATAGTTTTTTGACACTACTGTTACTATATTGCTATGGAACTTTTGGGTTTCATTGTGTTATATGCTGCAAATTGTCTATTCAACAGTTATTTGTATACTTTATTCTATATACCTTTTGTGTAAATAACCCTGAATTGAAAAATGGCTGGAAGACCAGTGCTTTGGCACTGACAAAAGACTTATTCAGCAATAAACGTATTTACCCCCCAAAAAAGAAGTCAAAATGATTGGAAAATGTTTCTTGCCAATTATGAAGAGAAGCGACAGTTCATCCAACTGTTAGTCAAAGACTGGAGCAGAGATGATTATGCCCCTAAGATCACAGGTCAACAGGTAACTGTGGTATGTGATGGGTAAGTTAGCCTGCATCTGAACATGGATATACAACTAAGAATACTGTGATTGCTTCACTCCAGTCCTCACAGGAAGTCTGACACCAGAATCATTCTATATTGTATGTATGCCAAGGGCAAAGGGTATATCTACTATAGAATCAAGTCTAAAGACACTGATGTATTTTTCATCCTTCTGCATTATGCCCATAAATTGAATGGCATAACAATTCTATACGATACGGGCATGAGAAACAATCAGACAACTGAATATCACAGAACTTGCTGAATCTCGCACACCTCAGTACAGTATATCTCTTATGGTACTCCATGCATATTCTGGATGTGATACAACAAGTGCATTCAAGGGACTTTGAAAAGTAAAAGCCATCAAGGTGCTGATGAAATCTCCAAAATATGCAGACACTTTGTCCAAATTGGGTGACCGTTGGACAGTCACTGATGAGCCCATCAATGAATTTGATGCCTTCAGGTGTGCTGTGTATGGTCAGCCGAGAATCAGTAGTGTGGAATCAGTGGCATACATCGACGTCAATAATCTCTGCTCCAAAAACGAAGTTGTACCTTTTACAAATGTTAACCTAGAATCTCTTCCACCCTGTAGGAAAAGTTTAGATCAGAATATCTGATGAGCAAACTCCCAAAGTTATCATTTGGAAAATGGCACTAGAAGCTAACCTTTCTGTACCTGCTCCAGAAGGTCATTATTGGACGAAGGTTAATGATATGTTGGAACCACTATGGTAGGATTGAAGGATGATACCTCAGGCACTTGTTGATGACACTACCGGTACCCACACTGAAATGACATTACATGTTGCTAGGATGCATCACAACAACGAACAAACAAAACGGTGATACTACAGACCATCTTCAGGGAAGTGATGAGAGTGATTACGATGAGGTGGAATCTTCTAGAGACGATGCATTCACCCTTCAACATGGACTTATTGATGTAGACTTTGATAATGCTAGATATAGTAATGATCGATAAAATAATTTACTTGCTCAGTTTTGAAACTGAATATTTCCCATGTTCATATGTTCTATTGATTGTAGAAATGTCAGTATTATAAGAATATAATGTGTTCATCATTCTACTGATATATGACTTTTATAATGACAATTTTGCGAATTACTAACTTTGAATTGCATTTTCATGGAAATTATTGCGAACGAGAGTGGGGATAGTTTAGTATATGGCCATATGCTTATATTCTATCATATTAATATGGTTTATATGGAAAACAAACAAGTAATAAACACCCTTTTGAATAATACTATATATACTGTGTTTGTGTTAAATGTGATCTCATAATACTACATTATGTCAGCATAGCAATCCAAGTCTTGCACATCGCGATTATATACTATCCTAATATTAATGGCCATAACAGCTATTGCATCCTATATTTTCACTGTTAAAATTCCTTTTCATATTCAGGACATCCTAAAGCTATAAAAAAAAAACCTTTGTTCATTAAGATGTAGGGGGGGGGGGGTGCACGTGAGTCATTCCTAGCCCATGGCCTATTATATACATATTATAGTATGCTAGCCTGGAAGAAAGTTGTATCAATTAATTAAAACAAATATGTTAGTTGTCGCATTACGGTTTACCCTCAAAGCATCACCAGTTGTTTTTTATTAAGACCTTAAAAAGAAGGAAGAATTGACCAAATATATATATATAGATTTATATATATATAGATATATATATAGTATAGTTATACGAGTCTTACCTGGTACAGATGATGGATAACTCTTGTTTTCCTGAGGTACAAGCCTCGGATGGTCGTGGGCTAGGGAGAAGGAAGCAATATCCGGGTTCAACAATCTTCACCTAATTAATCAGGATAAAAATGAGCTTTATGATGGAAATCTTATGTTTTCGTTTGGCACAAGCGAACGTAATGGTCGTGGTAGGGTGTGGCGGGCGGGCCCTAACCCACGACCATCCGAGGCTTGTACCTCGGGAAAACAAGAGTTATCCATCATCTGTACCAGGTAAGACTCGTATAACTATACTATTTTACCTCGGTACTAAGCCTCTGGCTGATCGTGGTCGAGGGAGACCTTTACGTAGCCTTATTTTCATCCTAAAAAATCTGATGAACATATAAAGTATCAGTAGTAAAAGTAAAAAATTGTTACATCTCACCAGGTCTTGTTAGTTGGTGAGCAGGCGGGTGGCAATCCCGCTTTTCTTTTCTAGTCGTTTGTTGTAATGTTTTGCAAACGACTTTGCTGTCTTCCAGCCGGCGTGTGTGAGGATTCTCCTTCCTGAGATCCCCAACTTCCTTGCTTTAGACGCCATCGCACCCTGTGTAGAGTGCGAAGCATAGCATGCTGTGTCTATGCCTCTGGCCTTGAGCACTTTGATCCTCCACCTTGCGAGCGTGTCTCGGGAGATAGCTTTGTGTGGCTTAATAAAGCTCACCAAAAGCTGTTTGGAATTCCTTATTCCTTTAGTCTTGGATATATATGCCCTGATGGCCGAAACTACACATAATTTTCTATCTTGTGGGAAACTAGTTAGATGTACGGAGGAGAGCGGATCGCCCGTCCTATTTCACGTAAGCAATTTATCCAAGTCAAATGTAGCACCTTTGTTGTCTATGTCGAGTCCCTGTAACGACAGGGCCACAATTGTCTGGCCTCTATGTCCAGTTACTAATAATAACAACACTGCTACCTTGTATCCTAATTGTTGGATAGAAAGATGCTTATTGTCAGGCCATGACTGGAAAAGCTTGAATACTATAGAGACGTCCCAAAACCGTATCAAGTTTTTTGTTCTTACGGGAAGCAAAAAGGTCTACTTCTGGAATCCCCCATTTCTGACAGATTATGTTAAAAATATCCATACTTAGCGACCATTCCAAGTGATCATGGAAATGGCGGCTCTTGTTGTCGGCTAATGTGTTCTGGGAGCCTGGGATATGTGCCACTGTTATCCAAACGTTTTGTTTCTCAGCCCAATCCCAAATTAATTTTGCTATTGTATTACATGCAGAGGACTTTGTACCTCCCATGTTTCGAATGTACGCCATTGCAGTAGTATTATCGGTTAACACTTGGACAGTGAGTTTTTGTATTTTTACTAGACTGGTTAGGCCCAAGTAAATGGCTCTCAACTCTAAGACGTTAATATGATCGTCTATTTCATCTTCTAGCCATCGTCCCCCTGTAGCTTGATTATCTTTATGGGCTCCCCAACCCTCTAACGAGGCATCAGTAGTAACGGTCGTGTTAGGTTCATTCATGCGGATGGGGTTGCTCGAATTATGTACGTGTTTCAACCACCAATGAATGTTTTCATGCCCCGCCTTGGAAATAGTCATGTGACTCTCGAAATTGCCTTTTGCTTTCGATAAGGCAATGTTCTTGTCTATTTCAAGTGATTTGATGTGTGCTTTGCCATATAGGATAGCTGGTGTGTAGGCAACCATTAGTCCAATGAGGACTGCTACTTGCCTTATTTTTGGCCTTTTGATCTTTAATAAATCCGATGTGGTTGTCTTAAATCTTTTTGACCTTATCGTTTGTTAAGGATATAGTCATATGTTGCATGTCTACCATAAACCCCAAAAATTTCAAATTTGTGGTAGGTTTTAGAATCGATTTCGTATCGTGAATGCAGAAGCCTAATTTTATTGCAAAGGTCTTTCACTGCTAAACGACAATCGTTATCAGTGCGTGCTAGAATGAACGAGTCGTCAATGTAAGGGAACATGACGTGGCCGTTTTTGGCCATCTCCGCAAAGACTGGTTTAAGTAAAATTGTAAATAGACGTGGTGTGCATGCCAAACTGTTGGGTAAGCATGTGAACTCGTAGAGTTGCCCTCGCCAAATGAACCGAAGGAACTTTCTGTGGCCCTCAAAAATTGGAACTGTATAATAGGCGTCTTTTAGGTCTACGCTGGCAAGCCAAGCACCCGGCATTACTAGATCCCAGGCTGTTTCAAGTGAAAACATTTTAAAGTGTGTCATGGGGGTGATGAAAATGGGAAATACTGCGCCTAGAGCGGGACTCGAACCCACATCTCTTTGCATTCCGGGCCAGTGTGCTAACCATTACACCACCTAGGCTCCCTGATATCAACACGCTCCCCATGCCTACCTGTCTATGTGGTTACTTGCCTGAGCGGTCAGTGCAGACCACTACAGTGTTTATATTCGACTAAATTATTTAGGATAGTTAAGTCTAAAATCATCCTAATTTCTCCATTAGGTTTGGGTCTAGAGAATATGTTAGAAATGTATTCGCCGTTCACATGTTGAACCGGTGTAATAATACCCTTATTTGCGAATTTCGCCACTTCTTGATCTAAAGCTAGTTGTTCTTCTACAGACAGGCGATAAGGAAAGGGCACTTTCTTTTGTACGGGGGTTTCTATAAAGGGGATAACCACCCCTCTAACAATGTCTAGGACTTTCTCGTTTGTTGTGATTTGTTCCCACTCCGTGAGATGGTTTACCACATTTCCCGCAACAAAATTGCTTACACTGGTTTGCGTTGCAGCCTCTATTTGCTGGCTGGCTTGGGGAACTGCTTCTGGGATGGGTTCACTCTCCTGAATGGGCGGTTGCCATTGTTCCACTCGTATTGGTTCCTTTGGCCATGTCCCCTCGGCTGATAGCCGTAGTTCCTGTTCCCGAACTTGGCTGTCGATTGGCTAGTTCGGCGCCCTCGAAAATCTGATCTGGTTTTCTTGAATTTTGAGGTGTTAGTGTCTTTCTTGCCGTCTCCACTTGCTTGAAGAGATACTGGAGCTGTCCTCCAAACATCTTACTGTTATCGAGTGGTTTACCCTTGATTGGCTTGGGTGCGAGGAAAAGCGTGTACTCTTTTCCGCCGTTATCGACAACTTTCTTGGATCTGGCGACCTCCTTCCCAGCATCGGTAGTGACCAACTTGTACACGTTCTCAAATTGTCGATAAGAGAGAAAATTGCTGGTCGCTGTCAGCGCCGCAATAGCCGAGTTCATGTCCGCCGTGACGGTTGGCTACCGGCATGATCGCGGCGAGTGCTACTAAGACCCCTTTGTGGACAGTGTGCAGGCAGGTCTCGAATCTTTCGCGATCCTCGCTCATAGTTACATCGTCGTCCATTTCTTTGATGGTCGCTTCTGGGATGCATCTGATGCCAGTATATTGTTCGGCCAGCTTTGTTAGCGTCTCTGCCGGTTTGAATGTGTCAAAGTGGCCCTTTAGGTTTTTTCGCATCAAAGAGCAAGTGTTTATCTTGCTCTTTTTGGTTGCTCTGATTTTCTTTGCCACCTTCTTGGTTATGTCAGCAAAGGTGCCGGCATGTGGGTCGTCGGAATCAGAGTCAGTAGTGGCGGCGTAGGGAGTAGTTGTTGTAACTGCTCCCGGATGAGTCTCACCATTTGCTCATTCCCATCCACTTGGGAGGGCCCTGCCTCGGGCGAGCGGTCACATGACGCAGCTGATAAACGTCCAGGGGTCGCGTCTCCTTCGCTCAAAGTGTGTGGAACACCTTTGGTACCCCGCTTCACGGCCATGTTGAGGGAGGTTTTAGGACATACCCAAGGTGCATCTGGACCAGTGGAACAGTGCTTAACAGTGCTAATTGCACTGAACGGTAATAAAACTGTATTTACACCAATTTTACACCAGGCGTGAGAAGCTAATGTGTATCTAAAGTGTAACGGTCGAACAAGCCGAACCGAAACCAATCGAGGGGTCGGGACCAGTATACCTTTCCCGCCCACGCTCTCTGTTACATACACTTCTCCCACCCGTGGCGTCAGTGCCAACGGATTGGAGAAAATACTATGCAACTCGGAGGTACGCCGTAAGAAAAAACTAACGTAGCGACGAAATTACTCCTGCCAACATGTCTCTCCGTTGGGCAACGGGCGGCAAAAATAAACTCTATCTAAGCGACGAAATGACTCCTGCCAACATGTCTCTCCGTTCGGCAATGGGCGGCAAAAATAAAATGGATGCCTCCAGTATCTACGGCACCGAAAAAAGCACAGCCTTTAAAAACATTATATGTATGGTAAACCTTTTAAAAGGTCGATAAGCATGTGCTATGATTGTTCATGAACAGTTACGCCAGTTTATGTGTCGGTACTTACAGTAGAAACTAGGTAAATCCTGGTAAAGAACTGCTGAACTGCTCATAACATCCTCCAGTTATGAGCGGAATATGCTAATTGTTGAACCCGGATGTTGCTTCCTTCTCCCTCGACCACGATCAGCCAGACGCTTAGTACCGAGGTAAAATAATACAATATATATATATATCCTCTGACGCGAGTGATGTTTTCCGGGAATACAGGTATCGGGGAGCGCAGGAGGTGGCACCATCAGTCATGACACAGGAGGCAGTACAGTGTATCGTGTAGTAATAATAATAATAATAATGATGAAATAATTCACTTCCGCACTGCTATACTCACATAATGCGTTATACTACACGGACGCACGCACACACACATATATATGTAAGACAATATCGATGTCATTCTCAATCCCAATTAGCTTTTATTTCTCTTTAATTTACGAATATCAAACAAATATTGGAACAAAGCGAAACTTAAAGATATTCCCATTTTCGTACAGGAGCACCCAACCACAGCAGATATTAAGGATTTATCCACAATCAACCAGTATTACAGAATAAACCCAAATTGGCTGAACAAAAAAAACACACAAAAAACACGCTGATATTAAATAAACAAAAATTAAACAAAATGAATGAATAAAATGATCATTTGATTAATTACAAATATTAACTTAATAATACATTAACAAATTTAAACAATAATAACAATTTGTGAATAATATGAAATATTCCTCCTTGAGGCAGCCATACAGTTATCTTACTAGATGTTTGTAGCTGAATACAACTAAATCAATCAAAATATGTATATATATTCAACATTAAATAGATCAAGATTTTAAATAAACAGGAAGCGAATTAATTAAATACAAAATTCTGCAGAAGGGCCCAGGGCCCCAGGCTGGCCCATACCACATTAATTTGGGGGCACACTTGGTGAAGTGTCACAAATAGGGAGATGTGAGGAGATGAGCAGGGTCACTTGGTGATGGTTGGAGTGAGTGAGTGAGTGAGTGAGTGAGTGAGTGAGTGAGTGAGTGAGTGAGTGAGTGAGTGAGTGAGTGAGTGAGTGAGTGAGTGAGTGAGTGAGTGTTAGTGTGCGGGAAGCCTTGCCACTAGGGACTCACCATGTTGGTAATAGTGGTGGCCGTGAACAGTCTGGTGGTAGCCTGCTCACGTTGTTGACGCGCCATGATTAAGACGCAGGGACAGAAAGACAACATCGCAGGTTAAGTCACTACGTAACAGCAAGCCTAGGTAGCCATGCATGCACGCCGATTACTGGATGCACGCTGGGGGCGGTACACACACAGCAGCCTTTAGCAAAGACAACACCCCCCCCCGCCCACACACACACACACACAACAAAACACAGCTCCCACCCCCACCCCCTGCCATGGGTTCTAGTAATACTCTCCTACCTACTCAGCGGGGCAATGTCAAATGTTTGGGTTTAATTCGCAAAAGGCGAAAGACAGATAGGCATGGATAGGATGACATATACTAACAGTAATAGTTAGTATGCCCTGGAATGGCAGAAATATGGGTTCAAGTGCCGCTCTAGGCACAATATTCCCCTTGTTTGCAAGCCATCTCCCCACCCATAACATCCTACTGGTCGCAATCAGATAACTACATGTTATCAGATAACTACTATTTCCTTCTTTGCCTTTTTATTACCATCGTTGATTAAGCAGGGTACATTTTAATTTCAGACAATTGGTCTTCCTCATTCCACTGTCCTTTGTCCTATCATGGTAATACTCAGTGCCAGGCTAGATAGTGGCAAGTATACATTTTTAAGTCATTCATTTGACTCGGCCAGATTTGAATCCTGCGACCTGCCACACGGCAACCGATTTGGCCAACCTGTCTCTAATGCAGCAAAAGTTTCTATCCCCATAAACTTGAAGCTTCATAGCGCAACCATCCAAACATGCGGGTTTCAGGCCCAAAATTTATTTCGCCTAATACAAGTCTCAACCTCTCGAATGGCATTTCTGCAAACATGCGTTTATTATATACTGGGTGGTGTAGGCATAGGTAGGGAGAGTGCAAGCCCGCAGACTGAGTAGCTAGCGCAATAGTGCTGTAATTGTGGAAAGCAGCACCCAGATACCAGCACAAAGTGAAAATGAACATTCTTACCGCATACCATTATGTCGCGATTGAACGCCAATGTGGCGTTAATCCACAAGTTAATACCTAACACCTGAGGAACTGGAGAGGGGACACACACATTTCTCTACCTCTATCTTTTTCCTCCCTTTCTCTCTCTACCCCTCTACCCCTCACTCACTCTATCCCTCACCCACTCTATTCCTCACTGACTCTATTACTCACTCACTCTATCCCTCCCTCACTCTATCCCTCACTTAATCACTCACTTAATCCTTCACTCACTCACTCCATCACTCACTCCCTCCCTCACACATACACACACACAGTTTTAGCCCATTCTAATTAATGAACTAATAGAGATTAATACATATTTGATAAAGAAGTTAATTCAAATATGTCTAAAACTCGTGCTCGATGTGAAATACCTTTTACTTTCTTTGTGTCTTGCTGTTGGGGTGACGGGGGAGGTAATATACTTCTAAATAATTCCCAACCAAAAACCCTTGAGACAATGTAATCACTCAATATTAATAGCCTATGTCCTGAATAAGCCTTCGCGGTTAAGCTGACCGGATGTGGTGTTTCCCGAATTTGTGGAGCGCAGGCTTCCCCTGCGGAAGGTCGGGAGTTTGAAATCCCAGCCGAGTCAAACCAATGACATACAAAATAGATATTTGTCGCTACCTAACCTGGCGCTTGGCATTACTAGGATAGGCCAAGGACTAGTTAGCTCAGTATCACGATAATGTGACTGAGTGAGATATCGGGTCACAGTGCTGGTGGCCACATCTCCCACTCGGGCAGTGTTATAAAGTCGCCATGAGTGTGCGCTGTCATAAGCTGGTACCCATCCTGATATGACCATAGATGTTGCTAGGATATAAAACCACCAACAAACAAACAAATCAGGGTGCATGTGTAACACAAATCTCGCAACCCCGGCACTACGGTACTGAAATTTTAACCACAGTCAGCATAAGCTATAAGATAAGCTTACGGCAAGCTTAGTAGGAAAAATATAACCCTATAGAAACTAACATAAGATTAAACTACGAATCTCTTTTGAAAATATATTTACATGCTGAATTAACATACATACAAGCCGTGATTTGTCATTCATGTTTGAATAATAAGCTACACTAAAAAGAGCATGCAATTAGCCACCACAATCAAGTCAATGGCTAAGACTACAACCATGCATACTGCTTGGCGTTATTAGGCCTAGTGATCAAAGCAAAGGTAGAACAGAAGGGCGAAGCATTAATTGGTACTATTTGTAATTTGTTCATGAATCAATTAATAAACAAAGTCTGGCAAATGTAGAGCAAATTCAATCAGCCTAGTCTAAACATCAGTGGCTACAATGTGTTTAACGCGGCTTAGACAGTACTGAGTAATAATGCTATTTATAAAAAAAGATTTATAATTAATTTTGTTAAAGGAGCTGATTGTATAGTTTATAATTACTTATATCCGTTATCAATATTTAAATCGATAAGTACCTGGTGTATAATAATTTAAACCATGTGGACTCATTTAAGTAGTTACTTATTTACTGAGCGCATGTCTGCACCTGAAAGGGGTGCGAAATGTAGCCACCGAATAAGTTAATAAACTACAATTTGATTACTTAAAATTTTTTTTTTTTTTAATGTATTCAATCACTTTCCGCAAAGCTGGAGAAAGAAATGTGAATAGATCCGCACTCAAAGGATGAACCAAAGTGGGTTGTGTTAATAATACAAAAATCACTGACTTTGTTATTAAAAGTATATTTGTTTTTTTAATAAATAAAAGCATACAAATCTACGAATGGACAACAGCGGGGAGTTAAAATGTCGGGAGTGGGTGCGTTAGTTCCGGTAGCACTCACCAGGGGGCGCCGAGTGCTGCATCTGCTGCTGGGGTTGTGGGATTTCCTGCCTGCGTCTCAACGAGGCGCCGTTAGTGATGGCGGACAGGACGGCTATGGTGTCGGCCTGCGACGAGGTCTGCGGTTGTTGCTGCTTTTGGTCTGTAAATAATAAAACCGCTACATATCATTTCTTCTTCGCAGCTTACGGTCAAGCGAGGCTAGTTTTGTTGATTGTTTGTTCAAGTTGCTTTACCCGAGCGCTTTAAGTGTCTGGCTATCTGTATATATATATATGTGTGTGTGTGTGTGTGTGTGTGTGTGTGTGTGTGTGCGTGCGTGCGTGCGTGTGTGTGTGTGTGTGAGTGTGTGAGTGTGAGTGTGTGTGCGCATATATGCTTATGGGTCGTTCTCAGAAGTTGTGTACCAATAGTGTGACATCAGTACCACAAAATCAAAATGGTGCCAAAGTCCTATAAACAAGTTTCCTCAATGTGTATGTCCTTTTGCATCTGAATAATTGAAAATAAACATATTCTGGCATTTTTAAGTAGGTCAAATGATGCTCACACCCAATAAATAGCAGTATAGCATGGAAACCAATCTGACTCCAAAATCAAATATTTTCCACACAAAACTTGACATTTTTAGGACATTTCACATGCCACTTGCTTTATAAACAGTAGTAATAATAATTTGAAACCTCATTGCTATGGTTTTGTCTTATTTGTGAATATTAAAGAGAAAAGCACAAAAATATTAGCATGGTAACAGTCAAAGTGGAAACAACAATTTTACACAAATACGAACTAGTATATGTAACCAGGAAAAAGCTCAAAAGCACAAATCACTATGAATACAAAATGGGCAGGTCCCTAAAAAACTACTCAGAAGATACATTAAAAAATCATCTGCACCAAAACATAAACAACATCACACAAAACAGAGATGATGTTGATATCTATTGGGACAACATCATCACAGAAATAAGAAAATCAACTGATGAGATGTGTCCCATGAAGAAAATAAAAGTACGAAAAAACCAAGACCCTTGGGTAGACAAAGACCTGCTAACACTCATCACAACCAAAAGTAAACTGGGTGATAAAGCAAAACGCACAGAAACAATAGAAGACAAACTGGCCTACCGCATCACCAGAAACAACTCTCTCAAAGCTGTGAGAACAGCAAAAAAGAAATACATAATAAAGCAGGACAAAGACTGGGGAAGCAACACAAACAAATTCTGGAAAAATGTAAACCTATTATTCCCAAAAAATAACAAAGAAGAGCATACAAACTTCCAAGATAACGAAGGGGCAATGCTCACAGACAAAGATGCAGCAAACAAACTGAACAGACACTTTGCCACAATAGGGCAAAAGCTGTCAGAAAAATTCAAAAAAAGATGGGAAAACAGATCAGGAACTGTGGAGAACGAAATCCCCACCTGCAAAACAGATATGATAGAAGTAAAAAAATTAATAAATGACATAGACACGAATAAACCAAGTGGAATAGATGAAATACCAACCAAAATACTGAAAGAGGCACTCCAAGCCATCCCGGCCACCATAGTAGACCTATTCAACATCTCCTTTGAGCAGGGGCGTTTTATCTCAGCCTGGAAAATGGCAACCATCACCCCCATTCACAAAGGTGGAGACAAACAAAACATGGGAAACTACAGGCCAATATCAATTCTTCAAACCCCAGGCAAGCTCATTGAAAAAGTGTTACATAGACACATCAATGAACACCTGGAAAAAAACGATATACTAAACGAAAGACAAGGGGGCTTCAGGAAACTGCACTCCACATCAAAAACAATAGCTAACCTAACAAATGACATAATGGCATCAATGAACCAAAAACAATTAGTTGGAGCCGCCTTCATTGACTTCAGCAAAGCATTTGACACAGTAGACCACAAAATACTACTGGAAAAACTAAAAACCATGGGCATAAAATCCAACACTATGGATTGGATAAGATGCTACCTGAACAACAGGCAACAGAAAACAAAAATAAACAATACACTATCAGACAACCAACCTGTCACATGTGGTGTACCCCAAGGGTCAGTGTTAGGGCCACTACTCTTTATAATCTATATAAACGACCTTGAAAAATGGTTGCAAACTGAATGCCTCCAACTATATGCAGATGACACAGTCATATACGCAAATGGCACCACAGAGGAGGAGGTAATAACTAAACTAAATAAACTCCTACTAAAACTAGATGAGTGGTGTGAGTCCAACAAAATAACCATCAACACAAGCAAATCAAAAACAGTACTCTTCTCGCATAAACAAATGCCAGAAAGAAAACTACACTGTAAGTTAGGAAACCAAACACTAGAAAATGTAGACCATTACAAATACCTAGGCCTTGAGTTGGACAGCCAACTAAACTACAACCTATGTATAAATAAAATTATACAAAAAGTAAACCACAAACTGTGGCTATTTGCAAAGCTAAGAGACTACATGACACAAGAAATGTCAATAAAAATCTTCAAGGGCATGGTGCTCCCCTATTTTGACTATGGAGATGTAAACTACATGGGTGCGAGAAAAGAACTACTAAAAAAAACTGCAAACACTGCAGAACAGAGCCCTAAAAATCTGTCTAAGAGTAGACAAGCTGCACCCAACCTATGACATACACAAAAGAACCAAAGTGAAACTACTAGAAAATAGGAGAATAATTCATTTGAAAACATTAGCATATAGCTATAGTCAAAACATTAAACTTCTAACAAAACCACAAAGGGCTACTAGAGCAAATAATGCGCCACTACTAAAGCAGACCAGAAGCCAAATAAAAGCTCATGAGAGAAGCACACTGGAAATGGCTGCCAAGGTGTGGAATGCCCAAACGGTAAAGGAACGACAAATTCCTGACCTAAAAACTTACAAAAAATATCTGTGCAAAATAAGGCTAGGAAACCCCACAAAGATTGCACTGCAAAGGGGCATGTGATATGTCACGGCCCACCAGCGGGACGCCCAATGGAAGGTAACCATGCCAAAAGTAGCCAGATAACACACCACACAGCTACGTACAAGCCTATGATATGTAAATAGGAGTAGGCTAGTCTAGTAATAAGAGTAGAAAAATAAATACATATATACCAAGAAAATCCAAAAAAACTAACATAGGCTACTAACCATACCAACCAATTATCTATCTGCTACTGAAATGCAGGCAATCAAATACCTTATCAGCAGCCACTGCGTGGTAAGATAACACCAACACTACAACTGGCCAGCATTGAAAACAAGCCTGGGTACCCGGGCTTATATGCTATGGACAGTATAAATACAGCCTCAATAAAAAAAATTAAATTAAATTAAAAAAAACACAAATGTTTGGCTCAAATTTCAATGTTTAGGGGCAATTTCAGGATTTATCTTTTACTATACCATAACTGGGTCCATGCATAGATTGTCAAATGGTGAAAATAGTTCATGTACTGTATCTGTACTCAGTGTTTGATACAGAGTTTCATAGTACTTGCAAGTGGAAATGAAATGTTACGATGTTAATGACTCCAGAAAAGGATAACTATTTTTATTTTTTTTTTAATTTAGAAATAAATGTCCCTTCAACTTAATGAAGACATTGTATATGACCATTTGAAGTGAAATGAGCTGTTGTTCAGAGGTTTTCATTCAGTTTGTGACACTTTATTTTCAATGCTGTTGACAATGTCACAAATTAGTGATGTAATTTTCGATGTATTTAGCTACATCCATCGCAATAAGATACATATTACACAATATTAACATTTACCTTTGATCTAAAATATCTCCCACATTATTGGGCTAAATGATGAAATCTAAATATTTACACTCCAATAATTGGTTTCTTTGAAATATGCATTTCAAGTAGACTACCTCAAGTGGTACACAGTTTCTGAGAATGACCCTTATCGATATGAATACATCTTCATATATCTTTATAATGTTTCTATGTACATATATTTTATAATCAGAACAATTTAAAAAAGGAATAACTTAACATCTATGTATACATGACAATGTTGAACAGTCAGCCTAGCTTACATCTTTCAATTTAAATACTCACTCATTTCACTTTCCCACTCGTCCTTTTTCGCTTGAATTTGTTCCACGAGATTGTTTGAAACTTTATTCATTAGGTTCAGTTGTTTCTGGGAAAAAATAAAAAGCGAAAATCGTCATAACTGAAACGTAAATATCTCATATTCGACGAGTGCTGCAAAAGTACCCTATGGGACATGGTTACGATAGATAATTTTTTTAAAATATATAGTATATGCAAATTCTCAATCACATATGACCATATACAAATGTGTCACTTTAGTTTTAGATTGTCTGTGCAGGGATGAAAGTGATCTCCTGGGGGAAAAAAAGCGGAAATGCGGATATTCTCCCATAGGTTTAGCATTGTCAGGGAATCCCGGACAATTTCTGGAAGTCGGGTTTCATATATATTGATATACGCTGATAGTGCTGCGCCGTTTGAAGCATGTATTAGCAGTATACGCTGATAGTGCTGCAGCGTTTGGAGCATTTATTAGTGGTATACACTGATGGTGCTGCGGCGGCTGCATCACATATTAGTATAGATCTACTGTGATGGTGCTGCGAGATCGAAAAATCCCGGAAATCCGCGGAATCGTGGAGATCTTTTATCCTTGCAGTGATAGCAGACCACTCTTATAATAATGCCAAGTCAAATCTTTTTTTAGAATATCAAAGTTGCATAGTCCAATGAACACATAAACTTTTCAAAAGCAGAACACTCGTGATAGGCTGTGTATAGGCAGTTCACCCTGGTCTGTCTTCTTTAACGGCATGTATAAAGGACGACGACGAAAAATAGAAACGTATGCTTCCACATGTATTGCTCTATCTGCACGAGAAAGTCCATGCCAAGATCCAACAGGCATGTGGAACACACAAAGATCTGACAATCGTGAATAGATACCCACGGCAGTGGTAGACTTGCAGAAAAAGTTCAAATAGCAGATAGCTCTACAAAACAAAGTTATTCTGTTAAAATACATCAAACCCTTTAATTTAATATATAGATGGACTTTATACGCCTAGCTGAAGCAAAGTTATTACAGTTTATGTATCAGAAATACAGGCTAATTTTCTCACAGATACTCTATTGGTTTTCAGTTTCAGATTTTTGACCTGAGTAAAATAGTAAATAAACAACACAAATTATTAAGGAAAAGTCCCAAAGTCATATAGAAAAACTGTCTTTCAGATATATGTGCACTATCTATGATAAATAACTGACAATTATTAGTTATAATTACACAAAACAACAAAAGCACATGGCCTGCATCATGTAAATGTAAACAGCACATGACAAACCAATCAGAATGCTGTATTTTTGTTAGGTGACACAGCTGCCAAGTGAACTAGGTCACTTTACACCTCAGAAAAATTCAAATATCTCGAAAATCGCACCAGATACAATCAAATCGCCTGGCACAAAAAGAGACAACATGTTCACCAATCTGAGGGTTCTAATTTTATATGGGGGCCATTTGCCATTTATATGGGAAGAGCACTGAAATGTTAGTCCCATAGACATAGCATTGGTGATTGAACACCCTGCTCGGGGTCAAGTTTTTCCTATGGGACGATGCGTGAGGACGTTTCACGCGGATTTGCAAGTCTCTAGCAGTAGCATGGTCCTATTTCCCAGTAATCAAGTCTGGTCAAAACCACCTTGAAAGGCACAGTGAAAAAGGGAAAGAAGACAAGGCAGACAAAGGAAGAGGTGGGAACACAACATCAGGGATTGGACAGGTTTGGACTTTGGCAAGTGGCAGAGGGCAGTGGAGAGCAGGGACAAATGGAGAAAGCTGGTTGCAATGTCATCTGTGGTGCCCCAACAAAACTCACAGTTAAGATGATGATGATGATGATGATGTTCAAGCGGGAAGAATCAACCTATATCACAATTACATTGCCTAATGTTGGAACTAACCTGGAGGTCTGCAGTTGTGTTGTTGAGCCGGGTGTTGAGTTGAATGATTTTCTCTTCCACTTCCGGTTCCGGCTTGGTGCGCAGGTAATCGGGCACCACCTCATGGTTGAAACACGTTAGGCGCCCTTCTGTTAATTTCTACATGTAAAACATCAATCAGACACATTTACTATACGCTCGCCTTGGCATTGGCACGAAATGAGCTAGATTGACAATGTCGAGGAATGAATGGCCCTCACCATGCCAAAGCTCCTCACCGCAGCCAGCGAGAGACAAAAACGGCAAAAGATTGCAACGGCAGCTTCACTTATGCCCTCCCACCCCCGCGACAACTGAGTTGGCCAAGGGACCAATACATGAAATACTGAATCATACACATCAGTTTGTTTGTTTATTGTTGTTTTACCTCCTAGCAACATCTAAGGCCATACCAGGACGGGTATCGACGTGTGATTATGCCACTCATGGCGACTTTATAGTACTGTCCCACTGGAATACCAGGCTGCCAGCACCATGACCTGATATCCCACTCAGTCATTATCCTGACACTGAGCCAACCAGTCCTTCCCCTATTCTTATAATGCTGAGCGCCTGGCTAGGAAGCGACAAGTATACATTTTTAAGTCATTGGTTTGACTCCACCAGGGTTCGAACCCACGATCTACCAACACGGGAGACGGACGCTCTAACTCATTTGGCCATCCCGTTCAGCTTTGGGATTATACTACTAATTATTTACTGAGATGACAATGATTGAACGACACGAGACCAACATAATATATAGGCCTATTGGCATTTATTCCTTAAAAAAAATGTTACATGGTATGCTCATGAGATCGTTAAAAAGTTTGAGGCTTCCATACGCTTAACCCTAGTGAGTCTATTTCCAGCTGGGGTGGGTGGGACGGTGGATTTTGGCAGCCTGTGATAAGATATACATGTAGTCTACGTATTGTCGGTTCAGGCGCTCAGGACGATACTATTCGACTCGGCTGCTTTCAACGTATGTGAAGTACACGCTAGATGGCGTGTCAATCAAGGCCCAGAGGGGATGGTTAAGTTTAATGGCGTGTCAATCAAGGCCCAGAGGGGATGGTTAAGTTTAATTATCGCTAGGTGGCACCAAGGATAAATATAAGTAATGGCCAAGTCGTCGGTCCCGAGCATTGTGGACAACATGATCAATGTCAAACAAATCAAAAGCAAACAAATAACAGCTTAAAAAACAAACAAACAAACATCCAAAATATAACGTCCTAATATGCACCGAGGTGGGCACGCATAATAAGATAGTAGCAATTTTTATTTCGAGGCAATACAATCCGGATTAAATGTCTTTACTCACTTCAGAAACGTTTTATGTAATGTCGTGGGGGTTGATGAAAATGGGAAGTATTGCGTCGAGAGCGGGACTCGAACCCACATCTCTATGCATTCTGGGCCAGTGTGCTCACCATGACACCACCTAGGCTCCGTGATATCACCACACTACCCACACCTACATGTCTATATGGTTACTTGCCTGAGAGATCAGTGCAGTAGAAGAATTGGTTACACAAATATATCACATTTATCATGGTTTACTTCCCCAATATTAACCTAAAGCCACCCCATAACCCATAACTCATATTAAGGCCAAGAACCACTAATTTAAATAAATAATTGTAATATTACTATACTTAACATTTAAAATATTGATAAAACACCTAAAGTCAGACACTAGTAGACGCCTTAAATTTCAAAGACCACTGAAGAAACACTGCCACCATGAACTAGATTAACTGGTTTTAAAATTATAATGGGGACGGACCGTTACTAAATGTAAAACACAAACAAATCTTAAGAGAACCTTCCCAAAAGAACTGGGCTATATCACATCCTGCAATTTTGGCTATTTGTTGTGAGTTAGATTTTGCTGTCAGTTGACACAAATCTACCCACTTCAAAATTGCATCGGACATGATTTTTTCTATCATTTGACAAGGATCTGACCAGAATTTCATGTAAATTTCAATATAGCCATGTGAATGCGATTGACAAAACTGACAGAATAAATATCACTAGCTTCTTCCCATGAATACGGCCCTTGCTGCCAACACAGCATTAAACCATCAGCAATAAATCAATCAATCATAAAGGGGACTAATTAATATACTTGCCTCCAAATCGACGTCCCTATCTTGGATGAGGGACAATGGCAGGAGGATTTGGTTTCTAAGTGCCGGGCATTTTTCACTCTTCATGATCCGGCTGAGCATGCTAATTTGACCCGACAAGAGAGCAAAACTGTCCAACACAGTCGGCCTGGGAAAGAGAAGAAAATCATGTACATAAAGGTCATGTAATTGTATGAAGCAGGGTATTAACAACTAAAAGTCAATTCCATTTTGCACCATAACCTTTTTGTGATGCGCGAAAAGGAAGAAAGCAAGGCGGGGGTGGAAGAAGGCGTTTTTATTTCACGCCTCAAGAACATACAGGGCAAGGAACAAGACAATAAAGCGAGTAGGCTCAGAAGGAGCAAGAGTACATAAATCAAGTGTTTAAATGCACAACAATAGAGAGGTAAGGAGATAAGCTCATAAGGAGCATGGTAATGTAAAAGTTCGGGTCAGGTCAAGTGTCAGAGGCCTGAGGGGGTGCCGTGGAGCCCTCCACCAGGGGGAGAGGAAAACTGGAGAGAGGTGGAAGGCGGCTGGAGGGTGAGTGCCTGAGGGAGGCCGACGGGCGGCCTTATAAGAGAGAAAGGGGGGGCGGGAGCAGGTGAGGTGTGATTGCAGGGCGCCGCGGGGGAGGCGAGAGTGGCGAGCAGCGGGCGTCGGGTGAGGCGCGAGCGCTGGAACAAAGAAGGTGGCGAGGGAGGGGGGGGGTGGCGAGCCGGGGGTCGGCCGAGGTGAGGAGGCAGCGCGGCGGCGGCGTGGGAGGGTATCTTCCTCTCCTCGCATCAAGCGTAATGCTTCGCATTACGACCGATGCGCGAAAAGGAAGAAAGCAAGGCGGGGGTGGAGGAAGGCGTTTTTATTTCACGCCTCAAGAACATACAGGGCAAGGAACAAGACAATAAAGCGAGTAGGCTCAGAAGGAGCAAGAGTACATAAATCAAGTGTTTAAATGCACAACAATAGAGAGGTAAGGAGATAAGCTCATAAGGAGCATGGTAATGTAAAAGTTCGGGTCAGGTCAAGTGTCAGAGGCCTGAGGGGGTGCCGAGGAGCCCTCCACCAAAGCGGCGGAGAGGGCTCGAGGGGCGCCCGAGGGCGCGAGGCGGGGCACGTATGCGTGCACCGCCGCGGAGGTCCAGGTGCCTTCGGCCATGATCTCGGCGAGGGGGACCCCGGCGCGCTGGCAGGTCTGGGCGGCCCCACGGCGGAGGCTGTGCAGTGTGAACGCCTCGGGCGCCGGGACCCTCTGGGCGGACAGGGCCCCCCGGAGCAGCGCGGTGAGGGAGCGTGGGTCGAGGGGGCGGCCCGAGGGCATTATGAAGGCTGGAGCGTCTGGAGCAGCGGGGCAGAGGGCGACGGCCCCGAACCAGGCCGCCACGGGGCAGAGGGCGGAGCCCGGGATGGCAGGAACGAAGAGGGCCACCGCGCCCGAGGTGGTGGAGATGGTCTTGGAACTGCGGATCCGGAGGCGCAGACCACCGGGCGCGGGGCGGACATCATCTCGGGTGAGGGTGTGGGGGCCGCCCCACCCCTCTGGGCTCGGGGCCAGGAGGTTCGATTGCCGCAGCATCCCGAAGTACCCGAGGAGGAGAGCGGCCCGAGGAACGAGGGAGGCGGGCCCCGCTCGGGAGAGGTGGCTGACGGCGAGGGCGAGCTGCTGCGGGGTCAGGGGCGGCGCCTGTCGGGGGGCGTGAGTGGAGGCCCGTTCCCCGCCTCGGCAGACGTCCTTGGGGAGGCGGGCGTCGAAGCCCGAGGTGAGGCCGCCGGCGCCCTCGACCCAGGAGCGGGCGCCCGAGATGGTGTTCTTGATGGAGGCGGGGGCGAGCCCGCGGAGGTAGAGGGCGGCAGTGAAGGCGGCGACGTCGAAGGGCGAGGGGGCGAGGGGGTCCACGCCTCGGGCCACGGCGTAGGCGACGAACTCCTCGGCCTGGCGACGGCGGTTCCTCCAAGTCGCCGGGGCGAGGGAGGCGGCGCGGTAACGCGCGACGGCGGCTACCTCGTCCTGGGGAAAACCTACAGACCGGGGAAGAAGGGAAAGGCGTCATGGGTGATGGTGACGGGGAGAAGCCCGAGGCGGGCCACCTCGGCGCGGGCCGTCGCGTCCCAGGGTCCCGGTAGGTGGGCGCGGCTGAGGGCGTCGGCGAGGAGGAGGTCCGCCCCGGGCTTGTGGACGAACCGGAGCTCGAAGGAACCCGTGGCCGCCATCAACCACAGTTCCCGGGCGCAGGTCCCGAGGGTGGCGTCTCGGGCGCGTCCCGACTCGAGCGCGAGGGCGGAGGCCATGTTGTCCGTGTTCACCGTCACCGTCGCCCCCGCGGCGTCAGCCGGGAGGAGGGCGCGGAGGGCGGCTACGAGGTTGACGGCCTCCAGCTTGTGGATCGTCGGGAAGCGCGTCCGGAAGGCCTCGGAGTACCCTCGCGCATAGTGGGTGGGGGAGAAAGCCCCGCCCCCGGTGAGGCAGGAGTCGCACTCTATCACCCAGTGACGACCTGCGGGAGCCCGGAGAAGGTGAAGACCGTTGGAGATGCGGCCGTAGGGGGCAAACCACTTCAGGTCCCGGAGGGCGTCGTCGGCGAGGGTGAGGGTGGAGGCCCCGGAGCAGCTGCGCAGCGCCCGGAGCAGCCGGCACATGAACTTCCGGCCGGGGAGCACGCAGCTGCTCACGTGGTTGAGGCGACCGAGGAGGCTCTGGAGCTCCTGCTTCCCGAGGGTGGGGCGGGCGACGCGGGCGTCGCAGTCGTCGACGAGGGCCTGGATCTTTTCAGGGGCGACCCGGATGGTCATGGCCTCGCTGTCGAGGGCGAACCCGAGCCAAACGAGGCGGACAGCGGGGGGGTGACACTTTCCGGGTGCCACGTCGAGGCCGAGGGCTGTGGTGAGGGCGAGGAAGGCATCAAAGGCATTGCAGGCCTTCAGGTAGGAGCCCTCGCACCCGACGAAGTCGTCGACGTAGACGAGGGTGTGAAAACCCTCTCGCCGAAGGATCCAGGCCACCGCCGAGGTGACGCGGGCGCAGGCCGCGCCCGAGGAGCGGCATCCGAAGGGCAGGGCAAGGTCAATGTAGGTCCCCCCGTCGAGGGTGATGCCGAAGAGAGGGCAGGAGAGGGGGTCGGCGCGGAGCTGACGGTAAGCCCGGGATATGTCCGCCGACCAGACGTAGGCTCCGGTACCCTCGGACACTAGGCGGCGGCCCACGTCGGCGACGGACGGGAGGGTGTAGGCGTGAGGTTCCCCGAGGTACTCGCGCCGGGGGATGCCAGAATTCACGCTGGCGCCTCGGGGATAGGACAGGTCGACGATGATCCGCCTTTTGCCCGAGTCGGACTTGGGGCGGGTCATCATCGGGGAGACCTGCGTCCAGGGAGAGAAAGGAGGGATGTGGAAGGGGCCGATGAGGGCGCCGAGGGCGAGCTCAGTTTTAACAAAGGCCTGGATGTGGGGGAGGAAGTCCGGGGGCTCTCGGTGGTTGGAAAAGGTGGGCCGGGGGAGGGTCGGGGCGGAGTAGTTGGCGGGGAAACCGAACTCGAGGAGGTCGAGGACGGCCTGGTCGGGGTAGTCCTGGAGGCGGGAGCGCCAGGCAGGGATGTGGAGGCCTGAGGGGAGGGGGATGCGGGCGGCCAAAAAATTAGGTAGGCCCGCTTCCCGGAGGGCGGTGTAGGTGTGGAGGAAGGTGGGGTAGCGGACCCAGGCCTCGCCGGAGGGGTGGGGCCAGGAGGCGAGGATGGTGGGACGGTAGTGGTGGGGGGTGGGGCCGCAGGAGGGGGCGGCGGGGAGGGTGGCCTGGAGGTCGGGGTCGATGACGTCGACGGTGGGCTCGTCAAGGGAGGGGGGGGTTGGGCAGGGGGGGTCTGAGGGCGGGGGTCGGGGGAGGAGGTGCGGCGGGGGCGGGCTAGGGGGGCGGCGAAGTCGTGGGCGGTGGGGGGGGGGGGTCGGGGGGCGGGTCGGGGGGGTCTGGGGGGGAGAGGAAGGCGGTGTCGCCTGGGTCGAGGTTGGCATCTGGGTCGAGGGTGACGGGCGAGTGGCGCCGGTAGGCGGTGGGAGCCTTGCTAAGGGGGCACTGGGCCCGGGTGGCGGTGGCGGTGGTAGCCTTGCCGAGGGCGCGCTGGGGCCCGAGGGGGGTGAGGTTGCCGATGGGGACGGCGGTGCCGAGGCGGCGGGCAGGCCGCGCCTCGGGCGACTGGGGGGTGGTATCCGGTGGGCTGGTGACACTGTGGTGGGCGGCTTTATCAGGGTGGTTTGGCCGGTCTGGGGCCTCCGGGCCGGGCTGGAGGTGCCGGCTTTCTAAAAATCCGGCGAGGCGGGCGCGGCTGCCCGTGCGCGCTTTGCCAAGCATGCTTCCTCCGTGTGCTTGGTCAACACCTTGCGCACATTAGCGCAGTATGCGCAGGCGTGGCGCTGCCTGGAGGCCCCCTGGCCGTGGGCCTCCCCCGGGGCTGCCTGGGTGCAGGAGTTGGGGTCCCGGTTCCAGGCATAGCAGAGTGGGCCGTGGGTGTCCTTGCTGTAAGCCACGCGGGTGTCGGGGGCGCGGGACTGGGGTCGGGTTCTGGCGGGGTCGAGTGGGCGGGGTTGGGCGGCAGCGGAGTGGGCGGGCATGGCGAGGCACTCCAGTCTGAGAAGGTTCAGGGCTACGGGGTCGTGCCACCCGTGGGGGAGGGTACCGTCCGCGATGGCGGTAAATACCGTCTCCGAACAGTGGCGGACGGTCGTCCAGGGGTATATGAGATTGTCTCGGCAGACTGATAGGTGGTGGTGGTGGAGTCCCTGGGCGGAGTGGGCGGGGAAGTCTGGATGGTCGATGAGGGTGAGGAGGGCGAGGGCATATTCATCCTTCGTGGCCTCCCCCCTCTTCACCGGCTTCCTCTCGGGCCCCCTCTTCACTAAGTCGGAGGGGAAGATATAATTAAGGGGAATACCTTGACGTCTGGTTGAGTGTCGCGCCTCGGCGGATGCCAGGATATCCCTGACGGCGTCGGCCGCGGAGGCGGGGCTGTGGCGAGTCTCCTCCTCCTGGTAGGCTGGCGAAGTGAAGGCCGGTGCTTGGGACGAGAGGTGGCGGTACCTCTCGTATTCCGGGTGGGCGGCCCCAGGGAGGGTCGCCTGAGGCGGCGGCGGGGGCCGGGCCGCGGTGGTGGCAGGCGCCCGAGGTGCGGGGGCGGGCTGGCGTTCCGGGGCCGGCCGGGGCGCCTCTGGCGCGGGCCGGGTCTCCTTGGTGGTGATGGAGTCGATCCGGGCGTGGAGGTCGGCGGTGGCCTGCCGGTGCTCCAGCTGCATGCGCTGGAGGGCTTCCAGCACTGATGAGATCTCGGAGCCCGAGGGGCGGTCCGAGCCCGAGGCGCGGTCCGAGGGCGCCGGGGGGGAGACCGAGACGGACGCCGGTGACTCGTCCCTCCCGGGGGACGGAGAGGGCCCCGGGGTGCGGGGGGCGGCCCGGGAGCCCTTCCGTCCACGTCCATTTCCTTTAGGCATAGCTGAAGCGGAGCTGGGGTGAGTCAGCGATCCGAGGTGTAGAGCCAAAACAGGAAAAGTGGAGAGAGGCGGAAGGCGGCTGGAGGGTGAGTGCCTGAGGGAGGCCGACGGGCGGCCTTATAAGGGAGAAAGGGGGGGCGGGAGCAGGTGAGGTGTGATAGCGGGCGGCCCGGGGGAGGGCGAGAGGTGGCGAGCAGCGGGCGTCGGGTGAGGCGCGAGCGCTGGAACAAAGAATGTGGCGAGGGAGGGTGGGGTGGCGAGCCGGGGGTCGGCCGAGGTGAGGAGGCAGCGCCGCGGCGGCGGGGGAGGGTATCTTCCTCTCCTCGCATCAAGCGTAATGCTTCGCATTACGACCAATGGGATTTTTTTTAAATCCATACAACACACCACGAACATATCTGAAAACGGACTCTGTCTGTGGCAGTCATTCATGGAACCGGGACATCGGGCTTTTGGACATTGACTGTAGGCAGTTTTAAGATGACTGAAATGTATTAATATATCATTAGGCTCCTATACATTTTGGGACAAGTGAAAATTTAGACGGACTAGTGAAAATCACATCACACTTGTCTGATGGATAAGTGATACATTTTTACTTATATCTATCACTGCATATATATAAGAAGTATAAATCGTTTACCAGGCTATATATGTAATTATATATATATATACATGTATAAGGTACGTACTGTGGACAAGTGAAAATTCGGACGGACAAGTGAAAATCACACCAGACTTTGTACGTAGGACATGTGATTTGTTTTGCTTTTTTCTATCACTGATATATATATATATTCCCCCTATTTTATTTCACTTCATGGAGTATTGTAACCATACAGATGCAGAAACCATATACATGCAGAAATCATACATACGCAGAAATCAAGTGAGAATGTGATGTGGCTCAGTGAGTGGTAAAAGTCATAACATAATTATGGAATCCACATGAAATGTAAAACGAGTTTCAATGTATTCTTTCTGTTTAAGAGAAATCTACAAAATCTTAAAACCATACATACACATTTCTCATTAGGCTATAAATACTATTAGCTATAAATACTGTTGCATACTTCATATTAAAAATTACGTTGCCATATTTCCAGACTTATCGAATCTGTTTTCATTCGGATAAAAAAAAGGTGATAGAAATTTATTTATTTTTCGCCCGCGAAAGCCTCAGTTGATGCAATTTGATGAGAAGTGAACAAATATATACATCGTTACTTTCTTTAAAATAATACACCACGGACATTATCATACAGACAATTGTCAATGCAATAATAAAAACTCATCAAAATTAAATCCAGATAAGTTTAATACTTTAAAGTTGTATAGCCCGATGGTTTTGAGTTTCTTAGATAAATACATTAAATTGATTAGTACAATCCATCTTACTTTAGTTTGAAGTAAATGTGATGCTTCATCGGACTATGCAGCTTTAAATTCAGTCAGTACTAGACAGCATTAAAAACAAAACAAAAATTGCATAAATTTACCAGTTGAGAGCTTCATATTCAAGTTCTAGCTTGAGTATGAATGAAGCTATTGAGTTGCGCACTTCCTGCACACGCTGTATCAATGTATCAACTGACACCTCCAGCAGCTTCTCTTCACGCTTAATGAAACAAAACATAACAGAATAAGCATCACATCACAACTGGAACAATGAAGAGGACATTTATATTTGCTTTAAATTAAGTTATGATATTTGATCGACAGACAGATAACTTAAACTGCTCTATGGATCGTTCTCAGAAACTGTGAACCACTTTTGTGACATGAAAACCAAAAGTAAAAGCATTCCAAATAAAACCAGAAAACATTCCAAATAATAGCAGAATCCATATTTATATGAAGGTTTATATGTTGTGCATACGTCAGAGTTGAAATTTAGTTTTTTCACTTTTTTAAATTTTGATCTTATATAAATTGAGAAATCCATTAAAATTAACAGTGTAATATTTACAAATAACAACATTTTAACACACATCCATAACATCATCTTAACACACACAATAAATTCAAACAAGATTTGATTGATTACAGTTAAATAAAAAAGATTGTCTCTTGCACAATTTGTTGTTGAAAAAAACGTTTGGGTAGATGCATTGTGGCGATATGCAAATTTTCATATTAGCACAAATTCATATTAAGCATATTTTTGGATATATTTTGTGGGATAGATTAACTAATGCATTATTGCTAACATCATTAAAACACAGTGTAAACAATACTATTTGACATACTAGTCCCCCCCATCCCACCAAAAAATGCAAAATCATTAACAATGTAATGTGGAAACCAAATATGTGATACACAGTTTCTGAGAACGACCCATATATGATATTCCCATCCCAGTTTAAGTGAGTACATTATGAGGATTATTCTCGGGCCAAACAGTGCACACACACAGAAAAAGAAGAAACAAAGACCTAGCAATATTATCCAGTAGTAAAGCGACCATGTCCTTTCGTTACTCAAATATTTCGAATACTATGACTACTCGCTTACTACAGGCCATAACTACCAGGTTTAGACATGGATCCCACATTTAACGCTATGTCATATAACCCTATGAGTATGACCATGTACGCACATATCTCATCAGACACAACACAACCAGAAATCCAAGTTATCACGAACTTGCCCATAGAGAAGGAATCTTTAATTGCAACAACTGGGTCTCATATACAGTACAACTCCAAGCCAATCACATGCAGTATTTAAGTCAGTAGCAACAACCAGTCAAACACAAATATGACACGGCCTGGTACTAGGTAGTAGGACTGGTACTATTGCGTACAAGGGCTACCAGTGGTAGTCCTTGTACGCAACCACTCTTTTCACTTCGCTCCCATATGTAAGCCACTCATGTTAGCTACACTGCATTTTGATTTTACCATTGCTAGTAAGGGACCATTTTTGCTTCTTGTGCACCTTGTTTGTACACTTCAGAGCCTTTTGATTTTTTAAATGTCCCAGGGAGTCGGGGAGCACACCCTCAAATCCGCTAGTGATTCATGCCTGCATTGTGAACATTTCTTTATTAAGGAGTATGGAAAACAAATTCGAATTGTATTCAGTTATAGCAGTGAAGGATGTCAATCTCGGCACTTAAGCTTAGTGTGATACTCATAATCATACTCATCCGCTACTGATTATGGTTAGGCTATAAGCCTGTATCAGGTCGAGGCCTGTCCAACTGTGACTTAACGGGGTCATAAGCGTCAAACACTGGGTGTTTGCAATACTTATACTGCCTCCAATGCTTATCCAGCCTTGCTTTGAAAGCATTCAGGGATGGCGCATCCACAACCTCTGGAGGCAGACCGTTTCAGGCATTGACAATACGATAACTGTAAAACTGCTGTCTGACACTCTTGTTCGTTCTCCCTTTCTTCAATTTGAATCTATGACCTCTGGTGTTGGTGTCATCCATTTTTAGGTAATCAGCGTCCATAGAGTACTTGCCTGTCAGGTGCTTATATGTCTCAATCATGTCGCCCCGAGATAATCACTGATATATTGTATCAATTGAATTATACTTAGAATTGCTAAGAATAGACATCGGATAATCGATCTAATGGCATGCTGCTGGTGCTCAAAATATAGCTTTATACTTTTGTATACCTCTCAAACTCAATAAAGTGTCATCTCCATCTTACACATGTACACAGCACTTTATGATAATTAAGCAAAAATTGTATGAACTAACCCGCCCTTCCCCTAGAACCAAATTTTCGGCAATACCCGAAGTAATAATACATTAATAGTATTTTCCTATGGCCTACTCTAGATAAAAGATTCAGCCTGTACTTGCAGCAGGGGTGAATGACACCGTAGTGTAAATACATGAAAAAATTGCTTTGGTATGGAACAGGAAGTGGAATTCCTGGTTCCAGTATCCAATGGCAATATCAGCACACAGTTTATGAAATGGGAGAAAATACGAAAAGAGAAGATGGTAACCAGAGAATGCGGTCGATTATGATTCTAAAGTCTATTTAACTC
Organism: Branchipolynoe longqiensis; assembly: GCA_030323885.1. Lineage (NCBI taxonomy): Eukaryota > Metazoa > Annelida > Polychaeta > Phyllodocida > Polynoidae > Branchipolynoe > Branchipolynoe longqiensis. Next base: position 78,100,442 of record CM059187.1, read on the forward strand.
TACGTTTTGTTATATTTTTCAAATCAATAGTAGCGGGTAAATATTCAGATATATGTGAAGAATATATTTTGCTTCTTAAATCAGGGATGAAAATGGTCACCGGGAAAAAAAGCGGAAATGCTGATATTCTCCAATAGGTTTAGCATTGTCAGGGAATCGCAGCAAAATACCGGAAGTCAGGTCTCAACTAGCCTTGTTGTGATTGCATTATCACCCATATCTAACTACATCTAAGGTCATATAAGAATGGGATTCGAACCACCCAACTGTTGTCATGTACATCCCATCTTTTGGAATTTTGTTTAATGTTAATCGGTGGATATAAGAAATCCCAGAAATCGCGGAGGTCTTTCATCTCTGTACATTAAGAATGTATGTCCCCATTTCATTTACACAGCATGTAGATAATGTTCGCCAGCTTTTATTCTCGATGTCGGACATCCGGGCACTTATTGCGTTCACAACGTGCGAAGGGTAAAACAAATGCCACTGTCATAGAGACAACATTAAAACTACCCCAACTATCAGTCATTTCTCCTTGTTGGTGCTTTTAAAGCAAATTTCTCTTGTTTCTATTAAATAGTTCAGATCTTTCTCTACAATTTCACATTCAGCTTTTTTTTATATCAGCCAATTGGAAGTTCTTGAATATATTTTGCAAAAATAGTTTTTGAGGCCATGATCTGGTAAGGCTAACACTGGCACTGACACTCAAAATATCCCAACTTTCACTATTATCTCTGTGTTTAATACTTTCAGAGTAAATTGCTCTTAGGTTAAATTAAATACTTCAGATCTTCCTCTTCAATCGCGCATTAAGATATCTTTAATCGATCCAATGAAATCTTTTTAATTCATTTTGCAAAAATAAATGCTCCGCATAGACATAGCATTGCTGCAGCACACATAACTGCAGTGTTTTACCCTTCACGGGCTAATTTACGGGGTTGTGACACGACGCCGACATCGAGAATGTAAGGTTGTTCTTCACCCCCTACTCAGGCTACTGCAGTACTAGATAAAAGATTCACCCCATACTTACATTACAGGGGTGAACCTACAGGCTATGTAAAAGCTGGCGAAAATGTCCCTCACAGTGGATGGCCTCTCCTACCTTTTCTACCATATGTTGAATTAAATCCAAAAGCCACAATCCATTGTATCCATTTCCCCTCATTATATATTCTTCAGAGTGTCCAAATCACATAATATCAGGCTCAGTGACACAACATTAGTTGGATGTGATAGAGCCCATGTGGTAAAACCACCATTTTTGAAGGAACTGGTTCACTACATCACTTCCTCTTGCTAGAGAGCTTTTTTTTTTGGTGGGTACATTAGTTGATTAGGCAGGGGAAATTTCAATCACAGATGATTGGTCTTCCTCATTCCACCGCTCCTTGCCCTATCATAAGAATGTCTTACGTTTATGAAGTGGTTCCACAACCTACTGATGTAATGCCTGTATGTTCTAACAATGCCTGTTCCCTGGCCCAGACTGAGCTATTACCCATGAACCTCTCCACTTCCTGTGACTCTACCAAAATGGCCCCTTTGTTGATGTATGTGCTCTGTCCATCCAGATTTTAAACTTCATGCATCTATGAATATAATTGACTAAACAACTCAAAAGTTGAGGGTAAATACATGGAGGTAGGTGAAGAATATATTTTGCTTCTTAGATTGTGAATTTAGGCTCTCATTTCATTTCCCCATTTTTTCTCCAGCTTTTATATAGGGTTGGTTTTCACCCCTGTACTGTATTTAGCACAGAGTGAACGTTTTATCTAGTGCAGTACGGGCTGAATCTTTTATCTAAGGCTAAGCCTAAAGTGCCTGTCACACTATGGCGGATTGAGCAACGAACAGAACTGAACAAAGAATATTCAAGTCCGGTGTTGTTCGGACTTGAAATGTATTGATTATGTAACGGACGGGTAACAGATGGTAACGGTTGATAATGTATCTAACGATCACCAGACAATTCAGAATACAAAAAGAACTATAACGAATGGCAACGGACATGTAATGGATATGTAACAGACGGTAACAGATAATAACCGCATAGGTCAGTCCGGCGCAATCCATTACAAGTTTTGTGCATGCTCAAAACTTGTAACGGATCAGGCCGGATATCAACGGATATGCAACAGACACAAACCAGACTTTGCCGGATATCAACAGACTTTGTTCGGTTTCTTTCCGTTTCCCCAATCCGGCGAGGTGTGACAGAGCCTTGGCTTAAGGCTAAGGCAAACTTTGATAACAGATTCACCCTGTACTTGTAGTACACGGATGAATTACAACGTAGTCTAAATACTGACAAAAATAGCTTTAGTATGGAAAAGGAAGTAGAATGCCTGGCTCCAGTATCAAAATGGGTACTTCTATCGGCACAGAGTTGATGAAATGGGAGAATGCAAAAAGACAATATGGCTGCGATAGAACGCCGTCGATTTCACCTTTAAATTATATTAAACTATGTTTTATTATATTTTTCAACTCAAAGGTAGAGGGGAAATATGAAGATATATAGTATAGTTATACGAATCTTACCTGGGTATAGATGATGGATAATTGTTGTTTTCCCGAGGTAGAAGCCTCGGGTAGACGTGGGCTAGGGAGAAGGAAGCACGTGAGGTACCAGCAATTTTAACCTACTTATTCAGGATAAAAATGATCTTTCAATACAATGGATTACTATTGATTTTTCCCGTAATCGGTCCACCAACGGGATTAGTGTGGCCAGGGCGCAGGGCGTGGGTGTGGTGGGCCCAGCCCACGTATACCGAGGCTTCTACCTCGGGAAATGTACAACAGTTATCCATCTTCTATACCCAGGTAAGATTAGTATAACTATACTATTTTACCGCGGTATACAGCATCAGGCTAACTCAGGCTAGGGAGGGACTTTACATAAATGTCATTTTTTCTTAATATTGCATTCCATTTATTATATAATATTCAACAATTTTTGTTCTCACCTATTCTTGTTAGTTGGCGAGCAGGCGCTTTGCAATGCTGGTAGGCTTTTCTAGTCGTTTGTTGTAATGTTTTGCAAACGACTTAGCCGTCTTCCAGCCTGCATGCGCTAGTATTCTTTTCACAGAAATACCTAGCAACCGTGCCTTGGGAGACCATGGTACCTCTAGTTGAGTGGGAAGAGTATTTGCCCGTATCCACTCCAGCCAATTTCAACACCGTAATTGTCCATCTGGCAAGGGTGTCTCGTTGAAATTGCCTTATGTGGCTTTATATAGCTCACTAATATTTGGTGGTGCGAGGACGTAAATTTTGGTCTTAGTATATAAGCCCGTATGGCTGACACAACACATAATTTCCGATCACTCGGAAAACAGTCTAAGTGAACCGTAGATAAAGGGTCACCTAACGTGTTCGATTTAAGCAATTGTGCTAAATCAAACGTAGCTTGTTTCTTGTCTATTTCTAATCAAGTTAAAGACAAAGCAACAATCGTCTGTCCTCTGTGTCCGGTTACTAATAATAACAGGACCGCGACCTTAAAACCTAATTGTTTTAAATCTAACCACGAGTTGTGAGGCCAAGCCTGAAACAAATTAAATACTACAGACACATCCCAAAACCGACTATACTTTGGTTTTGGAGGATTCCTTTGATAAATTGAACGAAGTAGATATCCAAGAACATAATGTTTTCCAACTGTTTCACCATCAATTCTCGGTAATATGATTGATAACGCACATCTTGCCGCATTAATCGACCCAAAGGATAGTCCTTCATCCTCTAGAGAACGAAGAAAACGAGCTACTTGTGAAATTGTTGGATTTGTTGGCTTAACTTTCATTAACAAACAATGTACACCCCATTTCTTTAAATAGGATGTGTACATTTTAACAGTTCCTGGCCTCCAGGCATCAGCTACTATCCTATTCTCAGTAATTTTGTCCAATCCAAATTGCCGCAGCTGGTTCCTTAGAAAAGGAATGCCAATAGGGGCGTCGTTGACACGTCGCCTTGAACCACTAGCGGTCCGTGGTGTGTCAGATTCCCGAGTTTTCTTGGGAATCGTATATGTTCTTTTGCCAGTTGTGAAACTGCTGGCGCAGCCAAGGTATGCGTGTCCCAATCCGGGCACCACCTAGTATTCGCATGTATGTCCTTTCCAAACAACCAGATTTTTCTCACTACTCGGCTGATAACGCTAAACGGTGGGAAAATATAGAAAAAATTATTTTCCCAGGTAATAGTAAATGCATCAACTTTCCAAGCATCCGGTTCGGGATGCCAAGAAACATAACAGGGTAACTTGTTTTTATTTCGTGATGCAAACAAGTCAACTTTAGGTGTCCCCCATTTTGGACAAATGAACTTAAACAAACGTGTTGACAGTGACCATTCTAAATGGTCGTGGAATTTTCTACTCTTATGGTCTGCAAGTGTATTTTGTGACCCTGGAATATGCGCTACAGTCAGCCAGACTTGTTGAGCCTGTGGCCAGTTCCAAATCAGTTTAGACAACTGATTGCAAGGCTTTGATTTGGTTCCACCCATGTTACGAATTTATGCCATGGCAGTAGTATTATCAGTTAGTATTCTAACTTGTGATTTATTTACCTTTACTAAGCTACGCAAGCCCAGATAAATAGCACGCAATTCCAGTGCATTAATATGGTCTGATTTTTCATCATCAAGCCATCTACCTCCTGTTGTGACCCAATCTCGATGAGCTCCCCAACCTTCTAACGAAGCATCAGTAGTAATTACTGTATTAGGTTCCGCCATGCGGATTGGATTTGGTGAACTTGCTATATGTTGCATCCACCATCCAATATCCTGTAACCCTTCTTGCGAATAAACATCTTTCGCTCAAAATTGCCTTTAGTTCGTGTTAACGCTAAATTTTTATCTATTTCTAGCGACTTAATATAGGCCTTCCCATATAACACAGCAGGTGCATATGATGTCATTATGCCAATAAGAACAGCAACCTGGCTTTGATAACTTAATAAGCTGAGTCGCTGTAGTCATAAACTTAATTAGTTTTTGTTCTGTTATCGACCCTGTAAAAATATGAGACTGTGTATCGAATTATAAAAACCCTAAACATTGAGTTGTTTTGTTGGTATTAAAACACTGACTTTTGCTTGGTTGTACATGATGTTTTCAATTTAGTGAGTAATGGCACATAAATCCAAAACTGCATTCCCACAATCAATTTGTGTTGATGCTATAATAAAGGAATCATCTATGTATGGAAACATTATATGACCTTTCCGCGCCATTACTGAGAAAACAGGTTTAAGCAGTTTAGTGAATAAACGAGGGGCCACCATGCTCGAAATCTTTGATGCGGCTTGAAGGTGGTAAAACTCGGTAGTGGTGGTTGGTGTATGCCAATGTATTGCCGAAGAAATTTCCGGCCGGCGGTTCTCTGTTGGGTTAAGCGCGTTTGATTATGGCATATTTGTATAGCTTCAACACTAGCCATCCACGCATCTGGCGTAATCAGATCTCGTGCTGCATCTAGCGAGAACATTTTTAAATGTCGATATTCAACCATTTTATTAAGGATTGTTAAATCCAGGATCATTCGAACCTCACCATTAGGCTTTGGTCTCGAGAAGATGTTTGAAATAAACTCTCCTGAACAGTATGTCACTTTTTGTATAATTCCTTTCTCAAAGAATTTTTGTACCTGTTTAGTTAGTGCCTCTCGTTCAACCGGTTCAATGTTATAAGAAAAGGTATCCTGCCTTGTACCGGAATTTGTGTGAAGGGAATGTGAACACCCCTAACTATTTGTAAAATTTCTTGGTCACTAGTAATTTTGTGCCACTCAGAAATATGATTATTAATATTACCAGCACAAAGTTGCTTACAGTTTGTGTGGTTTTAGAGGCTGGAAGGACTTGTAACGTTTGTGTTTCAACCGCTACTTGGACCCGCCCCTGGGGGAAGGGTCTCGGCGAGTTGACGCCTCGGCCTAGTGGCCGTGCGGTGTTGTCGGTCCAGCCTGAGCGAGCGCCTCGGCCCCGAAAAGCTTGACCGAAGTTTGAACCCGGTCTGGTTCCCCTGGTGAACCGCCGTGGACGAAAATCTCCTCGTGACCTTTTGAAACGAGGAGTTTCCTGTTTCATCTTACCATCCATGTTTTTGCCACTCTTGGCTGCAGTTTCTACCTCTTTATAGAGGTATTGTAGTTGACCGCCAAACATTTTGGTGTTATCTAAAGGTTTCCCTTTAATCGGCTCTGGAGCAAGAAAGAGCGTAAACTCTTTCCCATCATTATCAGTACCCTTCTTTGAGCGAGCCACTTCTTTGCCAGCATCTGTGCAAACTGACTTGAAAACATTTTCATATCTTCGATACGACAGGTAATTACCTGCCGCCGCCAACAATGCAATACCTTTGTCCATCGTCTTAGCCAAAGACGAGAACTTGTTTTCTCGTTGCATTCTGTTTGCTACAGGAGCAATAGCTGTTAGGGTACCAAGCACCGCCTAATGCACTATGTGCACCACACCCTCAAATCTCTTACGGTCCTCCGTCATATTGACATCTCGATCCATCTCCTTAATGATGGAGTTGGGAACACCTTTAATGCCTGTTAACTCATCTGATAACTTAGAAATAATCTCCGCCGGCTTAAACGTGCGGAAATGGCCATTAATGTTCTCCCGCATAAGCGTAGTGGTTTTCACCCGCTTAGCCCTTGGCTTCTCGACTTTCTTACCCACTTTGCCCCCAATGGCAGCATAGACACCTTCATATTGCGTCTCTTAGTCCGATTCCGTGGACGTGGAATCCGTGGACGAGTCCGAAGAAGAAACTTTCCTCTTCTTATTCTTCTTGGACTTGGTCTTGCGCTTTTTGCGAAGCCCAGTCTTCCCCCTCTCCTTGGTGAACTCATCACCCGAAGAAACAATCTGTTTCTTCTTCTTTCTCCGTTTAGGAGAAGGAGGAGGAGCCCTAAGCTCCATTGCTGAGTCTGTGTCAGAGAAATCCTCCAGAGAAGACTCTTCTTGCACACTCGGCATTCACCGTTTACTAGACACCGGTGGTTTGAGAGCCATTATGTGACTCTCCATCGCCGCAAACCCCGTCTCCCAATTTTGAAGCGCGGCACCATCAGGCACTATGTCCTCCTCGGAGAGAATATGCGCCCCGGGCTGTGTCGCAGGCTCTGCCGACAACACGGGTGAGGAGTCGTACTCCTCGTCCCCGCCACTCGGAACACGCCCCTCGGCTGCTGCTGCACCGCGCTTACTCCGCTTCGTGGCCATCGGGAGCTGAAACAAAAAATTTTGATCAGTCCCGGTATATATATATGTCACAATATGGTTGTTTCAAACTCATTTGGACATCTATTGGTGTTAGAGAACGTGTTTATACCGTTATAACACAGGCGTAATAAGCTAAATTTGTGCGTGGGTGGTGGGTCAAGCCCAAACCTTACGCGGGGTCGGGACCAGTGTATCGGCCCGCCCATCCCTCTGTTCCGCACACTTCTCCCACCTGTGACTACTACGTCAACAAGTTGGAGAAAATGCTACGAAACTCGGAGAAACGCCTGAAAAGTTTGTGGGGAGTCTATAAAAGAAACCCAGGAGCATCTCCAACATTACTCTCTATTAGAGTACGAGAGAATTTCCACAGGAGACGAGGCAGAGCCCACATCTCGACCCATAATCACACGGTGACTCGGGTGTTGACAGAACCGCTAATGATCGGTTTCAATCCTTCGAGAAGGAATTCTATCCTTGGTTTTTTATAACCAAATAACTCGTCCAAAATGGACCAAAGAAAGTCTAAACTTTCCATAATGATGCTCTAATGCCATCATAATTAAGCTAAACCACAGTTTTTTGATACTTACTGCGTATTAGCTTGTATGTAGACTAAATTTGCCGGAGCAACCCAACGACACGTAATCCAGTCGTGAGTTGTATATGCTAATTGTTGGTACCTCACGTGCTTCCTTCTCCCTAGCCTGAGGTAAAATATAAAGAATAAGTGTTGCTTCTTAGATTGTGAATTTAGCCTCTCATTTCATTTCCCTGCTTTTTTGACAGCTTTTATATAGGGTTGCTATTCACCCGTGTACTGCCAGTACGGGGTGAATCTTTTAGCCTAAGGCTAAGCCTCAGGCAAACTGTGACTGTCACTGTCAGTGTGTCTGTTCTCTGTTGCGGAGTGGTTAGAGTTGTTGCGGAGTGGTTAGAATTGTGGCGTTCTCTGTGGCGGAGTGGTTAGAGTGTATGACTTTTTTCTAGGTCAGACTCCTAATCTGAGGGTTGGCGGTTCGATTCCCCGTGCTCCCAGCTCTGCCAATTTGGATTTCTACCGCTGTGTATAACTTACAGCGTCATCAAAGGCCGGTTGCTCTCATACCATGTCTATGTGGTGTGGGAGGTTAAAAATCCCTTGGGTTGGTAAAAGTCTAGGCTCGGGCTTTCTATCGACCAGCAGTGGAGAGGGGAAGACCAGTCGTCTGTGACTGGGATTTCCCCTGCTTGCGACAACTAATATACCAAATTTTTTTTTTTAAATGACGACAAAAATGAGAGACAAATAAGTGTTCACACTTCCTGTCTACCATTCGCTATATCGCTATATCGAGTGTCTGACTTTTTTCTAGGTCGGATGCCTGACCTGAGGGTCGGTGGTTCGATTCCCCACACCCCACCTCTGCCAACTTGGATTTCCACCGCTGTCTATAACTTACAGCGTCATCAAAGGCCGGTTGCTCTCATACCATGACCAGACGGGATGGCCGAATGAGTTAGAGCGTCCGTCTCCCGTGCTGGTAGATCGTGGGTTCGAGTCCCGGTCGAGTCAAACCAATGACTTTAAAATTGATACTTGTCGCTTCCTAGCCAGGCGCTCGGCATTATTAGGATAGGGCAAGGACTAGTGTGCTCAGTGTCAGGATAATGTGACTGAGTGGGATACCAGGTCATGGTGCCGGCGCCCTGGTTTCCCAGTGGGACAGCACTATAAAGTCGCCATGAGTGCGCACTGTCACAAGTCGGTACCCGTCCTGATATGACCTTAGATGTTGCTAGGACGTAAAACAACAACAAACAACAAACTCATACCATGTCTATGTGGTGTGGGAGGTTAAAAATCCATTGGGTCGGTAAAAGTGTAGGCCCGGGCTTTCTATTGACAAACTGGCCACAGCAGGAGTGTCCACATCGCGGCCCTGGGAATCAGCTATCTGATTGCAAATCCTGCTACCACCATCCACCACCGAGAGCACGTCCCACGAATAAAGATCATACGTCTGCTCGAAAATCCCTTGAGATAACTGGTGGAAGGACAGGATGAAGAAAGTCAAAGTGTGTCTGTGAGACTGTGACTATGGGGGCATTCGACTGGGCCTCTCTATCCGAATATCAAAATATTTCCGAACAAATTCCTATTCGACTGGGACCGGAAGTGGGTTCATACACTGATGATTCGGATGTGTGTATGTGGCTCCATCCGTTCCATCCGTAAAGTTGCGGATAGAAAGGGCCCAGTCCGGTGTCGTGGTTTAAAACCCCGGCGAGATCGCATCCCCTGCCGTGGCTTCTGCGCATGCGCGGAGTTTGTAAACATTGTGTATGTGCGCGCAGCTCGCCTGCAGAACGAATACACACTGCCACTGCCACTATTAAAAATTAATAGAAATGCACAACCCTAACCGTTTAAATTTAATATAATCTATTCGTTGAATATGTTTTCTATATGTGTACCAACCAAGCAGTTTGTTTCTAAGTGGTGTAGTTTTAGAGATATTTCACTTTTTCTGTATGAAGATTGCTCAGGGCCATTGACACTGGGGAGAATTTGATGCATGCGCAGACGACGCGCTTAAAATCCGCGCATGCGCAGAAGCCACGGCAGGGGATGCGATCTCGCCGGGGTTTTAAATGCCCCCACCCCAGACTGCCAGGCCGTAATCGATTAACACGACCCGGGCGACTCGGGTCACCCGAGTCGTCAGAATTTCAAATCGAACACCGCAAGTGGAGTCGACAAAAACACGTGCGGTGTGCAAAACGACCCGACGCCAGTAACCCACCTCTTGGATGGGGTTTGCTAGGAAAGCCTGAGATGGTACCTGTAGGATAACAGCTACCACTACCAGTTGTTTTAATGCTTTTTTTTAAATAACCCAGATTGTCAGCTTATACGAATCCTAAAATACTTTAAATCCTATTTTGCTGTACTTATATTGGTTATTAAAACAAATAATTAGGCTTTAGATTAAGCCACCTTTTTTCCACCCCGAGCACGGAGAAGCGTATTCGTTTATTCAACCCTAGTCTGTAGGATCATAAGGATGTGCGCATGCGCCAAAAAGTGGCTCGGGTGACCCTAGTTGATTAATCGATTACGCCCAGAGTGTTACGAAGTAGTGGTCTTATTCCGTTGCATTGGGCATATTTTCGATTGCGTCTCTACTCTTTACAGGGCTGCTATGTTTATTCTATACTTCGTTGGTCACAATAAATCGACAATAATCATGAAAAGTGTGGAAGTCTGACCTGCATGTTTTGGAATAAACGTCCAACGCAAACAACTCTCAGTGGCACTGGTAGACACTCTCACTCTGACTTGATCGGCGTACATTCCCAGATCCTGAAATACAAGTAGTGTGACTCTCTGAAACGATACAAATTATACTCTCAAAACCAAGCCGATGGCGTTCTATTTGTTATGCCTGTAAGGAATATTTAAACTTTTATTACATTATCCTTTTCCTAAATGGTTAATGGATATATTGGATGGAAGAAATCTAATGTTTATTTGGTTTAGAAAATACACTTACTTTGCTTGTTCCTTCAAATGGTTAGTTGCGGACACAGGCGAAGATATGCTTTCAGACGCAGAGTGAGGATTTAAAGAAAAACCTGCATATTGTACTCTGCCGTAAATACTTAATACCACTCCAATTATTTGGCTAAAATGTCATCGTGTACATTATGGATGGGAGATGTAAGTATTTGGTTTAAGTATTACCTCAGCATTTGGTTGTTACAGTGCATTATCGAGGTGAGTCTTTGATTATCGCTCATAGTGCCATGGACATCATGGTCACACATCCCAGCCCCAGGCCCAGGCTCTCGAGTGTCCTCAACTAACCGTGGACCTGTGTATCTTACTTAGCCTTAGGTGGCCGACGTGAGCTGGTAGAACAGTGCGACACTCTACTACTACACTAACTCAATAATATGAATACGCAATGCTTAGGTGGAGTTAGGACCTACCCCCACCCCGCCCACATTAGTCGGAATTACGAAATTGTCTATACTATTAGTAACTATAGAGTCTATACTATACGGCGCCTTCAGCAAAGCAAAGACGTACGCGCCGTAGCCGTAGTACAAAACTTAGATTTTATTCAAAATTAATAGAAATGCATAACAATTTGGCATAAACATGGAAGTTCGGAATTACAAACTAGTCTATTGACATACAAGATACATATAAATTATTATGCGATTCAATACAAGTATATTAGGTATGTGCCAACAAAAATTAAACTCCTTCAATAATAAAACAAAGGGCACCACTGGAAAGCGCTTGAAAACCCCTTTAAAATGACACCAAGATTATGAGAATAGGTGAAGTATTAAGGAAGTTATGGCGTTTTCAATCTCTGAAATTGGTCTTATTTTCTTCCATTAAATTAAGGTAAAGGGCACTAGATTTCTGTGACCGAAATTGGTGACTTTTATGGGAAAATAAATGTAATTTCTTTAATAATAGAGATATCTAGATGAAATTTGGACTGAAGCTAGTTTAAGGCATGTTTAAAAAAAATATAATTCAACAAAATGACATTTGAAACAAAATTAAAGTTGCATGGTCCGATTAAATATAATTTTGTCAAAATTAAAACAACTACTTACATTTGATCCTATACATCCAACTTAGATACTGGTGTATTAGCTAATGATTTGGGACAGCAGATACAGAATAACCAGTGAATTTATATGCTCACCCCTTTAAACACTCACTTTGAAACACCCATTATGCAAGGAGGCCATTAACCAACTAGGCCAATCTCGTGACCTCATTAGCCTCCCCCCAAGCAAGTAGGCCATAGAGGGGAAGGGGAAATGAGGTGGATGTGTCTGTGTGTGTATGTGTCTGTGTGTTTCCTGACCTGACTTTACAGAGACGCAGAGACAGACAGACACACATAGATGGGTCACTCTCCTGAAAACTGGCCAGAAGTGTCATGTGGAGAGTTAAAATCTAATATTTGAATTTTTTACATTTTTTGGTTGCAAATGAAAGCTGGAAATCTGCCCTTTACATATATGTAAAATATAGATCGATGAGATAAAAAATAAGGGTGTAGTCCATGATTAAGCTATGTGTTGCTCACATGTTTAGGACACCACACAGTTTGCTTAATTTAAATCTAAGCAGAATTAAATAATTTCATACTTAGAAGCATATTAATCATGGCATAATATACAGAAATATGTAGTGCTTATATTGATAAAAAAAAAAGAAGGTAATTTCCAGCCATGCTGTATTCACTGAATAATTAGTGTACAATATTTGTGTGGCATCCAGACACCACTGGTTACACGTGTGATGGAAATTTGTAATGTTATTTCTGAAGACATCAACATTTAAAAAAAAATTTGAAGCATGCATACATGTTAATAAATACTTCCTTTTTGATTTGGGAACTGTTTTGTTTGATATATCAATGCAATACAAGATGCTAATAAGGATTCAACCACGTCCCATATGTCATGTTACAAATGGCTGACTGTAAAATGTTTTTATTTGGTACAAAAACACTTCATAACTAAAAGGACCAAAGTTGCACACAGTTTATTTTATTTCCCTTATTTCTTTCATCAAATCTGAACATGAATATGAAAAGTATAAGGAAAAAATAAGTAGGAAGTTTTTTTTATTGATGTTTTAAAATCCCATCCCATGCTGACCAGTTTTCAGGAGAGTGACCCATATAGACACACATAGACAGACATGCAGAGACAGCACAAACAGACATGCACACACCCGACATACACAGACACACATACACCCGACCTGACTTTGCAGAGAGAGAGACACACACACAGACAGACAGAGACACATAGACAGACACACACAGAGACAGAGACAGACACACACACATACATACCCGCACATACACAGAAACACACAGATAGACACACACAGACAGACAGACACACACAGACAGACACACACATACACATTATATTTTGTTAAAATGTTCCAACCCCAAAAAGAATTACCTACCTACAGTCCTGTCAGGTTCCGGGATTAGTAGGTCATCTCACATCACGTGGTCACCGCGAGATGACCATCTGGGTCATAGCCACAGGACTTTTGGCAAGCTTGTCGAAATTATTTTTGGTTCTTTCAGCTCAAATTACTTCAAAACTAATCATTTTTAATAAAAATGACTCCAGACTAATGATTAGTAGCTCGTAATGATCAATTTGATATATTTATCTAAAAAAAATAAGACAAAAATTCATACGCCATCGGACCATGCAACTTTAAGTGACCTGAAACAATGTAAAGTGACCTGAATCATTACATTTCTGTGACTGAAATTGCTGAAATTCATGTACTTTCTTTAATAATTGAGAGATCTTGATGACATTTTCAGTGAAGCTAGTTTAATTCATGTTCTATTGAAACAATTCAATTAAATGACATTTGAAACTAAATAAGTGACATGAAAATGACATTTGTGGTTAATTAGTGAACTCAATGACCGTTTGTTCACAACATACTCCATAAAGGTAAATCAACAAATCACAATCAAGAGTCATTCTCAAAATATCAGTTAAGCATAAGATCATCATATATGAGATCAGCTACCAAGGCAAAGAATGATATGTCATAGTCAGTAGCATTGTCATAAGACTCATTCTCTGACCAATAAGCAACCACATACTTTTTGAGGTGAGTCTCAGAAAAAGTGATAAACAAAAGTGCATACCTGTTGCATGACGGATCGCACCAATCATGATGGAATAGCAAAACTTGACCAAATTGAAATATTTTTAGACCAAGCTGTAAAGGGATTCCCATACTACATAATAGACTAGGAATACCCAAGATTGACCAATGCAAACTGACAATAGAAGTGTTTTTCTACACCCCTCCACAAACAAGGTGGGATTTGCTGGATCAGTTTTGTGGTAAGAAAATATCTGCCGCTGGTCAGCGGTTTGGCACATACCTAAGTATATTGTTAACTAATTGTTGCCGTCCACCCTGTTTGGTGCACAGCGAAATTTGACGAGCTGTTTCCGTTTTCTATTGCAAATGGCAGCCCGCTGTTTCCGGTTGCTGGATTCTGGTGAATTCATTTTCCAACTGAGTGTGGCATTGTTGTTTATGTAATATATATATACATGTTAGTCCTTAGCCTCCCCCTGGGTGGGTCGGTATATAATTTATTTGACATGAAATTTACTGCGGGAAAAGGAAACAAACTAGGTATACAGACTCTTTTTTTTTTAAATTGACCAAATCACATGAAACTCACAGGAAACATACCTGCTACCAAAACATGATCACATGCAAAATTACAAGGCTCTAGCTGCAATGATAAGAAGATCAGTAAAAAAGATTCTGGAGAGTCCAAAATGCATTACCAGTATGGTCACTTTCCCAAAGTGGCTGCGCATATTTTGAAACATGATACACACTAAGGGATTCAAGGTACTAAAATGAAGCAATCACACTCTCACATATAATAAGGCCTCAGATGGAAGGTAGAAAAATTGCTTTAGTCATTATAAATGATATTTGTAGCATGCATATATATATAATATATGCATTATTTGTGGAGATACAACAGGGCAAACTTGAGCAGAATAAAGCCCCAGTCACACATACCCGGACAAGCCCCGGATTTTTAGCCAGAACCCCCCCCCCCCCCCCCCCTGGACAGGCCCGGATAAAATCACTATTTTGGTCGTTTTGGGGCTTGCAGTCACACCTACACGGTCTAGCCCCTGGTCTAGCTAGACCATCCACAGACTACCCGGTGTAGTCATGGATCAGTCCCTGACTTGAAGTGGACTTGCTCCTGCTATATACAAAAACGGGGCTCATCCTGGACTGATCCGTGGTAAACCAGGCTATCCATTGTGATTCGTGCTCATCTGGCTTGTCCGGGAGTGGTTAAGCTGTGGCTAAAACGTGGCTCATCTGAGTTAAAAAATGACCGGACGCTACACAGACTACCCCAGGTCCACCCCCGGATTACACCCAGATGATGCCGGATCGGGTCCATATCACAATATTCCCCGGATGTTTTAAGCATTTTAAAACATCCGGGGTAGACCCCGGATGAGGCCAGACCAGCCAAGGACCAGCCACGGATCATGCTGGATCACCACGGACCACGCCGGATCATTGTCCTGGGATCGTCTGGCCCCTGATCCGGGTAGGTGTGACTGGGGCTTTAGATGTGCTTTGGCCTTGTCCTATACGGTTATAGAGGGAGTGGGCATACCTACTTAAACTAAAGCAGCGCATATCCATTGTGCATGTTGCGGTGGCAACATGGGTAATTCCAGACGCGGGACCGAACTCCCTCAGCCTACGACCAACACGACACTGGCGCCACCTATATTCATAAAGACTCACTAGCTCGCTACCCCGCCAGCGGTGGAGCCTGAGCAGCTCACACCGACTAGTGAGCCCGAACCTGCCGCGTGGCTACTGGAGCTTTGTGTCTTTTTCTAGCCGTCCCACCCACCCATCTGTCATATGAGTAGGCTGAGGTCGTGGTACAGAATAACATCAGACCCGAACAATAAGCAACTGCAACTAAGAATAACATCACTCAGAAAGAAAATAAACTACCACTATATACCAGTTTGTGTCCTGTGTCTTAATTACGTAACTATGTGTGCAGTTTTTTTAAATGAATTAATTTTATCTCAATGAAAATTGAAATATAACAATGCAGCGTTCGAAATAAGAGCTTGTCCGGGATAAGTGAGAAGAGGCACGGACAAGACATGCGTAGAATATGACTGGAGCTTGTCTGTTCGACAACGGGAAATTTTTGGCTGAAAAACGGGTTATGTCGATTTGAAGTTAGGAAAATCTGTTTAATTATGGGTCCTTTGTTCTATAGTAAAGCAGCCAAAAGCTGTGACCCCAACTCCAGAATGAGCGAAAGGTTAAGGAAGGGGCGCAGGCTGAACAGAAAGAACTCTTCCAGAGCTGACGTGTACTTTGGGGAAACGAAACCTTCACATTCAACACACATCGCAAATATATTGAAAAGACTTTTGCTTAAATAGGTTTCATAAAGTATGTTACTTACCTTTAATGTCATAATTGATGGTTTTAATGAACTTTCTGGAAAGAATCAGAAACTAGTTTTGTACCCTAAAACTCAAAGAACTTCCTGGTGTTCGAGTTAATTCATTTAAATGGCATACTGCAGAAGAAGATGCCAGCTGTATTATAAAATCATTTTATCGAACCTAGCTACCTATGGACGCAGCCATATTACACTGCACAAGTTGTGATGCTTTTAAGTGTTCAGCACTCTCTTCCACGGTGATAGTCATAATTGACACACAACACGGTACTGAGGCCGCGGCGATTACACCGTTTTACTGCAATGCAAGCTACATTACGCACATAGTACTACTTCTAACACTTATTAATTATTTAATAATGTTTCTGTTACAGTTGTCTTAACCATCCATCAATTATCACAAACATTATTCTAGATCTACTAACATCATAACGCAATGGTCTACAGAAAGTTTATTCAGATCCTTTGGGTTTCAAACACTCTATTTAGGAAATAACATATGTTTGGATCTTTAAGTTAATCTGTAAGTTAATTTAGAGAAATGACAGACTTTTGCTACAGATAATGAAAATAATGTAAAACAAAGAAAAGAAATGGCCTGTATATGCAGCCCCAACGAACCAGATACTGCACACTTCAAATACAGATTCTGGTTACATCAAATATTCTACACAGAGGATAAGGAAAAGGGGTTCTGGGTCAAGTCTGAATTAGTTTTTGTTGATGTTTGCTTTTTATGGGAGTGGTAGTATAATTATTGTGAGGGGGTATTTAAATTTGAGTAATTAGCCCTTCTCCTTCTGCTGCTCCTATATATGGATAAGCATCTTATGTTTGGCATTTTTTTTCCACAGTTGCCTAAAGGCTAATGTAACATGGCACTAACAATATATTTATTTGAGTTGAACGATCTAAGTTCCGATATACCAGATTACTATTGAACAAAGTCAGATGTTGGAAAGAGCTTTTAATATTTTAACTGTTTTGACAACCAGGTAGGGGGTAATATTAGTTACTGTCGTTGCCTTTGTCTAATATTAATAATATTAACAACAATAATATTATTAACAATATTAATAATATCTGGGGGTAGTAATGAAATAACAAAAAAATAAAAACACTTATTGCATTTCAGTCTTCTACTTGCTCAGGTAAGTGTTAATAAACATGTATTCAATACTCAGACTTGGCGAAAGAACGACAAGGCGGTAGTGCAGCTAAACCGAATATTTAATAATAGTGGTATGGGCTAAATCTGACCCTAAGGCTGATGACAATACAAGGTCGATAAAACAAGTAAGCAATGTGGTGAAAAAAACTATTTAGTTTTTCCAAGTCTGTATCCATCCTGATATGACTGTATGTTGCTAAAACAAAAAATCCCCCAAACCAACTACCACAACCTAGGTTGCTCCGAAGGAAGACTCTTGGGAATAGGAAGAGATGGGGGGCGGGAGAGCAGGGTGTGTGTGTGTGTGTGTGCAGGGGCGGGGGTCAGTGTCTCAGCCCAGGGCACGGTTTAACTCACGAAAGAGGGAGGGGGGCTTTTGACCGTGAATATAGACCTTGTTGCTAACATGGCATTAAACCATCAGCAATCAATCAATCAATCTACCCTATATGGATTTAACTTCCTCGTCCATAAGCTTAGGTAATATATGGATTCTTGTTTCATCTTCCGAATACCAGAAGTTAAGTATCTGGGGAGAGGTCAAGTTTCAGTACGGAACACAGCAGCAGAGGAGCAGCAGTGAGCTGGAGGTGGAACTCACTATATTAGGTAAGTTATGAAACACTGCATGTTTTTGGCTCGTTTGTTTGAGACAAAACGAGCATGAATGTATTCACATATGTAACTGTCGTCCACATAACTAATACAAATCTAATGGCTGTCGTTACAGATCGTGAAACAGACTGCCAGCTCACATGCACAGACTCAAGTATCGGCCATATTGCAAGAAACCCACTACAACGTGGTGAGCAAGTGGAGTGGTCGCCAACAGCACATGGGGACAGTTCATGGAGAGAATGATGTCTACGGATGAATCAGTGCCAAGTAACGGACCATCACTCAGTGGGAGTGACTCGGAAAATTTGGACACACATACCAAAGCTAAAAGAAAGAAGATGGCATTGGCGGCCAAACCTAAGACTCATGCCAAGATCGCGGAATCAGATCAAGTGAGCACCAGTGCTACCCAGCCGAGCAAAACACCCGAAGACACAGTCAACAGACATGTCGGAAATAAAGAAAAATGATGCCAAACTCTTAGCATTACGAAAAGAGGCGGGCAGATTCAGAACGCTGGAAAGAAGAAGCATGCACCGTGTGGCAACAACCACAGGAGGAGGATGCGACCTATGTAGGTCATGATGGCGGAGCGTGCCGCAATCCATGGACTTACGACATGGAGGATGAGGAGTGTTACGAGGAAGATGACAGTGAGGCCGATTCAGTAGGCTCACAGGATATGGAACAGCTGATACTGCGAAGAAATACAGCGGAGTTCAGGCCAGTGTGGCCATGGCTGCCAGTGATGAAAAAACACCAGTAAAAGCGGTGGGTTGCCCTGTTGGCAGCTTCAGAGCGCCACCACCACCAAAACCAATGATGGACGACACAGTCAAAACAAAGAGTGCCGAGAGCACTACTACTACTGAAACGAAAACTAAGCGTGGAGATTTATAGTTAGATACAGATCTACAGGAGGGTGCTCTTCTGAGTGAAATTCAACTACTGCACAAGAAGCAATCAGTGAAAACATGGTGGCAGTGATAAACCACTACTACGAGGGGCCGAAGCTAGGCGGCTGAAAGCCACGTAAGTGCATACGAGAACTCTCCCGGCGATGTACGGGCTGGCAGGTGTCCCAAATGCAAGGGTTCAGATTTGGAGATGTGAGAAAAGAAGCTGAATGGGCATTGGTAACGGCGACAAAGGGTGTAGTCTGCGTGTTGACGGCCATTGTGCTGGTGATGGATGTGATCATGCAGAGGGGGGTCAGCGCACCTGGAGTTAAATAAACATACATTAGACATGTTGAACGTCATTAATTTTCTAGTTTGCACGCGCAGTCAGATGCGTGAGGACAGGAAGATCATTGTAATTAAGGCGAACTTACACCGTGGAACGCCGTGAATATGGCCTATGCTGCCGACACGGCGTAAAGAAACCACCAATCAATCAATCAATACACCGTGGAAAGGTTGATCAAGGAGAAGTGGGATGTCTTCGGAGACTTACCTCTCCCTACAGAGAGTATCTGCTGGGTGATAACCTGGCAGACAGAAACAAACAACTAATGAAGTCGATCAGGGCATCTAACAACTGTATGCATACGAACCTGGCATACCGTGGGAAGCAGCGATAACAGTCGGAACACCAGAGCAGAGGCAACAACTTGTACAATAAGTACCAAGACCAGACGGGATGGCCGAATGAGTTAGAGCGTCATGTTGGTAGATCATGGGGTCGGGGATTCGAACCCTGGTCGAGTCAAACCAATGACTTAAAAATGTATGCTTGTCACTTCCTAGCCTGGCATGGGCAAGGACTGGTTGGCTCAGTGTCAGGATAATGTGACTGAGTGGGATATCAGGTCATGGTGCTGGCACCCTGGTCTTCCAGTGGGGCAGCACTATAAAGTCACCATGAGTGCGCAGTCACAAGTCGGTACCCGTCCTTATATGACCTTAGATGTTGCTAGGACGTCAAACAACAAGAACCAAGGGAACGGACGGTTCTGAGGGAACCGGGGACGTGGAACATCAAACTGGGGAGCAAAGCAACGAGCTCCCGAAAAGCGATTCGGGCATTCATCAGACCACTATGCCCAGTATGGGAGCACCCCAAACAAGAAGTGGCATGACTAGGCAAACTCCAATCATGGGAGTTCTCAGAAGTGAGCCACCCTATCCAGGTGGGTGCCTCAAACAGAGTTGAAACCTGGTAAGAATGAACTTACTGCAATATGGTCTGATGTTAAAGTTGCATGGTCCGATGAAATATAATTTTGTCAAAATTAAAACAACTACTTACATTTGATCCTATATATCCAACTTAGATACTGGTGTATTAGCTATTAGGGATGGCATTAACCAATTAGGCCAATCTTGTGACCTCATTAGCCTCCTCCCTCCTTCCGCCCTCCACCCCCCGACTAAATCTGTCTACTGTGCAGGGCCATAGAGGGGAAAGGGAAATGAGGTGGATCTTGCCACTCCCCTCCCTGTTGGATATTCAATGTTGTTTGGTCAATTCTATAAATATAATTAATCAATTTGGGTAATTTAAATTTTGACATTTTTACATTTGTCAATTAAAATTGCATCTGCCATCGGGACTATGTATGGTATGAGGGAGGATGAGACATATGGATGACATAACAGTAAATAATAACAGAGCAATAATATGTACATGAAAAATGCAAATTCATTAGATGGCAATGCGAAATGTTAAGGGAATCAGCATATCTGTCCAGGAAAACAAATGAACTCGGAATAGTTCTAATTTGTGCCACAGGGTGGTGCATGCTTAGTACTGAACTTTTCTATAGGTTTCCAGTTTTAATGCTATGATGGCAGCAGCCGTTCTGGTTGTGCCTATGCGTTATCATTTGGACAGGATCCATCGCAAATGCGCCGGTTTCTGCGCTTAATGCTATGATGGTAGCAGCCATATTCTACAAGCCAGCTGGACCTGAGCATTAATGGCTTGATGGGATCCACTGCAAATGCACAGATTTCCAGGTTTAATGCTACAATGGCAGCAACTGTTCTGGTCATGCATTATCATTTGGACGGGATCCATCGCAAATGCGCCGGGTTCTGGGCTTAACGCTATGACGGCGGCAGCCGTTCCGCAGCATATGTGGCGGCGGACGACTCGGTATCGCAGAGCTTGCAGTTCGTCATAATTGAGTGTAGAAACTGATATGGTGCTATGATCCCAGGCCGTCCTCCGACGCATATGCTGTGGAATGGCGCATTTATGGTGGATCCGGTCCAAACCCGAAAACCTGTATATTTGCAGCGGATCCAATCAAACCATTAATGCTCAGGCCTGGCTGATGTGGCCAGCATGGAATAGCTGCTGCATTAGCTAATATAAAATATATGTACTTCCAAATGCACATATCTCACTCGAATTTAGGAATATTTGTCAAATTCTAAAAGAATATTGCTTCTGATTCATTGGCGCTTCAAGTGAAATTATAATTTTAATGTTTAGACCCTTTTTGAAAATAAGGTGCATGTGTGAACCAGGATATAAACTGAAATATGTTACAGACTATCCTAATTAGGCTTGTTGTGTTCCACATACATCCAATTTTAAGACACAATTTAACAAAAAGCAGTTTGGACCCTGACTGCATGTCAGGGTGCCTTCGAACATGACCAAGTGGAGAACGTTAACCGTGTTTCTGCCTGACACAAAAACCATCATTATGTAATATTTAGAACAAGATCCTTATTATTTCCTAGTTAGGTTTTGAACAGCAGTAACTAACTGCAATTTTATGAGTGTTCGTCCACTTGAGAGTAGAATAGAGAACATATAAATTTGTCACACTGAAACATGCGTTACATGGAAAGGAAAAGTTGTTCCTTCATGATGAAACAAGCACCACAGATGATGAAAAAGTATTTATGCATATCAGTTTTTGATGCTCTGGACATTACTTGGTTAAGTGGCTGTGCAAAAGCTGCCATGAGCAGAGACCACCACAGCCCAGGTACAACATGTTCTGGAGTGTGGAAACTGTTAAAATGGATTCAGAGATTGAAAGGTAACTCTGGATTAAATTTGAAAATGTTATGGTATAAACTAACGTTGTTGTTATTGCTTGTTTCGTCCCAACGGGGACAAACGATTCTCAGTCTGTCAGTGGACAGGATGAGGATAGAAGATGACACTATAGTTTTCAAAATGAAGACACTGCTGGAACATAACTAGCTGGGCCAACCACTGGATTCGGTAAGATTCTACAAATACAGGGATGACCGTAAACTTTGTGTAGTTAGAGCTCTGAAGAGCTACTTGGTTAGAACTGATAAGATCAGATGGGACAATAAGCAAATGCTTATCTCCTACATTGGTCCACATGGACCAATCTCCAGAGCTCGCAAGAATGGACACTGCTAAGTACAAAGGACATCCTCAGCAAAGGCATTAGGTGCAAACCTAAATGCAATCATGAGGAACGCCTAGTGGAGAAACAGGGCGAGCTTCACACGTTTCTATCATAAATCAATTGATGACTCAGGCAAAGTCCAGAGGGCTATTTTAAGCCGGACCAAGAACGGTCCATAGATATGTTGTATGTGTAGTTACGTTGGGTAAGGGTTTGCACCATAACAATGACACTGTATAAGTGGATCAATAAAGTTGTCTAAAGAACTTAAATAAATCCGATTTGAAACAATGTGTTGGAATAACAACGAAAACAGTTGATAAAGACATTAACTAACCAGGTCGACAGACTATGCTTATATTTATATATTTGCAGTCAACAAGACAGCAGGTGAGACGATAAAGATAATGAGAAGAAGGAAAAGTAGACGGGGGGAAAAGAGGTTGGGATGACAACAACAAAAAACTACGCTATGAAGACTCTCCCCGGATACTTAACTTCCGGTATTCGGAATATGAAGTAAGAATATTTTAGTTATACTAGACTTACTTGTACGTTGTGGTATTATTAAGATTCTTACAAATCTATAAATACGAAGGTTAGGATCAGGGGCCCTCCCACTCTCACTGTGTTGAAAAATTATGAGCCATGAATACTCAAGGATAACAATCAAAGGAAGGTTCAGAAAAAGGGGTAATGGAAGGTTTCCTGAGAGATATTAAAAAAAATATGTTTGATTCCCTCCAACTTCGAAAACTGAGGCTACATCCGCGACTGTGCGGGCTTGACCTTACCTTCGTATTCGTAGATTCGTAAGAATCTTAGTAATACCACACCTTACAAGTAAGTCTAGTATAATTAAAATATTCCTGGTTTCACTGGTCCTTCAGTAAGGGCTTAAGTTGGGACCCAGCAGTGGAAGCTGGGGATGATTATCCTCCCAGCCCTATACTTCACTATAGAACCTCTACTTTAAACTCACTTTGTACCTACAACCATCTCACCCCCCCCCCCGATAGTTAAACTTTGTCTGATTATTGCTATGCATTTGTTGCTAGTAATAGCAATATAGATTGCAGTGAAGTTGTCCTAGTAAATATTTTACATGCGATAAAATACTACTTTTTGTATCATGGTGTATGTATGTTCACCACTTCATCCCCCACCTTCCATCCTGTAAGCTGTAGATATGACCCAGTGTGATGGGTTTCAGCTTCAATCCTTACTGCAGGATTAGCAGACCTCGGAATATTCATATTAAGAGGTGCGAGGTCGGGGTGGGGATGGGCGGTGCGGGGTTATTACACAGAATTACAAGAATCTGGGTGACTCTGGTACACGGTTCCACAAGTATAGATGTCCAAGAGTAAATAGTGTCATGGGGCTTCCGTCTATCACAAATAGTCCCTCGTTTTACATTAATAAAAATCTAAATCACATATGTTCGAAACCAGCACAATGTTAGCGTTCACAATTCTAATTTATATTGCTGAACTAGGGCATTGAATATTACGTCTTAGTTCAGTTCTAATCCATACTGGCAAACTCACCGAATGCAGTGGCCGAATTGGTAAAAGCGCTGGCTTCCTGTGTGGAAGGTTGGGAGTTTGAATCCTGTCCAAATCAAACCAATGACTTATAAAATGATACTTATTACATTGCCTGGCACTCAGCATTAATAGGATACGGCAAGGACTAGCTAGCTCAGGATCAGGATAATGTAACTGAGTGAGATATCGGATTATGGTTCAGGTAACCTGGTCTCCCAATGGTGCAGCACTATAAAAAATTGGCATAAGTGTGCGCTGTCACACCCGTCCTGATATTACCTTAGATGCTGCTGGACGTTAAATCCCAAGAAATTGGCAAGCAAATGCCCTACTCCCTCTTCCCTGGGGCTGCCAAGTTCGTGATTGGGGGTTAAGAATATACTGGAATGAGCACATTTAAATTTTGTTGAATGAAGGTGGATTTTTAAAAAGTCGGTGTATATATTTATTAATACTGTTGCAAACAACACATTTTAGCAGCGGCTTTATACCCATCAGAACTACTGATATATTAGCCCAATATATCAGTTAATATTGGGACAGCTTTTAGTGATGGGTGAAACTACATTCCATTATAAAAGACTTGTATGCAATGTACAATGCTTACATATAGCTTCATTGCTACTTCCACCATCCTGTGGCCAGGACCAGGAATCTGAAAGCGCAGAGCGTCACCCAAGAACCAGCGGTGAACTGGCAAACTCGTTCAGTGCTGTACTCTCATTTGATAATGGTCTTCTTTATTCTGCAGTTGGAGGTGTACATGGATGAGAAGTTCATCGCGCTTAGTTTCCAGAGCATGGGTGAGAAAGTGAACAGAGTTAAGCTCATCAGAAGCAAGCGGACTGGGTGAGTAGCATTAATTTAATGTCAGTGGTCGAATCACTCACATCGTGCTGGGCAACTCCATTGAACACGAACTGGTTGGTGGTGGATGCGTGTTCAAAGGAACCAGATGAAGACACATCACTGTTGCTAGGCAACAATGTCAATTTAATTGCGAACGAGGCCGTCAGACAGGATGGCCGAATGATTTGAGCAATCACTTCCTGTGTCTTGGATCTTTTTTTAACGCCAGGTTTAAACCTGATCGAGTAAACCAATGACTTTTATACTTTTTGCCTGCTAGGCTGGCATTTGCTATTGCTAGGATGTGGACATGAGCATTGGAATGAACTTAATCAATGAATGTAACTGGGGGAGGGGGAACAAAACAGGCCACATAAAAAGAAATTATTATGCTGTGTAATATATATTGTCTTTAGTAATTGTCATTCTAGGAAGTTAGCAATCTCATTACAACTCCAACAAACCAAGAATTTATAAAGATGGTAATAAATATTTGTTGTATGCATACGTAATTTTATTTAAATTGTAGATGAAGCTATTCCTATAATCTGAGCTATGCATGCTACAGTAACTGCAGCCTTCCCGTTTGAATATTGTACAAAATTGTATTTTTCAGAAGCCAATCTTTCAAATGATTCTTGGCATTCAGTATTCTTGGTTTCATTTCAAGAATGCTAAGCAATTTGCACTAAATAAAATTATTGACAGCAATTTGTACGGTCGGGTGGATACAGTAAGCCTAGATGATAGATCTGACTATTTCCTTGACCTGACCCTGTGGGCTTTGGTTTGGATCTTTAGTGGAGCTGTATACACTTTATATTGGTTATCAACTAGTGGGATCTGGTTGGCCAAGTCTCGCCAATGTCTATGATGTAGTTGTTGATTTCCTCTCCAAGCAAGTGGTTTGGTATCTCAGCACTGCTATTTTTATATGTCATGTTGGCTATGTCAAGCTTTCCATTTCGCTCATTAATCAGGCATGATAATTTTCTGTTTTTAAGCGGATTTCCTTCTTTTTTCTTCACAGCCTGGGGACATTTTTTATGTAGGTGTAATCGGAAATTTGCTGTCGGGATAATAATCTCGGCTTGATTTCCGTTTTTTGTTTGGTGCCTGAAACCACTATCATCGCTGTTAATGTATTTGCTGTGCACCATGACCCAATAAGTAACTCGCCATGAGTATTGTATGTGCCCCTTGAATATTTCCCCAATAACTGTGTCATAGAGAAATACTTCAGCCTTTTTTAAAATGTTTTTTGTTCTAGGTAGTTTACATGAATCAAGAACATGGGTGACACCAGCACTGAATATTGATAGATTGCGTAGGTTGCCTTTATCTTTGGTGATATTTCATCACCCACCCTGATTTCTTGTGTCTGCTAGGTAATCCCTAACTGCTTAAGCACGACGAGAATTTCATCTGCTATCCCAAGGATTTGTTCTTTATTGAAGAAGATCTTGTGGTCTACAGTATCAAACACATTTCTCAGATCAATGAAAGCCACTGGTAATTTTCCCATCATCATCCATTACTCGGAAGATGCCATTTGCTTGGTCAGCTATTATATAGCTGTTCTGAGTGTGCGTGTCTCTGAGTTCAGATATGACCAGTATGTTCGGACAGTGTTTGTTTGTTGTAGCTTTACGTCCTGGCAACATCTGAGGTCATATCAGAATGTGTGACAGTACCACCATGACCCGATATCTCACACAGTCACATTATCCTGATACTGTGCCAACCAGTCATTGACTTATCGTATTAATGCTAAGTGCTAGGTTAGGTAGCGACAAGTATCAATTTGATAAGTCATTGGTTTGACTTGACCGGGAATCAAACTCCCAATCTCCTGCATGGGAAGGCTGCGCTCTACCGATTCGGGATCCAGGACAGTGGAGAACCACCAGGACACCCAAGGAGGGGCTAGAGGGGCGCATACTCTTGAATGTACCGGAGTCAGGCTTAGCACGGGTATTGCAAGATACTGTGAGGGGTGGGGTTGGGGGTGGGGGAGGGGCTAGGACCACTGAACATGAGCTTATAAGGAATGCTAGTCTAATTGGGTATGGGGCAGCTTGGGTGTTGTGGTGCATTTGATTGGCACTGATTCTTCTCACGGTGAATATGGCCTTTGTTGCCGAAATGGCGCTAAGACACCATCAACCAATAAATCCATACGTGACTGGCTCCTGAAGTCACATGAGGGTTCAAGATGGTTTGGATTGGACAATAGACGAGATCATCGTTCCGACTGCGCATGCGCTGAAAACGGCGTTGGCAGCAAAGCAAATGTGTACAGCCATTGAGTTTGCTGATACATGTAGGGTAAAACTTTGATTTTATTCAAATTTAATAGAAATACATAACAATTTGGCATAAACATGTATGCACACATGCAGTATATTGATCTGATGAATATATCTAAGACAAAACTAGCTATAGTTATAGATTTTTAGCTAAGAAACATACAAAGCAATGTCACCTTTAGGCTGATATCCATATCACCATTATTAATTTTTGTTCTAAATTGTAAAATGCCAAATGTGTCAACAGAAACTTGTTTTAGAGAAATATATAACCAATGTCTGATTAACCATACTCATTTCCTAGCTCTACATATGTCATTAACCATAGGATATGAATAAAAACATCAATAAAATAAGTAAAACAAACTCTGGCTATGGCTCTAACACTGGGCTGAGTGCCCAGATTTGTCGAAATCTAAATACACATGGCATAAGATGTGTTGATTATATTGATGTTAATGCAATGCTGGATAAAAGATTAACATCTTAATTTATTATATATATTTTTTAGTTGGTATTCTATGTTTCAAACAAGAGCTGACATGAGCTGAAACTAGGACATTTCATAGCTGCACCCAGTGTATTAGCATTAGCCATGTGCTTCTCGCAGGTTTGTTTTTCTTCCACGCATCCCATAATGCATCGTGCTGCTGGAATGGCGATGTAGTCTATTAAGGGGACACTGCATTCACCTGGGAAACTGCGATGTGAGAGGAGATAAGCCCAAAGAATGGTCTCGCTTAGAACGTCCACATGTCAGTTTGTCCTTCATTGTATCTCCTGTCAGTGACTGACTTTCCCACGGGTCTTCATATAAGTTGTCTCGTGTGTATTAGTAACTGGCTTTTTATTACTTTATACAGTACTAATTGTATTTAAGAAAGAGGAAAAAATGTATATTTTCCACCATTATATATGCTCATCGAGTACTGCTCCAGAATCTTGCCAATGGCCTAAAGGTTCATCTGTCTTTCCCTCTTCATATACCAGACGGGATGGCCGAATGAGTTGCCCGTGTTAGATCGTGGGTTCGAACCGTGGTCGAGTCAAACCAATGACTTAAAAATTGATACTTGTCGCTTCCTAGCCTGGCGCTGGGCATTATTAGGATAGGGCAAGGAGCAGTGGAATGAAGAAGACCAATCGTCCGTAATTGAAATTTCCCCTGCTTAATCAAGTAATGTACAAACAAACTTCTTTTTTTGTAATGTAGTGGCCCGACTCTTGTTTGTTTCCATTTTTGAGAGAACTCTGCTTTGCAAGTGAGTGGTTTAACCGATTTGGTATAGTGATATATTGATACAATGATACTTTGAGAGGCACAACAAGATAAATATCCTTCACTACTTTTGATGAAATGTTTTTAATAGCAAGTGATTTGTGAGTTGTTATCTCGCTTCACAACTTTTTGAATTTGCTAACTTTTAATTGAAGGCCTTCTCACAATAACATGTCCTTGACACTTTGAGATTTCCCAGATGGCCTCTTTCCAAACTTTTTTCGGGTAATTAATCTATATCGAGCACTCTAAATTTGAGTGTGCACGCCAAAATTACCTTTGCACGTTTTCACTTGAAATATTTCCAACAGTTACCCTGTAAAATAACAAATATTTCAGACTGGAGTAAAATAGATTGTAATGATCAAACTAATATGTTTTTCTAAGCAATTTGGTAGACGCTCAAAACCATTGGATTATATAACTATCTGTGGGGGTGTTCTGACGGGCATATCTTCTAACACGTAACAGTACACTCAACTTTGTACAGTTTAGAAAAACGCTCTAAAAAATTATTCACTTATCAAATGTTACGAGCTTCCTTTGAGAACTTTCAACACCAAGACACCAGGTTCAAGCTAGATCAATGTCAGACCACGTGACACTGGTGTTTCTCTTATAACCACCCTCAATATGTTGCTTGCGGGTTACCAAAGTTAAGGCCCTGTCACATTACGGCGTATGGTGGGAGCGTATGGCGGCGTAGCGGCATTACGTCATATACGTCGGCATACGCCGCATACGCTACTCATACGCTACTCATACGCTACTCATACGCTACTCATACGCCGCCAGTGCCGCAACATGCCGGCGTATGTGAAGCGTATGAGGCATACGCCGCCATACGCTTTCCGTCCAATTTTTTTTGTGCATGCTCAAAAAAACACGACCTATGAGGGCGTATGGCCCATAATGTCAAAAAATGTCACAGCACGCTCCCATACGCTCCTCATACGCTCCTCGTACGCTCCTCATAGGTCCCCCATACGCTCAAACACACCCGAAAGTGGCACCAGCACGGCGTACGTAGGTTTTCAATACGCTCCCGCCATACGCCGTAATGTGACAGCCCCTTTAGTGCGAACCCAGCCACTAGTCAGGCCCTGGCTATGCTAGGGTGGGCGTGAAGCACACTGCAACACTACACACTGCTGCACATATACGGTAAAACCTATCTAGATCGACTGACCATGATACCGACTTTAAAGTGGCCCGGTATAGAGGGGGTGTAATGACATCACAAGACAACTTTCGGTGGCCATATTGGATGACATACAAGAGGCTTGCAACTGCCTACACTGTGTTTATTTACTAATTTGTTGGTTTATTTGTCACTGTTTTGAGCAGTTTGGCCTCAAAAGTTGTTGCTAAAGTGTTGTAAGTAAACACATTGGATGTAAACCTCCCAGAACCTCCCATAACACAAGAAAACTCTGTTTTACTGCATCTGCAGTGCATTCACAACATGGCTATGGAGGGTGCTCGTAATCCAAGATGGCAGCCCGCTGACCGCTGATTGCTAAGTAATGATGTCACGTGCACTCCCTATATACCTCGTGGCGACGGGAACGGTACTCTGACAAATGCTCTCCAAGCACAACTCTGCTTAGTTTTTATGTTTATATAACCAGATATGTGGGGGGAGAGCTGTAGACTCATTGCACCTGAACTGGGCCAGGGAGAGTGCTGAGGTCAGTGGGGGGGGGGGGGAGTGCTGAGGCTGAGTGAGAAGTGGGTCAGTGCTGTGGTCAGGGTGGGGGTGGGGTCTGAGGTCTGAGGCTGGGCCTGTAGCTGGCAGCTGTTCTTTTGAAAATGGATGGGTGAGTGGAGAGAAGGGAGAATAAAACTGGGATATTTTCAATTTTCTTTAGAGTAGTTCAATCAGGAAATATATTTGCTTTAATGTAAAATATATGTTAGTACAATTACATCGCATAATTCAATCAGAAACCCATCTAGAAGGAAAACATTTTCTTTTTTAATGTAAAATGGTTTCGGACTGTAAGGGGGTTTGAACCCACACCACCAAGCAACTTCAGGTTACAAGTTAAACACTAGGCCACAGAGGCCACATATAATTGGCTGTCTATGTAGCAGCACATACTTATTAAGTATGTGCTGCTACATAGGACATACTAAGTCAACACTCAAAAGACATACTTGCATACATGTAATGTGTAGAAATAATACCCTTAACGAAAACTTCTTTTTTTTGTTCATACTTTTAGCTATTTCTGAGCCAAGTTATTATTGAGTGTCACATGAAATATGCGTTACATGTCACATGAAACATGCGTTACAACTCCAATAACATCAGAAGTTATGGAAGTATTCCAAAATTACTTTGAAATATGTCCACACCATCAAAAACTAAAAATACCTTTTCATGCTCTGTGGTGTTTGTTTGATCTTGAAGAAAAAAACTTTTCCTTTCCATGTCACACATGTTTCACTGTCACAATTTTATCAATCCTCAGTTCTACTTTCAAGTGGATGGACCCTCATAAAATTGCACTTAGTTACTCCTTGTGAGTGCAGTTCAAAACCGTACTAGGAAAAAATAAGAGTTTTGTTCTAAATCTGACACTAGGCTGCTTTTTGTGTCACACCGAAACACGGGTAACGTTCTTCACTTAGTCATGTTCAAAGCCACCCTGACATGCAATTGGGGTCCAAACTGATTTTCTTTTAATTGTGCCTTAAAATAGGATATATGTGGAACACAACAAGCCTAACTAGAAGCTGTGACGTATTTAAGTTTTTACCCCCAATTCCCCCTTTTTAGGACCAGCAGCAAAGAAGAACCCATATACAATGTCATATATACAATATGTATGTATGTATTTGTTTATTTATTTATGTATGTACATTGCATAATTCAATTAGAAACACATATAGAAGGAAAAACAGGTGTTTTTTTTGTTGAATGTAAAAAGCAGTGAACTACATCGGGTTTGAACCCACAACACCAAACAACTTCAGATAACAAGTTAAACACATAGTTACTTTGTCTCAGTTCAGGCTATTTGTATATACGACGTCATATATACATGGTGTGTGATTGTGTATGTGTGTGTATATATTATGTGTATATCATATGTATGATGTATATGGGTCATTCCCAGAAACTGTGTATCACTTGAGGTAGTCTACTTGAAATGCATATTTCAAAGAAATGCATATTTCAAAGAAACCCCCATTGGAGTGTTAATATTTAGATAGAAATACTAGTCATATATAAAATGTATGCATTGCGAGGGCATCATACAATGCCCATGCAGTAAATACATTTGATATATATGACCTAGTAATAGTATATATGTCATATATATATATACAACATATACATAGTATGCATATGAGCCTGTCTCAAAAGGTGACAACTCTTCTTTTTTTTGTCCATTGTAACGATTGACACAAAACAGCACAGAAACGGTTACACTGAAAACACAAGGACATTTACTTCAAATCAATACGTATTCTATTGGGATTATGAACACCATGTAAAAAAACAAATCAGTTTATCCTGAGCAAATGCATAAGCAAATAGTATGTTGATCATTACAATGGACAAAGTATTGTCCCATATTGCTTAGCATCTTTTGAGACAGTCTCATATATATATATGGACCAAAAAATATGTATATTGATCTGCCAATTCTAATATACTGATTTGTTTTTTTACATGGTGTTCATAATCCCAATAGAATACGTATTGATTTGAAGTAAATGTCCTTGTGTTTTCAGTGTAACCGTTTCTGTGCTGTTTTGTGTCAATCGTTACAATGGACAAAAAAAAGAAGAGGCCCGGGGTAGTAGAACCATATCAGTTTCTACACTCACCTATGACAAACTGCACATTCTATGATTCAGCTGGGCCTGAGCATTAATGGTTTGACGGGATCCGCCGCAATTGCGCAGGTTTTTGGGTTTAATGCTATGATGGCAGCAGCCGTTCTGGTCATGCCTATGTGTTATTGTTTGGAAATGCTGTGTTCCACAGTGTATGCGTCGGACGACAGCCTGGGTCATAGCACCATATCAGTTACTACACTCACCTATGATGAATTGCACGTTCTGCGATCCCGAGTCGTCCGCCGGCGCATACACTGTGGAACGGCTGTTGCCGTCATAGTGTTAAGCCCAGAACCCGGCGCATTTGCGATGGATAATGCATGACCCCATCAAACTATTAATGCTCAGGCCCGGTTGATCTGGCCAGCATGGAATGACGCTGCATTAGCTAATACAAAAGATCTGAAAGTCAAAAAAACTTTCAAACGCACATATCTCACTCCAAATGGTTCACTCCTTTTTACATTCAATAACAATAAAAAAAAAGTTGTCCTTTTATATACAGTGTAATTGACAAATTTCAAATGGATTCGCGCAAAACATACATACATACACCTTGTATATATGACGTCCTATACACAAATAGCCTGAACTGAGACAAGTAACTATGTGTGGTCTCTGTGGCCTAGTGGTTAAGGTGTTGAACTTGTGATCTGAAGTTGTTCGGTCTTGTGGCTTCAAACCCCATACAGTCCAAGATCTTTTTACATTCAACAAGAATTTTTTTTTTTCATCTATATCTGTTTCTCATTGAATTATGCATGTATTTGTACTAACATATATTTTACATTAAAGGAAATATATTTCCTGTTTGAACTACTCTAAAGAAAATTGAAAATACATCAGTTTTACTCTCCCTTCCCTCCACTCACACAGCTATTTTCACAACAACAGCTGTTACATGACCAATCTAGATCACTCTCCACCACCAAGTGGAAAAGTTGAGTACTAAGCATGCACCACCCTGTGGCACAATTTAGAACTATTCTGAGTTTGGTTGTTTTCCCAGCACGGTATACCCGCCGACTTGAAATGGTACATTTAGGCAGGTGGTCGATTTAGGGAGTCTTTTTTTATTGTTACAATGGTATTGTATGGGCGATTGTTTCGGACCCAAATGAAGCGATCGATATAGGGGAGTGGTCGATCTGTGGAGGTGGTCGGTTAGAGATGTTTTACTTAAAACTAAAAATATGATAGAGTATACCTACTACATTTATCTAAGTAGTTCTTTTTCACTGAATAGTTGCTAGCACAATTTCACTGCAACCCAATTCAGAAGAGGAAAGCATTTGTCGGAGTTCAGCTCCCGTCCTAGCAGCCTATACCGGGTACCTTTAATATTTTATTTTTACTTGGTTCATGCTGTTCTTGTTCTCAATTATTTTCTGTGAGAGTCAATATATATAAACCTCGGGGTAATTCGTTTTGGATTTAGGAAGTATTTCTGTGAGTGAAGGCTAGGCAATGTCGTTTCTAGATAAGAGATTCACCCGGTACTTGTAGTACACGGGTGAAGACCAGCCTTATATAAATATGGGCGAAAATGGCGTTAGTATGGAACAACAAGTAGAATGCCTGGCACCAGTGTCAAATGGTTACTTATATCAGAACAGAGTTGGTGAATGAGAGAGAATGCAAAACGACAAGATGGCGGCCAGAGAACGCCGTCGATTTCACTTTTAAATCTGATTAAACTAGATATTATATTATATTTTTCAACTGAAAGGTAGCGGGCTATCAATAAGACGTATGTAAAGAATAAATGTTGCTTCTTAGATTGTGAAATTAGGCTCTCAATTCATTGACCCGTTTTTTCGACAGCTTTTACATAGGGTTGGTTTGCACCCCTACTGCAGCAGTACGGGGTGAATCTTGTATCTACGTCGTTTCCAAAGTCTCCGCAATTGGCAAGCCAGTTCTGTCGACTGCTGACGCCACCTGGCCGATCACTTCGCGGACGCTTCCGGTTTCGCCAAACTGAACCAGCCTCGTTTCCACCGGCGTATACCGGCACATGTATTCATTAACGGAGGCAGTGTGACAGAAAGTTTAACTTCACAATGTACTCGAGTGTAATCTATCAAATTATTTTGAGATTTGATAATCAACTTAATTTTCTTTATTTTGTTAGTTACATTTATTGATTAATGTTGCATAGTTCGATAAAATCATAACATTTTCGAAAGCGAGACACTTATTTTAACCTATATATCCAATACTGGTGCACTTATTAAGTATGTGCTGCTACATAGGACATACTAAGTCAATTGAATAGAACTTGTTACTGCTGAAGCCTGTGCAGTCAGTTTTCACAACCATGCCAACATTAATTTAGTGTGTTTGCACTTCAAATATCTCTGAAGTCAATCATTTTAAATCAAAGTTACTTAAAACTAAAATAAAATAAAATAGATTGTACCTACTATATTCATCCAATACAATGACAAATTTAAGACCATCGGACTATGCAACTTTAAGCAACGGAACTTTCAATTGTAGACAATTGGTCTTCCTCATACAACCATTCCTTTGCCATATCCTTTTTTTTTCTTAAAGATTTATACTGCCTATCATGAATAAGTCTGAATAGACTTGTTTTCACCATTAAACAGTTTGTCGATAGAAAGCCTGAGTCTACACTTTTACCGACCCAAGGGATTTTTAACCTCCCACACCACATACACATGGTATGAGAGCAACTGGCCTTTGATGTCGCTGTAAGTTATACACAGCGGTGGAAATCCAAATTGGTAGAGGTGGGGGCACGGGGAATCAAACCACCGTCCTTCAGATTAGGAGTCCAACCTAGAAAAAAAGTCAGACACTTTAACCACTCCGCCACAGAGAACACCACTAATCCTACTAATGCCGAGCATGACCTTTTTACTAAAGTAAAACAAGAAAACATTTGAGCCTTTTTGAGGCCAGCTGGTCTGTACCACCTCATATAGTTCATTAAAACATTTTTTAT
Organism: Branchipolynoe longqiensis; assembly: GCA_030323885.1. Classification (NCBI taxonomy): domain Eukaryota; kingdom Metazoa; phylum Annelida; class Polychaeta; order Phyllodocida; family Polynoidae; genus Branchipolynoe; species Branchipolynoe longqiensis. The sequence continues at coordinate 78,135,716 of CM059187.1, forward strand.
CGATTAATTCTTTCATGTATTTTATTTAATTATGTGATTGTGAGCTTTTAAAAATGCATAAGTGTCTATTGACACATAATTGATTGTATGCTTTTACATTATATGTAAAGGCAATGGTTGAATAAAAAACTAAAAATTCTAGCCGTGAATATGGCCTATGCTGCCGACACGGCATAAAGAAACCACCAATCAATCAATTAAACCGAGCCCGAGGCTAGGTAGCGAAAATGATCAAATTTTACATAATTGGTTTGACTTGGGTGGATTTCAAACCCATGGTTGTACTGACTAAAGCTAAGATTCCTTCTACGCGGCATGCGGTATGCGAATGGGAGGATTCCTTCTATGCGGCATGCGGTTGTTGTGTGGTTGTTTTTACATCCTAGGAACATCTAAGGTCATATCAGGATGGGTACCGACTTGTGACAGTGCGCACTCATGGCGACTTTATAGTGCTGTCCCACTGGGAAACCAGGCCGCTGGCACCATGACCTGGTATCCCACTCAGTCACATTATCCTGACACTGAGCACACCAGTCCTTGCCCTATCCTAATAATGCCGAGCGCCTGGCTAGGAAGCGACAAGTATCAATTTTAAAGTCATTGGTTTGACTCGACCGGGACTCGAACCCACGACCTCACGATCTACCAGCACGGGAGACGGACGCTCTAACTCATTCGGCCATCCCGTCTGGTGCCTGCGGCATGCGGCACACGACTGGCTATATATAAAAAATAAAAATAAACAAGTATACTCCATACTGCACTGTATATGACCTAATATGGCATTTATATCTATGTACTTCTTGGTACGTCACATGGGGGTTCCTACCTTTATAATTAACAAATTATAGATAAGTATTCATATTTCTGTGGCTATGGTAGCATTTTTACTAACCTGTAACCCCACCACCACCACTACCATATGTTTCCCCTCCGCACCCCTGTGTGACCGTTCCGTAATGATCAATCGCCTCTCCTCATCTAAAACTAATGGACACATGCGACTGAGGTTTCTATTCGGATACCGCATGCCGCACCAATCGCTACAGGGACCGATCGAGTTGCCGCATTCGCATTCGCATACCGCGTGTAAGGGATGTAGCCCGTTGACTTCAAGGCGTTTCGATTTTTTTGCCACATTCGCATACCGCGTGTAAGGAATCTTAGCTTAATGTGGTTTATAGAATTCCGTGATAAGACAATAGATGTGTTCTGTTGTTAGTATATGCACGTGCGACGGCCGTGCATACATAGCGTAACGTGGAATAATTTATGGTTATATGTCCTTGCTCTCAGCCTTACACTACTGACAAAATTATATCAGCATTGCATATGGCTATGTTAATAATGATTGCCATTGATTAAATAGTAGTCTGCTAATACCGCATCATTTATCCTATGTAATGCATGGATATATCAGGCATAGAGTTTGATACAATATTTGAAAATCAGTCCATTGTTTCTGGTGTTTAAAATAACCCGAGTACAAAAATTGACAATATGAAGCAAATTTTATATAAGGTCTATTTGTATTCTGTTACTGACAATGATAGGGAATGAATGAGTACTTCTTTGTTGCTATGTGACCTCGATTCATGTACGTGGTATTGACCTAATTCTGTTACTTCTTTGTTGCTATATGACCTCGATTTATGTAAGTTGTATTGACCTAATTCTGTCATGGAAATAATAGAATTATATAACCAGTACAAATTTGTGTATATATATCTAGATTTTTGGTTAAAGAGCCTCTTTCTTAAAGCTGCATAGTCCGATGAAATATCAAATTTTCAAAACCAAACGAATAGACTACATCACGGTTCCAGCGGCGCGGTGCATTGTGGGATGCATCAGAGCAAAGTAACCCCCTCCCCCAGAAGCACATGGCACATGCTAATACATTGGGTGCAGCTATGAAATGTGCAAGTTTCAGCTCATCTCAGCTCTTGTTTGAAACATAGACTTCCAACTAAAAATATATATATAATAAATTAAGATATTAATTTGTTATCCAGCATTGCATTTACATCAATATAATCAGCACATCTTATGCCATGTGCATTTAGATTTAGAAAAATCTAGGCACTCAGACTAGTGTTAGAGCCATAGCCAGAGTCAGTTTGTCTTATTTTATTCATGTTTTTATTTATATCCACACCACCAAGGCAAAAACTGCTTGGAACACATATAGAAAACAAGTTTAACAAAAAGATTATATTAAAATAATAAGGTTAGGGTTTTGGATTTCTATTAATTTTGAATAAAACTGACGTTTTTCACTGCGCGTATTGGCAAACTCAATGGCCGTATGCCTTTGCATTGCTCCCAATGCCGTTTTCAGCGCATGCGCAGTCGGAACCGTGATGTAGTCTATTATATAAAGTAACTTTGAACTAATGTAAAATAGATACTAGTGATCGATCTAATATATTTATCTCAGAAAAAATACAGAAATTCAAAACCATCGGACTATGTAACTTTAAGCAGTCATAACTTACCTCTTTTCATGACTTCCCCGGCATTGTTTGGCTTTGTAACCGAGTACAATGATTAGTAGTAAGTCAGTAAGATTCCCCGTCAGGTGCAGACTGCACATAGTGGTCGAATCGGTAATACCCCCATCACACCAAACCAGTTCTCACTACATTCTTGGAAATGTTGCGGAACGGACTCAAACTATGTGTGAACGGAATGGATGTAGTAGCAACTTTTTACGAATGGAATGGGTGGGCTGGAACGGAATGGTGCTCTAGAACTTTGAGCATGCCCAAAATGTTATTGCAGCCACGTTCTACCCTGACCACAGCCCGTTTTAGAACGTGGTCGGACGTTTTGAGAACTAGTTTGGTGTGATGGGGGTGTAAGAGCGCAGGCTGCCCGTTTGGAAGGTCTGGGGTTTGAAAAACCGGTCAAGTTGATGAAAATTGATACTTGTCACGACATAGCCTGGTGCTCGGCATTAACAAGAATGGACAAGGACTGGTTAGCTCAATATCAGCTATCAGCTGAGTCGGATATTAGGTCATGGTGCTGACAGCCTGGTCTCCCAGTGGGTCAGCACTTTAAATTTGCCACGACTGTGCAATGTCATGAGTCAATATCCATCCTAAGATTACCTTAGATGTTGATAGGGCGCAAAACCCAAACAGATAAAGCCTTCAGGTGCCCGCATAATACCAACGACTCTTAACGTTGTTAATCTGATTATACGGAGCATTAGTTGAAAGCTTTGTCAGTTGTGGAGATTAACTTAGTTTTTGTATGGTGAACAGAAAATATTAACCCAGCAGGACAATCGAGTGCATAGGGCGTTCTTTGCATGTAGGTTCGATTCCCACCCGAGTCGAAGCACATAATTCTAAAAGTATACTTGTCAATATCTTTCCTGGTGCTCGGCATTACTAGGATAGTGCAAGCACTGATTGGCTCAGTGTAACTGAGGTGGATGTCAGGTCATGATGTTGCTGGTATGATATCCAAGTAGGGCAGCACTATAGAGCGACTATGTGTATGCGTTGCAAAGTCGGTACCAATCTTGATATAAAACCACTTGCCTCAAAATAAATGATGAAGTAAAATTCATTAAATTTAAATAGTCTCATTTGTATGGTGCATGTCACACGTATGCGTTTCGGATGCACGTGACCACACATGTAATTTCATATGTATTCTTTGTAAGTTTTGATCACGCATGCCTTGATTGTTTGTTTGTTGGGGTTTTACATTCTAGCAAACTATGGTTACATCACGACGGGTACCAACTTGTGACATTTTGTAACTCATTGGTTTGACTCAGTCGGGATTTAAACTCCCGACCGTCCACACGGGAAGCCCTAGATAAAAGATTGACCCTGTACTTGTGGTACATGGGTGAACGACAACGCAGTGTAAATACGGGCGCAAATAGCTTTTGTATGGAACAGGAAGTAGAATGCTTGCCTCCAATATCAAATAGATACTTATATTGGCACAGAGTTGGTGAAATGGGAGAGAATGCAAAAAGACAAGATGGTGGCCATAGAACGCCGTCGATTTCAACTTTAAATTCTATTAAACTATATTTTTTATTATATTTTTCAACTCAAAGGTAGCGGGGAAATATTAAGACATATAAAAAGAATAATTGTTGCATCTTAGATTGTGAAATTAGGCTCTCATTTCATTTCCCCGCTTTTTCGACCGCTTTTATATAGGGCTGGTATTCACCCCTGTACTGCGAGTACAGGGTGAATCCTTTATCTAGGGAAGCCCGTGCTCTACTGATTGGGCCACTACATCGGGTGCATACCTTGAAATGTGTGTAATTAATTAGTACGTTAGCACACTTGAAAGACGATTTAATGAAGGCCATATATATATTTTTTATTTCTTTATGGAAAAAAGTATCTTGTAATATTCGGTCGGTGCTCTAGTGCTTAATATAACTTTTCCTCATTTATTTATGTATGTATTTATATATTAGCTGTTAGATTTACAACCGCAGACAGAACACCATCACGTATAGAACACACAACACTCAATTCAGTGCCACCCTAAAATAACCAACGGAAGCGAGGCAATGTGCCACTGCCCGACCCCTGCTAACCAGGCCGACCTAGATGTAGTTGTGGTGGTACTATTGATGGTGGTGGTGGTGTGCACACGACTCTTACGTTCTACTTTCTGATTCCTCATTTATTGCGCTACGATTATCACGACCATACCCAGTTTTTGCGGAGAAATGGTTTGCTTGTTGGGGTTTCATGTCCGTGCAACATCTAAGGTTGTTATATCAGGATGGGTACCGACTTGTGACAGTGCACACTCATGGCGACTTTATAGTGCTCCCAGTGGGGAGACCGTGTCACCGGGGACTATGACCCGATGGTCCACTCAGGCACTGTATTGTGACACAATACATTTGGTTGTTGTTGTTGTTTGTGGTCGTTAAACAAACAAAATGTATTGTGACACTTAGACAACCAGTCCTTGCCCTGTCGTAGTAATGCCCAGCGTAGCAACATATAAATTGTGAATTTCATGGGAATGACTCAGCCTGATTCGAACCTATGGTCTTCAGCATGATAAGCCAGCGCTCTTACCGATTTGGCTCTCCCATCAGGTATAGATTTATAATTAAATGCTGACTTCTAGGGTTAATGCATCACAAACTGTTTTATTTATTATATTTTACTGTAGGAGATTGTTGCAGCCATGTGGATAAACGTACATGGAACATTATTTAACCGAAGTCTGTTCGTCCTAGTGCGATAATAAAATATTGGTCTGGCTGGTCTAACGTACGTACGCACATAATACATACATGTACATAATAGAGGGTATTCCCGTGACGTCATCAACCGGATGCGCGGCCATTGTGGCGATATCAACCAGTAAACAACCTGCCGGTTGCAGTAAAATAGTAGATTATTCTTTCAGTTTTATTCAAAATTAATATAAATGCAGAACCCTAAGCTTATAAATTTAGTATAATCTCTTTGTTAAACATGTTTTCTATATGTGTTCCAAGCGGTTTGTATCTAGGTTAGTCCAGTTTTAGAGATATTTATCTCTAAAACTGGACTAACCTAGAGATATTTAGACCAGACGGGATGGCCGAATGAGTTAGAGCGTCCGTCTCCCGTGCTGGTAGATCGTGGGGTCGTGGGTTCGAGTCTGGGTCGAGTCAAACCAATGACTTTAAAATTGATACTTGTCACTTCCTAGCCAGGCGCTCGGCATTATTAGGAAAGGGCAAGGACTGGTGTGCTCAGTGTTAGTATAATGTGACTGAGTGGGATACCAGGTCATGGTGCCGGTGGCCTGGTTTCCCAGTGGGACAGCACTATAAAGTCACCATGAGTGCGCACTGTCACAAGTCGGTACCCGTCCTGATATGACCTTAGATGTTGCTAGGACGTAAAACAACAAACAAACAGAGATATTTAACTTTTTCTGTATGAAGATTGCTAACAGCCATTGACAATGCATTGAGTTTGTTGGGTTTGTTATTATGGTTGTATCGCCACAATGGCCGCACTTCCGTTTAGCGTGATGTCAGTGCATATCCTCATACATACATACGTACGTACATACATACATACATACATACAGTTGTTGGGGTTTTACATGCTGGCAACATCTAAGGTCATATGAGGGCGGGTACCGACTTTTGACAGTGCACACTTATAGTTCTGCCCCACATTATCCTGACACTGAGCTAACCAGTCCTTGCCATATCCTATTAATGCTGAGGCCAGGCTAGGAAACGACAAATATCAATTTCCCTCCCTGCCCCCATAATGAAACAAAGCAAAACAAAATGAAGGCAGACACCTGCCAATACAAACCAAATACAGAACCTTGTTAACCACCCACATATACAGAAACAGAACACACTCACTACCAACACAAATCAAACCAAAAACAAAACAAGAACCCGAAACAACTGCGAACTACAAACCCAACACACAGACATAATAAACCCAAAAAGCAAATTAGCAATGAGAAATGATTACAATATCAAGTACATGGTCAAGTAGTCACCTGAGACTGACAAGAATAGTGACTGATGCTGCACATAATGCCGCATGAGTCACACACACCCATTGTACAAAGTGTCCTGTGCTGCACAGAAACAGCACAGGATACTCTCCCAAACCATGTGTAAAATTGCAGAGTGCATGTAAAACGGCTGGAAGACCAGTGCTCTGGCGCTGACACTATACTTGTTCAGATGAATAAACACTTGTAGGAAACAAAAAGAAGTCATTAGTTTGACTCGACTAGGAACCAAACTCCTAACCTTCCGCACACGACGTCTGCGCTCTACCGATTAGGCCACCGCGCCCGGTACGCGCACACGCACACACTCATACACTCACACACACACACACACACTCACTCACTCACTCACTCACTCACTCACTCACTCACTCACTCACTGCCGCTGCTGCACACACCTATGCAAGTGGCACAATCAGCTGTCCGCCATTGCACTCACACATTCACTCAACTCACACCATTATACACACTCACCAAAATACAAGGCCTACGCGCCAGGTCACTGCCACTCGAGTATGTTCTACTAAACATTCGTCGCCCACCCATGTCAGAATGATCTTTGTCCTGTGTTGCTTGAAAGACAGTTATATTATTTATTTATTCATTTATTTATTATTGGTAATCTTTTTATGTTGCTTCTTTAGAAATGGTTGTGTGTTGTTAAAACTGGTTGCATGTGCGCAATTGATTAATATGGACCATGTCGCTTACGCAGGTGACTGTATTACTAAGTTCACTTCGGTTTACTTTGGACTTTATTGGATGATGGTCGTTACACTGGTGTTTCCAGATCATTGTCTGATGAATCTGGAGAGCTATCATTGTTGAACTAGTATACATTGACACCGGACGTGGTGGCTGAATCGGTAGAGCGTAGGCTTCCCATGTGGAAGGCTGGGAGTTCGAATCCCAGCCGAGTCAAACCACTGACTTATGAAATTGATACTTATCGCTACTTAGCCTGGCCTTCAACATTAATAGGGTAGGACAAGGACTGGTTAGCACATCATTAGGATAATGCAACTGTGTGGGATATCTGGTCATGGTGCCAGCAGCCTGGTCTCCCAATGGGGCAACACTATAAAGTCACCATGTGTGCACACTGTCGCAAGTAGGTACCCATCCTGATATGACCTTAGATGTTGCTAGGACGTAAAACCCTCACAAACAAGCAGTATACATTGTGTGACATGAGATTATCAGAGCCGCTTCATAATTATTATACAATGCCTTGATCCCTCCAGAATCTTTCAATTCTTTGTTTAAATGCCCTACTATTTGAGGCCTACGCAACATAATTATATAGTATTGTTCTGGAGAAAATATGTTAAGACAAATATATTAAATTAAAATATTTTTTAATTCAGTAGATTGGCTTTAAACTTTCAAAATTATTTAAATTTCAGAATTAACCTTTTTGACCTAGGGCAAACCTATATGGGGTTAAAAAGTTGAGGTCACTGCGCTTCTTCTGGTACCATCGATGACTTTCTATGAGGTAGTGCAAGGAAGCGCGAGCCCATTAAAGATACCTTGTTTTCACAGTCGTTTTCATTTACATCATTAATGAAGGAATATTCACTAAATACACTCATCATACAAATGGAGTTTGCTTACATACAAACTTACTATATATTCTATCCAACAACACCATCGGATAGAACGTATGTTGATGTTCTAGGTTATGTAATTTCATCTAAATCATATACATACAGAAATGGTTATAAGCATGTGAATATTGATGAAAAAAGCACCATTCCTGGACTTTTAATGGGTGCTGCCGGTACCTATTAATACTCTCTTCAATGCCGCAACAAATCCTTAAGACCACCCGTATCTAAGTTACATATGAAGAGTTCAAGCGCAAAACCATGTAAACTCCAATCCAAAAATTGACAAACATTGGATTCAAACCCTAAAAAAGTTAGTTTTGAAAAGTTGATGCTTTCATCAGACTATGCAACTTTAACCTCTGAATAACTGAGATCCCTCAGTCCTGGAACCAATTTTATATTGTTGAAATCTACAGCTCTAGTAGTAGTACCTTCCATTAATTGTCGGAGGTTTTGTGATGACACTATTGACTAGTCAAATACGATTACTAGTTCATTAAAGTGGTTGTTATCACGTGTTGGTCTAAAGCGTGAATTAACTCTCGACTAGAACAGTGTGCAACCTACATACAGTATAATTAAATTGACAAAACATCTATATTTGTTTAAATAACCCCATCACGTTTCTTCTACCTTTGTTTATTACCTATAGCATATTGTGCGCACAGAACTCCTCACCCCTCACCCCTCACCCCTCACCCCCCTCCTCGCCACCATAATGGTGATATTTGACATAGCGTTTGTATACACATGTGTCACCACGCTCTTCACTATAAAACTAGTAATACACCCCCCCCCCCCCCCCGAAATAGGTGAGGCCTAGAAAACACTGAGACTAGTGAGAGGTTTGTAGTAGGGGAGGGTTTGAGTGAGACGTGCCTTTATAAATAAATACACGGTACACACATACACTTACAGTTACACACACACGCGCGCGCGCGCAGACACACACACACTTAGACACACCTACTTGCGCACACCTACTTACACACATTCTTACACACACTTACTTACAGGCACCCACGCACAGACACAGACACGCACTCACACATCCACTCACACCCACCCTCCCCCTGTGCCCAGGTGTAGCGCTGGTTACCAGCACGCGCCGCTTAGCGGTGGTGGGCAGGTGGGGGGGGGGGGCGGTGGTGGGCAGGGACGCACCACGAGTGCAACAGGTCGCACACATACACAGAACGCCAGCTCCGGTGTATGGGAGGGAATGTTTGTGGCCGAGTCAGTCCCGACCTAGCCCCGGTCGGGCTACTGTGTGGTTGCCAATGAAGCGGCTGCGTTAGCGCTGAGACCACGACACGGGGTCGCCGGACCGGGTATCTGGTTGTACAGCGGGAAGATCGGCGGGACTGTACAGCATTCAACACACACACACACACTATCACCGCGGACCACGTGCTTATTCCCATACATACGTATATAAATACACAACGAGGGCTTCTGTTCCCAGCCAAATTGCGTGGGAAACGCAACATATATACGTAACCCTGAGTTGGGGGTGGGGTCGGGTGGGAGATAAGGACGCCCGGCTGATTGTGGTGGGAGGTGGGAGGCAGCAGGGGAGCCCTCTCCCCTCCCGCCTCCCCCCCCCCCCCCTCGCCTCACCCCTCCCCCTCCCCCTCCTCTCCCTCCCCGCCCTCCCCGCCTCGGCGCGCCGTACTGCTGTCTGCTGCCCTGGTGGTGGTGGTGGTGGTGAGTGATGGTGGCGGTGGTGATGGCGGCGGCGACACGACCCCACCCCCACCCCACCCCCACACCCCCACTGGAGGCTCGACTCGCCTCACCATCACCGGTAGCCACTAGCACACCTTTTAAAAGCCAGCAGCTGGGTCACTGCACGCTGGAGCAGCTGAGGACACGCAACCCGCACAGGAGGCCATTTGTGACATAGCTACCTATCGCTGCTGTTACCGGACCGCTGTGCATTCGCACAGGCTGCCTGTCTGACTGGCAGACCAGCTGTTAGTAGTGTCCTTATAGTGTTTATAGTGTTCACCATCCTGACAGTAGTACCAGGCTGGCACGGGCAACATACAGACACGCACATTGGATCCTGCCTGCTAGTGTGTGTTTGTGCTTGTAGGTGTGTGTATATATGTGTATGTGTATGTGTGTGGATACATACATTTTCAACACTGTGATATCCGGACTAACTGATCACTGTTATCAGGAGGAGGCCGAATAGACCGAGTTACCCTCCACCCTCCGCCCTCCGCCCTCCGCTCTCCGCTCTCCGCCTCCGCCTTCGCCTCCCCCACACCCTGACGTACCCTACCCAGCATTCACAGGGCACCTGGGTGGTAGCCTGGCGGAGGGAGCAACGCAGTAGGGGTCTACCATATGGTGCGCTGTATTCTACCGACGATACGCATCCAGTAGGCTCTGCGTATGGCAGCGGCCACCTATTACTGACCTGATAACCCGGAGTTTATCAATTTATCACCCTGTTACATCGGAGCTGTGCTTTGATCTCAGTGAACACATCGTGTGACAGCGGCGGGCCTGCTCTCGCCGTGTGGATGTCAGGCCAGGCGGCGTCGGCGGTGACAGCAGCGAGAAGTGACAGACAGGGCACCACTGACACCATATGGGATGATGTGTTCGACGCGGATCGATCGGGCGCAGTGCCAAGCGGGGCAGTGACAGATAAGGGCAGACTGGCTGCATCGGCAGCTGACACCAGCTGTCACACAGCGGACGGACTTACTGACACCCCGCTGTCAGCTGACAGTGTCAGGGCTGCAGGGAAGGAACCGGACCACAAGTGGTTGGTCCGGCAGCTGTACGGGGACAGTGACGAGGAGGACGGGCAGGTGGGTGCGGGGCTCTCTGACAGTGAGGAAGCTCCTAACCACGGGAGAGGTGACCATGAAACAAAGGTGACCCTTGACCTGCAAGGCCCTACTGTCTCCATGACAAACTCAAACGGCGGGTGTGGACCGCCGATCATGGCTCTGCCCGGTCAGCTACCACACAATTTGAACGGGCATGTTGGATCCCAAGCGATTGATCCTGGTGACCCGCGGTGGTGGTCAACAGGACAACAGACTCAGTGGTCACAGCACCCGAAGCATCTGCCCCACACGGACGGCCCCCATTGGCCTGGCCCTTGGCCACCACCAGGACCACCACCAGGACCATATGGAGCACCCCCGGGTATACAGCCTGTGTATAACAGGCCTGGTGTGGTCAACGGGTGGATTGGAGACTATGGTTCACCTTCGTCGCAACCCCCGGGTTCACACCCAAGACAGTACTGGGGTCGGGACGAAGGTCACTCTGTGTGGGGGGACAGGCGGTATGATGACAGGCGGGATTCACGTAGCAGCAAGCATAAGTCTTTGGTCAGGGGTTCATCAGACAAGGAGAGGGAGAGGGACAAAAGCAGGGATAAAGATGTGGATAGGAGTAGAGACCGGGAGAGAGACAGAAGCAGAGACCGAAGAAAAGATAATAGTAGACATGATGATGTGAGGGGTAGGGAGAGGTCTTCACGGGAAATTGGCAAGGAGCTGAGAGAGAGGGACAGGTCACGACATGGGAAGGACAGGGAAAGGCACTCAAGAGAATCTGACAGAAGCAAAAGGGACAGTTATGATAAAGACAGATATTCATCACAAAGATACAGAGACTACAAGAGTAGTAATAGGCACACCTATGATCACTTGGATGGCGAGGCTGGACGAAGCAGGGACAAAAGAGAAACCGACAGACATAGAGACTACGATAGGCATAATGATAATGATGATACTGATGATGATGATAAGAGATGTAGTTCTGAGAAGGAGAGAACAGGTAGTCTTGATAAAAATGTAAGAAAATATAGGGACAATGAAAAATCTACCGTGGAAAGGGTTGCTAGATCAGGAAGAGAAAGAGGACCCAGACAAAGAGAAAGACATTCTAGGTCTATGGACAGAAATCTGCAGAGTGAGAGAAGAACACAGGAAGGAAATGGTGAAAGTAGTCAGACTTCACAAAGAGGTCAGAACTATGACAGAGATTGTGAATCCAGAGTTAGCCATCTGCTAGAAGACAACTCTGATAGTGAGATTGCCAATGATGTGAGAAGTGATAATCCGAATGACAAAGTTGATGCAAAAAGTAAGTCTGAAAGTAAAAGTTCTGAAAAGAAGTCAGAAGTATCAGATAGCTCCAGTAGCAGTTCATCGGACTCAGATTCGAGCAGTTCGAGTGGATCAAGCTCTAGCTCTAGCTCTAGCTCTAATTCCAGTTCTAGTTCAGATAGTGAGTGTGCGACTGAAGAAGTGACCAAGGATCCTGGTAGCATAACATTAGAAGAAGCAAAGAAAATTGAGTGCCAGGAACCTTTGGTTAAGTACAGTGACAATGATTCTTCTGACGAACTGCATGATGTTGAAGACTGTACTAAAAGTGAGAAAATGGAATCCAATGAAATAGAAACAGAACAAAAGGATGCTGCAGAAAAGATTGTTAGAAACAACACTAGTGGAAATGATATGGTGCCTGAAGAATGTGTCAATGAGATATTGGACTGTACTGGCGTTTCCAATGAATCCAGCAGAAGTACAATTGATATTGCTTGTCTTGAAAACTCAACAGACAAGGCTGTGCTTGATGGCTCAGAAACTACACCACTTCCTGTTGTGAAGGATCCTTTGTGTGCAGTTGATGGAGATAAAGTTAGAAGTCAGCAAGAAGAAATGATCGGGATTACAACTGAATCTAAGATTCTTTCAATGCAATCCATGAGTATTTCAAAAGAAACTATGTTGCGGTCAAAGGAAAATGTCATCCTCCCAAGTGAGACTAGCATACTTCAAAAGGAACATGTGGGTCTTTCAGAAGCTCTACAATTTGAGAATGCCCAACCAAAACTTCCGCTTCCCCGCCAACTGGTCTTGAAGAAAATAAAGATTAAATTGAAATCTCGAACTGAGCTCATGGAGCAGAAGACTAAAATGAACTCTGATAATGCTTCCGAAGTCCATGAACAAGAACAGCAGTTGCTACAAAAACCTCAATTATATATGAAAAGTGGGAGCACGCCTCATAGTCTATCAAAAGACTTACAAGGCAAACTATACTGTGGGACAACACGGATCCCCACAAAGAAATCCAAGAAGACCACATCTGTCATTGTAAATGCTGTGCCCTGTGTTGGGTCAGTTGTGGAAAATCTTGATATGGAAAGCATTCCACTACCTTCGTCTGAATCCAAGCCTACAGAATTTGGTTTGACTGAATTGATTGCTTCCCCAAATTATACTTGCAGCTCTTCTGCTGTGCAGAGTAACTCCACTAACTCACAAAAAGATGCTATATCTCACTTGATGCCAAAGGAACCTGTGTTAATTAATCCCATTGTTGTCAATAGTATTGGTGCTACTAATAGTGCGCAGACAAACTGTGATGTTGATGTAAACAGTGAACTACATCCAGCAATTGCTGATATTAATTTGGTTCAAGCCGGTAAAAATCCAAATGACAGTCTTGAGTTAGCCCACAGCTGTAGTGATACCCCATCATTAGAGCAATTATCTGTTCCGCATGAATCTATGAATGAGCCAATTCTCAAATGCCCTGTAAATACTTCCAGTGATATGCTTGGTATGCAAAATGCTGATGTTACTAGTGATATGCTTGGCATCCAATGTACAGATGCTATGGCAGTTGCTACTCAAGCCGATGATGGTGCCCTACAATTTGTTGATGAACTGCACCATGAACCTAAGACAACCTCCTTTGAAATTGCAGTTCATGAGAAAAAAGTGAAAGATCAGTCTAAAAAAGAAAAGTCACCTGTTATTCACCAGGAGCCTAAGTGTTCTCTGAAGTTAGTGACCACAGAGGATGTATTGGATCTGGTTAATAGTGATAGTAGTGGTTTTGTGTGTGAGCCAGTAAAGCAGCTGCCGAACACTGAGGGTAGCAATGAGGATACTTTGTCATCAGAAAAGACTTCTAATTGTGATGTATTACCTGGCCTCCCAAGAATTATTTTGACACTCCCAAAACCAAAGCAAAGGACCCAGATGGTTGAGCGCCATACACCACCACAATCTATGAGTAAACTCAAAAAGAAAGCCCATGCCAATAAGGAAATTCTGGTCGTGCAAGAGAACCCCAGAGATCCTGATTCTGTAACAAACCTTCCAAGAATTGTTATCAAACTCCCCAAACTCAAGAGCAAGAGGAGCCCTGGAAAGTTAATGAAAGGTGATACACAAACATCCAAAACTAAAATATTAAAACAAACCCCTGTGATTGAAGAGCAGAATGAACCAGGTGCCAATAACCAAATGCCTGATATTAACGTAATTGGGAGTGCTCAGTGCTCACCACGTAAACCTTTAGACTTACCGATGCCCGCCTTCGCTAAGTTTTATGGGTTCTCTGTTCCAAAGGATAGTGGATTGCCAGTAGCTGAGAATGGCTTCAATGGCGGACATAAAGAATCACCACTTAGTATGAAGTCACCGGATGGGAGTACTGTAAAGTCTCCAAATGACTTGGACTTAAGTTCATTACTTGGTTCAAGTGACCTCACTAAGATGACAACTGGGGCAGAGTTTAGTGCGAATGGTGTACTATCTCGTGATCCAAGGGTAGCCGCAAGGCAAAGGCGTAATGCCTGCAAATCTAAAAAAGAACCTGCTGAAAATGTTGCAATGGCTTCTGGAAGTCCTACCGAATTGAAAATAATGGATTTACTACGAGCATCTTTAGAATCAGTAAAAATGAATGTGGAGTTGGAAAAAAACCCGGAAGGGACTGCTTCACTAGCTGAGGGTGTAAGCAGTAGCATTAATATTCTTGCAACATCTGATATTCAAATGGAGAAGATGAAACATGCTAGTAGACCTACAGTTGCTGACACCACTAAGGAACGCATAGAGAAAGAAGTTACAAGTAATAATTTAGCCCAAGACGTAAGCAATTCACAAATCGAATCCGATAATACAGATGCCATTAAACCCAAACCAAGGAAACACACAAAATGGTCCCAGTGGAAAGCAAAACATTCAATTGGTGAATTGTACAAAGGGAACAAGGATGGTTTGACAGTACTTCCCCAGGGTGTCGAGGTTTTGCAGTCTTCACTGGCTGATCTAATACCACTTCCTCCAAAGGTAAAAAAGCTTCAACACCCAGCCGAAAGCATCAACATTACTAATAACAAAAAACCTCAGGGAGGAAAGCGTTCAAAAAATGCCAGCCGTGATCAAGAACTTCACCTTGTAACACAAGTCATGAAAAAGTTGGAAAAAAAGAAACCAGGACTTGTTGAACGAGAAAAAGATGAGGGTGATCCTAATACTTCAGATAAAAATGTCTTGATTTCCAGTAATTGTGAGGTAAAAACGGATGTGATAGCTGATGTGGTGGCACCCAAAGAACATTCAAATCTCAGTATGGATGAACAAGATGATCCATTACCTGTCCAGAAACCTGCCACTGATGAATACCTGAATAGAGATGTGACGTATGATGAACCTAAGGTAATTGAAGTGAGTGATACTGGGCCTAAGACATCAGAAAATCAAGTTGTTGACTGCCACGTTGATGTTCAACAATCTAAGCACAATGTTATGCCTGAACAAGAAGAGGATTGCAATTCAGACAGCATAAACCACACTAACCTCGAAGAAGCAGAGGAGGATGAGCTAGGAGCAAATCCAAAGAAGGTTGCACAGAACCCAAGCATTAATGAAAGTGAAATAAGGGTCCATCTTGAAGAATGGCATTCGGAGCAGCATAGTCTGTTAGGGAATCCAGCTGACTTAGCGGTGGAGAAGGTGGCTACAGATTATCCAGAGAAAGTATCTGGAGACATGTTCTCAGCGAGTCCAAGCAGAAATATGGATCTAAAACAAGTGGTGCTGGAAGACATAGCTAACATCATAACTCCAATAGTACTTGAATCTTTTACCAGGGAAGACTGGGATAATTTGTTGAAATGCAGTACATCTGAGGGAAAAGGAGAAGTACAGATACCTGAATTTAAAGAGCCAACAAACGTTACTAAGGGTGTTAGTGTTGCTAGCAGCAGTAAGGGAGCCAGTTCATGTAGCTCATCTAGCGGTTCATCCAGCGGGGCTTTGTCAAGCAGCACTAGCTCACCCAGCAGTCTAGACAGTGAGAAGAGCTGCCATGCCAAGAGGTCCCTGGTCAAGAAGGTTAGCAGCACTAATGCAAATACCAGCTGTTCCAGTCAGAAAGCGAGTGAGTCTCATGTGAGCGGTGCACCTGACGGTGAGCACAGTGTGCAAGAATCTTTTGAAAATGGTGAAGAAGCGGATAGACATAGTATTTCAGATGTAATTGTCCAAGATGACAATTCTTATCAAGAACGTAGAGCTCTCCAGAAGGCCCAATATGAACAGTTTTTTGGCAGTGAGAGTGAAGATAGTCAGAATGAGCTTAATGGCACTTCTCATAATGATCCTATGGGTAAGCCTTTTTATCACCCCATCCTGAATAATATAATTGTTAGTGATATGGATGCTAGCCAACGTGCTCTTTCATCTGACTTAATTGTCATCTCAGATGACCATGAAGATGATCTGATGAACAGTGACAACCATACAAAACAAATGCAAGGGTCTGAAAACCAGGTTAACGACAATATGTTGGACAGTAAGAGCCTTAGGGAGGAGCAGGAGGAAAATGATCAGGAAAACTCTTTTGGGCAACTGTTTGGAAAGCATGGGGAAGTTAAAAGTAATTTCTATGTGTGCTCTGAAATAGATCACCATCCAAACTACTCACGGGTGAACACTGATGCAATTTATGTCTCAGGAGATGACCAGAGTTCTCATGGTGAGGACTCTGAAGCGAATCATGATCTGGATCATGCTGTGGAAGTAATAAGTGATGTTCTAAGTGAGTGTTCTACAAGAAGTGTGAATGAGGCTTGCAGCGAGAATGGAAATGAGACTGATTCAAAGCATGATAGTGATAACAATGAAGTTGTTACAAAAGAAACCTACTCGGCCATGGAACGGTCAGATCAGTACAGTGACCAAGAGTCAGAAGAACATCATAATATTGATAAAATCCTCTCCAATGATGTGAACGAAGATGATCAAGTGCAAAGCTCTGGTGATGAGAACCACATTGAAATGACAAACGATGAAAATGAACAAGTAGAATGTACATGGGTTGAAAGTGACAAGAAGGAAATAACAGGTCTTAATGAAAAGGTTGAAAGTATTGATAGGGCATCAGATAGTGAAAAGGAGGAAGAATGTTTAAGTGCTAATGCCGTACTTGACTCCATCGCAATTGACTGTAACAGTACCTCTTCAAGGGTATTTTGTAATTCATATAGTCCTTGTTCTATGCCAGATCCACTCAATGATTGTAGTAAGTCTGCATGCTCAGAGCAGGGGTCGGATAGCAGATACAGCCCAGAGCAATCATTAAGTTCACTTCATGAAGACATCGTTGAAATATTAATCTCACATGAAGATCCTGTTGATAAGGTTGTCAGAAACCAGTTAGATCAGGAAAATCATGAGGATGATAACACATTACAAGTTGATGGCCTTGTTACATCTTCTGGTGTCAGAAACATGGAACCGTTGGCCAGGAACAATACCCTTGAAGTTCCAATGCCGTGTGCGATAACTGAGTTGTTCATTGAAGCCAATTCAACGGGGAAGGAACCAGAAAAGAAGGATGAAGCTGAAATAGAAGTGAATAACCTGGACATATGCAAAGATGATCATTTGATAGAAGCTCAAACTTGCAAGCTCACAACTGAAGATGAAATTCCTGGGAGTCAGCAGTCCAATATTCAGCCAGAAAACCAGAGGATATCGCCAATATCTCAGGGGACGGAATGTACTGATTCAGTTTCGGTTACTAATGGGAAACATACTGTGGATGCTGATGCTGTTAATTTAGAGTTTATAGCAGAAAATTGTGATACAATCTCAATATCGAAGTCTTCCCTTATGCAAGACGCCTGTGATAAAATATATAGTCTTCCAGCCTGTCGTGATATTAGTTCCAGTAATAGTCAGCCAGCAACTGATGTGTCTCAGGGTCCAAGAGGCACTGTTTCACCAAGTAGAGCACTGGTCAGTAACACGGCATCTGATGCACACTGTGCAGCTTCATCAGTTGTGCCCAAGCCTCATGGAAAATTGCTGCTGTCAGCATCGGCATCTCACAATACAGTTGCAAGAGTGGTGCGACATAATCCACTCACCCAAAACCTGCAGGATGCGCCTCCAGGGTGTGAGGATGGTGGAGCTAGTACATTCCACAATGCACAAAGGAATCTGCAGCCAACAACCAGCAGCAGTTGCAACACCACTCCAGGGATATTGACTGGTGGTTCCAATCCACGCTGTAGACCAGCTGAGGCTTTGATACTACCACTTCACCAGAAGGGGGTTTCTCCTGATGGCCCACCTGGACTAGAAGAGGTCATTTTGCCAACTGGTATAACAAACTCGCCAGGTGCTGACCTGAAGGGGAAAGATTTTGTGCGGCAGGAGGTTTCTAAACTTACTCTGGATGAAGTGAAGCAAAGATTGAGTAATAGACCTCAAGCAGTTCCTGTTGAACGAATAAGGAATGAGTGGGGACCATCCTATCCTCTAAGAGCCATCAGCAATATTAAAAAAGGCTCTCCTGTAGGACTGACTAAGCCCCAAGAGAGACAATATGTAATTGATTCTGATACTGATGATGGATATGGTCCAAGTAGAAGTCAAACCAAGCGCAGACAGTCGGCAAGCCCTAGCAAGCATACACACAGGAAACAAGGATCTTATCTAAAGCCACATAGAAAACATAGATCAAGAGAACATTATCGGCGGAACCGTTCTCGACATTCAGACACATCTGAGGAAAGACATGGCAAGAAGCGAGGAAAGAGAAAACTCGAGCATTCTCGGGCGAAGACAAAGAAGCAGTCAAAGGGTGCAAAGAAAAGGGCCCACTCCTCCTCGTCGAGTTGTGACACATCATCCAGCAGCAGTTCGCGCAAGAGATACAAATATGGTCATAAACGCAGCCGGGTGTCCAGCTCTGACGACTCATCAGACAGTGACTTTGGATGGCACCGGAGGAGCTATTCTCGCCGCCACTGCAAACATTGTCATCCCAGACACAGGTTTAGCCCAGATACCGAAGAGTTCTTCCATAAAAGGTACATTATCTTTTTAATGAAACAAATTTAGTATACTAGTCATGGTTTTGATAGTGCTTTAAGAAGTAATTTATTGTTGCAATTTGCGCACTAAGTTTGATAAGAGATATTTAGAGAGATAAAGAGATATTGAACTGCCCCTCCTTGAGCATAGAAACGAAGGGGCAGCTACATGGTTCACAAATACGAATAAGAGCTCCTTCCAATGCAACCATGTGATATTTGAACAGGGGAGTGTATTTTCGATGAGTGGGGAATACTTGAGGGGGAAAACCATATTATAGCATGAATATATTATGTGGTACTATTCACGGAGTGGACGCGTGCATGCACACGCGCGCACACACACGCACACACACATACACACAGCGTAGATTAAAATCTGTCTTCAGCGATCCCATCTGATCATGTGAGAACAATTTTTCAATGTACGATCTGTAATTTGTTCCATTTGAATGTCCCTCCCTCTGTGTCAACACACCTGATGTATCGGGGCAACATTGCTCTAAATGCAGAGTTGTCCTTTGAAGACAAGTATTAAGTACTGCTAAGTTGCTCCAAGCATATACCAAGCTTATCAGGACCAGTCACTAATTTGGAGTTTGGCCAGATTAAAGTAATAATAAAAAATAAAAATGGGGGGGCGGTGCATATACATAATAATAATTTTTTTTTTTTAAATGGGGGGTGCATATACACCCATTCGTCAATCACTCGCGCATAAAGCCTCTGCTGTTGCTCCATGACAGCGTGTAAATTATACCTTGAGGCTTAATATGGTCTCAATACCAAATTTCCACCTGAAGGCCGATTCCGTTGTTAATGAAACTAGTTTGTTTTTTTATAACACTCCCGTTTTCTTCTCACCAAGAACATTACCCTGAAACTAGCTTTTAACCGTGATTTTTCCACTCAGTCAAATTTCACTACCTTGTAATTGGCTATCGTCGCCAATTTCACTACCTTGTAGTTGACTATGGTCGTCAATTTCACAGCTTGTAGTTGACTATGGTCGCCAATTTCACAGCTTGTAGTTTGACTATGGTCGCCAATTATACAGCCTTGTAGTTGACTATGGTGTCCAATTACACTGCCTTGTAGTTTGACCAGTTGACTGATGTCCCAATTGACAGTATCCCGCAGTAGAATATTGCTAAGACATCCTTACTGTGTGGCCACTCTTTAGTTGATTGATTGGTGTCTCAATTTGACCTTGGTGTAGTGCTTTAACCTCTACTTAAGCGTTGAATCGGATTGCCCAAGCCGGCCTGCTGCTGTGTGTCCAGACTGACTGACTCATTCTGTAGCTGTGTACTCAGCGTTCAACCATTTCTGATTGCAGGGCCCTGGCTGGGTACTGCTTCGTCGAGTTCCCCACTCCAGAAGCTGCTACACATGCCATGCTGAGGCTGAGCGGCAAGGTGGTGCCTGGCAGCAACCCAGTAAGTCAGCTGTTTACTTCTCTCAAAAAAAACTTCACAAAAATTAACTTTTGTATTAAAGCTACTTAGTCTGATGAAATATCAAATTTTCAAAGTAAATCCAAATATCTAGATTTGATTCTACATATCGAATTTAGATACTGACGCACTTATTAAGCATTTGTTGCTACATAGAAAGGAATACTACGATACAAATTTGCGTATTGCTATTATGCAAGCCGGCAGATAACTCGAGGTTACTGGCAAACTGATAGTGAGACGGTAGGAAACGTGATGCGCGTATTACTATAAGTCAAAATGCCTTTATTTTTTGTTTAATATCGACTTAGCCACAAGTTTTTACAGTATGTTAATTTAATTTGAAAAAAGACAACCTATTACTGCAGAAGCCTATGGTGCCTGCGCCATATTAATTTTACATGTTTGCATTTCGAATATCTCAAAAGTTAGCCATTTAAAATAAAATTTACTCCAAACTAAAGTAAGGTAGATTATAACAATCAATTTAATATATTAAATATAATAATAAAAAAGAAATGACAAACTCAAAAGCATCGCACTATGCATCTTTAAGTATCTGAATTAACTTTATACAACCTGCTTCAACAGTCATGTCGCAAAAGGAAAAAAAGTATAAATTGAAATTGGTGAATATGGGTATGTGACATATCTGAGCTATAGTGTGGTTTCAGCGGGCTACTTTCGGGTAGTGTTTAGAAGCAGCCTGGGCCCGAATGCATGAAGAATTATTTATCGCCGCCGGTGGTAAGGACCGAGTTCGGGGTAGCTATTGCCGGGGGTAGGAAATGGGTCATGGGGTATGCGTGGAGCCAAATCGGCGAGGAGGTAGGTACCCTAGCAGTTATTTATAGATTTGGGAAATCCCTCTGCGTTTGTAGCCATATATTAGGCTCAAATATATTAAATGCTATCATATTTAACAGAATTACATACGCAATAAGTGAAATTTGATCAATTTAACCCTAAATTCGAAGCGTTATTAAGGCTACCGCCGCATTGGAGGCGATATTAATAGTTATATTTTCGAATCGACGAACGTACAGTAAACAAACCGCCGCCGCCGCCAGTATGGACAGCGACGTCGATGCGACGGCGATTTGTTTACTTTATGTTCGTCGATTCGAAAATATAACTATTAATATCGCCGCCAATGCGGCGGTAGCCTTAATAACGCTTCGAATTTAGGGTTAAATTGATAAAATTTCACTTATTACGTATGTAATTCTGTTAAATATGATCACATTCAATAGATTTGGCCCGAGTCGGTCCCTACCACCACCCTTATACCTGCTACGGAATGGGGGTAGCTTACCCGACTTTTACCCCCTGGGGTTTGCCTACCCCGGTCACATGCATATCGACTTTTCTCTGCTACCCCGGATATCCCCGCTACCCCCAGGGGTAGGGTGCTACCACCGCCCCATACATATGGGCCCTGGTGAATTTGCTAAAAGCGTCAGTGAAAAGGGTCACTTTATACATTAAAGTTACATAATACAATGGCTCCAAGTTACTGCCGCATCTTTTAACAAACATTTTTTTAAATATGAATTCATTAGCTTGATTTAGTTTTGAAGGAACTTTTTCTTTTAAAGTGTTAACTTTGGAGATGTTAGTAGTGGAAGTGGGCATAACCAACTTTGGTGTGCACATCGAAATGCTGTGACATGTTGTATTAAATGGACTTGGCATTCTGTATATAATCTATACCGCAATGAATGTCTAATAAGGATACTAATTAGATTCAATCTGGGCAATTGTTTTGGGATCGAAATCCAATCATGGAGATATCAGGTCATCTAGCAGAATGGTATTCCAATGGGGCAACACTGTAAAGTAACCATGAGTGTGCGCTGTCACAAGTCGTAGCCATCCTGATATGACCTTTGATGTCGCTCGGACATCATCATCATCATCATCATCATCATCATCATCATCATGCTGTCGGTCGCGATGCGACAAAGACTGCTTTCATTACTTGACTGCCGCTCTCCATTTAGCTCTCTGCTGTGAGAGTTGCGTCCATGAGTCGGTCTTAATGTCTCTCAGGTTCAGGTTTCTCTTGATGGTATCCTTGAACCGGAGACGAGGGCGCCCTCTCTTTCTGTAGCCAGAAGACAGTTGAGAATAGAGGATCTGCTTTGGTAGCCTGTCTGATGACAACCTCATGAGGTGTCCAGTCCACCGGAGATTCTTTTTGATCAGAAGATCTTCCATAGAGGGCAGCCCCGTCCGTTCGAGTATTTCCTTATTTGTCACTTTGTCCTCGGACATAAGACCTCCAATAAACCAAAATCTAACCAAATATTTCATGAGAAGGCATATTTTACTAGGTGTGTTAAATAGACTTCAGTTATCTGGTTGACAGACCGCACAGTTATATAGGTTTAGCACCGTACCCTTCGTCTACATTAGTCATAAATATATTTGAGAGAATATTTAAAGCTGCGTAGTCCGATGAAAACATGACATGTTATCAGTGTTTTTATGTTAGGGTTATGGGATGGGTTGAAGGGGTAAAACATCATCCTGTTGTTAAGAGCCATTGACATGTTGGACTGTTCCTAACCGTCAGGTCTTGTTACCATGGCAGTATTCGATTAACACGACTCGGGTCACCCGAATCGTCAGAATTTCAAATCGAACAACGCGAGTGGAGTCGAGAAATACACGTGCTGTGTGCAAAACAACCCGACCCCGGTAAACCACCTCTTGGCTGGGGTTGGCTAGGAGCGATGACGTCACATTTGTGCTGGTACCTGTAGAATAACAGCTACCAGTGCAAGTCCTGCATATTCTTTTCATGCTTTTTGTTGTTGTAATAATGAAATGGAAATATAACAAAACTATGCAATCATAAAATACTTTAAATCTAATTTTGCTGTAGTTATATCGGTTATTCCAACAACAAAAAAGAGTTTTAGATTAAGCCACCATTTTTTTCCACCCCGAGCATGTTGGAGAGTGTTCTATTATGCAACCCGAGGATCTAGAGTCTGCGCATGTGCCAAAAAGTGACTCGGGTGACCCGAGTTGGTTAACCCACACATGCCCCTGGTACAGTAACACTTAGTACGGTAGTAGTCACTTGTCCACCGTACTTACCTTAAGGGTAATATGTATTATATTATATATTTAATATGAATTACGGAAAGCAAACAAAATCGTGAAATACATGTTTTTCAGCCCAAAATGTTCACTTGTCCAACAGACAAGGTCAAGCCATATTCTGCTTGTCCGTGCCTATTCTCACTTGTCGCGGACAAGCTCTTATTTCGAACGCTGGTATGGCTAAGATGGTTGTATCGTAAAGAATATCAAATATCGTGAACCAAAAAGACAAAAGGTTTTGAAATGCCTTTCTTTCCTGTATGATAATAGGAAATATTATTTGAGACACAAACAAATCTTTGAGTTCCTGAAAACAACTGGGCTATTTTTCCCTGTTGAAATGTTTTTGTGAGTTTCATTTCAGTGTCAGTTGACACAAGTCTAACCACTCCAAAATTGCTTCAGATATGGTTTTAGCTCCCATTTAACTTCAACATTAGTTGCAACTTGTGCATAACATTGATATTGTTCATGACGTATGCAAAGTGTAGGTCGTGTCCAGAATATAGGTCACACTGCGGTTGTCAACCCGCAATGTGTGTGGGTGTGGGTGTGGGGGAGAGAGAGAGTGAGAGAGTGTGTGACCGCAACGCCGGTGTGGCGGTATAAAACTGCCCACATGATTCATGACCCCCCCCCCCCCCCCCCCCAAGGCAATGATAATTAATATACCAGAATAAACCTGCCACAGAGGACAATAATATACTGGTGTTATATTGACCCTTCCAGAATAAAACACACGTGCACACGTACGCGCACACACCATTGTTAACGCTTTATAATTCATGTGTCTCGAATCAAGTATCTTATCTTGTGTTTGGAACTAGAATTGTGTCGTGTTCCTGGGATTATGAGCACATGTAGCAAAGCAGCCCCACCCCCACACACACACCCGAACATACCTTTTTGCGGTCTCCCTCTGCTCAGTACCTTATAGCCCTGTGACACTACGACGTATCTCGCCGGTGCGCCGCCAAAGCGCAAAATCACTTTTAATCGTCATATTGGTAGCGTGCGGCCGACGTTCTGGTAAAAGTTTGGCGCACCGTCCTGATATGACCTTAGATGTTGGTAGGACGTAAACAACAAAAAGCAACTGTTTGGCGCAACGTGTGGTAACGACCCTTACGTGCGCACGGCGTCTGCCTAGCGTTCGCATAACGTTATTCCAGCGATCTCCACGTGCTCCTAGCGTAGCCATAATATTGGCACCCGCGCATTGTCGGTTGTCGAAAGTTTTGTGCAAGCACAAAACTTCGCCGATCCGATGACGCACGCCACCGACTTTCGCCGTCCATCAACGAATAACAACGCGTGCGTAACGCTTCCAGACGTCTCCCGACGTTTCACCAAAAAGTGACACGTCGACACGTGTTGGCGCGAAACGTCGTAATGTGACAGCACCATTACATTCTCTCTGCCCGCACTACCTCAGAATTACCCATGCCGTCAACATGCCATAATGTAGCATGGGATTTGTAGGAAGCAGTTTCGTACCAGGGAGATGGCATTACACTCTGATTCCACCCCACCCCCCCTCCAGCAGCGTGTTATACCAGGTAGATGCCTTCCTCCACACATTTTATACCAGGGAGGTGGCATACTGTGATTTCCCCCCTCCCACTCCAGCAGTGTTATACCAGGGGGATGACATTATACTGTGGTTGCCTCCCTCCAGCAGTTTTATACCGGGGATGTAGCATTATACTATGATTGTCCCCCTTCATCACTTTTATACCAGGGAGATGGCATTATACTGTGATTGCTCACCCTCCATCAGTTTTATACCTGGGAGATGACATACTGTGATTGCCACCCAACAGCAGTTTTATACCGGGGATGTGGCATTATACTGTGATTGTCTCTATCCAGCAGTTTTATATCGGGTCAATCAATCAATAGTTCCGTCCTCTAGTCGAGGGTTGGATGCAATGGTTCTCCACTTGTCCCATTGGTGTGCTGTTCTGATAGACTGTCCACTGTGAAATATTTGTAAACCATGATGTTCTTGGTCTCCCTCTCCCTCTGCTGCCATTCACCTTCCCTTCCAACAATGTACGGTATATTGAATTCTGACGAATGATGTGGCCAAAATATATAAGTTTCTTTGTCTGTATAGTGGGTATATGGTATTATATAGTGATTCCTCCCCCTCCCTCTCCACTCCAGCAGTTTTATGTCAGGGAGATGGAATTATACTGCGATTTCCCCCCCCCCCCCACCAACCTATCCAGCAGTTTTATACCAGGAATGTGGCATTATACAATGGCTGTCACTTTTATACCAGGAAGCTGACATTACGCTCCACATACAACAGTTTTATACCAGGGAGATGGCAATATACTGTGATTGCCCCCCTCCAGTTTTATACTTGTGCACGATTGCCAGCGTGTATCAGAATGATTCTGAAGGGACACTTTATACCTCTACACCGGCATTAATGTGGCCAGGGTCTGGGGACCAGTGGTGTAAATATGGTGCGTCGCCATATGGCTGTACCGCGTGCAGTTTGGGTCGCCAGCCTCTGAGTGTTGGCAGCGGGTCTGTACAGTGTGGCTTTTACATCCAAAGCGGTACCGGACGTGGTAGCTGAATCGGTAGAGCTTGTGTCTCGCATGCGGAATATCGGGAGTTCGGTTCCCGGTCGAATCAAACCAATGACTTATAAAATTGATACTTGGTGCTTCCTAGCCTGGTGCTCGGTATTAATGGGATCGGGCAAGGACTAGTTAGCTCAGTGTCAGGATAATGTGACTGAGTGGGATATCAGCTCATGGTGCCGACGACCTGATTTCCCAGTGGGGCAGCACTATAAAGTTTCCATGGGTGCACACTGTCATCAGTCGCTACCCGTCCTGATATGACCTTAGATGTTGCCAGGATGTAGAACTCCAATCCAACAACCAACTAACCAACATATAAAGCGATTGATTGATTGGTGGTTGCTTTAGGCCGTGTCGGCAGCATAGGCCATATTCATGGCGAGAAATGTTTGTTTTTTGTTCAAACCATCGCTTTTACATGTAAAAGCAGACAATCAATTATGTGCCAATAGACACTCATTAAATCAGAAAGCTCACAATCATATATTTGTGGTCAAGGGAAACAAATTCCCATAGAAAAAGAACAGTTTTATTAATAATTGATAGAATCTATTTAGTAAACTATATGAGGTGGTACAGTCCAGCTGCCCTCAAAAAGGCTAAAATGTTTTCCTGTTTTACCTTAGTAAAAAGGTCATGCATACTGTCTGCAGTGTAGAACCGTTGGTGCAGGGCCAAAAAATCAACGCAACTTAGTAAAATGTGTTTGAGTGTCAGTGGGGACTGACACCCAATACATTCAGGGGGAGGTTCCCCATTGAGCAGAAAAACATGTGTAAGTGAGGTCACAGGCTGGGCTGAGGGCGTGCATACACCGGGCCACATTTGGACAAATTTGGGGTAGGTGACGTGCATAGGAGAGCAACACAACGCTATTCTAGGGAAGTTTGTTTTATTTAATGACGCCTCTAGAGCGCATTAATTTTTATAATCGACTATTGGACGTCAAACATATGGTCATTTGGACATATTTCTTTGGAGGAAACCCACTGCCGCCACATAGGCTGCTCTTTCCGATAAGCATTAAAGGGTCTGTTCTGGTCATACCATGGTGTTGTGCTGTGAATGCGTCATAAGAAGGCTGTTCTGGTCATGTCGTCACATTGTGATCTGAATGCGCTCTTCCTGCAAAGCCACAAATGGCCCTGGTACAGTAACACACCCACACCCACACATGGCTCCTGGAATAACCCTAGATGTTGCTAGGATGTAAAACCCCAACAAACAAGCAAACCCACACATGCACCTGGTACAGTAACACTGAAAGCAGTGCACTGTGACCGCCAACACCCACACATGCCTCCTGGAATAACCCTAGATGTTGCTAGGATGTAAAACCCCAACAAACAAACAAGCAAACACACACATGCCACTGGTACAGTAACACTGAAAGCGCTGCACTGTGACCGCCCACACCCACACATGCCTCCTGGAGTAACCCTAGATGTTGCTAGGATGTAAAACCCCAACAAACAAACAAGCAGATACACACATGCCACTGGTACAATAACACTGAAAGCAGTGCACTGTGACCGCCCACACCCACACATAGCTTCTGAAATAACCCTAGATGTTGCTAGGATGTAAAACCCCAACAAACAAACAAGCAAACACGGGTCACTCTCCTGAAAACTGGTCAGCATGAGATGGGATTTTAAAACATCAATAAAAACCTTCCTACTTATTTCTTTCCTTATACTTTTCATATTCATGTTCAGATTTGATGAAAGAAATAAGGGAAATAAAATAAAACTGTGTGCAACTTTGGTCTTTTTAGTTATGAACTGTTTTTGTACCAAAAAACCCCATTTTACAGTCAGCCATTTGTAACATGACATATGGGACGTGGTTGAATCCTTATTAACATCTTGTATTGCATTGATATATCAAACAAAACAGTTCCCAAATCAAAGAGGAAGTATGTATTAACATGTATGCATGCTTAAATTTAAAAAAAAAAAAATTTAATGTCTTCAGAAATAACATTACAAATTTCCGTCACACGTGTAACCGTGGTGTCTGGATGCCACACAAATATTGTACACTAATTATTCAGTGAATAAAGCATGGCTGGGAATTACTTTTTTTTATCAATATAAGCACTAGATATTTCTAAATATTATGCCATGATTAATATGCTTCTAAGTATGATATTATTTAATTCGGATTAGATATTTATTAAGCAGACTGTGTGGTGTCCTAAACATGTGTTACACGTGTGACACACATGTTATACTGCCATAAGAGATATCTTATTCATGGACTACACCTTTATTTTTGATCTCATCAATTTATATTTTACATAGATATAAAGGGGAGATTTGCAGCTTTCATTTGCAACCAAAAAATGTAAAAAAATTCAAATATTAAATTTTAACTCTCCATGTGACACTTCTGGCCAGTTTTCAGGAGAGTGACCCACTTAGTACACACATGCCACTGGTACAGTAACACTGAAAGCAGTGCACTGTGACCGGCCACACATCCGACTGGTAGGCCAATTGAGTTGAACATAATGTGAGCTGACAGTTGACACGCAGCCAAGGCGAAGTTCACTTCACGTGAATCGATAATGGATAGTCTCTTGAAAAAATACCAGCCCTCCTCCGCCATGCTGAATGCAACATCTTTGATGATTGGCTCAGCTGGAAGTGAGGCCCTTTTTTGAAGCATGACTCATGAGGACTCCCAGGGATCTCCAAAGGCCCTGTAATACTAAGACAGCTCACTCAGCCTGTACTGTGTAATCAAAATGATCAAACCCACCACTTGGTGTGCTGGCTGTTCTATTGGTAAAACAGGTGCTATATTATATGTATGAATGTATATATATGAATATGAAAGATGTGTGATGATGGCGATGCTGATGATGCTGGGTATTTGTTCATAGCAATTTCATATTGATGTGTATTCATACTGACCTATCTCATGTATAATATAATTGTATGTGTTTACATGTGAAACACCAACCAGCAGCCGGGCTGATCAAACCCACCACAAGGCGGCACTGCAAAATTTACATTACCATGGGAGAGATAGGGAGTGAGCCATCTTTATTATAGGGTCTTTGACTCCTCCTAACCGGGTGTTGAATGAAGGAAACAACACCGTTGATGCTTCAAGTCTTTCCCAATTTATTCCACCTAGGTCAGAATAGAAGCGACCTACCACTGCCCAGCAGTAAACGGATGAAAGATCTCTGTGGTTTTGCGGAGTTCTGCGATTTTTTATATTTACTTATTAACATTAAGCAACCACTACATTATATACATCCTGATTCCTTGCTTTTTCAGCATGTAGTAACTCCAGGTTCCAAGTATGCTCCACTAGTCTTATTGCCCATAAGGTGGGGACAATTCCAATATAACCTTTGAAGGATATCCAAGGTTGGCTCAAAATCTGTGTTTCTCTGCAGTAACCCTGGAGAAATTATTTCAAAATGACACCAAATGTCACCTTTCAAAGAACAAGTGTTCAACCTTGACGTAAGGACAGTGTAAAGTCGACGGCTGGTGGTTTGAGTGGTGTAGATAGGCTAATAAGAAATCAATACAGGCAAGGAAGGAAAGTAGATATAGAGTGAAAGGTAGGAGAGTGAGACTCCCTCATTGATTGTATATATAGTTTCAAGAAACAAGATGGTGGTGATCACATGATCCAGTCTTCCAATCACTAACAGGCATTCCTCTATCCACCAATGAGGGTTCAATATCCCTGTAACCAAGGCATGGTTAGATCTGGCTACAGTGCCCTGTTGTGTCTGTTTACTGCTGTAAAGCGTTGCTTGGATACTGTCTTACTATTACTGGTGGCAGTATTTAGATGATCCATAAATAACAGTTGGGGGGGGGGAGGGGGTGTGTGAGGAGACTTCCCAAAGACTGTCCCACATGTCAAGAAGTGATCCTCTCTCAGGTCAAGAAGTGACGCTCTCTCTCAATCTATATTGATATACAATTTCTATCTTTAATTAGTAATGGATCACCAACACCACATATACCTCATATGCCTTTGGTTTTATATACCATCTACCATAATATAGACTAGTTTGCAATTTATTATAGAGTTGTTCTCCATAGCCCATATCTCAAATATCGGAAAATTTTACAACAGGTTGCAAAATAAAATTGCATTAGCCTACCTAGAGATACTGCATACAAACAATTAACGTGGCCTAAAATCAAAAATACCTGAAAGTGCAAATTACGTGGTGAAAGTCAGGCTAAACAAAGTTAGATTCATGGTGTCAGCATGCTTAGTGCGACTTATGAATCAAATTTTCATGTTTTTGTGTAATCTTTAATGACTTATTACTTACTTTTTGTATAGTTGTAGGACTTTTCAGTACTTACTTTTTGCATTTTCAAAAGTAAGCACTTTTTTAAAGTGTTTTTATGACCAATACGAACCCTGTGATGCTGGAACTCAGCAGACTGGGGTATGGCTTCAGCTTATATGACAGAAGATGGAGCAGGTGGTGGATATCACACACATGAAGTGGTATTTTATCTAATGCAAAATATTTCCTAAGTCTATTTCACTGCAATATATATTAGAAACAAATGCATAGCAAGAAGCGAACAAGGTTTGGTCATCAAGACCCATATATGGTTTACAAGTGCATCGTGAGTTGTGGGATGTGGTGCAGGATAAAGCTGCGAGTGGCACCAACCCCATTACATGCTGAAAAAGCTGTGGAATTTCTTCATTTTGATCCTTTAAAAAAATAGTTTTAATGGTCCTAAAAAGTACTTTAAAAAGAAGCCTGAAAAAAGAGTGAGAATCCTGCGTCAATCCTTCCTGAGGCAGGCACCAGCGGAACTCGGTAATACCCGTATTTTCTATGACTGATTCCCAAAGAACTGGCCCCACAAATCACCACAAAGTGAGTCGCATAACTTACTAAATGCTGATTTTTACGACTTCCTGGCGGACACAGTCTGGCAGTGCTGGACTGAGCACCTGGGGCTACCTGGTGGTAATTAATTGTCGCTCCCTGGAAGGTGCACTCTCCCACTGAGCGCTCAGTGATTATTGAACACAGACTGCTCACCACGGTGATGGGCTCATATAATAATTAAAGCTGCATAGTCCGATGAAGCATCAAATTTTCAAAACTAGAACACTCATCTAGATTTAATTTTACATATCTAACTTAAGCCGTGTTCACACCCACAACTTTAGGCCAAACTAGATAAGGTGAACTAGAGGAGGCGACCTAGGCGTGAAAGTGAGTCGTGTCCACACTTGCAGTACTTGGGTCGGTTTAAGGCGGAAATCGATATCTGCGCATGAGCAAGTCCATACTAACCAGCGCCACTTTCGGTTAGTCGATGTCGCCACGAGAGAGTGTGGGTTTGACCTAGATATGTATGGACTGAATTGTATTGTTTTGGAACGGTCAAAACTTCTGCTGGGCAGTGAAAACCTAAAAATAAATGATAAAAAAAATATCTGTGCACACCTAGTGGTTTCATAGACCATATATATAATATGCGCTTTTGATCGACCGGAAAATCAACAAGCTCAAGTCTCGACTGCGCATGCATGTGACATGCTTAAGCCGCCTCAAGTAAACCGGTACCGTCCACACAAGCAAGATGGGCCGACTTAAGCTAGTTCGCTTCATCAATACTACCTCGTGACGCGGTTTACTTGAGGCGAACTAGTTGAGGCGAATCAGCCCTAATCCACCTCAGCGTCGCGTCCACACGGCGAATGTGAGTCGAACTATAGGAGGCGAACTAGTTGAGGCGACTTAACGCCCAGGGGTGAACACGGCTTTTGATACTGATGCACTTAGTAAGCATATGTTGGAACATAGAAGGGCACATTGAGTCAAGTTAATAGAACCTGTTAGTGCATAAGCCAAGCCTACGGTGTTAGAGTTTTGGCATGCTTGCCAAAATTAATGTTGCATGTTTGCACTTCAAACATCTCCAAAGTTAGCCATTTGACATAAACATTACTTCAAAATAAAATAAGGTAGATTATAACAATCAATTTAATATATTTATCTGAGGAAAATTACAGAAACTAAAAACCATCGAACTATGCAACTTTAACCAAACAAGTCAGCAGCAGCAGCAGCATAATAGTCACCGCGGGCGTGGGTCGGTGGTTGGTTGTGCTGGGACTGTCTTACGTGGTGGTGTCACCTACAATGACTGAAGCTTTCCCTCAGTACATGGCAATACGTTTGGAGCTGCGGCCCCACGTTCACAGATGCCCAGACGTGGGTCGTTCTGGCCGGTGTTTGGTGTCCCGTTGCAGCCCTACCTTTCAAATTGATATTATAAACTCACTTTGAAATATACAAGTGAAGTGGGCGAGACTACTCGACTGATTATTTGTGGGCTCGCATTTTGCCATTATGCGCGGGCTCGCAACTGCCACATTTGCGAGGCCGGGTTCCCTTCTGTAAAGCGTTGCTTGGATACGTCGATTGTGACTATCCTAGCAACAATAGGAGGTCGAGCGTTCGGACCCAGACCCATCAGACGTGTTTTTGCACGCTCTGATGTTTTAGCCGAGATTTAGGCCTTATTTCTTGAAATTCTAAACTTGTTTAACGTAAATAAGCATGGGAGGGGATTTATCTATAATAATATAACCTGATATAAATATCCTTTAGGCCGATAAATGCATGCAAAGGCAAAATGCAGTATTTAGATGAAACTCTGGCTGGCCGCCTTTAGTACGGGGTGGACACCGACGGAGACTGACTACCTGCAGACGGGACGAGAGGCTGCCGTGGCCCGCGGCAAGGCCAAGGAAATTCACAAGGAAATAATTACATAGCATTAACACGAAGGCTCGCCTTAAGCGGGGGGTGGAATAGCCCGACGGTTAAACAAGCAAATAGTTTCTGATGATAAAACCTCGTAGGGTTCTTGTTTCAGATATATGGATTGCAGTGGAAATGTGCTAGCCAATAGTCCACACTAGATAGGATACTACTTTGTGTATCATGGTGCATGTGTATGTGTAACAGTGTGTAGTGACCAGACGGTATGGCCGATTGAGTTGAGTGTCCATCTCCCGTTTTGGTATATCGTGAGATTGGAACCCATGGGTTCGAGCCCTGGTCGAATCAAACCAATGACTTAAAAATGTATACTATTTGTAGCTGCCCAGCCAGACGCTCGGCACTATTAGGGCATGGCTAGGACTGGTTGGTCCAGTGTTAGGATAATGTGACTGATTGGGATATCAGGTCATGGTGCTGGTGACCTGGTCTCCCAGTGGAGTAGCACTATAAAGTCACCATGAGTGTGCACTGTCACAACTCGGTACCCGTCCTGATATAACCTTAGATATTGCCAGGACGTAAAACTCCCAACCACTAACCAACCACCACATCAAACACCACCTCGTCCACCCCCTCCAGGACCCCACACCCCACATCCCCCCACCCTCTCCAGCACCCTATCCCCCCTTCCACCATCAACATCAACAGTAACCCCTCAACCAACACCAGCACCCGTCCCAGTTATACCCCAGTCACACGAGGCCTGCGTTCGCTAACGATCGATTCGCGACGTCAAAACGTCCTCCTTAGGCCCTGATTGAGTGCTGTTGCAAGGAGGTTGCTGCTGCTGCACGGGCAACCTCCTTACGCCCTGTTCCGGCGGCGCCATTCAAAATGGTTGGTGCCCTGGCGCCGCCCTGGGTTCGTGCTAACACATGCGATGCTGCAGTCACCATGTGGTCGGCCCCGACATGGCGCCGACATGGCGCCTACAACGTATTTGAATCAGTGTATCGAATGGAACGCTGGGTGGTTGGCGTCCTGTTGGGCGTAGGGAGGTTGGCGGCGAACGCTGGCTCTCGTGTGACTGGGGTATTAGTTGGTGTTCTGTGACGCAGTGGCGATCACCGACAGTCTACCGTGGTCGGCCGACTCGCGCCGACCCGTCGGAGTTAATGGCCTTTGTCTGCGTCGGCGAGAATGGTGACAAGTTTAATGATGAAGCCTCGTCATAATGGTCATTTAACTGTTGGTGTCCATTCAACGGCCCAGGTCACATTAGCTCCTTCACATACGTACACGATGTATGTACGTAGATCCACACACACACACACACACACACACACACACACACACACACACACACACACACACATACACATACACACATCAATATGCATATATATCAGCATAATAAAATCAGTATGTATGTATTCTGGCATAGGTTTTACTGTCTTTTGAAGCATGTTTGTTTCCAGAAATAAATTGTGAGTGACAGAATCATATCCACCTTTCCCTGCAAACGTGGCCTTCACCGCCGACATGGTGTAAAACCACCACAACTGAATCCATGCGGAGAGTCAGGGGTTTGAGTCCCAGCCGAGTCAAATCAATTACCTACATTTTGTTGTTGTCATCACCCTGGCCTGACGCTCGGCATTACTAAAAGTAGGACATGGACTGGTTTGCTCATTGTCCGGATAATGTGACTGACTGGGGATATCGGGTCATGGTGCTGGCGGTATAGTCGCCCCGCACTATAAGGTTGTCATAAGTGCATATTGTGAAAAGTCGACACTCGTCCTGATATGACCATAGATGTTGCTAGGATGCAAAACCCTAACAAACACTGTTATCTTCGCTAAAAATGAGGGGCGTATTTGTGGAAATATGCGGGTCACAGATGAACAGCCTGGAGCAGGAATAACCACCATCATGTAGTAGCAAGTAATTATACAATAGCAAAATATTAAAGCAATATTCAGTGGATACCAAGTAGTATTATAAACCCGTGGGTTCAAGCCAGGCGCTCGGCATTATTATGATAGGGCAAGGACTGGTTGGGTCAGTGTTAGGATAATTTGACTGAGTGGGATATCAGGTCATGGTGCTGGCGGCCTGGTCTCCCAGTGGGGCAGCATTATAAAGTCGCCATGAGTGTGCACTGTCACAAGTCGGTACCCATCCTGATATGACCTTAGATGTTGCCAGGACATAAAACAACAACAAACAAATAACAAATGTATAAATCTAAACATTCTAGATCTTCTTTCCTGTTCAGAGTGATTGGTTTTAGACGGCATGTTATATTTTTCCTTGTCTTTTATGCTGTAGGTTTTTGGTGTGTTTGAAGGGTACAGGTGCAAAAACCGACAAATGCCATTGGGGCTGAAATGAAACTATGACTACCGCATTTATGCTCGAACTACCGTCCTTCGATAATCAAATCCGCCCCCCCCCCGCAAAAGCTGGCACAATGCCCTACTCAATATTAAATTGATACTTTAACTGGAAAGCACAACTACTTCTATTTGACAGAGAACAACTAGAATGGATTTGTCGTTTTTTTGCGCCTGAACCCTTCATATAGATATATTTTAGTTTACCAAATTGTAAGCATGATTAATTTGAGAGGCAGTTTAATTTGAGAGGCAATACTATACTTTGAGTGTGGGTTGTCACAGGTCGTTACCTATCTTGATATGACCTTAGATGTTGGGGTGTAAAACTCCAGGAAGCAAAGAGCTAATCTGACAGCTGGTGTGATAAGCCACTATTTGGGACACCAGCTGTGCAGTTCATTCTACGTATTACCAACAATTCTTTATGCATTGTACAATTTATTACAAATTCAAGATAAAGCTCTAATAGTAATGCACTCCTTTTAGGAATCATAGTGATAATAATATTAAAAACTAACAATTTAGTTTCTAGGCATGATGGAGCTCCTACGTATGAGTATTACCATACAGGATGGCCGCATCTGTAAAGTGCTCTTGATATGACCTTAGATGTTGCCAGGACGTCATGCTCCAATAGCCAACGACTGTAGAGTGCTAGGTCTTGGATTCGAAACCCG
The DNA here is from genome assembly GCA_030323885.1 of Branchipolynoe longqiensis. Taxonomy (NCBI): domain Eukaryota; kingdom Metazoa; phylum Annelida; class Polychaeta; order Phyllodocida; family Polynoidae; genus Branchipolynoe; species Branchipolynoe longqiensis. The sequence continues at coordinate 78,172,046 of CM059187.1, forward strand.
GCCGAGTCAAATCAATGACATAACAAATTAATGCTTATCTCTACCTAGTTTGGCGTTCAACATTAATAGGATAATGCAAGAACTGGCTTGCTTAGTGTCAGGATAATGTAACTGAGTGGGATTTCAGATCATGGTAAAATGCAGCCTGGTCTTCCAGTGCAGCAGAACTATAAAGTCACCATGAGTGCGCGCTATCCTAAGTCAGTACCTGACTTCATGCCCTTAGGTGTAATTTGTGTGTCGTTGTTTTACGGCCTAGGAACATATACGGTCATATCAGGACCAAAGTCATTGATTTCACTAGACCAGGGTTCGAACCTACGAACCCATGGGTTCGGATCCCCCGATCTCCCAAAACAGGAGACAGTAGTATTATTAGTATTGCATATATGCAATACTAATAATTATAATACGTAGACACAAACTAAATCAATGTCCGTATTTAAGCCTACAATGCCTACCGTAATAGCCCAAAGATACGAAAATATCGACAGTACATAATAGACTTTGGTACTGAGGGCAGCCATATCATTTATTGATCTATCTAGTGTTAGGTACACTATCGATTCTATTTTCAGATATAAGTCAGGAACCTCTATCTTAAAGCGGCATCATCCGGTGAAATCAACACATTCCCAAAATCAACTCTGGCGGCCTGATTTCCCAGTGGGGCAGCACTATAAAGTCACCATGAGTGTGCACTGTCACGAGTCGGTACCCATCCTGATATGACCTTAGGTGTTGCCAGGACGTAAAACCCTAACAACCAACCAACTGTCTATACAGCAACACATCCTTTTAATAGTGAACCAGTGTCAATGTTTTGGTTTTTATAAATGTGTTGCTTTCATCAGACCATGCAACTTTGAATAGTCGTTTTGAATAGATAGATGCCAGAAATAAGCAGGTCGTGAAAGATGGGGATATTATACCAGTATAAAACTGACTAAACACTGCCCCATCACATTTACTCGTTGTAGTATTTAGCCTAGTGTCAACCATAAGTAATGCTGGGCCTATCCTTCTTCACCCAAATGTGATGTTGGGTCCAACTCGAACCAAGACAAGCGAAGTGTTAGACCTAGTATTAAGCGAGAGCAGCTCCAGGTCTAATCTGGATGAATAATAAACCCAGGACTAGTCTTAAATGCGTGTAGTGCTAGGCATAGCAGTATGTAATGTTGTGCCCAGTGCTACCCGATAGACTAGCTTGTCATTCTAGCCGCGCGGTGCATTGTGGGATGTGTGGAAGAAAAACTAACCCACACGAAGCACATGGCACATGCTAATACACTGGGTGCAGCTATGAAATGTGCTAGTTTCAGATCATCTCAGCTCTTGTTTGAAACATAGAATACAAACTAAAAAAATATATATAATAAATTAAGATGTTAATCTTTTATCCAGCATTGCATTTACATTATTCTAATCAGCACATCTTATGTCATCTGCATTTAGATCTAGATCTAGACAAATCTGGTCACTCAGACTAGTGTTAGAACCATAGCCAGAGTCACTTTTACTTATTTTATTCATGTTTGTATTTATATCCTATTGTTAATGACATATGTAGAGCTAAAAAATGAGTAGAGTTAATCAGACATTGGTTATATATTTCTCTGAAACAAGTGTCTGTTCACACATTTGGCATTTTAATATTTAGAACAAGAATTAATAATGGTGATGTGGATATCACTCAGCCTTACACTAAGTTAAAGTGACTGATTGTTTTTTGTGGAATTGTATGTTTCTTAGCTCAAAATGCTTAACTATGGCTAGTTTTGTCTTAAATATATTCATTATATCATTAAATTGCATGTGTGCATCCATGTTTATGACAAATTGTTATGTATTTCTAATAATTTTGAATAAAATCTAAGTTTTTCCCTACACGTATCGGCAAACTCAATGGCCGGGCACATTCGTTTTGCTGCTAACACTGTTTTCAGTGCATGCGCAGTCGGAATGACGATCTACTCTATTGTAATATTAGATCTAGCATTATTCTAATGCAATGGTTGAGCCGAGCGAGGATTAACCGAATGCAGTATTGAACTTCATGTTAAGCAGTGGAGTGGTGTAACTAGTATTAATTGAGCATATTTTTTTGGGATGGGTGGAGCTAGCTTTCCTCAAATGTTTGTTTCTTTTCTAGTGTTAACCAAATTTAGTTTTGGGCCTAGAAGCTCCGAGTGCGGTATTTGCATATCATTAACCTTGTGAAGACTCAGGTTCAACTAGGAAGGGAAGGCTTTCGTATAATCTCAGCTGATACACACAAGGTTTGTAAGGTACAGTAGAGTGGAAATGTAGCAATTTTAACAACTAGGTCGAGTAGCCAGTGGTTGAGTAACGCCTAATTACGTACTTAAGTTAAATAAGGTGGTCATTTGTCGGTATGGCAGTATAAAAATATAGGGCCTACAGAGCTGCAGGTAATACAGGTTTTCCTACTTACAGTTTGCAGTTTCCTAATGACGGATTGAAACTGTGACACAGTGCAACGTTCGTACGGATCCTTGAAAACCTGGGAAGTCCTAGAATTTGATAATTCAGGTTTCCAGGCCTGTAAAGTGTGGAATTTGAGATCATTGAAAGTCCTTGAAAATAGAAAATCATGACCATATTTTTGTTAAAGCCTATTTTCGCCGACGTGCCCAAACTTCAATCAGTGATGTTTTTGTATTAAGTGATTTTTGTGGGTTCCTTATCCTGCCTCTTTATTTTGATATTAAATCCATTCATATGCTATATAGTCCTTCTTATTTCTCATTCTTATTCACAATTAACATCAGCTGTGTTTCGGGGCATTTTAATTTAATATACGTCTTAAAAGCATCCTGGTGTTAACTAGTGGTATTTTATATGCTGTTCCAAGTTCCAAGAAATTGTAAGCCAACAGAAATTAAGTGTGGTAAAGTCTAGTAGGGAGGGGTGGCTGGCTCCTGCTGTGCTGCCTCCATGTCATCTGCCTGCCACACCCCCTGCCCAGCTCTTTTATTCAGATGGAACGCATTCAAAATACAGGTACACAGTTGCTGGGAGACTCCTCAGTCAGAGACAGAAACATGGCATTTCATTGGTTGAACTCCCACTAGCCCCCTCCCCCCCTCCTCCCCCCTCCTGCTGGGTAAGGGGGTGGGGGAGCCAACCCACCCACCCCAAGACAGATACATATTTTTTCATCAAGTTCACCAATCACACTTACATGGGAGTATCAACCTTATTTATCTTTACCTAACACCAGTGGTCACCAGTCCCCTAGATTGGGACAAGTCCAAAATAGTAAGAGTTTCTACATGCCTTACTTTGAGAATTACATATTGCATCATTTTTAGTTCAACAAACTGCCACCAGGTGGGGCAAAGAGGGCTCACCACACCTACCTCACTCACTCACTCACTCACTCACTCACTCACTTCACCTACCTCCCACCTCCAGCCCCCATGCATTGTCACCTGTGTGCTAACACTCCGTCAGATATTGCCATCTGTAAATCATACCATAACAGGCACACAGAACTCAGTTTCTTAACTTAATTATTGTACCCATTTTGTGGTATTCTTCACAGACTATTTGTCTGGGTGAAGAAACCACAGTCTGCAGCAACTTTATATGCTGTCCTTAGTTTCAGTATTTACCTCCCTTTATACAATATATGATACCAACAGACTTCAATTCAGTAATACATGTAAATATACGAATACAGTAATAATTGTCCAGAGTTCTTATCTCAACTGGTTATATTAGAACGTTAGAACAATCTGATATTAATTATCACCGTACTTAATATACATAATCTACCATGGTTTCACAACTTGGTTTGAATATTATGCATATGCAGTTACCAACATGATAGAATGAATTAGGCAGGTCGCCAGGTCGATTAAGGAGTCGAAGGCCTGGCGGGCCCTCAGGTAGGTCCTCTCGCAGCCTGTCGTCGACGTACACCAGGGTATGAAAGTCCTCACGCCGGAGGACCCAGGCCAGGGCTGTGGTGACCCAGACACAGACCGCCCCTGAGGACCAGCAGCCAAAGGGAAGGGTGAGGTCCACGTAGGTGGTGCCGTCGAGGGTGATGCCGTACAGCGGGTAAGCGAGGGGGTCGGCTCGGAGATGACGGTAGGCCCTGGAGATGTCAGCGGTCCATATGTAAGCGGCGGCGCCCTCGTGGAGGAGGTGGTGCCCCATATCTGCGACACAGGGAAGTTTATACGTGTGGGGTCTCCCAAGGTACTCCCATCGGGGGATGCCGACATTTCACTGCCCCCCGGAGGGTAGGGGAGGTCAATTATGACCCTCCTCTTCCCCGGGTCTGACTTGGGCTGGGTCATCATGTGGGAGACCTATGCCCAGGGGGTGAAGGGGGGAAATGTGCCGAGGGCACGGTGGGCCAGCTCGGTGGCGACGAAGTCCCAGAGGTGGGTCTCATGCTCACGGGCCTCCCGGTGGTTAGTGTAAGTGGGGCATGGAGGGGCATCGGCGGAGTAGTTGGCGGGAGTAGTTCAAGGAGGCGAGCCTGCCAGGCCGGGATGTTGAGGCCTGAGTGAAGGGGAATGCGGGCGGCAACAAAATCATGGAGGCCCTCATCACGGAGGGCTGCATAGGCCCTGTTGAAATCTGGGTAGCGTGCCCAGGCCTCGCCGTGAATATGGCCTATGCTGCCGACACGGTGTAAAGCAACCACCAATCAATCAAAACTGGACATGTGGGGCCAGATGGAGAGATGGGTGGGGCGGTACTCGTGGGGGCTGGGGCGGGGCTGCGAGGGGAAGCCAGCTCAAAGTCGGGCTCGGACTTGGCGGAGGTGTGCAGGTCGGGGTGGCAGCCAGGTGGCGGCGGGGGGCTCCAGCCCCGCCGGGACCTGCCCCCAGAGGTGGGGACGGGAAGGGGGGGGGGGGGGGGGCGGGGTGTGGCGGGCGGTGAGTAGGGAGAGGCAGGCGGCAAGATGTGATGGGGCGACTGCGGCGACATCTGAGAGGGGGGGCCGGGGCAGGGCGGGTCATGCTGTGGCGACTCCTGGCGGTGAGGCGACATCTCGGGTGACGCAACTGAGAGGTGCGGCGACATCTGAGGAAGCGGGAGTGCCAAGGGTGACGTGATGTAGCAGTCACACTACGACGACAAGGCCGACGACAGCCCAACGACTTGTCGTTTTGCTCTGTCGTCGGCTGTCGCTACGGTGTCGTTATGTTGTCGTTCGGCTGTCGCCGCGACACCTCCGCGACAACTCCAGTTTCTCCACTGTCGCCCGGTTGTCGTCGGGTTTTTGTGCATGTTGAAAAACCTCGACGACAGCCGGCGACAGACGCTGTCGTTCGGCTGTCGCTACGCTGTCGCTACGCTGTCGCTACGCTGTCGTCTTGTCGCTAAGCTGTTGTTAAGCTGTCGCCGGGGCCGTTTGGTATGTTTGTACCGTCCCATTTCTTCATATATCATATGAAGACTGCTTCCTAACAGGTCCGCCGCATAGTCTAACACACATGTTTGTACCGTCCCATTTCTTCATATATCATATGGAGACTGCTTCCTCACAGGTCCGCCGCATAAACCTACATGTTTGCACCGTCCTATTCTTCATATTTCTCATGGAAACTGCTTCGTGTGTGTCTGTGTGTGTGTGTCTGTGTGTGTGTCTGTGTGTGTATCTGTGTCTGTGTGTGTGTCTCTGTGTATGTGTGTGTGAGTCTCTGTGTGTGTATCTGTGTGTGTGTCTGTGTGTGTGTCTCTGTGTGTGTCTCTGTGTTGGTCTATGTGTCTGTGTGTGTCTCTGTGTCTGTGTCTGTGTGTGTGTGTGTCTCTGTTGTGTCTCTGTGTGTGCGATAAACCACACACTCACACTCACTCACATTCACACTCACTATCACACTCACATGTTTGTACCTACCCATTTCTTCATATATCATATGGAGACTGCTTCCTCACAGGTCCGCCGCATAGTCTAACGCGCATGTTTGTACCGTCCCATTTCTTCATATATCATATGGAGACTGCTTCCTCACAGGTCCGCCGCATAAACCAACATGTTTGAACCATCCTATTCTTCATATTTCTCATGGAAACTGCTTCGTGTGTGTCTCTGTGTGTGCAGTGGTGTGTCTCTGTGTGTGTGTCTGTGTGTGTATCTGTGTGTGTGTATCTGTGTGTGTGTATCTGTGTGTGTGTGTCTTTGTCTGTGTGTGTGTCTCTGTATGTGTCTCTGTGTTGTGTCTGTGTGTGTGTGTCTGTGTGTGTGTCTGTGTGTGTGTGTCTGTGTGTGTGATAAACCACTCACACTCACTATCACACTCACTATCACACTCATACTCACTATCACACTCACTATCACACTCACTATCACACTCACTATCACACTCACTATCACATTCACACTCACTATCACACTCACTATCACACTCACTATCATACTCACACACACACAGCAACAGAGACACAAAGACACAGAGACACACACAGAGACACACACACAGAGACACACACACACACAGAGACACACACACACACAGAATGGGACGGTCCAAACATGGCTCAGTTTAGCTTGCCTTGAGGGATGTTAGGACCGTCCCAAATATGAAGACTGCTTCCTAACAGGTCCGCCGCATAAACCTACATGTTTGCACCGTCCCATTCTTCATATTTCTCATGGAAACTGCTTCGTGTGTGTCTTGTGTGTGTAGTGGTGTGTCTGTGTGTGTGTCTGTGTGCGGGTCTGTGTGTGTCTGTGTCACACTCACTATCACACTCACTATCACACTCACTATCACACCCACACTCACACTCACACTCACATTTCTTCATATATCATATGGAGACTGCTTCCTCACAGGTCCGCCGCATAAACCTACATGTTTGCACCGTCCCATTCTTCATATTTCTCATGAAGACCATAATTATCAGTCGCCTCCTCCAGCCTTATATCAATGGACAAATGCGACTGATGCTTTTCTGTTCGCACCACCTTGTCCCGGCTGTCCGTAATTATCAGTCGCCTCCTCCAGCCTTATATCAATGGACAAATGCGACCGATGATTTTCTATTCGCACCACCTTGAAGACTGCTTCCTAACAGGTCCGCCGCATAAACCTACATGTTTGCACCGTCCCATTCTTCATATTTCTCATGGAAACTGCTTTGTGTGTGTCTCTGTGTGTGTAGTGGTGTGTCTGTGTGTGTGTCTGTGTGCGGGTCTGTGTGTGTGTCTGTGTCACACTCACTATCACACTCACTATCACACCCACACTCACACTCACACTCACATTTCTTCATATATCATATGGAGACTGCTTCCTAAAGTCCGCCGCATGTTTGTACCGTCCCATTTCTTCATATATCATATGGAGACTGCTGTTGTGTCGCTCGGCTGTCGCTACGCTGTCGCCGCGCTGTCGTCCGCTTGTCGTCCAACTTGGCCCGAATTTGCATATGTCGTCGGGTTTTCACAAAATCCAAGTCGCTGGGCTGTCGTCGCCGCTTGTCGTCGTAGTGTGACAGCCACATGACCGAGTGCTCTGTCGTTGGGGCCGGTGTCAAGGGGGTTATCGGGAGTGGTGGGGGAGCCCCGGGGGGCCTGGAGAGGCAGCAACGGGGGGCGGGGTGGTCGGCGGTGTGGATGATAGCACCCCGGGGGGCGGCGGCAACGGCTAACCACATCAGGGCCGGGGTTGGCGGAGAGGCTGTGGTCATGGGGTGCCGTGGGGGGTGGCACCATCTGGGTGTGCAGGGCGGAGGGTGCAACGGCGGCGGTCGGGGCAGCATGACTTGGGTGACGGGGGGTTGGCTGCGGTCTGGGTGGCACGGGGAGGAGGAGCGCTGCCTATGGATCAAAAATCCACTGAGGGGCCCCCACCATTGCGCGCGCGCTCATGGTTCTTCTTTGTCTATCAGACAGCTTCGCTGTGATTTGAGGAGTCACCTGACGTAGGCGCAGGCATGTCCTCCTTGTCGGCATGCGCCTCGCCGGTCGCTGTGCGGTCACACGAGGCGGATTTGCGGTTCCACGCAGCACAAGGCGTTCTGTATGCCTCTCTGGTGTATGGGGTGCGTGCGTCGGCCTGTGAGGTGCGGGGGTGGCTTTTGCTGCGGGCCGACTCAGCGGCTCGGGAGGTGGAGTTTGTGCCCCCGCCGTCGTCACAACGACGGTGAGAGCCTCGAGGCGGATGGCGTTGATGGCGACTGGGTCGTGCAATCCGTCAGGAAGCCTGCCGGCCACGGAATCATCAGGTTGTCGCAGAGAATCATGATGGGTGAGAGCGGGGATGGAGTCGGAAGTGAAAGGTTGGGTGGTGGGTGGTGGGTGGGTGGGTGGTGGTTGGATGTCGGTTGGGTGGGTGGTGGTTGGGTGGCAGTTGGGTGGTGGGACCCGAGCATCCGGAGGGCGAGGCTCTACTCCTCTGTGGAATCCTCCACCTTCTTCATCACCTCCGCCCCCCCTCTCCACGAAATCGTGGGGGAAAACATAGCCGGCGGGTATACCGGTTCGCTTGCCGCTGTGTTGCGTCTCGGCGGACTCCAGGATCTCGCGGCGGCCTCAGCAGCAGTTGTGGGGCTGCGTTGTAGGGCGTGGGAGGGGCGTCTGCCTTCCAGTGTCGGGCAAGGCGCTGGTACTGCGGGTGAAGGGCGGGCTGGCTGGCTGGTAGGGCAGCACCGTAGGCCGTAGAGACTGGTGGGGCGGCGGCCAGGGGGGGGGGGGGGGCTGTGTGGTGGCTGGAGGCGGTTGGGTGGAGGGGTGGGTGACGGCCATCGCCTCCATGATCCCCGCGAAGCACTCCATGGTGGGCACGTTGGCGTCCATTGTCGCCTCGGCGGAGTCCGGGACAGTGGTGTCTGGCGCTATCCTGGTACTGCAGCGATCTTGGCCTTGGGCGATTGACGGCATGATAGGTCCTGGAGGAGTAGGCCCCAAAAAATTAGTGCAGCTCTGGGAGGCAGGAGACGGAGTGGCTGGAGGCAGCGGCAGGCCGCGTTATAAGGGGAGGGGGGGGGGGCGGGGGGGGCATTACGGGAGGGATGACGTAAGGGGAAAGGTGCGGGGGGGGGGGGGAGTCATCCGCCGCGAATCAAATGCAATGCAAGCATTACGACCAATTGGAATATTATTATAATGACTTTATAGAAATAACTGAATGATTTAAATATGATTAAAAACAGTTTTCTTAATGTTTTACACTGGGATTTTTCACTAAACGGTCCTGGAAAATCCTGGAATTTGATATGTTAAAATGGGTATGAACCCTGCAGTGTTTATATGCTGAAAGTTAGGGTTGGTACCCTCCCAGTCTTATCCATCCTTATAGGCCCTATTCTTTAAACTTACTTTGCACGTATAAGCACATACTTCCCGATGACCAAATTCTGCAGAATTCTTGTACAGTTGTCCTAGTAATTATTTTACATTAGATAAAATACCACTTCATGTGTGTGTGTGTGTGTTCACCACCTCCACCACACCTTCCATGTACCTGGGTGTCTGGAGGCTTTCTTGTCTCTGGCTCCTTGAAGAACCTTTAAAAATCGATTATCCCAACAATTTGACCATACAGAGTTATACCATCAGAAAATGTAAGGGTATGGAATTTTAATCATTTTACCCTCTGGCAAATGCTATAATTAAAAATAAGCCTTTAAATTAAGTGAGAGAAAAAAGGGAAATCAAATCAATTACCAGCCAAGAGTGTGGTTCATTATTTCCCTAAGGACAAACATGGTGAAGGCATCCGTTAGCTTTTCATTGCCTTAACATAATTAAGGAACTAATCAACTGGGGAAAATATGCGTAATTTAGAACCTAAACAGACACATCACAAGGTTATGGCTCATGAAGTCCACAGTGGTTTCTGAATTGTGACTTTATTTTGCCTAGTAGTTGGGTCGTTCTCTGAAGCTGGGTACCACTTTTGTGAAATGAAAACATCTAACATAATAACAGAAAACATTCCAAATAATAGCAGAATCCATATTCATATGAAGCTTTACATACTGTGGATGTGTCGGAGTTGGAAAAAAAGGTATTTCACTTTTTGAATTTGATCTGACCAATAGGAAAATATGTCCCACATAACATGGAATATATACACACATTCATAACATCATGTTTAACATACCAATGCATTCAAACTAAATTTTATTGACTACAGTTAAGTAAACAAAATTATGTCTTACACGAAAAAAGCAGAAACAAAGTTGGAAAAAAAGAAGTGTTAATTTTGATATAAATGTGTAAATATGTAAAATTTCGCCTTTTCACTTTAGCTCAAAATCATATAAAGATACTTGATCCATTTTGTGGAATAGATCAAATACATGTGGTATTGCTAACATACTTAAATAACAAGAGGCAATAATAATCATTTGACATACTTTTGAAAAAAAGAAGTAATTAATTATGTCCAACGTAGCATGGAAACCACATAAGTGCTACCCAGTTTCAAAGAATGACCCACTTCCCGTTGACGTATGCATGTGTTATTACAATGCATGTGCAATAACAGGCCAGGTTTAGTATTTTTGTTTGATCTACGTGTTAGAAAGCTAATAGCACTACCTTATTGAACTGGCACCTGGTGTATGTACACACCAAGTGGGTTCGGTAGGTAACACAAGTTCAATGTGGCTACACTGTGGCACATTGCTATGGCTAGAGCGGTAGTTGTTCTGGATTCGGACACGTTTTACATCGAAACTATTCTGTAAGTTTCATATATTCCTATAATAATAAATTTAAGAGGGAGAAAGGGGAGTGGGTGGAGCCTGGTTCGTTATTTCCATACAGACTAGCATTCTGAAACTGAAAGAATCGTTTTGCTTTTTATTGCCTGCGTTGTCACTCAAGTTGTCATATTTAGTTTGGTCAGTCTGCCAAATGGCGATAACATTAAATATCGTGCTGTCAGTAGTCACGTGACAGGGTCATTGGCGTCTCCGTCTTTTTAAGATGAGGAGGTGGATAATGTGGTTGGAGTGTCAGTCAGCCTTGTGCGATTGGTTCAGTTTGAGCAGCGTTAAGTTCAGACTCACATAAACCGGAAGTTACCGCCGAATCGAAATCCCGACCAACTCAAATCGTTGACTTTACAAAATGCATTACTGGGATAGGGCAAGGCCTGGTTATCACAGTATGAGGATAATGTGACTGAGCTGGATATCGGGTTATAGTGCCGACGGCTTGATCTTCCAGTGGGGTAGCACTATAACGTTTCCATCAGTGTGCACTGTCACAAGTCAGTACCTGTCCTGATATGGCCATAGATGTTGCCAGGATGTAAAACCCCCAACAACCAAATAGATTCATGTAATACTACTGAATACAGATGAGAGATCACTGATTCAAGGTGGGGGAAAAGAAGAAAAAAGATCAAATCTTGCACATTGAACTAAATAAGAGCATGGGGGGGGGGGGGGGTGAAACACGAAATAAATGCATAAAAAGTAGCATATATTCTGTCATTGTGAACCACAAACTATTGAATATCAAAGTGCATTGCTACCCACGGCCGCCCTGGAAACATTGATACTACTGACCCTACATTTTTTAAAGATTTTTTTTTTATTGAGGGCTATTTAAATATTTGATCAACTATTAAAATCTTCTTGATACCATACCATAGCCTTTGGTGGTTCCTGTTCCTAATTCGATAAAACCGATATTCTTACATCATCTTCCGAATACGGAAGCCAAGTCCCGGGGAGATATAAATAGACTGCGGCAGTCGCGTCCCAGTCAGTCACGAATCGGCAGTCGGACCAGCAGCACGTGTAGTACGCAGGTGAGCGCGACAGACCATACACACGTATACTACTTATTATAGGGAGTTCTACAATTCGGTAAGTATTCTTTTACTTTACAAATTCTTTGCAACTTCTTGTTGCAGGTACATTCGCTAGCAGACTTCTGTCACTGAGATCCACAGCTCGCCTGTAGTTAGCCTGAAAACCTCTGCCAGGTCTTCCTCGGGTGGGTTGAAGGCTTGACGTTAGCGAAGATGTCATCAACTGACCAGTCTCGGGCAGAACTACGACCTTTAAGTGACTCTGACTCTGACGTGCAACTATTTAGTAAAAAGAAGTTGCCATGTAAGACAAATTTGTCGTTAAGCATACCCGAATTACCGGGCACGCTGAGTCAGGCCGTTCCTGCCCAGGCACCTGCACGCACAGCAGTGACCACCGCAGTCAGCATACTACCCGACAAAGAGTTGGCGGAGATGAGACTATTCTGTAATGAAATGAAATTAAGAACTTGAGTGAGAAGAATGCGGCCTATGTACAGCTACTAACTGAAGCTGAGCTGAACGGGCAAGCAGACATGAATGAGACATTGGCAGAGGCAGTCACTGAACCTGACACTGTTAATGCAACAGAGGAAGCGCAGTCAGAGAAAGCTAGACGCACAGTGGCCACAGGACCAGCTTGGCGTTTGAAGATTGGCCGTTGTCAACCGACCCACATGACTTCGGTTGGGAGACGGATGAAGAAAGCGAGCAACCGCCGGTGGTCGACACGCTACGCAGACTACTAGAAAAAATCTCTACGCCACCTGTTACTAACAAACCTAGTGTTGAGTCTACCCCCCCCCCCCAAGCTAGCTCAGCAGGGTCGAGTCAGAGTGAGGCAGATAAAATTGAGTCGTGTAAAGTGTTTATTTTATCTGACAACATTAAAGAAGGTAATTTTTACTCAGAATTGAAGGATTTGTACAAAAAGTTACGTAAACCAGTAAAAGAGAGAATTACTCTGGATGATAATCTAGCTGGAGCTATCGCTCATTTTTATGCATACACTAAGCCTAAGAAAGCAATTAATGATATAGCTAAGCAGTACATGGGTATCAAAACTATCCCAGAGGCGAGAGTTCATGCCCGCAATGATGAGATTAAGTTTGTAGAGGGACGCAAACATGCCGAGGAAGGGATGCTTTGGGTGATGGAAGGGCATAGTAGCGGCTCTTACGACCATAGCACCAACCATAGTTCTTATCCTGTCCAGAGGGAAAGGAGATAATGAGGTAGATGAAGAGGCAAAACTATGTTAGATGCTATCAAAGTACTCGTACACACACCCAGCTAACGGCTGACAGGTGTTGAATCTGAACAATCCACTAGGCAAAGAGGTAATCAAGTGTAAGGTGGATAAATACGGAGAGAAAGAGATTCCCACTGAGCATTTGTTAGGTGAGAATCTGGGCGACAAGAATAAACAGGTCATTAAGAGTGCGAGGGCCGCAGATACGGTAATGAACACATCATTAGCCCCGAAGAAGTGGAAGCGTAGTTCAGACCATTTCACCCGCCCAGCTGTTCTCGGTAGATGATTCAGGGGTCAGTACTTCAGGGGCCAAGAGGTGCAGTCATGAGGTATGCCGTACCCGGCGTGGAATGCCAGACCTATAATAAGCCAGACCTATAATAAGCCAGGCAGTTACGCATTCCCTAGTAATCAGTTGGCACCAATGCACGGCGGTGCCGCCAGTGGCTAGACAAGGGATCTTCCCCAAGTAATCCCACACACTCCGTTGAGTGAACGAGTAACAGTTGAGATGAGTAGTCACCCCAAGTTTACAGCAGGGAATATTGCTAAATTTATAGACAATTGGTAGGAAATTACTTCTGATGCTTGGATTATAATATATATATAATAATTCTACCGTTAAGATATGTAGAGTAACAGGAGAAAAGTAAATGATAATACAAGAGTGCGGTATAAGTTGGCGGTAAAAATACACCAACTCCTTTATTTAAACAAAAATTGCTTCCGACCGAGTGGCGAAAGCAGCCCCATTGAGGGTGGGAGGTGAGGTGCATGCTGGGCACCCACCCCTCCACCCCATGAGAGGGGGGGGGGAAGGAGCCACTATAGAGCTTATTACCTGCGAAAAGGGGTTTATCACGATCCATATGTGAGTTATTTGAAGAGTAATCCCACACACTCAGGTAAGTGAATGAGTAACAGTTGAGATGAGTAGTCACCCCAAGTTTACAGCGGGCAATTTATAGACAATTGGAAGGAAATTACTTCTGATGCTTGGATTATAAATTGTGTACAAGGCTTACAGATACCTTTTCTAGTAGAGCCCATACAAGCATGGACTCCACACCCATTTAAAATGGGGATGGACGAAGCATGATTCATTCACTTGCTATCCGGACCGCACTCTGTCCACACCTCTATCACCTCTCTCTATCACCTCTCTGCCGGCCATGCTCCTCGATATGTCTGAAAAGTGTTCCAGGAGGGGGAGCCCGCCGACATTTCACTTTCTACTCTTACTCTGTCCGTGTCTATGGCTCGCTGGACGGTCACCATAGAGCAAATAGACACGGTCCTTTGACTCAACTCTCCTCATTTCTCTTTCCTAGATTCTGCCCATTTTGATTTCTCCCAGGCACACTTCTTCCCCTGACCAGGGTAGTTGTGTTCTTGGGTGGGGCCCTTCACCGTTACAATTTCTCTGTCTTGTTCTTGTTGCTGGAACGACCGCTTTGCCCGCCTTCCTCAAACCCCTGCTGCTGACCGGATTCAAGTGCTACACTACACTACACCTACAGCTCAACTACACGCCGGACCGAAGAGATTCGCTGCTGCCCAAACACCTCGCCGTTACAATGTTATGAAGATGCCCCCAGCTTCTACAACACTCCCTACTGAAGTTAAGTCTTCAACCACAGATTGGGTCAATTTATCGGAGCCTCTCTACCCAATGTTGCAGTTCTGCAACCGGTAACCGTCGTAAGGTTACAAACGCCCCCAATCATCGTCGCATGATTTATTGAACATGAGTTAAAACTTTAATGTTTTGAAAATGGTGGCAGATCAGTGGATTTCAAATATATTTTTACGACCTAAGTCTAATGGAAAATGTCGTATGATTTTGGATCTCACAGCACTGAACAAATTTATTCGCTATGAACATTTTTAAATGTACAGCTTAAATACAGCGCTAGTTTGACAAATCCGGGGACATCGATGGCTAGTGCTGATTTGATGGATGCTTATTATTCTGTACCTATTTTTGACTCACACAACAAATTCTTGATATTCTGGTGGAAAGAGAATCTGTACGAATATCAAGCATTACCTAATGGTCTGTCACCAGGCCCTAGAGTATTTACAAAACCACTAAAGGCTTTATGTGCCAAAATGGGCGAGAAAGGCCGCATCTGTTTCCCGTCTATTGATGCTAGCTTCATTATGGGGAATACGAGGGAGAAATGCCTGGAAGGTGTTTCGGACATTGTCCATGCATTCCAAAAATTAGGATTTGTAATCAATAGGGAAAAATCTGAATTAATAACAGACACAAAATTGGTATTTTTGGGGTTCCTTATTGACTCCGTTGAAATGTTAGTATCGTTAACTCAAGAAAAGAATGAAAAGTTCTTACAAGTTTCCGAAGAAGTTTTGAGTGAGGAAAACCCAGTCATTAGGCAGGTGGCAGGGTTAATTGGTCTTATGGTGGCTTACACTCCCGGGGTCGAATACGGAGGAGCACACTTTAAATCGTAGGAGCGAGATAAGATAAAGGCCTTAAAACGTAGAAAAGGCGATTTTGATGCACACATGTGGATTTCCTTGGAAGGTTTGGAGGATATCTATTGGTGGTGGAAGTATTTGTTTGTTCCAAGAAAGATTAGAACTTCAGATCCAGATATAGAGTTATTTACGGTTGCCTCTATGTCAGGCTGGGATGCCCATACAGCGACCCGTCAATCAGGGGATCAGTGGCTGGAAGCAGAAATTGCACATATAAATGTATTAGAATTAAGAGCAATCCTATTTGGCCTGAAAAGTTTATGTGTAGGCACAGGGCAGCATACACGGATACAGACACGGACAGATAGTACAAATGGCCCTAGCATATGTCAAGAATATGGGTGGCACTGTTTACAATTGGCAATTAAACTTTGGCAATGGGTCTTGGAAAATAACTGTTGGCTACCAATTACCCACATTCCAGAAGTTGAAAATACACTAGCAGATTTATGCTCTAGACACTTTAAGGACCATTTGGAATGGTCGTTAACCCCTGATATATTTCAGGATATTTGTTATACATTTGGTACACCAGAGGTGGATTTGTTCGCCTCTTGGCTAAACTTTAAAATTGATAAATATTTGAGTTGGAATCTGGAACGTCAAATTGGCGCACGGATGCATTTACATTTAGCTGGAATAAATGGTTTGTGTATTGTTTTCCACCATTCAGAATCGTTCCGTGAGTGGTCCCGAAGATCCTGAAAGACAAGGCACGCGCCATAGTAGTGTCACCACATTGGACGTGCCAACCGTGGTTCCGGCTGTTACAATGTCGGTAGCCAGCAGTGTGTATCGTAAAGAAACCTAATTGGGCATGGTCAGGCCAAATGAGACACAGGCGAAGAGTCGATAAGGGTTACAAAATTGTCGGCCTACCTTTTTTGGCCCACTCATTAAAGAAATATGACTTAACGAGAACAAATGTAGATCATTTCGCCTTTACGTGGAGACGTCCACAAAAAAGACTTACATTACCCACCTGAATAAATGGTCACTTTGGGCATATGAAAATGCCGTACCAATATTAAACCCTAAAATTAAACATGTGTTAGAATATCTTAGGATTTATGTTGCAACTGGTGTAGGATACTCGGCAATTAATACGGCCCGTTGTGCATTGTCCATGGTGCTCCCATGCTTCGATGGGAGGACAATAGGGAAGCGTTTTCTCGTAAAGTGGTTCTACAAAAGTTGTCACGAACAAAGACCGCCACAGCCGCGGTATGCCAGTTTCTGGTCGGTCGATAAGTGTGGGTAGAAACACTAGGATCAAACACTAACATGTCGTTAAAATTGTTGATGTTAAAACTATTTTGTTGCTATTGGTCTCTTCCCAGAGGTGGCAGACAATTTTGAGTTTATGTACGGATAGAATGATATGTACGAAAAAAGCTATTATTTTAAAATGAGACGACTCTTGAAACATAATCAACTGGGTCAACTGCTCGATGCAATTACCTTTTATGCATATCTGAGAAAGAAGAAACTTTGTGTAGTTAGGACACTGTCCAGATATTTGGACAGGACAACACTGTTACATAAAGGCAATACACAGCTTTTATTGTCTTACATTGTACCCCACAAGCCGATCTCCTGAGCAACATTAGCCCAGTGGACCATTGAAGTGCTGAACCAGGCGGGGATTGACACCGCTAGGTTCAAAGGTCATACAAGGGGAGCGGTGGTTTCCTCAGCAAAGGCCATGGGCGCGAGCCTGAATGCAGTAATGAGGAACGCGGAGTGGGGTGATGCGAGGAGTTTCGCACACCATTACCATAAAACAATAGAAAACCCAGGGCAAGCAAAATGTGCCATCCTGGAGACAGTTAATAATGCTCGATAAATTTAAAATAGAGATTAAAGTTAAAGAATCAGGAGATGATTGTTTTTTTCACAAATTAAGGATGTGGTTTGAATTTTTTTGAAAATGATGGAAGAGCGGAAATGTATTTCTATGATTATCACTACATGTTGTCAAAGACAAGTTGAAGAATTATACAATGTTCAAATGTTGGATTGTTAATAAAAAAATTATTTTTTAAACAAACCAAAATGGCAATTACTTGGTGTGGAAAATTGGTTAAATATAGGTATATAGACATCTGAGATGACTTGTAATAATACAATGAAGTTAAAAATCGAAAAGAGAAAATAAGAGGGAGATTCAGAATGTTAACTAATAAGCTACAAACACTCTCCCCGCGACTTGGCTTCCCATATTCGGAAGATGATGTAAGAATATTACAGTTAAACTAGACTTACTTCTAAGTTGACGTATAACTAAGATTCTTGTGAATCTTACGAATACGAAGACAAGGATTAGGGGCCCACCCATCCCTTAGGTGACTAGTGAAGAAACTTACTTGGGGATTGTTGAGTTGAACACTACGGTGTTGAGTTGATTAACTTTAATTATTTTAAGGGGGTGGCCCTAGTAAGTTAGATTTAGATTAGTTCAAATTCTTCATACTACAAAGGCTGACTGGGAGGCGACTGGCGCAGGCTAGTTATATCTCTCCTGATCCTTGCCTTCGTCTTTGTAAGATTCGCAAGAATCTTAGTTATACCTCAACTTACAGGTAAGTCTAGTTTAACTGTAATATTAGAGTGGCTTGCACTGGTAGCAGGTTTTGGTATTTATTTTATATTGCTGGATATGTTACTAATTGTTAATATATATTGAAATTTCAGCTTCTAAGCTGATCGAAATGAATATAAGATGAAAGCTAAATAATTTTATAAATACTTTAGCTGTCTTGATGTAGGAATTGAGTCACTCTGACTCTGGAATGTATATCAACGTGGGCTTTGCTTAGTTATATGCCATAATCCTTAGTTATCCAAACAATCAATCAATCAATTAACCCCATACTGCATACGGTATCAGGCCTCATCCCTCATTTTCAATATTTTCAGTTTCAACATTTTCACAGTTTCAACGTTTTCACAATCGTGCAAAAAGTATTACTTTTCCAGGCACCCCTCACCTTGCCCCACAAAGTAATACATGTATATCAACATTGTGTACAGAACTTGTTTTATTTTATATTAACATTTGATTAAATAGTGAATTTCATACATTAGTCGCATCAAACAACCTCACATGTCTCCAAGCACCAGGTCACTGGTACCATGACCTGATATCCCGTGCAGTCACATTATCCTGATATTGAGGAAAACATGATTCAAACCAAACAACCGATACTACCTTGCCCTATCCTATTAGTGCCGAGCACCAGGCTATGTAGCGACAAATATCAATTTTGTAAGTCACTTCTTTGACTCTGTCAGTGTTCAAACCAATGACCTCACCCACTGCAAGCGAGCCAATGCTCTTTACAGATTCAGCTACCCCGTCCGATTGAAAATTCTTTTAATTTTATTTTGTTTAAATAAATATTATTGAAAATAGAAAAGAACTCTATTGATGCTACTGCTGGAGTGTTAGATAATGGTGTGAGTGCGTGGGCAATTTGCTTAACCTTTTCCGCAGTAATGGCAGGCTTGCGTCGTGTGGTACACTGCTTATGCATACATGCTATTGAATTTGATTCAGGTCCCGCTTTTGTTTGCTTTGCCTTTGTAGAGAGTTGTATCGGTACTTTTAACAATGCACGCAGTGGTAATTACGACTGGCAGTACACATTACTGTAGCTACCAGTGGTAGCTCTGATTATCGGTACACCAGACAGGATGGCCGAATGAGTTAGAGCGTCTGTCTCCCGTGCTGCTAGATCGTGGGGTCGTGGGTTCGAACCCTGGTCCAGTCAAACCAATGACTTAAAAATTGATACTTGTCGCTTCCTAGCCAGGCGCTCGGCATTATAAGGACAGGGCTTGGACTGGTGTGCTCAGTGTCAGGATAATGTGACTGAGTGGGATACCAGGTCATGGTGCCGGCAGCCTGGTTTCCCAGTGGGACAGCACTATAAAGTTGCCATGAGTGCGCACTGTCACAAGTTGGTATCCGTCCTGATATGACCTTAGGTGTTGCTAGGACATAAACCAGTAACAAACAAACAAGCTGATTATCGGTGGTACAGTGAAACCCCGTTATAATGCCATCGTTGGGGTATGTGCAACGTCCTTGCGAAAACAGTGGGGTTGTGTTAAATAGGGTTCAGTTTCCTGAATTACCTTTGAATTAAAGAATTCTGGGTCCAATTAGTCTTTGCGTTATATCTGAATTCGCGTTAAATTGGGGTGTATTATAACAGGGTTTTACTGTGTTTGTGACTGGCAGCAGCAGTAACTATCTATAACTAACAGTGCTCGCTGTGACTAGCAGTGGTGGTAACAGTAACTAGCAGTATGTGTGACTAGCAGTAATAATAACTATCATGGCGGCCCAATTGATGGCGTGCAGGCTTCCCATGCGTCAGGTTGGGAGTTAGATTCCTGTCCGAATCAAACCAATGACTTACACAATTACTCGTCGATACCTAGATAAAAGATTCACCCCGTACTTCCAGTACACGGGTGAAGACCAGCCTTATATAAAAACGGTCGAAAAATCGGGCTAATGAAATGCGTCTTCATGAGGGCTTAATTTCATAATCTAAGAAGCACCATTTATTCTTTGTATATGTCTTCATATTTGCCTGCTACTTTTGAGTTGGAAAATATAATAAAACATATACTTTAATGCAATTTAAAAGTGAAATCGACGGCGTTCTCTGGCCGCCATCTTGTCTTTTTGCATTTTCTCCCATTTCACCAACTCTTTGCTGATATAAGTAACCATTTGACACTGGTGCCAGGCATTCTACTTCTTGTTCCATACTAAAGCTATTTTCGCCCGTATTTAGACTACGTTGTCGTTCACCCGTGCACTACAAGTACCGGGTGAATCTTTTATCTAGTCGCTACCTAGCCTGGCACTTGGCATTACTAGGATAGGGCAAGGACTCGTTAGCTCAGTATCAGAATAATGTGACTTGAGGGGGATATCAGGTCATGGTGCTGATGGCCTGATCTCCCATTAGGGCAGCACTATAAAGTCACCATGCGTGCGCACTGTCACAAGCCGGTACCCTCCTGATATGACTAGGTATTGCTAGAATGTGAAACCCCAACAAACTCCCTCTCTTAGCATAATCTACAAATTTTAGCACCGAAATAGTATCGTATTCGTTGCCCATGCTCCTACAGAGGCTTCATCACCAAACATGCGATGCGTTTGTGCGGATAGTGTGTCAAGCCTGTCAGTGTGACACACAACTGCTAGACAAAGTGGACCCTTGAAAGTAGGACAAGGATTACTCATTGTTAAATATCATTAAACGTCAGTAGCACATTCAGTGGTGCACCACACCATTCTGAAATGTGGGCCATTCGTACTGTAGGTTAATATTGATGTTGAAGAATTGTAATGTGAAATGGCCTATATAGTAAAACCCCATTATAACGCGATCTTTGCGGTTCATAAACAGTCATCGCGGGAAAAAAAAGGGGTTGCGTTAAATGGAGGTTTAGTTTAATGAATTATCTTTGAATCAAGAAATTCTGGGTCCAAGGCATTATACTTATATACCTGGTGTTAAATCGTGGTGCGTTAAATTGGGGTTTATATTGTCCATGGTCAACATCAGCGTATTTGATGGTTAACCGTGTTTGTTAATGGTGAAGCAGGAAATACTATAATCGGCCATGGTTACCATGGTCACAATCTTGCATGTGAAAATGTCACACATGCTGGTAGGTGTGGGTAGAGTGATAGCATTAGGGGGGCTAGATAGTGTTGTGGGGGTGATGAAAATGGGAAATATTGCACCTGGAATGGGAATCTAACCCACGTATTTTGTATTCTGGGCTAGTGTGCTAACCATTATGCCACCTAGACTCCTTAATATCATCATCCTGTCCGCCCCACCTGTCTATGTGGCTCCTTGCCTGAGTCAGTGTAATGGTTAGGACGCTAGCACAGGAATAACCGAACTTTAGGTTCGAGTCCTGCTGTAGGTCCAATTTTTCCCTTTATTTACACAAACACTCCCAGAACAATATCAATAAAAATAATGGTGAAAAGAAAAACGAATCTACAATCAATTTTAGTACATGTTGACCCTACCTCCAGTTAGCTATCTGTTGTCAGGTATGGTTAGCAGGTTATCTGCTAGAAGAAATGTATTGATTGATTGTCTATATGCAAACAATTGCACCGTTAATATGGATTTTTCCAGTGCTACAAGACTAAATAAAATGTGACCTTTGAACCTTTTGTTTAAGAAATATCAATGTGACCAACTTCTCTGTCTGTAGGGACCAGATGGGATGGCCGAATGAGTTAGAGCGTGCGTCTCCCGTGTTGGTAGATCGTGGGGTCGTGGGTTGGAACCCTGGTCGAGTCAAACCAATGACTTAAAAATTGATACTTGTCACTTCCTAGCCAGGCGCTCGGCATTATTAGGATAGGGCAAGGACTGGTTAGCTCAGTGTAAGGATAATGTGACTGAGTGGGATATCGGGTCATGGTGCCAGTGTCCTGATTTCCCAGTAAGGCAGGCACTATAAAGTCGCCATGAGTGCGCACTGTCAAAGGTCGGTGCCCGTCCTGATATGACCTTAGATGTTGCCAGGATGTAAAAGTTGTAAAACTCCAACAACCAACCAATCTGTGTCCTATACTCTATAGGGAATGCAAGGAAACTTGGGAGCAATGTCTAACCACCAACACTGTAGTAGTAGTACTGCTGTTCTAATACTACGACTATATTACTATTAGTACTATGGGACTGTAGTACTAGTAGATGTTGTTTTGAATTTTAACATGTCATATTACGACGGGTACCGACTTGTGACTATGCACTCATGGCAACTTTATAGTACTGCCTCATTGGGAGACCAGGCCGTTAGCACCATGACCCGACATCCCACACAGTCACATTTCCCGATTCTGTGCAAACCAGTTCTTGTCCAATCCTATTAATGCCGAGCACCAGACTAATTTTATATTTTGACTCGGCTGGGATTCGAACTGTCGACCTTCCAAACGGGAAGCATGCGCTTTACCGACTGTAGTACTACGACTGTAGTATTACGACTATAGTACTACGACTATAGTACTACGATTATAGTACTACGAGTATAGGACTGACATGGGGGTGATGAAAATGGGAAATATTGCACCCTAAGCAGGACTCGAACCCACATCTCTTTGCATTTCGGGACAGTGTGCTAACCATTACACCACCTAGGCTCCCTCATATCACCATACTACCCACGCCTACCTGTCTATGCAGTTCCTTGCCTGAGGGGTCAGTGCCGACCACTGCAGTACTCATCATCATCATGCTGTCGGTTGCGATGCGACAAAGACTGCTTTCATTACTGCCGCTCTCCATTTAGCTCTCTGCTGTGAGAGTGATGTCCATGAGTCAGTCTTAATGTCTCTCAGCTTCAGGTTTCTCTTGATGGTATCCTTGACCTGGAGACGAGGGCGCCCTCTCTTTCTGTAACCAGAAGACAGTTGAGAATAGAGGATCTGCTTTGGTAGCCTGTCTGATGAGGTGTCCAGTCCACTGGAGATTCTTTTTGATCAGAAGATCTTCCATAGAGGGCAGCCCGGTCCATTTTACTACGACTATAATATTATGACTACTGTAATACCACTACTGTAATACCACTACTATAGTACAACTCTATTACTACTTAGTACTAGTATAGTACTACTATAGTAGTACACTACTAGTATAGTACTATACTTGCGGTATGATGTCATAATGCTTACCCATTATGTGAAGTACTTCCCTTATGGTATTTACGGCGCCAGCTATAACGTAGTAACCACAATAATATATATTGGCAGTGGATAAGCCTTTGTCTGCGGTCTAATTTAGACGGCACAGCGCGATTGTAAACAGGGTTAATCGTGGTGTGTTGGTGTGTACAGTGGATTTGGAGCTCAATAAGGTGTTTGTGCGCCCCCCCCCCCCCCCCCCCCCCCAGAACGGGGTGGGGTCTGGTTGCCGTGCCAGAAGGGCTGCAGGCGCGGTGAATCCCGCTCCCAGTCACTCACCACCCCCCCCCCCCCCCCCCACCTTCTCCTTTCAACACAAATTAAGGAGATGCCAACTGGTCCAGTTTTGTAGGAAGACTGCCGATTTTGGCTACTCTCTTCCGATATTATGATTCCATGTGCAAATTTCCCGATTTTCCCTCTCACCCACCTAAAGAAAATCAGCTAATAGTAATAGTAATGCAAAAGGCAAAATCAGCTATTTATTTACAGAAGATATCAGCAGCTCAGGTGGCAAGCAGAGCCATGAAAATGACACGTAGACACATGGTGGGATACCTGGTGGGACTTGTATTATATAATATAATTATATATATATTATGTATTGTATGATTATACTGTCATGATATATGACCGATTTTCATGCTGCGTGTTGCTGCACAAAAACTTATCTTCCTAATAAAATGTTAAAATCTTCCTATTTTTGGTCATATGATATTGGCATCTTTGACATTACATATGCACACACATCTTTCTTCAGATGCACGAGATCAAATACAATATCAGGTGGTTTAATATACCATGGTCAGAGGACAAAATATGGATGAGTTTCCATTATGTCATCAAGGTTGATGTTCGAAGCAGACAAAATCTGCTTGAAGCGAAGACCGAAGGTACGGATAGTATTCGGCCTCACATCTAACAACCTCACATATCTGTCCTCAATCACCAGGTCCTGAGCAGGGTGTATTGGCATCGATTTAAGCTCAGAAGTGTACTGAAGAGAGAGCTTTGTGCGTCTAGCCCATGAACTAGGTTTGTGAGCGTTGACATACAAGCTCACAACTGGAGATGTTCTGAAGGCAACAATTCAGAATTGGAGTCCCTGGTTGTGTACTCGATCGAGCATCCGCAAGTAAGACTTGCGGGCACACCCATACATAATGCACCTGTAATCTAATCTGCATCTCACCAGATATCTATCTATACAGGTGGAGCATAGCCTAATGCCTAGTACACACCTACCGTTTGTGCGCACCCACCTACCGTATACGATCTAAAACTGCCCGTTTCGCGCACAAAAATCGCTAGGTGTGCGCTTCCCGTGCACACCTAGCGATTGCGATTCGCGACTACAAACTCAGTTTTAGGGCTAAAACGGGCCGATTACGATTGCGATTCGCGAATCGAAAAATGAATCGGCCCGTTTTCAGTTTTAAGTGGGTCGGGTCGAGTCGCGAGTTTTAGTGCGCGAATCGTATACGGTAGGTGTGTACCAGGCATTACGGTCTGCATTCAGTATTGTTAATAACTTTTAAAATGTTGAGCGCCTTTAGACCCTTATTTTTAACATACCTTAAATGTGGTATGAAGGAGAGTTTTCTTTCAAAATATATGCCTAGAAATTTGGTTTCCGCTACAAATGGAATAGGGTTCTTGTCCAACTTCAGTTAGAGGTTCAAATGGTAGGCATGTTTTTGACAAAAGTGCATACAGACCGTTTTCGTTCTTGAAAATCAAAATCTGTTTTCTTCAGTTGCCCATTGTTGAAGTTTATTCAAACAAAGGTCGCAACTGATGTTCGATGATGTTCATTTTGGAAGATCTGTAGCAAATTTGAAAGTTGTCAACGTATAGACAGCTTTCTACCCCAGGTGTCAAAGACAGGGTGATACTATTTATTTTGACAGAAACCAAAGTGACTGAAAGTTGCTGCCCCGAGGCACATACTTTTGTGATAATAGCAAATAAAAAGAAAAAGGGGAAAAAAAGGGGGGGGGGTAAGTCCACCTCTAAGGCCAAAGTTGTGGAGGTCTTTTAAAATCCCATACTTCCATGTAGTAGCATAGGCTTTCTCCATATTAAAAAATATAGAGATATGTGTTGCTTATGGATGAAAGCCTCCATGGCAAATGTCTCAAAGTGCACAGGATGCATCTGGCCCTGAACCCACATTGCACATTAGTGAGCAATTTATGTGATTCCAGGAACCAGACCCGCCTACAATGGATCATTCACTCCATTGTTTTACATATGCAACTTGTAAGAGCAATAAGGCGATAGCAGGAAAGGGAGAGAGGTAGAGGGGGGGGGGTAGTCTTCTGTTTTTTCCTGCCTAGCCGGCAAAGAATGAGAATTATCTGCTAAATTAAATTGATTTTAATTAATCCCGTGCCGTGATAGAAAAAAGCAAAATGAAGTGTGGTATGATTTTTTTTTTTAATGGTATTACTTGTCCGCCTGAATTTTCATTTTTCTGCAGTACTTACCTTTATGATGTCCGTTTACCTCTATGATATTTATGTTTAAAAAATAATGAGATGTTCATAATGCTACACAATAATAAAATACAGTGCAATCTAGATACAAGATTCACCCCATACTGCTGCAGTAGGGGTGCAAACCAACCCTATGTAAAAGCTGTCGAAAATGCGGGTCAAAGAATTGAGAGCCTAATTTCACAATCTAAGAAGCAACATTTATTCTTTACATCTGTCTTATTATTAGCCCGCTACCTTTGAGTTGAAAAATATAATATAATATCTAGTTTAATAAGATTTAAAAGTGAAATCGACGGCGTTCTATGGCCGCCATCTTGTCTTTTTGCATTCTCTCCCATTTCACCAACTCTGTGCCTGTATAAATATCCATTTGATACTGGAGGCAGACATTCTACTCCCTGGTCCATACTAAAGCTAGTTTTGCCCGTATTTACAGTACATTGTCATTCACCCGTGTACTACAAGTACCGGGTGAATCTTTTATCTAAGTACAATCATGATTCGTGTGATTCTATGATACGATTCCAACAACTCTGAAAATGAGATTCCAATTTCAATCCGATTCCACCCATTTATAAAAAATACCATTCTGATTCGATTCTAGTTCCACATATTTTCATATGATTCTGATTCGATTTCAAATCTAATTCCACAATCG
The DNA here is from genome assembly GCA_030323885.1 of Branchipolynoe longqiensis. Taxonomy (NCBI): domain Eukaryota; kingdom Metazoa; phylum Annelida; class Polychaeta; order Phyllodocida; family Polynoidae; genus Branchipolynoe; species Branchipolynoe longqiensis. The sequence goes on from CM059187.1 coordinate 78,198,471, forward strand.
CCCCATGTCTGGTGTTCGCAAGTACTGTGGTACACGTGGCGTTATCAATGCAGTCTCTAATCAGGCGCATTGTGTGTTTATAGATAGTGCTGAAGTCCTCGTAGCTCACCCTGTCCATTCAATGTTCGCTACATGTAAATAATAACTGGATAGACATCCGTTCAATATTCAGTGCCAATAAATTAACGAACCACTTTCCTATCCTTCCCTCCCCCAAATACGATCATTTTGGTGGTTGGTTGGTTGTTTCAGTTTTACGTATTCAACGGTATTGGCAACATCTAAGGTCATATCAGGACAGGGTGGTTGTTGAGTAGATATATAATATAATAATTAATATATCTAATATAATATATATAATATAATATGTATAATATATATATGTTGTCATGTGGTAATAATTAGAAAGTTGTTATGTTACTGTGGGCGCCCCCCTCTTCCATTATGCATATTTATAGATGAATGTGTCAACTGGGAACACCATGTTAAGTTCATTAATACTGAAATTGCCTGATCACTTTTTAATATCAAACAAGTCAAACATTTTTATGCAGTATGAAAGCCTACTTACATTATATTATTCACTGATGCATCCATATCTTTCTTACATAATTACTGTTTGGGGTAATGCCAATACTGATCATACTCATAGAACGGAAATTCTGCATAAAAGAGCAATTCAGAAATATTTAGTGCATTTTATAACAACCACACCGATCCATTATTCAAGCAGTCTAGAAGTTTGAAGATGTCAGACCAATATAAGCAGGAAGTGTTATGATTTCATAAAAAACACACTACCAATGTAATTTTTAAATCTGTTTTGCTATAATCGAGATATCAATGGTTCACATGAAACAAGACAAGCAAACTTATTTTTATAAAGAATCAAAGTTTGTTGACCAACTCCCATTGTATGCATATCCCACAAAATGGAATACATATAGGAATACATTACAGTGAGGTGAACCTTTCATGATCATGTTTTAAACAACGGATAAAGTCTCCTATTAAGTGAATATGCAGATACAGTGAACTGTAACAACAAATTGTGGCGTGATTGTTACCCTAGGCCATATAGACCCAATGAGTAGCGATAACATATTTACAATTTAAACCACAGAATCTGTCTGTCAATGAACATGTCCTGATCTCATCATATCTTTTTCTGACATGTGTTTGTTTCCTTAAAAGGCAGTCTGTAGGTAATCAGTATATCAGCTCCAGGGTTCATTGATGTTGCATTACATATTATTTGTTTATAGCGAGCAGTGGGAAGACAACCATTAATTCTTACACTGTTCCTACAATTTCTATTGTCAACAGGTTAGTTTATGTATGTGTACTATGAATGGAAATTCTGAATAAAATGTCTAAATGTATGGATATGTTTATGTATATCTATGTATGTACATCAAGAACATAATTACATATGATTTAAATGTTATGATATATATATGCATACATATATGTATATATGTGTATGCATATATATATAATAAAATTTAAATCATAAATCATATTTAATCCCATGGTCACCTCTCTTCACTGCCATGACTATTTGAGTGGAGTGTAGAGAGAAAACGGCGTTTCTATTTTTGAAAGAAAACAAACTGATTCTATTTGTGTATTTACATGCAGCTTTAGAATGAAGCCTCAATTCATCTATGTCACTCAGCTAAATATAGCTTATAATTGTTTTTTCTTTTTTCATTTTAGGCCAAACGGTTTAAGTTGAACCATGCAAGTTATGGAAAGGAGCATTTACTCGCGTAAGTAGCGGCATATTTTCACAGCAATACACATACAGTAGTACCTGTCTTCAGCAACCTGTCTGATTGATTGATTGATTGATTGATTGGTGTTTGCTTTACGCCTTTTCGGCAGCATAGGCCATATTCACAACGAGCAGTCAGTCATGAATTGTGGGGACATTTTTTCAATGAACAAATTAATTTTGTCTCGCTTGACTATCCGATGACAGGACATCTGCTATGGCAGGACAATATTGGTTTGCCTGGAGAGTTGTCCTTTGAAGACAGGTACTACTGTGTGTAGAACTTTAAAAAATAAATCTGTTGGAGCTGGATTTTATTGTCCTTTGTCGGACATTTCATTGTCAGCTTTGTACATTCTGTATAAGTGTCATTTGATAACAATTTAATAACTGATTTTGAGCTTTTTTTCATTGTGCGTAAAGCGTTGGTTGAATAATAATATGATTGAATACAAGTTGAACATGAATATGGCCTCTTGGTACCAAAATGGCACTAAGCAACCACCAATCAATCAATCAATCAATCAATCAATCACATCCATCTCCCATAACTGCTACCTCTCTTAAAATGTATGTACCTTCTCAGATCCCTCCGCACGCACGCACGCACGCACGCACGCACGCACGCACGCACGCACGCACGCACGCACGCACGCACGCACGCACGCTCACTCGCTCGCTCGCTCACTCACTCGCTCGCTCACTCACTCACTCACTTACTCACTCACTCACTCACTCACTCCTACCCTCCCCCATTTCCTTCCGGACACGAGACACTTAATCTCCCCATGTCCTCGCGACGCCTCACACTGTTGAGTTCAAATCACGTTGTATTAGGTGTCACCCTCCGATGACACTTAAACACATTTGATTAAACTCTGTTGATATTATGGCTTTGAACCACCCATTTTGAAATAGAAGCAGCATCTATGACCTCTTTACAAATGTAAGACACTCACTCTCACTGACCAGCACACTCACCCACACCCTTACATTCACACTCACCCTCATTGACAAATACTCACCCTCACTGACTCACGCTCACCCACACTGACTCACGCTCACCCACACCTCACACTCACCCTTCTTCTTCTTTTCGTTCGCCTTCAATTACACTCACCCACACTCTCACATTCACACTCAACATTCGCGGTAGCCGAATCAGTAGAGCACGGGCCTTGCATGCAGGACGGAGTTTGGTTCCTGGTCGAGTCAAATCAGTGACTTAAAAATGTATACTTGTTGGGTCCTAGCCAGGCACTCGGCATTAATAGGATAGGGCAAGGACTCGGGCCTTGCATGCAGGACGGAGTTTGGTTCCTGGTCGAGTCAAATCAGTGACTTAAAAATGTATACTTGTTGGGTCCTAGCCAGGCACTCGGCATTAATAGGATAGGGCAAGGACTGGTTAGCTCAGTGTCAGGATAATGTGACTGAGTGGGATATCGTGTCATCATGCCAGCAGCTTGATTTTCCAGTGGGGCAGCACTATAAAGTCACCATGAGTATGCACTGTCACAAGTCCGTACCCATCCTGCTATGACCTCATATGTTGCCAGGACGTAAAACCCCAACAACCAACGCATTCACACTTGACACCCACACTCACATTATCCCTCGCCCTCACCTCACACTCACTCACATTCACCCTCACATTCACCCATCCACACCCTCCCCACACACCAACACCCCCTCTCCCCCTACCCCCTGAGGTCAGCACGAAGCCCCTTCTCCCCCGTCCTTGTTATGCCTGGTACACACCTCCCGTATACGATCTAAAACTGCCGGTTTCGCGCATAAGTTTGAGTTTTAGTCATTAGGTGTGTGACCCCCTAGCACACCAGAGCCTTGCGATTCGCGACTTAAAACTCAGTTTTAGGGGTTAAAACTGAAATCGCAAGGGATTCGAAAAACGAATCGGGCAGTTTTAGATCGTATACGGGACGGGTCGGGGTTCGTGATGCGCAGTCAGTTTTAGTGCGTGAATCGTAAACGGGAGGTGTGTACCAGGCATTAGCTTTCTATGAACCAATAACCATTAGCTCCCAGGCCACTCCCCCGGCAGTAGCCCGCCACAGTGCCCACACAGGGTCATTAGCACCGCTACATCTGCACGGGGCACCAGTCTGTGAACAACCCTGCAATTGTACATGCTCAAAAACCCTCAACGGTTAGAACACATATACCAACTTCTTTCTTTCTTTCTTTCTTTCTTTCTTTCTTTCTTTCTTTCTTTCTTTCTTTCTTTCTTTCTTTCATGTTCTTTCCCCCGTTTGTTTGCATGCTTTCCAGTTTTTTGGTTAGTTTATTGCTTCTTGTTTGCTTGCTTATTTTCTTTTCTTCCTTTCACTTTTTTCTTTCTCTCCCATTTTCTTCCTTTAATTCACATTTTTATTAATTTCATTCCCTTTAAAAAAAATTATTATTTCCTTCCTTTCATTCATTTTTTTTCTTCCTTTCATTTATTTATTGCTTTCTCTATTTCTTTTTGCTTTCCTTACATAATACAATTATGTGCGGTAAGACCCAGACTTTGGCTGTAGCATGGAATCGCCCGAGCTGCCTCTCTTTACGCATGTTTGAAACCTGACATCCTGTGCTTTGTGTCTTTAGGCCCGAGTACTCGCTGTTCGTCGGGGACCTGTCTGAGGAAGTCGACGACCTAATTCTGTTCAATGCCTTCTCTAAGAAGTTCCCCTCCTGTAAAGCAGCCAAAGGTGGGTTCACCCAGCAGGGTCTGCGGTAAAACCGTGTTTGATTACATATGTGAACATGTACGCCATGTTATTTATTTATTTATTTATTTATTTATTTATTTATTTATTTATTTATCTATCTATATGTACATTTCCGGTATGTGTAGGTTGACATAAATTTTATAATTGATTATGAGCTTTTGCATTCTAGTTAAAAGCGATGTTGAAATAATAATATGACAGAATAAAGTTTAACCAAATCTCTGCGAATATGGCATTTGCTGCTGACGTGGCGAAAGATGTAAATCAATCAATCAATTCAATCAATTACCGCGCGCAGTACTCAAATTGGTAGAGCGTGGGCCTCGCTTGCGGGAGATCGGAAATTTGGTTCCTGGTTGAATCAAACCAGTGACTTATAAAATTTATACTTGTAGCTTCCTAGCCTGGCACTCAGCATTAATAGGATAGGGCAAGGACTGGTTAGCCCTGTGTCAGGATAATGTGACTGAGTCATATTTGGTTTCAATTAATACGGTTGCTGTTGAAGATGTCTCTGTTTTTCCTCCTGCTTACTGTTGATCTCTTCTGTCCATGTTCAGTGGTGCATGACAATGACTGCCGGAGTCGCGGGTACGGCTTTGTGCGGTTCACAGATGAGCTGGACCAGCAACGGGCACTCGTCGAGATGCAGAACTTTGTGGGTATCGGGACGAAGCCGATCAGGGTCAGCCCCGCCACGCCAAAGCGGTACGTAGCAGGCACATCGAACATGTGGATGTGTGTGTGTGGGGGGGGGGTGTTGTACAATCAGAGACGGGACGAAGCCGATCAGGGTCAGTCCCGCCACCCAGAAACGGTACGTAGCAGACACATCGAACATGTGGACGTGTGTGTGTGTGGGTGGGGGGGGGTGTTGTACAATCAGAGACGGGACGAAGCCGATCAGGGTCAGCCCCGCCACCCCAAAGCGGTACGTAGCAGGCACATCGAACATGTGGACGTGTGTGTGTGGGGGGGGCGTGTTGTACAATCAGAGACGGGACGAAGCCGATCAGGGTCAGTCCCGCCACCCCGAAACGGTACGTAGTACTAGTAGGCACATCGAACATGTGGACGTGTGTGTGTGTGTGGGGGGGGGGGGTGTTGTACAATCAGAGACGGGACGAAGCCGATCAGGGTCAGCCCCACCACCCCGAAACGGTACGTAGCAGGCACATCGAACATGTGGACGTGTGTGTGGGGGGGGGGGGGGTGTTGTACAATCAGAGACGGGACGAAGCCGATCAGGGTCAGCCCCACCACGCCGAAACGGTATGTAGCAGGCCCATCGAAACATGTGGATATGTGTGTGAGGGGGTGTTGTACAAAAAGAGATGGGACGAAGCCGATCAGGGTCACCTCCATCACCCCGAAAAGGTACATAGCAGGCGCACCATTATGATGCCTGTCTAGATGTTATATGATACCTTTCTGGCTATTAAAGCTTGAAAAATTGAAGTAGCAAACAAATCTGCACTTATTGAATATTTCAATTATTTGTTCTCTGTGAATCCCTACATTTTTGTGAAACGGCCCAGGAAAGTGATACAGCCCGTAGGCGTAGATGTCATGCCTAGATAAATCCAATTGTGGTGATTTTGCATGTGATATGCAATGTTGATCAAATACTGTTGTTCCTGTTGTAACTAACTATGTGCCATACATGGTGTACAATAAATATCGTTTTAAGTATGGCAATAAATGAATATTGCACAGGAGATTTGGGTGTACTGTAACACAGGGAAATGGACGTCACATTTTTTTTTTATAAATGGCCGCAACTCTCCTGTGCAGTATCACATTTCCGCCATGAAGATAACTTTGCTATTTAAAGTTGCATAGTCCGATGGTTTTGAGTTTCTGTCATTTTTCTGAGATAAATATATATAATTGATTGGTATTGTCTTCCTCAATTTAGTTTGAAGTTACTTTTATTTTAACTGGCTAAATTTTGAGATATTTGAAGTGCAAACATTTAAGATTACACCACAGGCTTTACCAGTAGCAGGTTCTATTAAAATTGCCTCGGCATTCTCTTCTATGTGGCAAAAAGATGCTTTATAAGTGCATCAGTATCTAAGTTATATATGTAGAATAAATTCTAGATAATTATTTTGGTTTTGAAAATTTGATGCTTCATCGGACTATGCAGCTTTAAATAAAATTAAATTGGCAAATCTCATTCATACACATAGTTGATTCAGTGATCACTGTTGTATGTCGTCCAACTAAAGCGTAGTATCATAAATAGAATATAAAGGCACACAAACCAGTTCTTAGCATTTCATCTTCTTAACAGGACTCGTAATTTCACTGTCTACACCATGCTGAACTCTTAATGATTGTAGACAAGCCGTATCATATGATGAGGGATTTATTTTCAATTAAATTTGGGCATATTCTAGTATTTGTTATTTAATCTTTTATTGTCATTATACAATGAAGAGCATTGTTGAACTCAAAATTATATTGATTTCACAATATATTGTGCATATGTTTATTTATAAACGGGTCCAATAGTAGTTGATCAGCAATGGATATCTATCACATGTAAGATTACCATATTGTATTAATTTAGGTATTTGATATAACGCTTGACCTCAACAATGAGGGATGTATCACTCACACACTTCCAGACAGTTTTACCAAATATACAGTGTATATATGCATTGGGTGCTCTTTAAGTTATTTATCAACTACTGAGTTAGTAAGCCTGTATTAAGATGTCTATTTTTTTGTTTGTTTAATACTGTCGTGGGGGTGATGAAAATGGGAAATACTGTGCCTAGAGCGGGACTCGAACCCACATCTCTTTGCATTCCGGGCCAGTGTGCTGACCATTACACCACCTAGGCTCCCTGATATTAACACACTCCCCATGCCTACCTGTCTATGTGGTTACTTGCCTGAGAGGTCAGTGCAGACCACTACACTCGTCCCCCTGGAATTGTAAGTCTTGTAATGCTTACAATTACATACATACAGGCAATGCACTAACACATACATACACAGGGTAGGTTCAACAACCATACAGCGCAAAGCTTGTACAGGATCCTGATCACGGCAACCAGTGTCGTGGGGGTGATGAAAATGGGAAATATTGCGCCTAGAGCAGGACTCGAACCCACATCTCTTTGCATTCCGGGCCAGTGTGCTGACCATTACACCACCTAGGCTCCCTGATATTAACACACTCCCCACGCCTACCTGTCTATGTGGTTACTTGCCTGAGAGGTCAGTGCAGACCACTACAATACATTAGTTGATTAAACAATGACTTACATTTATACTAGTCACTACCTAGCCTTGCACTCAGCATTAATAGGATAGGGCAATGACTGGTTGGTTCAGTATCAGGATAATGTGCATGAGTAAGATATCGGGTCATGGTGCTCTCAGCCTAGTCTCCCAGTGGGGCAGCACTATAAAAGTCGCCATGAGTGAGCACTGTCATGAGTCGGTACCCGTCCTGATATGACATTGGATGTTGCCAGGATGTAAAACCCCAAACAAACAAATAAGGTAGCGGACAAACAAGTCAGCCGGCGCGGTTATGAGTTGAGTGTTTGAGTAGCCAACTATTGCACTGCTCGACTTTGCCCATGTATTTGCTTCTGATGGCAATGTTAGAGGTCACGTGACTGTGCAGTGGTGAACAAACAGCGTCCCGGCCGGACACGCGTGAAACGCCGGTACATAGTGAGGCCTGCCCCGCGGCTACCTGTCCGGCATGAGTGACGGCCACGGGGCGCCATGCAGCCGCCGCCTCTGTATGCACCGCGCACACTGAATATATGCATTAGTGCGCACGCGCACCGACGGTTTCCTGTTGTAACCGGCGGCCGGGGATTAATATGCGCGGGGCCCAGTTAATATACCGATGGTGGATGGTTGGTTACACAGCGTGTGGCTGGTGGGGGAGGGATGTGGATGTGGGGGGGGGGGGGGAGGGTGTATCGTGTGTGTGTGGATGTGGTGGGTGGGTGTGGATATGGGAGGGTGTTGTGTTGTGTTGTGTTGTGTGGTAGGGGATGTGTTGTGTTGTGGGGGATGTGTTGGGTGGTGGTGTGGGTAATGGGTGGTGGTGGGAATGTTGGTGGTGGTTGTGTGCTGTGGGTGTTGTGTTACGTTATGAGTGTTGTGTGTGGATGGTGCATGTATGATCAATGTGAATCGTATATGCATGGTGTGGATGTGGTGTATGAAATGTGGGTGGTGGGTGTGTGGTCCATATGGTGTGTGTATCATGTGTAGTGTGTGTCTGGTATGTGTATAGTTTGTTTGTTAGGGTTTTACATCCTAGCAACATCTAAGGTCATATTAGGATGGGTACCGACTTGTGACAGTGCGTACTCCTGGCAACTTTATAGTGCTACCCCACCGGGAGACCAAACTATTGGCACCATGACCCGATTACCCACTCAGTCAGATTATCCTGATACTGAGCTAACCAGTCCTTGCCCTATCCGAGTTATACCAAACGCCAGGCTATGTAGCGACAAGTGTAGATTTTGTAAGTCAGTTGTAGGTGTATTGTAGGTGTCTGGGTGGTGTTTGAAGTGTGTGTGTGTGTGTGTGGGAGGGGGGTGTGCATTGTGGGTGGTGTGTATATGACGTATGTATGGTGGGTGGGTGGTGGGGTTAGTTGGGTGGTTTGTTCTCATATATTAAAGTGTGAAATGTAAAAAGCTTTAAGGAAGACCCCATCCTTTAAACTCACTTTGCACCTAACACCGCATGCCTCCTGCAGATGGCCAAACTTGGTAGGATTCTTGCCATGCGTTTGTTTCTAATCTAAATGGTGGTAAAATTACATTAGATAAAATACCACTTCGTGTATGGGTATTCATCACCTCACCCACGTTCCGGCATGTAACTTATTGTAAGCTGAAGCTGTGACCCGTCGTGCTGGGTCTTAGCTGTTCAGTCTTTCATGACGGATCAGAAGTACTCGGGATACCCATATTAAACAAAGTATTTCTTAGTTGTTTTCCCTACTTGAAAAGAGGAAATGATTCTTAGGTTAGTCTTCGGTGGACTGACGGTATACAATTAAAAATAAAAATGACTAATTGTATGCTATGTGTAGTGACTAATTATATAGCAAGCATAATTGAATACTTCAGTAGGTTATCGTTGCGTTAATTTAGTAAGTTAATAGTAGGTACTCCAAAGTGATTTCTATTTTCAACAGGTCAGTATTACATTTTATTTATCTGTACAGATCTTTTAAATTGAATCTCAATGATATAAAAATCATTTAGATCGATTGAATAGCTGCAAAGTTATGAGTGTTTAAAGATTGATTTTTTTGCCCCGATTTGTGCACATTTCCAAATTAGCCAAATCTTGGATTTTAGGGTCCCACCTGGAAGCTATTTTGCATATGATCTGTCCAATATTAAAGAATCTCATTCTCTATAGTACAAATAAGAAGCTCAATTTTTTACAGACCATCACTGTTAGTATTCTTTCTGAAATGTCATGTCAAACTTGCTAAATTCCTTAATTTCCAGCAAACACCAATAATAAATTCAGTAAAATATAGAAAAATAGCATAACTCCCGTTCTAATTGTCCTATCACAGCAATCTTTATACCAAAATAACCAAAATCAAAAGCTCTACATGATGAAATAAGTTTCTAACTGATCAGAGAAAGAAAGACAACATTCAATTTTAGGCATCACGAGCTGACAATAAAATTAAGAAAAATAGCATAACTCCCATTCTAATTGTCCGATCACTGCACTCTTTATACCAAAGTAACCAGAATTTAAAGCTCTACATGATGACATCATTTTCTAACTGATCAGAGAAAGAAAGACAACATTCACTTTTAAGCATCACGAGCTGACAATAGCCAAATTCTTGCAGCAGTCACTTCTCAGACCAAGCTTGATGCGCATGATATAAATCTCAACCAAATATTGTTCTGGTTAGGTAGAGGAAGACTTAAGCTTTCTGATGATATAATTTTCAAAACGATCCTGATCAATTTTCAAGGAGGATTAATGTCTTAATGTTTTCACTCCTTCAGTTCAATCAAATTTCCCACTCAGAAACACTCATGCTTGATATGCTAATGAAGCCTAGATTCTTCTCTATCTTTTATTGGTGGTTATTTTTAGCTCAGGTCAATGTACTCACCAAGCCATCAAGTTTAGGGAAGGGAGTAGCTCAGACTGGATGAAAACAAAATCGGCGAGCATGCTCCATTGACTGTGATTTATTTCATAATGATAATTAAATATTAGACAGCCTAAAAGACAAAAGAACAAGCTTTAATTTGATATAATATTTATTTCAAACCAAGCAGAATTAGTGGAGACTCAAGCCTTTTAAAAAGGGTTAAAATAGGTCAAATTTCGCGCTGCGGACACCGTATACGCCGACTTTGGAGTACCTATTAATAGGAATTGGATCAGTTCCCCTCCCTCGACCACTTGTCTATTTGCCCAAAAATATTTTCTTTAATTAGCAAATTAGCCCCAATCTCCCGATTTCCCCGCTTTCTCGCCTTTAATGTGTATTCTCCGGCCAAAGATTCATTTTAGCTTCTTTTGTTTTTTATTTTTTAAACTTTCTTTTCAATTGTACACATATTTTTCGTAAAAATGCACCATTCCGTATCCCCGGACCTCCTTGTGTGCTGGGGCGGATCCCACCTACCGCACCCGCCCCCCCCTTGGCCACGCTATTTCTCCCTAGTTCCAATTAGTGTATTAAGATCTCCCTACTGACACTATTATCTACTTGGCACCTGTGCACTTGGCGCCGTATGTGTGTACCTTGTTGACCTTGTGGTTAACCTTGTTGTTGACCTTGTTGTTGACCTTGTTCTGACCGGCTTATATTGCAGACCTGCCCACCAGGGAGGGAGCCACCCCGGCATGGCCAACCTGAACCAGCCCAACTACTGGCCCGGGTACTACGGGTACGGCGGCATGTGGACTCCGTCGGCTTTCAGCGCCGGCCAACCCGGCTACGGCCCCCCTTACGGGCCGTACGGCGCGCCGGGACAGTATGGGCAGGACCAGGCCGTGCCCTCAGCCACAACGCAGGTAATGTGGTGGGGGGGGGGGGGGGTTGTGTCTTACTTTGATGGTAGGGGAGCCTTCTGTTTGACCGAATGGCACTAGTACTGTGTGAAGTCACTGGAATAAAGTTCAGGCCATGTGCAATAAAAAAGCAAAAAACTAAATTTTACACAAAGGGCACGGATCTTATACAGTAAAACCTCTCTAAAACGACCGCCCATGGGACCGACTTTAAATGGTCCATTTAGGGAGGAGGTCGGTTCAGGGAGTGTCTTTTTCGTACACAATGGTATTGTATGGGCGATCGTTTGGGATCTAAGTGAAGCGATCAATATAGGGGAGTGGTCGATCTGTGGAGGTAGTCGGTTCGAGAGGTTTTTACTGTAGTTAGTTATTTATAGGCGTCATAATAGTCCTCATTGGTGGGTGGACGGAGTGATTATTTTAAGTGGGCCTCCACTTTGCTTTTGACCCATTTGAAAATGAAATTACTCCACCCAGCCACTTGGCTTTTAAAATGTTGTTAGATTTGTAAGTTAATCAATACAAATTTAACTGCGCACAATAGGGTTCCTCATTCCACTGCTCCTTGGCCTATCCTGGTAATGTTGAGTGTCAGATGGGGTAGCGACAAGTATTCATTTTTAAGTCATTGGTTAGACTCGGATGGGTTCAACTCCATGACCCATCACATGGAGAGCAAGCACTCAACTTATTCAGTCATCCCGTCCGGTAATATGCCTATGCATATCTGGAATCGTGTCCTTCGATTATAATCAAGGTTGACACGCGTCGCTGAAAGCCTGAATTTAGTACCCTCGAATGTCCTTGAATTTAACTATATTCTTGAATATTCTTGAATCGGGTGGCTAATTTTTGTACAAACATGTCACATAATATTTTAGAGGAATTAGTTTTTGATAAATTCCTGTCAGTTACTTTTATGAAATTGGAAATTCCCAACAATACATTCTTTTTGAATAGATTGCATGAAGTGTTGGCATCAAAGTGTTGCGTGTCTTCTTGAATATGTTCTTGAAAATGTTCTTGTACCTAGTGGCCAACTTTTTGTATGAACCCTGATTATACTGCATGAGATGCATTAGGTGGTGTATAACTGTACCCAGGCCATCTTGTTTAAATTGTCTAGCCAACTCAGAGGTTTAATAAGGGGATAATCTTGATTCTATCACCAAAATAATGAAAATAGAGCTAACTATAAGAGAATACATGAAAACTAACTAAATGTCACTGTGTTTTGATTATGACAGCTGTGTATTTCTAATTAATTCACAACTTTGAGTATTACATCTGGATCTTATATCAGCCGTGTCCTATTTTAGTAATGCCAAATGCCAGGCTAGGTAGCGACAAGTATCGATTTTGTATCGGTTTAACTTGACACGATTTCAAACTCTTCCACATGGGAAGCCTGAGCTGTACTGATACGGCCACTGCGTCCAGTCCAAAACTTTAGGTCCCCCCTCCCATATCTCTCATAACAAGCAAAGTTTGGCTATGTGGTTGTTTTTGGGGGGGTGTTTTTATAATAAAAATAGCAAAACAAAATATCATCTCATCATCAAAATAGAAACCTTTTTTTTGGTGTACATTAGTTGTTTAAGCAGGGGCAATTTCAGTCACAGACGACTGGGGCCATATACATGGAGCGGTGTTACCGAGCCAAAACTGGTTTCGGACGGGATTTCTAGTTTAGTGGCGAAAAGTTGGTATGTATGGAGCAGTGTTAGGGAAACACCGCAAGTTTAAAGTCGGAGATTCTAACACCAGCCCATAGCAAGTTTACAGGCGGTGTTAGGTACCGATTAGGGCCAAATCTATTCAATGCTATCATATTTAACAGAATTACGTACTCTAAAAGTGAAATTTTATCAAATTAACCGCAAAATCTAATCGATATTAAAGCCGCAGCTACATCGGCGGCGATATTAATATTGTCAAATCAACGAATGTAAACTAAACAAATCGCCGCCGCATCGGCGGCTATATATTAGAGCCAAATCTATTCAATGCTATCATATTTAACAGAATTACATATGCAATAAGTGAAATTTCATCAAATTAACCCTAAAATTGAAGCGATGTTAACGCCGCCACCAAATTTTGGTAAAATTAAACCAATAATCGAACCGATATTAATACCGCCGGATCGGCGCCGATATTGTAAAATAGCGGTGCTCACCAGCAACAGGCTCAGCAATAACAAGGCTTGCTGGTGCCCTGCAGTGTTATGTACCGATTAGGCCCAAATCTACTCAATGCTATCATATTTAACAGAATAACATCCTCAATAAGTGAAATTTGGTCAAATTAAACCAATATTCGAACCAATATTAACGCCGCCACCAGATTGGCGGCGATATTGTTATAAATAGCGGTGCTCACCGGCAACATGCTCAGAGGGATTTCCCAAATCTATAAATTTATTCACGTTTAGCTAACAGTTTAAGTGCCCATGCATACGGCGTGACATACTTTGCGACGCCCCTGATAACCCGTGATAGCTACCCGGTGTTAGTTGGTTAACACCACACGCTGCTAACACCGCCCCATGCATATGGCCCCTGGTCTTCCTCATCCCACTGCTCCTTGCCCTATCCTAGTTATGCCATCATTGGTTTGACTCGACCAGGATTCGAACCCACCATCTACCAACACGGGAGACGGACGCTCTAACTCATTCGGCCATCCCTAGTGTAACCTAGTGTGCTCTACTTTTCGACATTTAGGTTGCTGAATACACCAGTGCGAATGACAACATGGATGAAGATGAAGTACTCGAAGGTGTGCATAACAAATCAATCTACTTACTGCCCAAGTGTGAAAGCAGTTCTTTAGATGTTAAATTATTTCTCACCATTCAGTGAATTAAAAGTATTTTGGACACATGGGTGTTGCAACTGCATACACCGAAGAAAGCATCGCTAGATTTTAACCTACATGTTAAACTTCTATGCCAGTGCACTCATTAAGCATTTATTTGCTGTATAAACACAATACTAAATCAATTTAATGCAACCTGTTACTGTTCAAACCTATCGACCCCTTTCAATGTTTATAAACATTGTGTATGCGGCGCAGCTTGGCTGCAGAACGAAGGCACACTGCCATTAAGTTTGCCGGGACGCGCATTCCAAAACGTTTATTTTATTCAAAATTAATAGAAATGCAGAACTCTAACCTTATGAATTTAATATAATCTGTTCGTTGAATATGTTTTCTATATGTGTTCCAAGCAGTTTGTTTCTAGGTGGTGTGATTTTAGAGATATTTCACTTTTTCTGAATGAAGATAATTCAAGATTGCTCACGCCTTTGACAATGCATTGAGTTTGCCGGTACGCGCAGTGCAAAACGTTAGTTTTATTCAAAATTAATAGAAATGCAGAAGCCTAACCATATAAATTTAATATAATCTATTCATTAAATATGTTTTCTATATGTGTTCCAAGCGGGTTGCTTCTAGGTGGTGTGGTGTTAGAGATATTTCACTTTTTCTGTATGAAGATAATTCAAGATTGCTCATGGCCATATACAATGCATTGAGTTTGGCGGTACACACAGTACAAAACGTCTATTTTATTCAAAATTAATAGAAATGCAGAACCCTGACCTTATAAATTTAATATAATCTATTCATTGAATATGTTTTCTGTATGTGTTCCAAACGGGATGGTTTTAGGTGGTGTGGTTTTAGAGGTGTTCCACTTTTTCTGGATGAAGATTGCTCATAGCCATTGAGTTTGCAGTGTGATAGTGTGACAGTGTGTTGTCCTGCAGCCGAAAGTCGCGCGCACTGACCTAGATACCTATGCTGACGTCATATGAAATAGGTCTATGGGATCTAGTATTTTGGTTTTGGTGGGCACGCCAAAATTCATTTGGTATGTTCTCATTTCAAAATTCTTCCTCAAGTTAGGACTTTAAAATATAAGCCTCTTCAAACTAAAGTATAGTAGATTATAATTATCAACCTAATATATTTTCTTTTAATAATATGGCATAATTTCATAACCATCCGGGGAAGTAATATTAATAACATCGTGTGTTGCACTACTAGAGTCCACGTTGAAATATTTATTTTAAGATTTATTATGAATTGATAAGCTTCTTAAACCACTTTTTGCTGCACCTCCAAAAAAGAATTAATATATATTTCTTAAACTCAAGAAACCTTATTTACTGTATTGCGCAAAATAATTGATATAATTAAGCAAAATGACACCCATTTAAAATGCTGCACACCCCAGCCCCCAACAGAATTAATATAATTAACCCAACAAAGAAAACCATATCTACTGCGCCTCTGGAAAGAATTAATATAACTAAACAATCCCCCCCCCCCCCAACAAAAAAATCAGTATAACTTATAGACCACTCTTATAACATAACTGAAAGGACTTTTATTTACTTTTGCTAACATTTTGTGACAGATCCGCTGGTGCCGATCGACATCGACAAAGCCAACAAGGAGTTCATGGAGCAGAGTGAGGTAACCACCGCCCGCCGCTTCCCCGTGACGTCACACCATGCGTCATGTCACGTGACTTCTTGCGGTGTGACGTCAGGGGCGCGTCTGCTTCTACCCGCGCTGCGTTTCCCATCACTTCGAGCAGTCTGTCACTGGCTTTTCACTGTTTATTGTCTGTGTGCATGGAATAAATAACAGCCTAATTGCCACTGGTGTCGGTGTGTTTACAAGCTGAAATGTTCATATTTAGTATTGATATAAGTACAATAAGGACGAATAATGGTTATATAATATTATATATGGGATGAGAGATCTCCGTTGTTTCGCGGATTTGATTAATGTTCTCAAAATGCGAAGGATATATATAATTGGTTAATCCGAATCCTGTTCTTATATGATCATAGATGTTGTTAGACTAGAGTTTTCAACAGCCAATGCCTTCACTACTCCTTAGATACGGCATCAATGTATCAATAAAGTTATGCAGGGCGATAAAACAGTAATAACAAGGACATTTGAAACCTGACGTCTAGTATTTTTCCGCGAGTCCCTGACAGTCTTGAATATCCGCGTAAAATAACCATCAAACCAATCAAGCAATCAAGCAATCATAATTTTCCCATTCACTTGCCAGGAGTTCTACGTGGCGCTGGAAGGTTCGCGATGGCATCCCCTTGACAACGTCATGTCCACCATCACCAATGTGCACTGATGCGCCCCCTACCCGCCAGCGCGCGCACTATGTGTGTCGTCTGCCACCTAGAGGTCACTGCTGTGGCCTCGACACGACCTGGATCACGTGACTGTCGACGTGCGCGGGCGGATCGAGCCTACGTGGGCTCAGGTACAGCGGCCGGCCACGGGGTTAGGGCAAGTCAGGGACGCCTCGGGGTCACTCGGAACCAGAAACATTGGCTCAACAGGGAGCTTGTTGGGTTTTGCCTGCACCACGTGGGGTGTGTCAGTCGTTCTCATCTTCATCTCATCATTCTTCACGCTGTGATGCTCGCTGCCACCACCGCCGTCACCACCCCTGCTACCGCTGCCTCGCCATCCAGTCACGTCCCACTAACTCGCCGATGCAACCACCCGTGGCCATGTCACCACATAAACAACTGTGTGTGTGTGTGTGTGTGTGTCTGTGTTGCCATTGCCTCAATGCAAATATCGGAAGGAGGAGACGCCCGCCCTCTGCGCCCCCTACAAATGATATTGAAAAAACAAAGGACGAATAAACAAAGAAAAAAAGAGAAAAAAAGAAAATAGAATGTTAAAAAAGAAAGAAAAAAAAGGGAGAACCCCAAAAGAAGCAAAACATTTGCTATGAAATAAATTATATGTTTACAAAAAGGGAAACAAAAAAACCCCAACTAAATAAAAGGTGATACTGTTTTAAAATGATTTACGCTAACATGCTTTCTGGGTGTTGGGTTCCTTGTTTATGCTATTCTAAGTCTTCTTTATTCGGTTCGAGGTATTTGATTTCTAGTTTTTATTTTATGTTCGGACAAGTAAGCTAAGCACATACAATTTTGAATTGTGACATGCCAGTACCCGATGTAGGTTGTATTTCTGGCCACGTTCTGCCAGATCCTGTTGTGCGTGGACATGGACATGGACGATCTGCAGATGGAGGACTACTTGTGTGACTACTTGTATCACAACATGTCACGTGTCTGGGTCATTTACCGATATGTGCAAGCCACCAGTTGGTTTAATGAAATTACCCAAGCGTGTCGACAATGTGTTTTAATACTGTTCGATGATTATTATTGATTGTCGATACCTACCATCTTCTATATAAAATCTAAGTACTGTTTAATACCTAAGTACTGTTTTGGAGGTGTTTGTGGAATTGGTTTAACTTAAGGCGTTGGTAAGGTTCGCAGTGGGCATGTAGACGTGTCCATTTCACGATACATTAAAACTTCGTATTGTTTAACTTGTGTGTTTTGTTTTTTGCATTGCCTGGTTGGCTGAAGAAACCACTAAACAGACTGGGTTATAGTTAGGGTTATGTGGGCTTTATTTAATTACATATTTATTTACAATGTTTTGGAAATATTGTATGTGCACACACAGTGACAAAAATGCGACGAGCTGGGAAGTCTGTGTTTGCCACTACTTTTGCAGTGAAAAATTGATTAAATTATGTAGATTGATAGACTTTAAAAGTTGAATCGAGAATTAACACTACATACTGGAACCACCACTTCAACAATTAATTCCTCCTTTTTTTTCTTTTCTTTTCTATTTTTCTTGACGAGATATTTACTCTGCCCATAATGTATAAGCTCCTGTGAGGGTGCTTGTTTTCAATGCTGGACAGCTGTGGTGCTGTCTTGATCTGTTCCTTTTCCCAGGAGTATTTACCCGTGTCTGCTCAGGTCAGCCTTCTGCAATTTTGGTTAGTAATAGCCTATTTTAGTTTTTTTGTAATTTTCCTTTTTTGTTTGTCTAGTCTAAGTATGATACCTTAGCCTACTACGTTCATCTACTTGGGTGACATGCAGGATTGCTGGAGAGGATCCCGTTCCATTCAGATTTTTTTATTTGTTACAGCATCCTTTCACCTAAACCCTGTCCTTAGATAGTGCACTCCTGAATCTGAGATAAATATATTGGGTTGATTGTTATAATGTCCCTTACTTTAGCTTGAAGTAACTTTTATTTTAAGTGGCTAACTTTTGAGATATTTGAAGTGCAACTATGCTAAATTAATTTTGGCAAGCACGCCAAAACTCTGACCTCATAACAGGTTCTATTCAATTGCCTCGGCATCCCCTTCTGTGTGGTGACAAATGTTTAATAAGTGTACCAGTATCCAAGTGAGATATGTAGAATCACATTTAGATAATTATTTTGGTTTTGAAAATTTGATGTCATCGGACTATGGACCTTAACCAGGTTTGGGCATGCCATAACAGCGGGGGTGGGGGCTAAGGTGTAGGTAACTCAACATGTATAGAATACAACATTTAAAAGGAAGACACAAATGTCACTTAGGCCTCTCTAAATCACTAACAATTACAAATCAATGGGTTTTATATACACAGTAAAACCTCCCTAACCAACCACTCCCCTATATCGATGGCTTTATTTGAGTCCTAAACGATCCCCTATACGATACCATTGTACCATTATTCTAACTCTTCTAGACCGACCGCTTCCCTAAATCGACCACTTATGGTTGGTCGATTTAGAAAGTTTTTTTTATAATATTTAAAGTGGCATTATCACTGAATCAGAATTTTTGTTTCCAAAGGAACTCAGAACTACAGCTGAAGTGGTTTACCATGGTGTGAAGGTGCATAATCATTCCATTGAAACTTATATTATATAATATTTGTCTATGGTCAATACTACTATGATACAGGGTTCGTATGGGTCCTTGAAAACATGAAAAGTCATGGAATTTGATCAATCAGGATACCAGAACTGAAAAGTCAGGGAATTTGTGTAAAATTCCTTGAAAATAGAAAATCATGACATATTTTGGTAAACCTATATTCGCCGACATGCCCAAACTGTAATCAGTGATCTTTTATGTATTTAAAGTGAATTTGTGGGTTTGTTATCCTGCCATTTTTATGTTAAAACTATACATATATTCGTAGTTATTTTTATGCTTATTTACAATTAACATCTTACAGTGAATTTACAGAATCCGGCCATGTTTTGGGGTAATAAACGTCTTTAAAACATCCTGGAATTTTGAACTGAAAAGCCCTGGAAAGTCCTGGAATTCTATGTCAAAATGAGTAAGCTGTAATATATTTCTATGGTCAATATCACTAGAAACCAATAAGAGCTGATACTGTACAAAATGATTAGCGCAAACCAGGACAACAACTAGTCAGGATTGTTATTAAAATGATCAATTCGATTGAGGTATGAGTAACGTGACTGCGGTAGCTGGTCAGCATGCCTCTCGTAATATCAACATCTTTTCATTAAATGCCACCAATTTATAAATATTGTGAAATACACAAAAAGCTATTATGGTGATAAGTCATAACCACGATAGTATATCTTCACTGCGATGTCAACATTTTATTACATTATACCTGTTAACCACATAAAATCGTGTCATGAGAAAGATGGCCTTTAAGACTGAATCGTGAACATGACTTCCCTTATGTTCCCTTATGTAACCATGCTAATTTTAACCGGGAAGTGTTCATCCAATAGCATATGGCACCGAAACCCACCTTCCCATTACTTGGGCTGCGTTCAGGGTGTGCCTCGGAGGCATCTCGGAGAAATTCCTGACATCACGCTAGTCTGAACGGCAAAAGGAGTCGGTTGCCTCGAAAATGGCCACCTTCCTAGGATGCCGCCATTTGCAATGGAAAAGAAAAGCTCTGATTGGCTGAAACCACTGAATTTGGCGGCCGTTTTCTAGGTGTTTTTTTGCCTCCTGTCTGAAAAGGGAGCCGTCTCCGAGATGACTCGGAGGCACACTCTGAACGCAAATAAGCCAAAAAGATGTCTCAGAGTCGACTTGGAGGCATACCCTGAATCTGGCCCCCACTCTCTAGTTACTCCTGCAGCCCTGTTTCTGTTACAGGGCTACTAAACAACCTATTAGAAAATAGTGTCAGAAGTCTGGGTCATGCAAATAACCACATCTTTGTAATCTAAAGTGCTAAGTATACAGTTCACATGCTTATTTATCATAACGCGCTATTTATTCTAGTGCAGAATTGAATAAATCATGTAGATTAATTAACTCACTTAAACACTCGAATCAAGAACTTGACCACCATCTTGTTTTTATGCATTCTCTCTAAATTGTTCAACTCTAAGCCAATATAGATAAGCACTGCACATTGGAACCACCATGGCCACAGTTAGTTTTGATGTATTTTAAGCAGGGTTGTCATTCACTCCTCATCTGGACAGGGGTGAATGTTTCATCTATCACCCCACTTGACCTGCAATAATCTTTTTATTAGCTCGCCATTAGCCATTCTCTGTGTAGATAAAATGATTCATCCCTACCCAGAGTAGGGGTGAAGGGCAACTTAGTCTAAATCTGAGCAAACTGTCTTGATATAAATCACCTTCAAGTTGCATGCTTACCCACTCCCCCCCCCCCCCCCCCCCCCCCCCCCCCCACACACACAGAAATCTCTCGGTTTGACTTTTAAAGTCTATTAAAGCTGCATAGTCCGATGAAGAATCACATTTTCAAAACCAAAACAATTATCTAGATTTGATTCTGCATATCTGCCGTAGATACGGATGCCAAAAGAAAAATGTGTTGTTACATATAAGGGAACAGTGAGACAATTTAATATAACCCATTAACACTGAAGCCTAGGGTGTCAGAGTTGGGCATGCTTGCCGAAACTAATTTCAGATCTGCATGTTTGCACTTCAAATATCTCAAAACTTACCGTATAAAATGAACAGTACTTGAAACTAAAGTAGGTAGACTATAACAATCAGTTTAATATATTTATCTCAGAAAAATGACAGAAACTCACAACCATCGGACTATGCAACTTTAAATAATTTACATAATTTCATAAATTGTTCACCCAGAAGTAGGGCCTACTGAGTTCTGGTAGATAAGCATTTGAACAATATATTTAGCATTTTGTTGTTGTAGTTGTTTAAGCAGGGCAAATTTCAATCACGGCCGGTTGGTCTTCCTCATTTCTCCGCTCCTTGCACTATCCTAATAATGCTGAGTGCCTGGCTGGGAAGCGACAAGTATCAATTTTTAAGTCATTGGTTTTACTCATCCAGGGTTCGAACCCACGGTCTACCAACACGGGAGGCGGATGCTCATTCGGCCATCCAGTATTATATTGCAATATCAAGTGGTAATTTCCACAACCCAACCTTTTTCCCATGGGTTGTTTAGCAGCCTGTTACAGCCACAGTGCTGCAGGAGTAACTATATGTACCATGCAGCTTAATCGACAGGCATTTCGCGTGGTGCATACGGAGGGGGCCTCGCCCCGGCATCGTCGAGATGATCCCCGCCAGTGACACCAGGTGGCCCCACCGCGGTACTTCCGTAACCGCCACTGGTGGCGTTGTTGGCGCTGCGGAGCCTGGACGCGGCGAGCCCGGCCGTCATGAGCTCGTACTCCTGCAGAATTCGGAAAGTCTCCTTTGGGGTGGGCGACCCCCTGATGAGGACCAAACCCGGTCGGACCTCGGCGACGACTACCTCCTCCTGACCGGCCTTGTGGTTGGGGGAACCGTCCGGGTTATCAGACGGGTTTGTGTTGTCGTTGCTGTCCCGCTCGCCACCAGCGCAGTAGTTCCACAGGAGCGAGACGAGGAGTAAAACGAAAGCCGACAGTCCCAGCAGGACAAGCAGTTGCGAGAGCTGGAGGCCAAGTCTGAGCAGCGACAAGAAACGATGAATTCAACTGTAGTTGTGTATCTCATTCTATCATGTACATGCGCCAGGGGGTTAGCCCATGTCAAGTAGACCTACATTTTACACAGCTGTCAACACCCAAGAATGAAAGAGTCTAGGCCTACTAGTAAACAGGTTCCCAAGACAATAAAATTCTCTACGCAACCAAAAAGTAAAGTAAAGGTTGTTTTATTTAAGGATGCGTCTCTAGCACATCAATTTATATCATCGGCTATTGGACGTCAAACATATGGTTATTGTGAGATACTTCACAGGTGGACACTATACCGCCTGACAATGTTCTCATTAGTATTGAATGGGTGACTACTGTAAAAGCACGTCTGAACACTTTGACTTCTGGGTACTGAATCTTTATTCACCATCCAGGGTCCTGAACCACCAGCACCCTTTGTCTATGATGTCATCTCATTTACATATCCTTTGTTCTCCACACATGCCTGGATGTCTTTTATGCATATATTACAACTACCACCTGATAATAATACTAGGTGCTATAGTCATTTTTAATACAGATCCTACTAAATCAGAACAATCCCATCTATTTCTTTTTATATATCGGCTCAATCCATTTTCCCTTCATTTCTTTATTCGACGGGTGGCGGTTGTGCTCGGATTAGATTTGCTTTATTAGGTGAATAAATATACATTGTGCTGTGCGAATGGTACTCACACCTGAACACTTTTTTGCAACGCTAGACACTAGCACTTACTTGTCCTCGATGAGTGCATCTGCATTGCTGAAGGTCTGGATGTAGACTGGCTCCTCCTGCAAGTTTGGGTTCAACTCCAGCGTTGAAAAAGGATCATCCGCTGAGTTTGGCCCATCCATTACAGGGCAGGGTTGTGGGACCCACCTGCAGGCGTACGCACATACATCAAACATGCGATGGTGTTGCTTACTTGAATACATTATGTGTTATATAAGAAGATGTGCAAATATTATTGTGAATGAAATAACTGTTATTAATCATGCCCAACCTAAAATACTGTATGATCTGGGATGGAGGCAGTGCTGGTAGTGCAACCTGGATGGCTGTTGATCTACTTTGAGCAACCTAACTCCTCCACTCTCCAGTGTCCACCATGTCCGCTTTGCACTTGACCCAGTCACCCAGGCTATATCACCACCACTAATTAAATCTGGCTATATCATCACCGTTAATTTAAGTAGGTGATATCACCACAGTTCATTTATATTCACAAAAATACAACAACAATATTATTTCACTATATCGCCAAACGGAACGTGATATCTATCATTCAAATCAATAGTATAAATGTCATATTAGGTGTACAGATTATATATATATATATATATATATATATATATATATATATATATATATATAATTATACATAATTATATATATATATAATTATATGTATGTAAATAGATATACGGGTTTGTTTCATACACAAAATACTAATAGAAAGTCATATGAATAACCATACTATGAATGCTCTACTCAACACTAGTTGACCAGATGAAACATGTACTAGGCCTACAATATAATTTAGATTCATTGACTCCTTTTCCAAGATAGGCTATTTATGGAACTCGCGAGATCATAAATGAGATAACCCTTACCTGATATAGAATGGCTGATGTGCGGTGTGTATTAAGTATTGCACTTACAGCTCTCTGCTGACCGCTGTGACGCGTGTTCAGTGGTGAGTTTTAATACACGTAGGTATACATTGTAAACAACGAGAAGCAGTCATCTACACCGGGGAGTTAGATCGAAATGATGATGTACAGAGGCGCAGTTAATGTAGCACACAACCGCAACCACCCACCCACACTGCACCCCACCCACCCACACACCCACCCACCCACATATATACAAAGAGTTCAGTTGCAAAACCACGTAAACGGCCATCCAAACATGTAGTTTAAATCAAAGATGTTTGCTTGAAAATAATTTTAATTATCACTAATTCCACTTTCCATATGATCATATCGTTATGGAGCAATGGACACAAAAGTGTGTGTTTGTGTGTGTATGTGTGTGTATTTTCGGCCACAGATTCAAGGTACATTCAAGTTTGCCAATAATCTTTATTAAACCGATTGTCTGACTGTGAACGCCATGCCCACATACAATCACACTTTTTTGTTAGATGTCCTCGCAGGTGCAGTACTGTCCGAGAAGGGCCGTTCTGCCTTGATAGTGGAGTAGCAAACACGTACATACAGGGGTTTGGGGGCTGTAACCCCGCGCCCGCCCGCCCCTAACTGCAAGCGATGGGCGACGGAAGCCACGCCACCCTCACGCCACGCACTACGCCACGCATCACGCCACCCCAACCATCGGAGCACTTGGAGCACCCTACTGCCTCCCGCCTATTCTTATAGGTGTATATTGCAATATACATTATATATATAACTATGAGGAAGGATAATATGATTATTATTATTATTATTATTATTATTATTCGGCCCAATGGTTCATTCTGAGGATTCGATCCCTCGCGGACATGTGTTTTCTGCGGGATCGGTGTCTATGGTAGCATCATCAATGGCAGCTCATTATCATCATCATCATGCTGTCGGTCGCAATGCGACAAAGACTGCTTTTATTTCTTAACCTCTGCTCTCCATTTAGCTCTCTGCTGTGAGAGTGATGTCCATGAGTCGGTCCTAATGTCTCTCAGCTTCAGGCTTCAGGTTTCTCTTGATAGTACCCTTGAACCGGAGATGAGGGCGAACTCTCTTTCTCTGACCAGAAGACAATTGAGAAGAGAGGATCTGCTTTGGTAGCCTGTCCGTTGACATCTTCATCATGGGTCCAGTCCACCGGAGGTTCTTTCTGATCAGAAGATCTTCCATAGAGGACAGTCCCGTCCGATTGAGTATTTCCCTGTTTGTCACTTTGTCCTCCCAATGGCAGCTAATGTAACTAGAACCGTAAACGCCAGCACATCACGTGTACTCATACATATATATTTATATATATTTTACCTCGGTATACAGCCTCAGGCTAGCCTCAGGCTAGGGAGAAGGAAGCACGTGAGGTACCAGCAATTAGCATATACAACTCACGACTGGATTACGTGTCGTTGGGTTGCTCCGGCACAAATTTATCTACATACAAGCAAAATACGCAGTAACTATCATAAAAACTGTGGTTAGCTTAATCATGATGCATTAGAGCATCATTATGGAAAGTTTAGACTTTCTTTGGTCCATTTTGGACGAGTTATTTGGTTATAAAAAACCAAGGATAGATTCCTTCTCGAAGGATTGAAACCGATCATTAGCGGTTCTGTCAACACCCGAGTCACCGTGTGATTATGGGTAGAGATGTGGGCTCTGCCTCGTCTCCTGTGGAAATTCTCTCGTACTCTAATAGAGAGTAATGTTGGAGATGCTCCTGGGTTTCTTTTATAGACTCCCCACAAACTTTTCAGGCGTTTCTCCGAGTTTCGTAGCATTTTCTCCAACTTGTTGACGTAGTAGTCACAGGTGGGAGAAGTGTGCGGAACAGAGGGATGGGCGGGCCGATACACTGGTCCCGACCCCGCGTAAGGTTTGGGCTTGACCCACAACCCACGCACAAATTTAGCTTATTACGCCTGTGTTATAACGTTATAAACACGTTCTTTAACACCAATAGATGTCCAAATGAGTTTGAAACAACGATATTGTGACATATATATATACCGGGACTGACCAAAAATCTTTGTTCCAGTTCCCGATGGCCACGAAGCGGAGTAAGTGCGGTGCAGCAGCAGCCGAGGGGCGTGTTCCGAGTGGATTGGACGAGGAGTACGACTCCTCACCCGTGTTGTCGGCAGTGCCTTCGACACAGCCCGGGCCGCATATTCTCTCCGAGGCGGACGAGGACATAGTGCCTGACGGCGCCGCGGCTCAAAATTGGGAGACTCGGTTTGCGGCGATGGAGAGTCATATTATGTCTCTCAAACCACCGGTGTCTTGTAAACGGTGAATGCCGAGTGTCCAAGAGGAATCATCATTTGAGGATTTCTCGGAGACAGACTCAGCGATGGAGCTTAAGGCTCCTCCTCCTCCTTCTCCTAAACGGAGGAAAAAGAAGAAACATATCATTTCTTCTGGTGATGATTTCACCAAAGAATGGGGGAAGACTGGACTTCACAAAAAGCGGAAGACAAAGTCCAAGAAGAAGAAGAAGAAGAGGAAAGATTCTTCTTCTTCCGATTCTTCCGCAGATTCCACTTCTACGGAATCAGACTCAGACACACAATATGAGGGTGTCTATGCTGCCATTGGGGGCAAAGTGGCTAAGAAAGTGGAGAAGCCAAAGGCTAAGCGTGTTAAAACCACTACGCTTATGCGCGAGACCATTAATGGCCATTTCCGCACGTTTAAACCGGCGGAAGTTATCTCTAAGTTAGGAGATGAGTTAACAGGCATCAAAGGTGTTCCCAACTCCATCATTAAGGAGATGGATCGAGATGTCAATATGACGGATGACCGTAAGAGATTTGAGGGTGTGTTGCACACAGTGCATAAGGCGGTGCTTGGTACCCTAACAGCTATTGCTCCTGTGGCAAATAGAATGCAGAGTGAAAATAAGTTCTCGTCTTTGGCTAAAATGATGGACAAAGGAATTGCATTGTTAGCGGCGGCAGGTAATTACCTGTCGTACCGAAGATATGAGAATGTCTTCAAGTCGGTTTGCACAGATGCTGGCAAAGAAGTGGCTCGCTCAAAGAAGATTACGGATAATGATGGGAAAGAGTTTAAAGGGAAACCTTTAGATAACACGGAAATGTTTGGCGGTCAACTACAATACCTCTATAAAGAGGTAGAAACTGCAGCCAAGAGTGGCAAAAACATGGATGGCAAGAAGAAACAGGAAACCCCTCGTTTCAAAAGGTCACAAGGGGATTTTCGTCCACGACGGTTCACCAGGGGAACCAGACCGGGCTCAAACTTCGGTCAAGCTTTTTGGGGCCGGGGCGCTCGCTCAGGCTGGACCGACAACACTGCACGGCCACTAGGCCGAGGCGTCAACTCGCCGAGACCCTTCCCCAGGGGCGGGTCCAAGTAGAGGTCCAAACACAGACGTTACAAGTCCTTGCAGCCTCTAAAACCACACAAACTGTAAGCAACTTTGTGGCTGGCAATATCAATAATCATATTTCTGAGTGGCACAAAATTACTAGTGACCAAGAAATTTTACAAATAGTTAGGGGTGTTTACATTCCTTTCACACAAATTCCGGTACAAGGCAGTATACCTTTTCCTTATAAGATTGAACCGGTTGAACGAAAAATTCTTTGAGAAAGGAATTATACAAAAAGTGACACACTGTTCAGGAGAGTTTATTTCAAACATCTTCTCGAGACCAAAGCCTAATGGCGACGTTCGAATGATCCTGGATTTAACAATCCTTAATAAAATGGCTGAATATCGACATTTTAAAATGTTTTCGCTAGTTACGGCACGAGATCTGATTACGCCAGATGCGTGGATGGCTAGTGTTGATTTACAAGATGCATATTATACGCTTCCCATAAGGGAAAAAGACCGGAAATTTCTTCGGTTTCTTTGGGATAACCAACTATATGAGTTTACCTGCATGCCGAATGGCTTAGCTTGTGCCCCTCGTTTATTCACTAAACTGCTTAAACCTGTTTTCTCAGTAATGGCACGGAAGGGTCACATAATGTTCCCATACATAGATGATTCCTTTATTATAGCATCAACACAAATTGATTGTGTGAATGCAGTTTTGGATTTATGTGCATTACTCACTAAACTGGGGTTTTATGTACATCCACAAAAGTCAGTGCTTAAACCAACAAAATAACTCAAATGTTTAGGGTTTATTCTGGATACACAGTCTCTTACAGTGTCGATAACAGAACAAAAACTAATTAAGTTTATGAATACAGCGACCCAGCTTATTAAGTTACCAAAAACTAAAATTAGACAGGTCGCAGTCCTTATTGGGATAATGATATCGTATGCACCCGCTATTCTATACGGGAAGGCCCATATTAAATCTCTAGAAATAGATAAAAATTTAGCGTTAGCACGAACTAAAGGGAATTTTGAGCGAAAGATGTTTATTTCGCAAGAAGGGCTACAGGATATTGGATGGTGGATGCAACACATAGCAAGTTCATCAAATCCAATCCGCATGGCGGAACCTAATACAGTAATAACTACTGATGCTTCGTTAGAAGGTTGGGGAGCTCATCGAGATGGGGTCACAACAGGAGGTAGATGGCTTGATGATGAAAAATCAGACTATATTAATGCACTAGAATTGCGTGCTATTTATCTGGGCTTATGTAGTTTAGTAAAGATAAATAAATCACAAGTTAGAATACTAACTGATAATACTACTGCCATGGCATATATTCGTAACATGGGTGGAACCAAATCAAAGCCTTGCAATCAGTTGTCTAAACTGATTTGGAACTGGGCACAGGCTCAACAAGTCTGGCTGACTGTAGCACATATTCCAGGGTCACAAAATATACTTGCAGACCATAAAAGTAGAAATTTCCATGACCATTTAGAATGGTCTCTCTCTACACCTTTGTTTAACTTCATTTGTGAAAAATGGGGTACACCTAAAGTTGACTTGTTTGCATCACGAAATAATAACAAATTACCTTGTTATGTTTCTTTGCATCCTGAACCGGATGCTTGGAAAGTAGATGCATTTGCTATTACCTGGGAAAATAATTATTTTTATATTTTCCCGCCGTTTAGCATTATCAGCCGAGTTGTGAGGAAAATCGGCTTGGAAGGGACACATGCTATACTGGTGGTGCCCGATTGGGACACGCAACCTTGGCTGCCAGCAGTTTCACAACTGGCAAAAGAACATATACGATTCCCAAGAAAACTCGGGAATCTGACGCACCACGGACGGCTAGTGGTTCACGGCGACGTGTCAATGACGCCCCTATTGGCATTCCTTTTCTAAGGAAACAGCTCCAGCAATTTGGATTGGACAAAATTACTGAGAATAGGATAGTATCTGATGCTTGGAGGCCAGGTACGGTCAAAATGTACACAACCTATTTAAAGAAATGGGGTGTACATTGTTTGTTAATGAAAGTCAAGCCAACAAACCCAACAATTTCCCGCCCACCACGCCCTACCACGTCTATCCCGTTGGTGTATCATTACGGGAAAATCATAGTATCCATTGTATTGAAAGATCATTGTTTATCCTGAATAAGTAGGTTAAAATTGCTGGTACCTCACGTGCTTCCTTCTCCCTAGCCCACGTCTACCCGAGGCTTATACCTCGGGGAAAACAACAGTTATCCATCATCTATACCCAGGTAAGATTCGTATAACTATACTATATATATATATATATATAGATATACATCTAACAAAAAAATCCTCCGAGTGAGTGGAGGATTGGCCCCGTGCAGGAGGTGGAGTGGTGCATGATGGGGGTCCCACCCCCCACCCGGATAGGTGGGTGGAGTGCAGGACACTACATGCATTACTGCACGCGATATAGGGTTTATCACTATACATACATATGGGTGCATGTTTTTGTGTCTTTTTTTTCCAATTATAAAGCACTTTGTCTCAAACTGATCGAAATTCTATTTAGCCATTTCTGCATTCACCTGTACACTTTACTCTTGACTGGAATATCCACACCACATTAAGCAGTTCAATTAAATATGTCAAATAACTGAATCTTTTCACATGAGGCTACATTAATGCTGAAATTGTTCGTAGAATACGGCCATGGTTAAATCTGAATCGGTTAAGCTTGAACACACTAACATTGATTAAAGTGGTTGGACACGCTTACATTGGGAGGCCGGGTGTGGGGGAGGGGGGGGGGGGAGGGTAGGGGTAAAGCTTTCCACTTTGTGTACAATTGTATGTTCTTCGTGTCATTAATACACACTGAACTAACTCAGGCTTAATTTGTATTCAATACAACTTTGTCTAACATCACCATCACTGCATGTGCTCTGTACTTTAACACAATTTCTTTTGTGCATCCTGGCAACATTTAAGGTCATATCAGGATGAGTACTGACTTATGACAGTGCACTCTCATGGCAACCTTCATAGTGCCACCCCACTGGAAGATGAGGCCACTGGCACCATACCCCAATATCACACTCAGTCACATTATCCTGATAATGAGCAAATCAGTTATTGCCCTACCATAGCTTTGTCAGGGCTAGGAGCCTAGGTAGGGCCAAGTATGAATTTTGTAACTCATTGGTTTGACTCGGCCAAGATTCAAATCCCCAAACTTCTGCATCGGAAGCCCACGTTCTTCCGATTCATCCACTGCGTTCGGTCCTTTGTATTTCTTTGTGTTCCAGAAAAGGGATTCGTGGCTCACCGATGCATTGACATTGTATTGCTTAACTAGTGATATTTGATGTGGTCTTCAGGTTGGGATATTTTGTGTTTGTGTGAGAGATATGTAGTTCCTCTCTAACCGACCACCGTCACAGATCGATCACTCCCCTATATCGATCACTTTATTTGGGTCCCAACAAAACCATTGTAACCATATTCTAACTCCCTAAGCCGACCACCTCCCTAAATGGACCACTTAAAGCCAGTCCCAAGGTCGGCCGATTTAGAGTGGTTTTACTGTATATATGTTATTACAGTACATGCAACTTTGATGACGACATTTCAGTCTAAACGAGGAAATACAGCTTGAAGGATTCATCATTATCTTGCATCATAATGCAAAGAAACAGTCAGCTATTGCACCCAATGCGGTTATATGAGTTAAAATGAAACAAAACCCACAAATGATTAAACAACCCACAAATACACAACACACATCATCACCAAAAATAGAATAAATACTCAGATAAAAAACCCTCAGAAAATCCCACCAAAATAAAGAAAGCAAATTATCTATGATGTTTTTGACAGCAGCCTCTCCAGGTTTGGCGTTTGATGGCTGACTCGGTAGGAGTGATGGCTGGCTTTCCATGCAGCAGGTTGTGGGTTTGAACCCTTATCAGCTTAAATCAATGACTTGTAAATTTGCTGGTTTGCTCAGTATCAGGATATCGGTGTTCTCTGTGGCAGAGTGCTTAGAGGGTCTGAGTGTTTTTCGAGGTCGGACTCCTAATCTGAAGGTCGATGGTTCGATTCCATGTGCCCCCAACTCTGCCAATTTGGATTTCCACTGCTGTGTATAACTTACAGCGTCATCAAAGGCCAGTTGCTCTCATACCATATCTATGTGGTGTGGGAGGTTAAAAATCCTTTGGGTTGGTAAAAGTGTAGGCTCAGGCGTTCTATCGACAAACTGTCTAATGCTGAAAACAAGTCTATTCAGACTTATCCATGATCGGCAGTATTATTCTTCAATCTTCAAGAAATGTGACTGAGTGGGTTATTGTATTATTGTATCATTGCACTATGCAGCTATAAGTGCTCATCGTCACCAGTCAGCACCTGCCATGATCTTACCGTAGATGTTACCGGCGTGTAAAGACCCAACAAACAACCCTATTTCTGTAATCTTCTATCTCCTAGCTCATAGTTGATTTGTACACATATCGGTAGCATGACACGACAGCTGTGGGTTGCGCATATGTCGTGATTCAATGATGTGCCATTCTAACTTACTCACACATCCTATTGATTGGGACGCGACATGTGTGGCCAAATACACCGTTGAAGCAGAAATAATATACTTGTAATAAGAACAAATAATAAGAAGAAAAAAAAAGAGACAACTAACTCACAACACCGCTGACACATTTGGTGAAAGTTGGTTGGTTGTTGGAGTTTTCCGTCCTGGCAACATCTCAGGTCATATCAGGACAGATATTGACTTGTGACAGTGCACACTCATTGCAACTTCGCACTGCTGCCCCACTGGGAGACCAGGCCCCCAGGACCATGACCTGATGTCAGCCTCATTATCCTGACACTGAGCCAACCAGTTCACACCCTCTCCTAATAATGGCGAAGACCAGGCTAGGAAGCCACAAGTATCAATTTCTATAAGTCATTGGTTTGACTCGACCTGGAATTGAACTCCCGACCTTCCATTTGTTTGTTGTTGTTTTACATCCTAGCAACATCTAAGGTCATATCAGGACGGATACCGACCTGTGACAGTGCGCACTCATGGCGACTTTAGAGTGCTGCTCCACTGGAAGACCAGGCCACCATCACCAATACCTGATATCCCACTCAGTCACATTATCCTGACACTGAGCCAGCCAGTCCTTGTCCTATCCTAATAATGCCGAGCCCCAGGCTAGGAAGCAACAACTATACATTTTTAAGTCATTGGTTTGACTCGACCAGGGTTCGAACCCACGATCTACCAACACGGGAGACGGACGCTCTAACTCATTCGGCCATCCTGTCTGGTCTCCGACCTTCCATGAAATTCTGAAATGGAACTTTTAGTTGTGACAGTTTCACCATTGCATGATATCCCGAGATGGGAAATATAAGATAGGTATCAGGATAGGTACCAATTTGTGACGATGCACACTCATGGTGACTTTATAGTGCTGCCCCACTGGAAGATCAGGCCATCGACATCTTGACCCAATACCGCACTCCATTGCCATAATTATTATCCTGAGCAAACTAGTTCATGCCCTATTCTATTATAACATATAGAGCGCCAGGCTAGTATCAATTTGATAAATCATTGCTTTGACTTGGTCAGAGATAAAACCCTCAACCATAAACATCGGAAGTCAGTCAGCCCCCTCTTACCGAATCGGACCCCACTTCTGGTCACATACACTTACAAATCTTCGAGCACTGGGCGCGGTGACGAATACGAATCGGTAGAGCGTGGGTCTCGCGTGCGGTAGATCGGGAGTTTGGTTCCATGTCGAGTCAAACCAATGACTTATACAATTGATACTTGTTGTTTCCTAGCCTGGCACTCAGCATTAATAGGATAGGGCAAGGACTGGTTGGCTCCGTGTCAGGATAATGTGACTGCGTGGATATCGTGTCATGGTGCTTAGGGCCTGATTTCCCAGTGGGGCAGCAGTATAAAGTCGAAATGAGTGCGCACTGTCACAAGCGGGTACCGTCCTGATATGACCTTAGATGTTGCCAGGACGTAAAACTTCAACAACCAACCAACCAACAAATCGTCGATAGTCTAAATAAAATATATTAACCCTATCCTTTATTTTTTTTATTAACTGGTAATCATGGTGCTCATACTTGTGCCATAATTTATGCATTTTCTACATGCACGCTCTCAGTACAGCAAGGTACTAGTATACAACCTCCTCGTTTATTCTTCACAGCCTAGTCACCTAAATACACTCTTCTTGGTATATCCGTCTCTTGGCGCATCCATTTAACATGAGTGAATAGAACAGGGTCTGCAGACTGTACCGCCAATGATGTAAGAATGATACACTTACCTGATGGCCTGGCCGAATGAGTTGAGCGTCCGCCTCCCGCTTTGATAGGTCGTAGGATTCCAACCCCTGGGTTCAAAGCGTAGTCGAGTCAAACCAATGACTTAAACATATACTTCTTGCTACCTAGCCTGGCATTCGGCATTACTAAGATACGGCAAGGAGCAATGAAATGAGGAAGACCAATTGTCCGTGATTGAAATTTCCTTTGCCTAATTAAAGTTGCATAGTCCGATGGTTTTGAGTTTCTGACATTTTCTGAGATAAATGCATTATGTTGATCGTTATTGTGTACCTTAGTCTAGCTTGAAGTAACTTTTATTTTAAGTGGCTAACTTTGGAGATATTTAAAGTGCGTGCATGCTAAATTAATTTTGGCAAGCACACCAAAACTCTGACACCATAGCCTTCTGCAGTGACAGGTTCTATTCAATCACCTCAGTATTCCCCTCTATGTGGCGACACATGTTTAATAAGTGCACTGTTATCTAAGTTAGCTATGTAGAATCAAATTTAGATCATTGTTTTGGTTTTGAAAATTTGATGTTTTCATCGGACTATGCAACTTTAACTAATGTGCTAAAAAAAACACACCAAAGAATCCTACTGTATCGAGAGAGATCCAGGAAAAGGCTGTATGCTATTTATATATTTACTCCCTATAAATATATCAGTGATATAGCATCAACATATCTGTGAAATCTTCTATCATCACAAACTCTAAAATCTTCCCGTCAGATATTATGATTATATGTTCATGTGTGGCAATTCAAATCACGCAGTGAGTGTGCTTTCTAAGTGAGAGGTCCCACTTTATGGAATACATTGCCAGAGGGTGCAAGAAAAACAGCACCCCTTGATTACTTTAAATCAGTCTTCAAGATGCCCCTGCGTAATAGAGCTTTAAAAAAATGCTAAATGCAATTTCGCTCCTCCAGCTGCTGTATCTAAGTTGTAAATATGTCATACCATGGTTTTACTGCACAACACCTTAGAATAGAACGACCATACGAAAATGGTATGTGATGAAAATAACCATGTTTTATTTGATATATGTCGTAAAAGGAAATGCAATACTTAAAACAATTTTACAATTCGGACTAGGCATTCAAAAGTTATGGCTGTTTCAAATGTTAAGACCATTGGTAATTTTAAGACCATTGCAGAATATGGTTGGACCTTTGGGCAATGTGGCAATGTAGTATACTTTGCCTCATTGATCATTGATCGATCCTTAATTGTAAAACTTCCGTTCATGCACCGGGGTGAGGAACATCCTCTCGTCTAATTATATCATTTTCAAAGTATTCAAACGTGGTTTACTACTGTGCATTTGATATTAATATTTTAATGCGCGAGATACTATATATATATGTATATATATATATATATGGATATATATATATATATATATATATAGTTGGGATGTAAAACCTGAGAGCAACATGGTATGCTTTGCCCCGTTATTCTAGCCATAGTACTAGAACTACCATTCGTGAACTGGTGAAGAAAATCTGGGTGAAGAAAGTCCTCTCGTGTAATTATATTATGTTTTCTAAGTATTCCATTATAGTCAACTACTGCGCATTTGAGATTAAAACTGAAATACGCGAGGATGAATAAACATTGGGGTTACATTGTCAGTGTACTTATAGAATGGCTCCTACTAGTGAGGCTGCCATTAAATGCATATTACATGTATATATTATTATATACCAGGCGTGGTGGCCGAATCGATAGAGCGCAGGCCTCCCGTGCGGGAGATCGGGAGTTCAATTCGTGGTCGAGTCAAACCAATGACTTATAAAATTGATACTTGTCACTTCCTAGCCTGATGCTCGGCATTATTAGGATAGGGCAAGGCCTGGTTAGATCAGTGTCAGGATAATGTGACTGAGTGGAATATTGGCTCATGGCACTGGCGGCCTGATTTCCCAGTGGGGCAGCACTATAAAGTCGTCATGAGTGCTCACTGTCACAAGTCGGTACCCGTCCTGATATGACCATGGATGTTGTTAGGACATAAAACCCCAACAAGCAAAACAAAACAAACGCATATTATTATACTATTTAAAGGCTAAAGTGATTAAAGGCAACTGATTTCGCTGGTTTCTTCTAAGTGTACCTTCTTAACACATCTCTTTCAGATTAAACCAGATGGGATAGCTGACTGTGGTGGCTGCTCACTTCCTTTATAAAAGTATTAACACTAACAGGTTGTGGAGATTCTAAAGCCGGTGTCGCAGTTTGAGCACCCGGTCAGATTGAGCGCCCTGCCGTGGCTTCTGCGCATGTGCGGATTTTCGGAGGCCCTGCAAACTGCAGCATGTCGCAGTTTGAGCGCCCGGCCAGTTTGAGCACCCTGCCAGTGGACACTTATTTGTCTCTCATTGTTGAGGAAATTGACATTAATTTAATTCTTGGCGGGTTTAAATCCTACGCTTTCGCCCTACGCATGCTTAAAAATAGATTTTTACCCCTGCACAAGCTACACCCTCGGCTGCTTTGGACTTGAGGGGAAAGAACTCCACAAACTTGGTGTAATAGTCTGTGAAGGTCAACACATATTTATGCCCATCATCAGTCGTAGGCAACGGTCTATTCAAGCTCTTTCCATTGGTATTTGTTCCATTGAGATAAAATGCTTTTAACAAAAATACTCACATAGCTACAAGACATAGTATTAGTAGTAGGTAGCTATGTGCGAAAAACGCCGATCGACATGCATTTCAAGTTTTACTTTTACAGAAGCCACAGCAGGGCACTCAATCTGGGTAGAATTTGACGCATGCGCAGACGACGCTCTTAAAATCCGCGCATGCGCAGAAGCCACAGCAGGGCGCTCAATCTGGCCGGGCGCTCAAACTGCGACACCGGCTGAGTCAAACCAATGACTTAACAGATTATTCACCGAATTGGCAGACATGTGGGATCTAGTCTGCGCTGCACAGCGTATCCTATCCATTGCAAACCCCCTTTTGAAAATTCCATTTAAGAGCAAGCAGTCTCTCAGTCCATGCTTCTCGGTGCCTAGGGTAGTGCATATATCATCGCAGCGCCCCAAGGCTCGCCGCTCTCAGCTCAGAGCACCTCTCCGCCCCCCCCACCCCCCCACCCCCCCCCCCCCCCCGCCCACCTCCCCCAGTCTGTGCACCTCTCCGGCAGTACTCGTGGCAGCTTAAGAGCCGGCATCTACGCGTAAGGTGACGGCGTCTTTGTGTGCCGCTGTGCCGGGTGTGACGGCGGGCGCAGACCGTCATCCATTATTAAAACCATTTGACGGGCGTTGAAAGCAAGTCGGCCGTCAAGGCGTGGCGCAGTGTGGCGGGGTGTTGCGTTGGGCCGTGCGCTGCTTCCTCCCTTCGCCACTAGGGGGCGGCACTCGCGCGATTCGCTAGGCGGCGCGGCGGTAGGTAGGTAGGTAGGCGGCTGATCGATCTGCGCGTGGCGGGAGGGTGGAGGGTGGAGGCGGGCGGCGGGAGGCAGGACACGCGCTGCACGTGATGTGAAGAGGGCGGCTACGCGCGGGCATCTCCTCCTGTATGCGCCTCCTCCAGCACCCACAGCCACCACCGCGCAGGCGCGCGCGGAGACCCGGGATTGGTAGGGCGCCGCACGTAGGAGAGTGTCACCTCACGATACTAGACCGCAGTAGTAGGCCCAGAGGCGAGACAGGACTCACCCCCACCCCAACCCACTCACCCACACATAGACCTGTACCCCCACACCTACACCCACACCTACAGGAGCAGGCCTGGCGAGCCTCCAGGACGCTGCGACTGATTGCGTCCGTTGGTGGCTAACTAGGCACGTGGTGGTGATTGCGTCTGCACTCCGACGTAAGGGGAACCAGGGTACATAACGCGCGGGAGAAGCACAGCCGTTACTTACAGCGCCATCACCCTGCCATCACACCGCCATCACCCAGCCATCACACCACCATCACCCAGCCATCACCCAGCCATCACACCGCCATCACCCAGCCATCACTCAGCCATCACCCAGCCATCACCCAACCATCACACCGTCATCACACCGCCATCACCCATCCATCACACCGCCATCACCCAGCCATCACACCGCCATCACCCAGCCATCACACCGCCATCACACCACCATCACACCACAATCACTCCGTGATCACACCACCATCACCCAGATATCACACCACCATCACACCACCATCACACCACCATCACACCACCATCACACCACCATCGCACCACCATCACACCGCCATCACACCGCCATCACACCACCATCACTCCATGATCACACCGCCATCACCACACCACCACATCAGTACACCTCCATCTCAACCTCAACTACCACCACCCACTTGTAGAATCTCACTACCATCACCACTACTACCTCAATACCACCACCATATTACCACAGCGCCACACCGCCACCATCATTACAACTCCGCCACACTGCCATCTCCACCACCTCCACACCACCTTAACTGCCACATCCAACTAGTACACCCCACTATAACCTTCAACCACTACCACGCACCACCATCACCACACCACCACCACCTCCACTTCAACTACCACCACCCACTAGTAAACTCCCAGTACCATCACCACCACATCAGCACACCACCACATCACCGCACCACCACACTGACACTAACACACCACACCACGACAACACCACACCGCCACTAACATACCACCACCGAGCCACACACACACACCACCGAGCTATCACAGCGTGCAGGGGAGCCGAGCTGAGGACACCCAGGAGGAGAGGAGGCGGCACCCGGAGGTACCCACCCGGCGCCTCCCACCTGCTGCTGGAGAAGACCGCTCAACACCACGCCGCTTCGCCAGGCCGCTGTGTATGGACAGGTAAGGTGCTGACCACGTGACCCGCCACTCTCCACACCGCTATCTCAGCCAACCATGTGACGAGCCACTACCCACACCGCTATCTCAGCTATCTATGTAACTAGACACTACCCACACCACTATATCAGCTAGCCACATAATTAACCACTAACTATGCCACAATATCAGTTATCTACATAACTAGCCACTACCCATGCCACGATCTCAGCTATCCAGGTAACTAGCCATTACCCACACCACTATCTCAACTAGCCACTACCCATGCCACAATCTCATCTAGCCACTACCCATGCCACAATCTCAGCTAGCCACATAACTAGCCATTACCTGCACCACTATCTCCGCTAGCCACTACCCATGCCACTATCTCACCTATCCAGATAACTAGCCACTACACACACCACTATCTCAGCCATCCAGTTTACTAGTCATTACCCACGCCATCTCAGATAGGCACTATCCACACCACTATCTCAGCTATCCATGTAGCTAGCCACTACCCACAACACTATCTCAGCTATCCAAGTAACTAGCCACAACCCACACCACTATCTCAGCTATCCATGTAATTAGCCACCCCCAATGCCACTATCTCAGCTATCCATAACTAACCACTACTCACACCACTATCTCACCTATCCACATAACTAGCCACTACCCAAACCACTATCTCAGCTACCAATGGAACTAGCCACTATCCACACCACTATCTCAGCTACCCACATAACTAGCCAATACCCACGCCCCTATCTCAGCTATCCATTAACTAACCACTACCCACACCACTATCTCAGCTACCCACATAACTACCCACTATCCACGCCGCTATCTCAACTATCCACATAACTATCCACTACCCACACCACTGTCTCAGCTACCCAGGGAACTAGCCACTACCCACGCCACTATCTCAGCTGCCCACATAACTAGTCACTGCCCACACCACTATCTCAGCTATTCATATAACTAGCCACTACCCACATGCCTATTTCAGCTATCCATTAACTAGCCACTACTCATCCACTATCTCAGCTATCCACATAACTAGCCACTATCTCACCTATCCAAATAACTAGCCACTACCAACACCACTATCTCAGCTATCAACATAACTAGTGACCGCCCTCACCTCTATCTGAGCTATCCACATAACTAGCCACTATCCACACCACTATCTCAGCTATCCATTAGCTAGCCACTACAAACACCACCATCTCAGTTATCCATGTACCTAGCCACTACCCATTCCACTATCTCAGCTATCCACGCCACTTTCCGAACCAATGCGCACAGAAGCGACCCTCAAAATGTGACCACACGGCAGGACGGGTTGCACTAATATTCGTCGACACCTGAATCAGTCAACCATTGTAGCACACCAAAATAACTTGTAATATGACAAAAGGCATGAACTACACCCAAACTCCCACCCAGAATTCATCGTACACATGGTGTAATCATTCAACACATATTGCAGTTTGGTGCACCTGTACTACGCTGCTGTGCACAAAAATTGGCAAACAACGCCCATGCCCAGCATTTTTGGTGTGCACACCGAAATTAACCTGAGATGCTTTTCACTTGAAATATCGCCCAAAGTTTATTTATCCTTTGATATTAAAGATTACTTCAAAATAAAATAATGAAGATTATTCTGATCAAGATAATATATATTACTGAGTAAAATAATATATTTATCTGAAGAAAATTAGCATTAACATAAAACCATCAGATTACGTAACTTTAAGTATAGGGAGTCTAGCAAGGCTTTTGTGTTGAATAACCAGCAACAGTTGGTATCACTTTACTAGAAAAATAACTATACAGAAAAAAGCGAATATAGTGTTGGAATATTACGTCATAGCAACATCTAAGGTCATATCAGGACGGGTACCGACTTGTGACAGTGAACACTCATAGCAACTTCATAGTGGTGCCCTACTGGGAGCCCATACCACCAGCACCATGATCTGATATTCCACTCAGTCACATTATCCTGCACTGAGCTAACCAGTACTTGCTTTATCCAAATAATGCCGAACACATGTCTGGGAAGATAGCGACAAGATTCAATCTTGTAAGTCATTGCTTTGACTTCACCAGGATTCGAACTCCCGATCTTCTGCATGGGAAGCCTTAGATAAAAGATTCACCCGGTACTGGTAGTACACCGGTGAAGGACAACGTAGTGTAAATATGGGCGAAAATAGGTTTAGTATGGAACATGAACTAGAAACTGTGGCTCCAGTATCAAATGGCTACCCATATAGGCACAGAGTTGGTGAAATGGGCGAGAATGCAAAAAGACAAGATGGTGGCCAGAGAACGCCATCGATTTCACTTTTAAATTGCATTAAAGTATATGTTTTATTATATTTTCCAACTCAAAAGTAGCGGTTAAAAAATGAAGACATATACAAAGAATAAATGTTGCTTCTTAGATTGTGAAATTAGGCTCTCATAAAGACTCATTTCATTAGCCCGATTTTTCTACCATTTTTATATAAGGCTGGTCTTCACCTGTGTACTCCAAGTACTGGGTGAATCTTTTATCTAGGGAAGCCTGTGCTCTACCGATTCGGTCACTGCGTTCAGTAAAAATAAAAGACCTGCGAATTGTTGGTACAGGCGCTCGCCGGTGCATTATTGATTGTACTATGGTAGCCGGGTGGGGGCGCTGGCACCTGTATGTGTGCATGGACAGGCTGTAAAAAGGACCCTCGGAGCAGATTGACTACATCTGTTGATAGTGCCTGCAAATGGAAATGCTTTTAACACGTGATGTATGTAAACAGCTGAGCATGATCCGGGCCCTGATGCTTTAATTGAGGAACACAGACAAATGTCTAAACTCCAAAAAGTTTGTTTATAGACTAAAATGTGATAGCATATGTTTTAATAAACAAAGCTCCCACATTGACATTCGCAGTGGATCATATTCTAAATGAATTACTGATTTATGGTTAATATAGGAGGGGTATGTTTAATGTTTTGGCATGGAACAAATAAATGATTAATATAGGAGGGATACCTTTAATGTTTCTGCACCGAACAAAGAAATGCACGATGAAAGGTAACAGGAGGAGTAAGGTAATACATAATTTAGAAATACATGAAGCACGAAACCCATATTAGTGAATGTGGGTTTGGTAATGATAATCCCCTTTCAGAGTGCTTAAGAAAAAAGAAAAAACACTTTGACGCACAGAAAAAGCATTTTTACCATATATATTTCAATAATCACATGCTTGAGATTATTAATGACTAATTACTCCATGATCACCACACGCGCACACATATATGATTGTTTAATTATTTGGAGTTTACATCCTAGCAATATTTAAGGTCATATCGGGACGGGTATCGA
The DNA here is from genome assembly GCA_030323885.1 of Branchipolynoe longqiensis. NCBI lineage: Eukaryota > Metazoa > Annelida > Polychaeta > Phyllodocida > Polynoidae > Branchipolynoe > Branchipolynoe longqiensis. The sequence goes on from CM059187.1 coordinate 78,240,511, forward strand.
TTTATGACAGGGCACCCTCATGGTGGCTTTATAGAGTTGTCTCAATGGAAGATCAGGCCACCCCTACCATGACCCGATATCCCACTCTGCCTCATTATTTTGACACTGAGCTAACCAGTCTATATATATATATATATATATATATATATATATATATGTGAAGTGTTATTTAATCACACGAGTTTGTAGTTTGCAGACCCGATTCCCACAGATGGTGGCACCTCCATCATCATGCTGTCGGTCGCGATGCGACAAAGACTGCTTTCATTACTTGACTGCCGCTCTCCATTTAGCTCTCTGCTGTGAGAGTTGCGTCCATGAGTCTTAATGTCTCTCAGCTTCAGGTTTCTCTTGATGGTATCTTTGAACCGGAGATGGGGGCGCCCTCTCTTTCTGTAGCCAGAAGACAGTTGAGAATAGAGGATCTGCTTTGGTAGCCTGTCTGATGACATCCTCATGAGGTGTCCAGTCCACCGGAGATTCTTTTTGATCAGAAGATCTTCCATAGAGGGCAGCCCCATCCGTTCGAGTATTTCCTTATTCGTCACTTTGTCCTTCCAGGTTAGCCTCATGATTGAACGCAAATGTCGCATCATGAAGGCATGCAGCTTTTTCACCTGCTGTCTGTATGCTGTCCAGGCCTCGGCTCCATATAGTAGGGTGGATAGCACGATTGCGCGGTAGATCTTACCTTTGACCCGAATGGACACATGGTGGTTGTTCCAGAGTCTCTGGCATAGTCGGCCGAAAGATGCGCTAGCCTTGGCCATCCTCCTCTGTATCTCAGCATCAATGCGTCCATCACTTGATATAGTGCTTCTGAGATAGGTGAATTCCGGAACAGAGTTCAGCTTGTTTCCATCAACCATGATCTCCTCCTCTCGGGTTCTTGTAGAGTTGGGTTGGTACAGCACCTCCGTCTTCTTGATGTTAATTTTCAGGCCAAACTTCTTTGATGCATCGGAGAAAGCGTCCACTATTTTCTGGGTCTCTTCAGCAGAGTGGGCAACCAGTGCACTGTCATCTGCGAATAGTAGCTCTCTCACCAGTATCTGAGTAGTCTTGGTCTTCGCTCTGAAGTGTGCGACATTGAATAGGTCAGCGCTCTGTCTGGACTGTATATAGATGCCATCCCCCATGTCTCGGAAAGCCTCGTCTAGCATTGCTGATAGGAAGATGGAGAAGAGCGTGGGGGCCAGCACACAACCTTGCTTGACCCCATTGGTAACCCCAAACGATTTTGAGACTTCCCCTCCAGCACTAACGTTCACCATCATTCCTGTATGTAGAGCACCTCCACAGCTGTCTTAAAGTTGCATAGTCCGATGGTTTTGAATTTCTGTATTTTTTCTGAGCTAAATATATTAGATCGATCACTAGTATCTAGTATACATTAGTTCAAAGTTACTTTTATATTAAATGGTAAACCTTTGAGATATTTTAAGTGCAAACATGGAAAATTAGTGTTGGCAAACTTGCCAAAACTCTGATACCATAGACTTCTGCAGTTAAATTGACTCAGTATTGCCTTCTATGCAGAAACAAATGCGTAATAAGTGCATCAGTATCTAAGTTAGATATGTAAAATAAAATCTAGATAATTGGTTTGGTTTTGAAAATTTGATATTTCATCGGGCTATGCAGCTTTAACTAAGCCTAGAGTACATTTCGTTCCTTCCCTCCCCACTAGGTGGTCCCTTCTCCTATATAGAGTGGCTTGCCTATCTATGGCTTGGGAGGTAGTCACATTCTGTTTGACTTTCACCTCGGTTGTTCCTTTTCCTTCAAGATTAAATCACGCAAATGATACTTGGTTTGATTCGCAACTTTGATTGCTCATCTTGTAGTCTTGTGAATCCACTCCCTCACTGGAGCAATTTACCTTGATTATTGTGTTTACGACATAATAAAGTCAATCTTGACGCGCAAGTCTTGCGCTTCCTCTATCCCGAGAAGCTCTACTGTTCATGTCGGGTAGGCCAGAAAAGGGAGCGAGCAATAGTGATATGTATATATTATATTTATATATATAATATATATATATAATATGTATATATATATTATATTATATACATATCACCATTTCTCGCTCCATTTTCTGGGCTAGCGACCTGAATATATACATATATATATATATATATATATATATATATATACATACATACAGTAAAACCTCCCTTACCGACCACCTACACAGATTGACCACTCCCCTATATCGATCGCTTTATTTGGGTCCGAACAATATCATTGTATATGGAAGCCCAATAGCGACAGGTGGGCGGGGGTGGTGGTGTGTGACCCCCTATTTGGAAGAGCGGTAGACCCGCATCAGACTCTGTTGAAGGGGGGGGGGGATGTGTTGGAAGAGCCATTGGCTACTTCGTAATTATTGCCTGTGATAAGGGAGCTTAGCACTCTCCAAATTTATACAATCTATCAGCTCTAGTTTGGGGCTATGATAGCGCACACAACATTTACGTGACAATTAAGGCAACATTTGCAGATGCAGTCTATCATCCATATATATTTCATATATCGAGCATGCATGCATCCGTCCAATACAAGCTACACTAGACTTTCCACCTCACACACACGCATACATGTATAGTCAGGGGTGAGGAACCAATAGTCTGTCAGTGGAGAGTTGCCATTTCGATACGATCGTCGCTATACAATTACACTGCCCATAGACACGAACACAGTCCATTGTTGCTCCACACACCACGACTGCTGAACCGACACTGACTGCACTACCTGGGAACGGCGGCGCGCCTCATTGTGTCGGAAGGGTTGGTTGGTTGTTGGAGTTTTACGTCCTGGCAACATCTAAGGTCATATCAGGACGGGTACCGACTTGTGACAGTGCACACTCATGGCAACTTCATAGTGCTGCCCCAATGGGAATTCAGGCTGCCAGCACAATGACCCAATATCCCGCTCAGTCGCATTATCATGACACTGAGCTAACCAGTCCTTGCCCTATTCTATTAATACCGAGTGTCAGGCTAGGAAGCGACACGTATCAATTTGATAAGTTATTGGTTTGACTCGACCGGGAACCAAACTCCCGATCTCCCGCACGCGAGGCCAGCGCTCTATCGATTCGGCCTCCGCACCCGGTATAAATACGGATCTGGAGCGAAGAAATGAAGCGCCTATAATAATAACCCATAGCAGACCTACTGAGGCCAGCTGTTAGTGTAACAGAAGCGTCATATCTATGCAGCACACATCTGGAATGAACAACCCAACACAACCAGAAATATAAAAACAATTGAAGCATATAAAAAACACATACACAAAAACAAAAAAAACAATGGAGAATGTAGCCATTTGAGGGTTTTGGTGTGTCGACATAATACCCTTCAAGAATGGTAATTATGGACCAGGAAGCTGCTAGGTAGCTCTGAGATAAATACACGCGCAAATTACTAACAAACCATATACGACAATAAACCACAAGTTAATGACTAACGCGGTTCAGCATTGACAATAAGTTTTATCATGAACTTATATATCACGGACAGGGTAAATATGCCATCAATAAAAAAAACCCAAAACTTACATTATTGTAAAATAGGAGTTGTGCAACGTAAATAAATACGACGTAATGGGCGCTGATAAAAGAACATATTCAACAGAATAAATATAGTGTTAGTCCCAAGATAATGGCAATTGCCAAATTAAATCACTTGCATATATATATATATAAATATACACACACACACACACACACAAACACATATAGAGTTACCCCGCCTCCCTAAAAAAATAAAGAAAATCATAGCAACCTCCTGGTCCAAACCATATCTTCTATACTACTCACAATGTAGATCCTTGGTGAAAATGAATACATACATTCATCTGCGGCAGCTAACCATAACGAAGAACCCAATACTGAGGCTGTCAGAGCATCATTGTAGCTGTAATGCAGGTCAGTATTACAATGCTGTGTAACTCAACACAGAGATACAGAGGGCACAATGAAGGAGAAATGTATTGCCGTCTCTCATACCACCACAGTCAATCCATAGTCTAAGAAAAAACACTATGCACACACAAGCATATATATATACATATATATAGAGAATTATGAGTTTCAGACGTGTCAGAAGTATGGAAGCCCAATAGCGACAGGTGGGCGGGGTGGGTGGTTGACCCCCTAAATGGAAGAGTGGTAGATCCGCATCCGGCTCTGTTGAAGGGGGGTAGGTGGGTGTTGGAAGAGCCAGTGGCTACTTTCTAATTATTGCCTGTGATAAGGGAGCTTAGTACTCTCCGTATGTATACAATGTATCAGCTCTAATATGTATATGAATCTGGAACTATATGCAGCATGCAATAGAGCCTATATAAATGGTATATATAATAGAGCAAATTAAAGAGAGTTAGTGTCCTTGTTTGCATTTCCATGAAAAATTATAGAGTACATATATACACATGTGTATGTATATAGTTTATGTAGTCTGTGTACTGTTTTTGGCAGGCTGTGTTTTGTTCGTAACAGGCTGTGTGTGGTTCGCGGCAGGCTGAGTACTGTTATTGGCAGGCTGTGTGTTGTTCACGGCAGGGTGTGTACACGCGGCAGGCAGTGTACTGTTATTGGCAGGCTGTGTGTTGTTCACGGCAGGTTGTGTACACGCGGCATGCTGTGTACTGTTATTGGCAGGCTGTGTGTTGTTCACGGTAGGCTGTGTACACGCGCCAAGCTGTGTACTGTTCATTGGCAGACTGTGTGTTGTTTGTGGCAGGCTGTGTACAGGCACCATGCTGTGTACTGTTATTGGAAGGCTGTGTGTTGTTTGCGGCAGGCTGTGTACACACACCATGCTGTGTACTGTTATTGGCAGACCATGTGTTGTTCATGGCAGGCTGTGTACACATGGCAGACTGTGTACTGTTATTGGCAGACTGTGTGTTGTTCGCGGCAGGCTGAGTACACACGTCATGTTGTGTACTGTTATTGGCAGAATGTGTGTTGTTCGCGGCAGGCTGTGTACACGCACTACTACCATTTTGGTGGCCCTTCTCTGCACATTTCCTAGTATGCTGCAGTCCGTTTTACACACCCGGTGCACACTGCAACGCCCAGCGCGTGTGGTGCAGTGTGCACTGTTATACGCCCTGTATCCAGTGTAAGGGAACAAGTGTGTACCCATAGTTAGCAACAGGCAGGTTGTGTGTGGACCAGTTGAAAAGCAGAGTCGGCGACCCTGGGCGCCCCCGTCCCCCTCCCACTCCCTCACTCCCCCTCCCTCACTCCCCCTCCCTCACTCCTCCTCCCCCCGCCCTCCCGCTCCTCCCTTTCCCTCCCACTCTCACCCTCCCTCTCCACTGCTTCCTACCCCCGCGCTCCCCTCCCCCCCCCCCCCCCCCCCACCCCCCCCCCCCTCCCCCTCCCCACCCCCCCCCTCCCCCCCCCCACCCCCCACCCGCTTCCCTGCCCTTCCTTCTTCCTCCCCCTGCCCCTCCGACTCTCCACTGTCCCTGCCCCTCGACTACCCCTCCCCACTCCTCGTCCCGCTCCCCTCCCATCCTCTCAATTCTTCTCCCTCATCCCTCATCCCACCTTCCCGCTCCCTCTCCATACCCTCCCCCCTCTCACCCTCCCTCCCACCCACCCACTCTCCCACCCGTCCCCCTCCTGCTGTCGTCTCCCCAGGGGGTGGAGGTGGTAAGAGCAGAAACTGCCGGCTGTCGACGGTCGGTCTGAGCACCCTGGAGGTGGCAATAATGCAGCTTAGTCCCGGGAGGAGGCAGCTGCAGCTCGGGGGAGGGGGGGGGGGGCAGTGGCGGGCGGGAGCAGGGGTGGGGGCAGGGGCGGGAGGGGGGATTAAGGGTGCCGTTAAGCCGGCCGCTCTAACACTCCTCCATGGACCGCCGAGACCCTACCCACTCCCCCACATCCCCGACCCACACCCCCTACCCACACCCCCTACCCACACTCTACACCCCTACCCACACCCCCTACCCATAGCCTCTACCCACACCACCACACCCAGTACCCACAACTCCTAACCTACACCCCTTTAAGTTGCATAGTCCGATGGTTTTGAATGTCTGTATTTTTTCTGAGATAAATATAGTAGATCAATCACTAGTATCTACTTTATATTAGTTCAAAGTTACTTTTATCTTAAATGGTAAACTTTTGAGATATTTTGAGTGCAAACATGGAAAATTAGTTTTGGCAAGCTTGCCAAAACTCTGATGCCAGAGATTTCTACAATAACAGGTTCCGTTAAATTGACTCAGTATTGCCTTCTATGCAGAAACAAATGCTTAATAAGTGCATGAGTATCTAAGTTAGACATGTAAAATCAAATCTAGATAATTGGTTTGGTTTTGAAAATTTGATATTTCATCGGACTATGCAGCTTTAACTACACCAACTACCCACAACCCCTACCCACACACCCCTACCCACAACCCCTACCCACAACCCTATCCACACCCCCTACCCACATCCTACGCACACCCATAACCACACCCCCTACCCACACCCTCTACCCATAGCCCCTATCCACACCCCCACACCCACTACCCACACCCCCTACCCACAACCCTATCCACAGCCCATACCCAACCCCTACCCAATACCCTACCCACACCCCTAACCACACCCCCTACCCACACCCTCTACCCATAGCCCCTATCCACACCCCCACACCCACTACCCACAACCCCTAACCTACACCCCTTAACTACACCGACTACCCACATCCCCTACTCACACACCTCTACCCACAACCCCTACTCACAACACTATTCACACCCCCTACCCAACTCCCTACCCAATACCCTACCCACACCCCTACCCACACGCCTACCCACACCCCAAGCCACCCCCCCCCCCCCCATACCCACACTCCTTTCCCACACTCCCTACCCACACCCCCTACCCACACCCCCTACCCACACTCCTTACCCACACTCCCTCCCCACACCCCCTACCCACACCCCCTACCCACACCCCCTACCTACACTCTACACCCCTACCCACACCCCCTACGGATCCCCCCCTCCCCTGGCGGCGTGGCGTGCATTACTAGCTTCGCTTCCACAGTGAGTTGTGGGTCGGTGCGGGAATACTCAACTGGAGACAATACAACTGGTTCCACCGCCTCCTGCCCCCACTCCCCAATTTCCAAAACCCGCCACCAGATGTCAGGCCTCAATGGGTGCTCCCCTGCCCCCCCCCCCCCCCCCCCCCCCCTCGCACTGCTCTGATCTGCTCTCTGCACCGCCCCGACATATCGAGCCCTGGTCCGGGGCCAGGAGGTGCTGCCTCGGTGGCTGAGAGGAGCGTACAGTGCATCACTTAGCAACCTGACCACTGCGTGTCGGGCGCTGATAAAAGCATTATTGCCAGATATGGGACTTATGACCCCCGAGGATCATTAGGACGATATGACATGACGCCACTAAATTCAATTTCAATTCAATGCTTTATTTCAGACTCAGCATTGTGGCAGTTACATAATGTGTGTGGTCCATAATCGGTAAATATAAGAATACGTGAGTGGGTACACATGTGAATAATATACACTACAATGCTAACCATTATCAAAATGTATGCCTACATGCAGTAGTTTGTACCGATGCCTCCATATGGCAGATGTAAATCTGAGATCACTCTTTTTTCACAAGTCCCTGTGTTATAGCATTCTCTGACTTATCAGGTCTAGTAATAAACATTCTTACTGAAAGGTAGGTGCCCCACTTGTTTGTTGGGGTTTTACATCCTAGCAACATCTAAGGTAATGCACAGATGTGTACCGACTCATGGCAACATTTTAGTGCTGCCCCACTGGGCGCCCAGGCCACCGTCTGTTTTTTATCTTCCTGCTCCTTACCCTATCCTAGTAATACCGAGAGCATGGCTAGTTGTCGCCCAGGTTACCAAGGACCACACTGCTCGAGCTCATCTTCCATCGACAGCGGAAAATCAGCTAGGAGGAACACAACACAACACAACACAACTACTGACAAAGGAGAGCAGCAGTCAAGTAATGAAAGCAGTCTTTGTTGCATCGCGACCGACAGCATGATGATGATGATGACATCACATACATTTTTTGTGTGTGGCTATGGAATGCTAGATTTAGATAATTTCTTTAAAAAAAACCAGTATAAATAAATTATCATTCACGTTTATAATTCAAGACAGCTAGCTACACATGTTTCTGTTTTCAGATCGATTTGAACGTAAAGTCAATATGTAATACACTAAATACGTGAGTGCAGCAAGCAGGCATTCTCTATGTAATGTTGATCGAGTATTGACCAAGTATTTAGTTCTGGATGACTAACGGAGGTAGGCACAGCTCAGTGTGGAACATGGCTTCCACTGTCCTTACTCTGTACTCCCACCCACATTACTAACGGAGGCGCACACAGCTCAGTATGGAACATGGCTTCCGCTGTCTTTACTCTGTACTCCCGCCTATGTTACTAACAGAGATGTGCACAGCTGGGTGTGGAACATGGCTTCCTCTGTCTTTGCTCTGTACTCCCGCCCACAATACTAATGGAGGTGCGCAAAGCTCAGTATGGAACATGGCTTCCGCTGTCTTTACTCTGTACTCCCATCCTTGTTGATAACGGAGGTGTGCACAGCTCAGTATGGAACATAGCTTCCGCCGTCTTTACTTTGTACTCCCAGCCTTGTTGATAATGGAGGTGTGCACAACTGTCTTTACTCTGTACTCCCGCCCAGATTACTAACGGAGGTGCGCACAGCTCAGTGTGGAACATAGCTTTTGCTGTCTTTACTATGTACTCCCACCCATGTTACTGATGGAGGTGCATACAGCTCAGTATGGAACATGGCTTCCGCTGTCTTTACTTTGTACTCCCACCCATGTTACTAACAGAGATGTGCACAGCTCAGTGTGGAACATGGCTTCCGCTGTCTTTATCCTGTACTCCCACCCATGTTACTAACGGAGGTGGTTACAGCTCAGTGTGGAATATGGCTTCCACTGTCTTTACTCTGTACTCCCAGCCTTGTTGGTAACGTAGATGTGCACAGCTCAGTATGGAACATGGCTTCTGCTGTCTTTACTCTGTGCTCCCACCCACGTTACTAGCGGAGGTGCTCACACCTCAGTGTGGAACATAGCTTGCACTGTCTTTACTCTGTACTCCCAGCCTTGTTGATAATGGAGGTGCCCACAGCTCAGTATGGAACATGGCTTCCACTGCCTTTACTCTGTACTCCCACTCTCATTACTAATGGAGATATGCAGAGCTCAGCACGGAACATGGCTCTCATTTCATATATTGATCGAATATTGATTGTTGCTGTGTTGAAATCTGTATTTTGAATCGTGACACGATTGGGATTTAGCGTGAAGCCCATGGGCTTGTAGATGCAAATTGACCAGGTGTATGTAATGGTTGGTTGGGGGAAGGACATAAATATAGCCAAAGCAGGATTTGTCGACCATTTAGAGCAATTTCAGTCTGGTTTTGAGTCAAATGGTCTGCCAAGCCAGACCTGATCGCCGAATGAGTTGAGAGCCCGCTTCCCGTGTGGCAGGTTGGGGGATTCAAAACCTACGCTTGCATTTTGACAGTTAAGTTGACACTAATTGATGTATAAAGCGACTGGAAATGTTCCTATCTTACCTGTCGCTGGTGGATGGGCGTTCTGGAACGTCTAGGAATGGTAAGCGGATTTGTTTAGGATGGGTGGTGATTTGTAGGGTGGTGTATGTGTGAGAATGGTGTGTGGGTGGGTAGGGGGTTGAGGTTGGCTTACTTGAGAATTAGAAATAATGTGTAGGGTGGTGTATGTGTGACGGGTGTGAGGGTGGTGAATGTGTTGGGTGGGTGGTGGCAAAGACCCTATACTACTAAGACGGCTCACTCCCTATCTCTCCCATGGTAATGTAAATTTTGCAGTGCCACCTTGTAGTGGGTTTGATCAGCCCGGCTACTGGTTGGTGTTTCACATGTAAACACATACAATTATATTATACATGAGATAGATAAGTATGAATACACATCAATATGAAATTGCTATAAACAAATACACATCATCATCAGCATCATAATCATCATCACCATCATTACACATCTTTCACATTCATATATACATTTATACATATAATATAGCAACTGCTTAACCAAGTGGTGGGTTTGATCATTTTGATTACACAGTACAGGCTGACTGAGCCGTCTTAGTATTATAGAGTCTTTGGTGGTGGGTGGGTCACTTGTGGTGGTGATCGTGTGTGTGGTGTGTGGTAAGCATTCTTTTTGGTATTATGTGGTGGGTGGGTTCCTGGTGGTGGTGAGTGTGTGGTGAGTGTGTGTGTGGTGAGTGTGTGTGCTAAGTGTGGGGTAAGTGTGTGTGGTGTGTGTGTGGTGAGTGTGTGTATGTGTGGTGTATGTGTGTGGTGAGTGTGTGTGTGGTGAGTGGGTGGTGAGCGGGTTCCTGGTGGTTGTAGTGGATGAGTGTGGACGCGTTGAGTTTGGGTGTGTGACTGATTTATTAGACTTGTTCCCTGGCCCTCGCTCATGTGACCGCTCACGTCACCAGCATTGCAAAGCCCCGTATTCCGTACACAGTTGACATGCCCACATCTTACATCTCCCTCCTTCAAGTTTTACAAAATGATTTTCGTTCATGTCAGCAGCAAGATGTAGTTTGTCCACAATTTGTCTGATGCAATATGCAATACATAGTTAATGGTCAGTAACACAATTCTGGATGGACAGGGCTGCCCCCTATGGACGATCTTCTGATCAAAAAGAATCTCCGGTGGACTGGACACCTCATGAGGATGTCATCAGACAGGCTACCAAAGCAGATCCTCTATTCGCAACTGTCTTCTGGTTACAGAAAGAGAGGGCGCCCTCATCTCCAGTTCAAGGATACCATCAAGAGAAACCTGAAGCTGAGAGACATTGAGACCGACTCATGGATGCAACTCTCACAGCAGAGAGCTAAATGGAGAGCGGCAGTCAAGTAATAAAAGCAGTCTTTGTCGCATCGCGACCGACAGCATGATGATGATGAACACAATAACAATTTGCCTTAACTGTTATCTAGCTAATACAGCCACTCTTTGCCTTCTCTGGGTCTGCTAATGATTTACCTAAGTTTGATCTCTTGTGAGACGTTAATCAGTTATACTTTGCATATAATCTTTAATGATTTATTTATTCAAGGAATACATATCTGGCCCTTCCTTCCTTCTTAAAAAGATTTAGAACAGTAGATCATCAATGTTTGAAATAAGTCGGTAGTACAAATCATCGTATTTGATTTGATGTTTTGCAGGACACATTTGTAAATACAGTGATACATGTTTTATCATCCGACAGTACATCATATACTGACAAAGTACAATATATATATGACTTAGATACTTATACAGTCAATTACTCTGTCTTGCTTTGACTCGCTCATTAATATTATACATACTTATGCTAACTCGCTGATTATTTTACATTACATGTTTGCCTTGTAACAATGATAACTGGAAGACAATGTTACATTTATCATGACTACAATCAATGCTATCATATCTAGGTGTTCAAGTAAGTAAAGCAACTAAGTTACATCGTTTTTATATACTTTGCCTGGCATGACCTAAATGTACACTTTACGGTCACCTATGTTTGTTTTGATTGGTCGTAGTAGTAGTATTTTAGTATCCCAACTGCTCTACTGGGCTACCCAGTCTACCTGACCTGGTTATGTAACCAGTGTTTGTGGTGGGTGGTGTTTGTATTCGTGGTTCGTTGTGCTGTATTTTGGGTATTTCGATTTGGTTCTGGATTGGTGTCGCAGTGTTGGTTGTTTCTGCTTTGAATAATTGTACTCTGTTTCTTCATAATTTATTGTTTTCATTGTTGATTATCTCGTAATTTGTTCGTGTTGGATTCTTTATTTCGGTGATTTTTCCTGGTGCCCATTTGTGTTCATGAGTGATGTATCTTATAGTGAACATTTAGAATTTACTCTCTGATAAGCTTAAAGTTGCATAGTCCGATGGTTTTGAATTTCAGAATTTTTCTGAGATAAATATATTAGATATATCACTAGTATCTACTTTAAATTAGTTCAAAGTTACTTTCATTTAAATGGTAAGCTTTTTAGATATTTTGAGTGCAAACATGGACAATTATTTTGGCAAGCTTGCCAAAACTCTGACACCATAGACTTATGCAGTAACAGGTTTAGTTAAATTGACTCAGTATTGCCTTCTACGCAGACATAAATGCTTAATAAGTACATCAGTATCTACGTTAGATATGTAAAATCAAATCTAGATAATTTGTCTGGTTTTGAAAATTTGATATTTCATCAGACTATGCAGCTTTAAATTCCTACTTGTCAGGGAGTGGCGTAATGCTATTCTTTAGAAAAGAAAGGTCTACTAGCAGTAACGAAATACATAATTGACCGAATTCAGAGCTCTTGACATTTGTATGTTTTGTCCTGCATTCTAGATCTATTTTTGATTTATTTCGCAAAGATACGATGTCATATTTTGACATTTGACAGTGTATTTATGCTTCTCATAATGGTTAAGTCTAATGACTTGTTTTCGCCACTAGACAGTAATGGGCCTGTCACACTACAACGCTTCTCTCGGCGACCCGTCAGCGTTGAAAGTACTATCTTGCGCGTCGAGAAACGTCAAACTTTTCGGCGGTTTGGGGGAAAAGATCGGCGTCAGCACGGCGCGTTAAGCGCGCGCGGCCAACGTGTGTCGACGCGCTGGGGAAAAAAAAAAAAAAAGTTTGGCGCGACGTCTTCATTTAACCTTAAATGTTGCTAGGGCGTAAAACAAAAACGGCCCAGTTTGCGCAACGCGTGAGCAACGACCCTCCCGCGCGCGCGCCGTCTTCCTAGCGTTCCCATAACGTTATTCCGGCGCGTCCAACGCAGCGCGACGCGCGCCTAACGTCCTTACCCATATATTTGCGCGCGCTGGCGGTCATTGTTTTTTTTTGACATGTTGAAAACCTTGGGCGATAAGCAACGCGCGCCGGCGTTTCGCGCCGACCATCAACGTCAAAGATAATGTACCGACGTGTACCGACGCGCGCATAACGCGCCCCCAGCGCGTCTCGATATTTCACTAATTATCGCCCAAAAACACCACACGTTGACGGGTCGCCGGCGAGAAGCGTCGTAGTGTGACAGCCCCATCACAGTCTCATTGTTTCCCTTGTTTTGTCACTTTCAGTCATTGCGTAGCTATCTACTGCATGCTTTCTTTCTCTGTTTGTAAGCATTTTCATACATCCCTCTACCCTCTGTTAAACATCATAAGTCAATATATATATAAGCAACAAATAACATCAATATTGCAGGAACTACTTTCAGCTGACCTGCTTTTTCTCATTGCTTCCTCCGCCGCATATGCCCGGTTGTATAGCTTGCCGATGAACTATTTCTTTTCTTTTACACAATCTAACCTCTAAGTCATCAATTCCCTGATTCAACATCCTGAAAGCTAGTTGCACGCTCTTCTCAAACGTTCTTTTCATGTCGTTCGACAAGCTGGATGGTTCGATTCATTCATCATAACTCACTAGAGGAGTGAAACAAATAAAAAGATCACGTAACTTTAGCAGAAAACGGCGGTGAACTACTAAGAAGTGGGCTTTCTGTTTAGGCTGATGGCTGCCATTTCTCATGCCCTACTATACTAATACTAGCTGACGGTTAATGTAATGCTTCTAGGGGCTTTCCGCCCCCTCCCCCTCCACTCCCTCTCTACCCCTACCGATCCTCCGCTCTCCCTCTCCCCCTCCCTTCCTCGCTGCCTCCCTCGCTGCCTCCCTCGCTCCCTCGCTCCCTCGCTCCCTCGCGCCCTCGCTCCCTCTCTCCCTCGCTCTCTCCCTCGCTCCCTCCCTCGCTCCCTCCCTCGCTCCCTCCTTCGTTCCCTCCCTCGCTCCCTTCCTCACTCCCTCGCTCCCTCTCCTCTCTCCTCTCTCTCCCATTTCCTCGCCCTCAACTTCCCTTTCCTCTCCCTTCCCTCCGCATTCTCCCCCTCCCCCTCCCCTCCTACCTCCCTTCCCTATCTCATCCTCTCCACTTCTCTTCCCCTTCCTGCCACGCCTTTTCCCCATTCCACTTTGTCCCATTCCTCCTCTGTTCCATCTGCTCCCGTCTCCCTTCTCTCCGCGTTCCTCGCCATTTTCTTCCCTCCCCTCCATCCCTCACAAGTCTCACTTCAACCCCCTCCCTTTCCTTCCTCCCCATTTCCCCCCTTCAATTCCCCACTTCCCCCACCCTCCTCATCCTCTCCACCCTCTCCACTCTCCCCACCCTCACCTTCCTCCCCCTCTCCCCCTCCCTATCCCTTCCCACCCTCCCTCCCTCCTCCATCCCCTCCCTCTCTCCTCCCCTCCCACTTCCGCTACCCTCCCCTCCCCTCTCCCTACGCGCCACTAACCTCTCTTCCTCGCTGTCCCCCCTCTCTCCTCTCCTCCTGTCCCCTTTGTACTTGTTGTTATCTTACCTGACGTTCGGCATTTACTAGGATAGAGCAAAGAACATTGTGAATGAGGAAAACGAATTGCTTGCAATTGAAACATCCCCTCCTTAATCAACAAATGTAACCCTAACACAACAATGTTAGCGAAATATAACCAGACGGGCCGAATGAGTTAGAGTGTCCGTCTCCCGTAATGGCCGAATGAGTTAGAGCGTCCGTCTCCCGTGTTGGCAGATCGTGGGATCGTGGGTTCGAATCCTGGTCGAGTCAAACCAATGACTTAAAAATTGATACTTGTCGCTTCCTAGCCAGATGCTCGGCATTACTAGGATAGGGTAAGGAGCAATAGAATGAGGAAGACCAGTCGTCTGTGACTGAAATTTTCCCTGCTTAAACAACTAATGTACCAACAACAACAAGTATTCCAGTAAAGTTGTATTACTGGAAGACCAGTACACCTTCACTGAAAAATGACATATTCCGCAGAATGAAATATTGATCAAATTTAAAAGACAAAGAAATCTGTAGTCTACAGGTGGATAGTTGACGTTATGTCCTTCAGGTTCAAGGTCCCGCGCAATCCCCTGCCGGGATCTCCCCACTCCCTCCAAACAAAGCTGACCGCCAACGGTTATTTCCCCGAGTGCCATCGGTCAGCGGCGGTCAGCGGTGACCGGTGTTAACGGGCTTTACTGTCTATTTATAGCACGGCGAGCAGAACTGAGCAGGTCATGACCCCATTAGCTCTCACCGTGTGAGGAACCACAGCTACCAGCAGGTAGCTAGGGAAGTAGGTCAAGCGGATAACTATACACACATATATATATATATGCTATATAATATACTACGTGAATATCAATAGCAATGGGACTCCTACATTTTATTTTGTCGCCGTCGGGGTGATGCAAACAAAGGGACCAATTAATGGGCCTAGAGTTTGAATTCGAACTTACACTTCATGCCATTGTGAACCTAGCGTCATAAGCATTAGGCTAATTAGGCCCAGGGACACACCATGATTAATGAGTGCACCAGTAGGTAGGATAACATCTAGGTAAATGTTTTAGTTAAAAGAAAAAACACACAAAAAAACACCTAACCCAGATGCTTTTGATCGGATTGCGCAGCTTTGAGAAAGGCCTGTTACTATCAGGACCCCTTGTACAACCTACTACTCTTAAGTCGGGAAGTACATGTATTTCTTGGTGGCCGTAGCGAGACCTAATCAATGCCATGCGCAGAGATGCGTTGCCATGACAGCTAAAATACAGAGGAGCCATTTTAGCGGCCATCAATCAATAACCAAGCGCTCATGGATATTGATTGGGATTCCTGCACATACAACAGGCGGATCCTTGGTCAATAGACAAGACAGGCCAGAAGAACCGTCGCGATTTACAACATGAATGCTTGAGTGTTATGAAGATTGAAGATTTATACTGCCTATCATGGATAAGTCTGAATAAACTTGTTTTCACCATTAGACAGTTTGTCGATAGAAAGCCCGAGCCTACACTTTTACCGACCCAAGGGATTTTTAATCTCCCACACCACATAGACATGGTATGAGAGCAACCGGTCTTTGATGACACTGTAAGTTATACGCAGCGGTGGAAATCCAAATTGGCAGAGGTGGGGGGGGGGGCATGGGGAATCGAACCACCAACCTTCAGATTAGGCGTCTGACCTAGACAAAAGTCAGACACTGTAACCACTCTGCCACAGAGAACACCACAATGTGGTGCTTAACACCTTATGCGAATATTATGGTGGACATAATGCTGCTTCGTTCTGCTACCACCGGTTATACCTGTTGCGTGGAGCTGGGGACCAGAGGCGGTGCTGCTGGAGCGGCCTGGATGTCCATTGGCCTGCACCCTGGCTGGCATTCTCCCTTGTTCTCCAGCGTCCGTCCAGCTTGCCCAGTACTTGGCCCATTCCCACCTAAAGATTGCTTTAAAAAAATAGACTCCGGCGGGGTTTTGTGAACCAGGCAGAGTGGAAGGCTCTCTTCGAATGCTACTTACTGATTTGTTTTCCCTTTAAAGCCACATGGTCCGATAAATGCCTCAACATTTTCAGAATCAAACAGTTACTTAGATTTGATCGTACATAGCCAACTAATACCCTAGTCACACTACGCTTGAGACCACCTTGCGACCACCAAAGAGGGACGGTCGCAAGGTGATCACAACTGAACGCAAGTGGTTGGTTTGTAGTGCAGTAGTTGCGACCTCCTTGTCGGCGACAAACTGAGGACCACGTTGGGTCCACTTACAACCATTTTGGGACCACTAACAACTTATTTGCTACAATCTCTTTTTTTGTGTGTGGTCGCAAAGTGGTCGTAAGCAGTAGTGTGACCGGGGTATTTGATACCTGTGCGCTTATTAAGCATTTGTTGCTGCATCGAAGGAGATACTAAATTAATTTATTAGAAGATGTTCCTGGTGCAATCCCATGGTGTCAGAATGTTGACGTGCTAGCCAAAACTAATTTGGAACATTTTCACTTCAAATATCGTCAAAGTTAGCCATTTAAAAATAAAAGTTACTTCAAACAAAAATAAAATAGATTATGATGTATTTAGCTCAGAAAATGGCAGAAGCTCAAAACCATCGGACCGTGCAACTTTGATGGAATAACTTGGTACTGCACATGAGTCCTGACGCCAGTGGGAGTCGGGCTGAGATTCCCCACACATCCTGAACATGTAAGGCATGTCACTTTCCAGTGCCGATATCGGATGAGTGAGATATATAGTTTGTGGCCGAGAAGCAGAATTAGGTTAAGAAGCGTGGGAACCTGATTTTCCCCACCCACCCCTCTGTACTCCCACACACACACACGCACGCACACACACTCCCACACACACACGCGCACACACACACACGCACACACACACTCCCACACACACACGCGCACACATACACAAACTCCCACACACCGCCTGTCTGCACACACTACTACAAAGCAGTTAAATACGCAAATCTGTCACAGGAGGCTCAACTCAATTCACAGTGGTGATATCCGGAATGACAAAGCCACCTCCTCCTCATCCATCTTAGCCACCTCCCCCCCCACCCCCTCCCCCCACACACACATCCATCCACCCTCATCCTCACCCGCATCCTCTTGTCCCCTTTCTCTCCCCATTCTCCCCTACCTCCTGTTTCCACCTCTTCCTCCACACCCTCCCCCTCACGAAGCTTGTTTTATTTAACAACGTTTCTAGAGCACATTGATTTTTATCATTGGCTATTGGACGTCAAACATTTGGTCATTCTGACCGATTTCCTTACAGAAAACCTGCTGCCGCCACATAGGCTACTCTTTCTGATAAGCAGCAAAGGGTCTTATATATGTACTTTCTCACAGACAGGACAGCACACAGCCTTTGATGAATCATTTGTGGACCACTGGTTGGAACGGAAAATAAGCTAAATTGCAAATGTGTCCACTGATCAGCATCGATTGGATGACCGATACCTTCACAGGTGGATACGCTACCGCCTGAGCTAAGTCCCACTCCGTCTTCCCCCTCACAGTCACACCTACACACACACACCACCAACACTCATCCACCTCATACCCGCCCACACTCCCACATGGCTAGTTCAACTAAAAGTTGCATAGTCCGATGGTTTTATTGAGTTTCTGTAATTTTTCTGAGATAGAAATATTAGGTTGATCGTTATTGTCTACCTTACTTTACTTTGAAGTGACTTTTATTTTAAATGGCTAACTTTTGAGATATTTCAAGTGAAAATGTACTAAATTAACTTAGGAAAGCATGCCCAAACCAGATGGGATGACCGAATGAGTTAGAGCGTCCGTCTCCCATGTTGGTAGATCGGAGGATCTTGGGATCGTGGGTTCGAATCCTGGTCGAGTCAAAACAATGACTTAAAAATTCATACTTGTTGCTTCCTAGCCAGGCATTTGGCATTATTAGGATAGGGCAAGGAGCAGTGAAATGAGGAAGACAAATCATCCGTGATTGAAATTTCCCCTGCTTAAACAACTAATGTCCCAAAATAAACCAAACTCTGACACCGTAGGCTTATGGAGTAACAGGTTTACAATTTTTTAATTGGCTCCGTATTCCGTTCTATGTGGTGACAAATATTTGATAAGTGCACGAGTGTCTGATACGGCTTTGGTTTTGAAAATTTGATGTTTTCATCAGACTATTCAGCTTTAATTAGACCCAGGTGGGTCGCTGTGATATGCACCATGTACGGAGGGATTGCCGAATGAGCTGAGCCGTAACTTCCAGTGTGGCAGGCCTTGGCACTCTAACTACCGGGTTCGATTCCGACCTAGTCAAACCGATGACTTAAACATTGATACTTGTTGCAACCTACCAAGATGCGGCATATAGATGTTGAATGAGGAAGACCAATTGTCCATGCTTGACATTTCCCTCATTTTGTCCATGCTTGACATTTCCCTCATAAACCAATTGACGCCCCCCCCCCCCCAAAAGATTTCCATTAGTTATTCCCAGTATCTACTCACACTATCTAGGGCACATATACTTACATACATTGTACATTTGAAACCCATTAGCAGCTGAATTCCACATCGGGTTTATCAACTCTATACTTTTACAAGGACAGGAGCATACATGTACTTATAGCATCATGGTCACCATGAGCTCTGTTCCAAATGAACGAAGAACACTCGCCTACAGCATCATCCCCAGAATGGATTAAGGTGGGGAAAGCGCATCAGGTTTATACTCATGCCAGCCCACCGACTAACACTTAGCAGTAACCCAGGAGAGAGGAGAGTCTGCATCATCAGTACGTCAACAGGTTCCTTCCAAAAAATGGAACGCTGACACACTTCTCAATCTGAGTCAAGTACTAATAGGTCAGATACTGGAAAAGTCAAATACTGGAAAATGTGGAACATCGTGCGACAAGGAAAATCACAGGATTGGGAGAGATGGCATATGAAGATCGCCTGAAGAGACTTATGGTACCAACATTGTCATATCGTTGTCTCAGGGGAGATATGATAGAGATTTATAAGATTATTACTGGAGTTCATGACAGTGATGTCACAGCAGGTTTGTCTAGCCTCAGAATAGACAGCAACACAAGAGGCCAGCGGAATAAGATCTTCAAGGAGAGCCAGACTTGAGGTCAGGAAACACAAATTTTTCTTTTGAGAGACAA
The DNA here is from genome assembly GCA_030323885.1 of Branchipolynoe longqiensis. Classification (NCBI taxonomy): domain Eukaryota; kingdom Metazoa; phylum Annelida; class Polychaeta; order Phyllodocida; family Polynoidae; genus Branchipolynoe; species Branchipolynoe longqiensis. The sequence continues at coordinate 78,260,165 of CM059187.1, forward strand.
ATCCAAGGAACAGTCTTCCATACCTAGTGGTTGAAGCACCGATGGTAGAAGCATTTGAGCGAAGGCTGAATAGACAATGGCGAGGACACCCACATTTATATGATTTCAGGGTTCCGTCCACCTCCATATGTGTGAAAGAAATAGTTCCTTTTTACCTAACTAAGCTCGCATTAGATGCCCAATATGGTCTAGATCAGCCAGAAGTGGACCTGTAAGTTACTCTGTAAGTTAATAGCCTAACCCATCAGCCAACCATAGGAATATGCCAACATAAAGATGCACTACAGGACGGGGTTTTCACACTATGGCCATTGGAAGATTAGAGGCTGGAGGGAAGTCTGCGCTGGGAGTCTGTTTGAGGCGACCCAGTTTTCACGAGCAGCTCAGCAGTGGTCAGCTCGCCCAGATTAAATCAACGTCGCGCCCAGTCAGAGCCCGGCATCTCAGAGCACATATCGACAGCAGGCTGGGATCAGGTAGAGTTGTGTGTGGGTGGGGAGTGGGGGTGGAGGGTGGGTGTGGGTGTGGGGGTTGAGGTGTGGGTGTGGGCTATGTGTGGGTGTGGGCTGTGTGTGGGTGTGGATGTGCGTGTATATGTGAGGTGGGTGTGTCGGTGTGGATGTGGGTGAGGTGTGGGTGAGGTGTGGGTGTGGGTGTGGGTGAGGATCGGGTTGGGGTTGGGGTGGGGGTGAGGGTGGTGGCTAGGGTGGTGGTGGGTGGTTGTGGTGTGGTGTGGTGTGGGGTTGTGCGTGTGGGGGTAGGTGTTGGGGCGAGGCTGAGGGTGGGGGTGGGAGTGCGGATGGGGGTGGGGATGGTGGTGGGGGTTGGGGTGGGGATGGAGGTGTGGATGAGGGTGTGGATAAGGGTGGGGATATGGGAGGTGGGGGTTGGGTGGGGATGGGGGTGAAGGCTGGGCAGGGATACGGACGCGTTGATCTGATGAGGTCACAGAGGTCAGCGAGGCAAGGGTAGCCGCCACCTGCCGGCGGATTAGTGAACTAGGCATCAAAGGCACCGCTGTGCACATTGGGTGCGGCTTCTGTGGGTGTTTATTTAACTCTGATGGTGGTTGTCTGTTTTCAGATATAGTAACCTGACTGGCACCAATCTCAAAAACCACGGAGTTCTGTCATCAGAATGGTCACTGGCCACTGTGACCATAACCTGATATCCCACTCAGTCACATTATCCTGATACAGTACAACCCCGTTAAACCAAGTTCGGTTAAACCAAACGATCGGTTAATCCAAACTGTTTTAGGCGGCCCAGCAAAATACTACCATTTATCATATAGAAAAGTTGGTTAAACCAAAGTCGGTTGATCCGAATTATCGGTTAATCCAAACAAAATTGTCGGGCCCCAGCCACTTCCGGTATGGTTAAACCAAACTTTCATGTCTTTATAAGGTCATCTGAGGCTTTTTTATATGATAAATTGTAGTATTTTGCCGGGCCGCTGAAAAAGTTTGGATTAACCGATCGTTTGGTTTAACTGAGCTTGGTTTAACGGGGTTATACCGTATATACATACAAAAACAATAATCAAAGTGTCCACATACATTGTATATTACATTCATTCATAATGCACCCACGTTTTTGCCAAAGCCAAGTCAAAGTCAAAGCCAAAGCTCGGTTAAACCAATGATCGGTGAATCCAAACAAATTGCTAGGGTCCCTTCAAGTTTGGTTTAACGGGGTTATACTGTACCAAGCAAACCAGTCCTTGCCCTATCCGTTTAATACCAAGTGATAGGCTAGGTTGTGACAAGTATTAATTTTGTTCAAGTTTGGTTTAACGGGGTTATACTGTACTAAGCAAACCAGTCCTTGCCCTATCCGTTTAATGCCAAGTGATAGGCTAGGTTGTGACAAGTATTAATTTTGTTCAAGTTTGGTTTAACGGGGTTATACTGTACTAAGCAAACCAGTCCTTGCCCTATCCGTTTAATGCCAAGTGATAGGCTAGGTTGTGACAAGTATTAATTTTGTTCGTCATTGGTTTGACTTGGCTATGATTTGAACTCCTGATCTTCCACATGAGAAGTCTACGTTCTCAGTTTTGCCAATTCGGCCACTGCATCCAGTTAATTAGAAGTGGATATAACCGGTACACAGCTGGCAAGTGGCGATGTACACAGGGAGGTGGCGGAAGGAGTTCGGTGAAAGGGGTCGGAGGTGCGGGCTGGGCTACGACAAAGGAGCCGAAACCAAGAGGAGCGCCAGGTCCGGTGTGGCAGGAAATCGCAAACCCCTGGAAATTGCACACCCCGGGGTTTGCGATTTACTAGGAAATCACAACCCCCACCCCCTGGAAATCGCAACCCCCCCATACTTTGAACCATTTATCACCCCAAGCATGGCAGCTATATGTTTGATTTTGAACTTCTACCAGATCCGGGGGGATAATGTATTAAAGGAGGATCAAGATGGATTAATTGATTAGTTTTTATGTCATGCCTGTCACAGCAAAGGCCCTTTTCACTGCTATTGATCACTCACCCCGGCTTACACATCCCCGCCTGGCGAGCTCGCCTCTGCGACTACCCCGACCCCGCCCTCCTAGACCTCCTCGAGTTTGGATTCCCTTCGAACTACTCTGCCTCTGTCCCCCCCGCCCTACCTTCTCCAACCACCGTGAGGCCCCTGAGCACCTCTCCCACATCCGGGACTTCATCCGGACCGAGCTCGCCCTCGGCGCCCTCGCCGGCCCCTTCCGGCCCCTTCACTGTCCCTCCCTTCACCCCTTGGGCCCAGGTCTCCCCCATGATGACCCGCCCCAAAGATGCTAAACGACAACATTAAGAAAAACCAGCACAACTTCTTTAAACACTTTGAGCTAACGAATATCTATACATTATTGACTTGGTAGGGAAAACAATCAAATTATAGGGTTTAAGGTCTTTTATCAGAATATATTTGTTTTGAACGGATATCTAGTATTTGACATTTGTCTGCAAGTCTCTACTAGGTAACACCAATGGACATGTGCTTTCATTATGATAAAGACTGCCAAACATGGGGGGTTTGCGATCTCCAGGGGGGATATGTGAGTTCCTAGGAAATCGCAAACCCCCCATGCCTATATATGGCATGGGGGTTTGCGATTTCCTAGGAAATCACAAGTGGGGGTTTTCGATTTACAGGGTTTGCGATTTCCTGCTACACCGGTTAGTGAGGAATCGCGGAACTAACCAAGCAGTGACTGCTCCATTGGTAATAATATTGGCAAATAGAAATATACAACACATGTCAACGTCTTTGTATTGTCCATGCTAGAATGATGATACTAATAATGATGATAATAATAATAATATAGCACTCAATAAACTCTTGAACGCGGTATCGATACCTACGTGTTTTATGATTAACCTGTAATTTCAGAAACTATTCAATGTAGATGAGAAAATACTCAATTTCGCTGAAGACACCAGCAACAGATGGGCACCGTATTTAGGTTGATAGTGGATTCACAAAGCCCGTCTCACCCTAACCGATGACGTGACTGACTGCCTATATATAATTCCAGTCAAGTTATCTGACTTTGAATGGTATCAAATTCTCGATATTAATTATCAAGATAATTACTTGAACAATTATTTAATTCCAACGGCGATTCCATATACTTGATTTAGTCCCCGGAACTCAAGTCAGATTACCGCATAGTGTGAGGCAGGCTTTGTTCGTGGCTGGCCGGTGGTAATGCATGGCCGGCTGTGAGGTGTCTGTATGCGAAACGTGAGCTGGATTGAATGCTGCTGTGTAAACTGAAAACGCCCGGTATTTCTTTTATTGCTTTCTTTTTCTGTAGCGCGTTTCGCACTGGCCACCTTCAGAGATCGATACCGGCAGAAAGAGGAAACAGCTGCTTTGTGCCGGGCCGGGTGGGAGAGAGGCCGGAGGGGACAGCGGGGTGGCGGGGGGGCGGCGGGGCGGCGGGGCGGCGGGGCGGCGGGGCGGCGGGGCGGCGGGGCGGCGGGGCGGCGGGGCGGCGGGGCGGCGGGGCGGCGGGGCGGCGGGGCGGCGGGGCGGCGGGGCGGCGGGGCGGCGGGGCGGCGGGGCGGTGAGGCGTTGGCAGGACATCTGGTGGAGGCGGTGTAAGGGTGTGAAGGTGGAATTGATGCTGGGCGACTGGAATTGACACGTCTGGCCGGGAACTATGTGGTCCACTGAATAGCGTTGTCTGCTCTTCTGGAGCAAGCGGGTTCACGACACGGTGTTCACTACATATACATATATACATATATGTACATGTATATATGTATATATATATGTATATATATACATATATGTAAACACACATATATATGTGTATGTATATTTCACTGTATATCTACATGCATATCTATATCGGATGGCCTGACACTTCTCAACATCCGGTCGAGGCGAGGTGAGCCGCAGGTGGCACCACCGGTACAGTGTTGGATTGGTTGATTGATTGGTTGGTGGTTTCTTTACGCCGTGTCGGCAGCATGTGTCATATTCATGGCGGCAGTGTTGGGTCTTACGGAGCATAACACATAATAATAGTATAGTAATGTTCCCTTCCGTTTCTTTATACTCCGATATTACGTTAATCACCACATATACACAGGTCCATGTAACGTTATCTGAAATTCTGAAATCCGAAGAGTTCTGAAAATTGTCGTTTTTCTTTCTGTACATAAACTAGCATTATTTATGGACTTAGTTTATCCTACCTAGTTTGAATATTCATACATTTCTCGGGAGAAATATTAATGTGCTTGATTATAGTTCATTTGAAGCTGGAGATGCTTAAATTACACCAACTGTTATACTAGAGTATATCTGGTCTATAATTATCCCATTATTTCATTTATCAGCATATTCCTCTATAAATAAACTGTAATAATATATGTAGCCTTTATTTATTCATGTGAATACTCATATTTTTAACAGTTGATAAAAAAAAACTTTATTCTGGAATAAAAAAAACAACTGAATTCTGAAATACAATTGGCCCCAAGGATTTCAGATAAAGGAATGTGGACCAGTATGTGATGCATAGCGAATTATGCGAGTATAAAGGTGTGAAAGGGAATTCATTGTCTATACTATTGTACGCACTTGTTATAACTTATATCGCCACCTCCGCCGCTCGATGGTGGCGCCTCCACTGGCCCCCACTGTAACTACCAGGCCGCCAACCGCCACTCGTTCTGGAGGATTTATGTAATTAATAATATATATAGTCGGCAGGTATCAAAGAGAACAAAAAAGGTGAGTTGTGTTGATTGTATATGATCTCTGGTGAGTTCTACAGACTCGATGTTCAAGGAACTAACTCCATTACGCCGAGATGGACCGCTCGTCAGGCTGTAACATATCCGATATTCGGCATAGGGGGGAATACAAATGTTCTGTTACTGATCGTTGTACGTGACCAGGCGCATGTATGTATATATATATATGTATGGGTTGGTGGTGCCTTAGTGGGATGTAAATGGACATAGTGGTGCTGGCAGGTCTGGGTGTGATTGCACTCAGGGCCTACCCCCTCTGCTGGGATAGGGATCACCACACTCAAAGGTCAAGGTTGGTGGTGGCCATGGGGCCATACAGATTGTGGTGGTGGGCAGACCACTGGTATCCATGGGGACCAGGACTGCTGGATCCCTATTGGTATGGCCAAGAATGCTTGGTTCCCATTGGGCGAAAGGGGTGGTGTGATACTCTACAATGAACCCATGTAACCATATAAATAATAAACCAGAGGGCTGGACTCTCTCTTCTTCTTTACACTTATACTCTTCCTTTCTCTTTGTCTGTATTGATTTCACCATGGCCTGCCTACACAGCCACAGATTCGAGCATTAGACTTTACAAAACTGGTGAACATGATGGTTATTGACACACAGTGTTAATTTAACAAGTAGAAACTTGCTGGCCAATGCTTGTTTGGTGCATTGCGTAGGTAGTGTTTTTTCTGCTATTTTTGGACTCTGTGGGGGTTTGAAATTTCTTCGGAATTTGGTTTGTCGATGTTTATTTCCGACAATACTACTATTTTAGAAGGTCTGCTGGACTTTATTAATGGTATATCTGTAACGTGCCATCATTGAAGCCTCGCATCGCCACTAAAATATTTCTTTTTACGGGACTACTTTTGGCTTTTCTTTAACCTTGACACGGAGTGGTGAGCGTAGAAATACACTACGTCAATTTTTTTTACTATTTCTTCTACTTTACAGACATATCTATACTTGGATTCAATTCTGCTAAATCTTTTCTACCACCGCACACAACAGCAGCTTGAAGATGCCACTCACACACGCAAAGGAGGAACTGTTGAGTGATGAGTTTCAACATTGGTTTCAAGGTCAGTGTACACTGGGCCACTATTCTGATGAAACGGGAGCGTTAGAAGCATAGTCTAAATTTATGGCACTTATGCTAGACATTCTTAAAGAAGAAAATGAGGAACATTTATCTGATCTTAGGGAGAGGACAGAATTACCGGAGGATAGAGAAGAATGTAGGGAGGCACGTGAACTATTGCGGGTTGAGCATAGACAGAGAGAGGTATAAATAGATCATTAAAAGCATACGGCAAGTCTGTTCCCCTATTAGACGGGTTCGACAGGGGGGCATTACATAATTGGATTGACGTGATCGAATGTATTGGGACTCTTGCAGATGTTTCAGATCTAGACATTATTCGCTTTGCTTTGTCAAATGCAACAGGAACACTGCATGAGGTTCTTTTCACCGCTTTTCAGCATAAAAATGCTAGGTCCTGGAAAGAAATTAAGGAAGTGATAGCATCTACTCTTTTGACAGCGGATGAACGTAATCATTTAAAGGGGATAGTGATGGCTATGAAGCAAAACAAAGGGGAAACAGTAGCTGCATACTGTCAGTGGTTCAAGGCTGCTGCAGCTAAAGGTTGGGATCTTCGAACTGCAGTTTTTGGCACTGATACCTTCGAGATACTCCTTTCGAGATTTCTTGACTCCTTACTTGATGATAATACGATGTGGTATGTAGAAACAAACTGACCAAAAACTCTTGAAGAAGCCTTCAAAATGTCTATTCTCAGTGATAGTTCTGTTATTAGGCAGCGGAGACGTGCTAAGTCATGTCTTGGTAATTTAGCTATTTGTGAGCAAATGTATAGTCTAAATGGTACTTCTTTAGATTTTTCCAACCAAGGCATACATAGTGGATTGACGCACGTAAACCTAGGGCAGTCAGCCGGGCTAGAAAATGCCGCTGTAATTAGGCACACTCCAGTCACATAGCACATGGCAGGGCATTCGCTGTCAATGCAACAGCAGGGGAGCAATGGAAATTGTTCACCCGTTGTGCAGACACAGACATTACCGACAGCAAAGTCTCACGCATATCAACAGTCTGGAAAAGCAATGCTTTTAGGCAAAGAAGGCATAGTACAGTGCCAAAGCATACAATATCTTGTTTCTTCTGTAATGAAGCACACATGATGCACAATTGTCCATATAAAATAAAATTACTTTCGGGTAACGTTAACATGAGCAGTACTACACCGATGGGAAACTAGAAAGCGCACTTGATGTACGTCCTTCGATTAATATTGAATTTGATGGATTTTATTTCTCTGCTCTTGTAGACCCAGGTGCGACTAAGAGTTTGATACATTTGTCTGTTTTTCAATCTTTAATTGACATCAGTGTATCTGATGGGCAATTGTATCTGGGTAGTAGATTGAGATCTCTGTCAGGACATCTAATTCCTATTGTAGGTATAGCATATATTTCTCTTTACAATATTTTCTTTTTGTGGTAAATATGTTTATTCTGCTGAATAAGTTTTTTGTCACTGCCGAAGGACTGGTCTTCCAGCCATTTTTCAATTCAGGGTTATTTACACAAAAGGTATATAGAATAAGGTATACAATAACTGTTGAATACACAGTTTGCTGCATGTAACACAATGACATTCTGTAGCCCAAAAGTTTCATAGCAATATGGTAACAGTAGTGTCATATAATTAGATCAATATTAGTCAGATCAATGTGAGTATTTACATAGTATTTAGAATGTAAGCAGTTGTCTTCTGAATTCAGTTGGTAAAGTTGTAGTAAGTTTTAATGTTCAGTTGCAGTTAGGCAATATAAATGTCAGTTTGTTAGAAATATTCTAGTGTAACTCTAGTGTAGTTAGTTATGTGAGTTTATGAATTATGTTGTTGGGGTCGGGTTGTTAATAATACACTGAACCAGCTGTGACCAGTGAAGCAGTGGGACCAATCCCAGTGCATTTAGGTCCTAAATTTTACTTTTTTATTTGGACTGTCTCTGTCACTGTATATGGTTGACTGGTTGACTAGAAATAACAGAGGAACAGCAACAAATAAAAAAAGGGGGGGGGGGAGAACCGAGGCCGATGGTTTGGTGGTCTGCCACTTACGGTATGGTCCTGCTATGTCCTTTCTTTGTAGTAGATTCACTGAACTTTGATATGCTCATAGGTACAGATGTAATGGAAATTGCACCAGCTGTTTTCCAAAGAATGATGAGTGTTATTTTCTCAGAGTTTTTGGGAAAATATTGTTTGATTTATTTAGATGTCATGGTATCATAGTGAATGAATCTGGACCTTTAGAGCGAAAATATGATCCAGGTTACATAGTAGTGAGATCACTGGGTTCGGTAGTAACCGTGGTAGGGCCTAAGAACGATCGACACATTTTTAATTGAGAAAAGATTTGAATAGTTGATTCTAAAATTAGTTGGGATGATTTGGCAGCTATGGAGAGGTTAAAAGGTAGGGGGCAACCTTTGCCATTCGATCCAATTGTTTCTGGCCAGGATAAACAAACTAATGTATTTTTGGTTGATAAAACAAAACCTAAACCTAAAATAATGCATTCTCATGATATTGGTACTGGAGCGTTTACGTGCCAGCAGGCACGTAGAACAGAACCGCTTGTTGTTAGTTGTACCGTAATCCACAAAATTGACCAATCACAGCAAAGAATGCCGCAGAGTGATCGACAGCAGCGCAGACAGCGGAGTGCTTCGGCGCCACTAATTGGGAATGATTGCGCCATACCTAACCATTGCGCTAATACGAAGCATGAACTAAAAATAGTGCAAGTCGACAGCTTTCGAACTGATTGACAGGGTTTATGAGGTTTAGTCATAAGAAATGTTTATGTTCCTAACTAAACTTGCGCCATAGTTTGCGCGTAGTAACATAAGTTGCGCCACTAATAAACATTACTAATTCAATGGAGTTACAGGCATGTTGGAGATCGGATAGACTCCACAGTAGCATTGCTATAGTAAGATTATATGATCCAGGATACATTGTAGTTAGAGCACGGTGTTCGGTAGTGACCGTGGTAGGTCTGAAGAATGATCGAAAAATTGTTAATCGAGAAAAGGTTCGAATAGTTGATTCTAAAATTAATTGGGATGATTTGGCACCTAGATTAGATAGTTTCTGGACAGGATAAACAAACTAATGTATATTTGGTTGCGGTACAGGAAAACCACTTCCGTAGCACCGGGGGGATCTGGTTCACCGGAACGGGCGGTGAGCGAAATAGGAAATATACAGTTAATACATTACCATTATAATTATTTATATTCACATACTGAGTTACGCAACACTCACACATACACACACATTAACCAATGAGTGAAACATGCCCATACACACATTAACCAATCAGTGAAACACGCCCATGCACACATTAACCAATCAGTGAAACACACCCATACATACACATTAACCAATCAGTGAAACACACCAATGAAACATGCCATACACACATTAACCAATCAGTGAAACACGCCCATGCACACATTAACCAATCAGTGAAACACACCCACACATACACATTAAGCAATCAGTGAAACACACCCATGAAACACGCCATACATACACATTAACCAATCAGTGAAACACGCCCATACATGCACATTAACTAATCAGTGAAACACACATACACACACATTAACCAAGCAGTGAAACACACCCATGAAACACGCCATACATACACATTAACCAATCAGTGAAACACGCCCATACATGCACATTAACTAATCAGTGAAACACGCCCATACACACACATTAACCAAGCAGTGACCCCCCAAACAGTAATGCGAAAGCTGGCCATGTTTCCGGTATCCCACACATTAATTATTAAATTGCAACGTTATATTTGTTTATATTTTCCCCGATTGGTCCAAGTCAATTTGATGTATTTAACATCGCGGAAAGCGCCTACCCCAAAATGACACACCGTATTCACGGCACAGCGTGTGCTTCACCTCCCCGTATATGGATAGTGATACACCCTTTATCGCAATCATTCCCATAGGACCTAAATGCACTATGGTGTAATAGACTACATCATGGTTCCAGCGGCGCGGTGCATTGTGGGATGCATCAGAGCAAAATAACCCCCCAAAAGCACATGGCACATGCTAATACAAGGTGCAGCTATGAAATGTGCTAGTTTCAGCTCATCTCAGCTCTTGTTTGAAACATAGAATACCAACTAAAAAAATATATATAATAAATTCAGATATTAATCTTTTATCCAGCATTGCATTTACATCAATATAATCAGGACATCTTATGCCATGTGCATTTAGATTTATAAAGATCTAGGCACTCAGACTAGTGTTAGAGCCACAGCCAGAGTACTCAATGCATTGTCAATGGCAGTGAGCAATCTCCATACAGAAAAGTAAAATATTGATAAAACCACACGACCTAGAGACAAACCGCTTGGAACACATACAGAAGACATGTTTATCAAAAAGATTATATTAAATTGATAAGGTTAGGGTTTTGGATTTCTATTAATTTTGAATAAAACTGACGCTTTTCACTGCACGTATAGGCAAACTCAATGGCCGTACGCCGTTGCTTTGCTCCCAATGCCGTTTTCAGCGCATGCGCAGTCGGAACCGTGATCTAGTTTATAATGCATGTAGTGTCTTTCACCCCCCCTATCCGGGTGGGGGGTGGGACCCCCATCATGCACCGCTCTGTCTCCTGCGCGGGGCCTATCCTCCACTCGCTCGGAGGAATATATGTATATATATATATACGTGTGTATAAATATATAGATAACTCTTGTGCTCCCGTGTGTGTTGTGACGCATTGGTGTCCCATACTAATGAGGCTATAGCTGTTTCTTTCTCGTTGCCACCCATTCTGTTGTTCACCGCACGAGATGGCCGGATCGGTAAGAGCACAGGCTTCCCATGTGGAAGGTTGTCAAGTTTCAAAACCCAGCCGAGTCAAACCAATGACTTACACAATTTATACTTGGCACTACCCAGACAGGTGTACAGCATTATTAGGATAGGGCAAGGACTAGTTATCTCAGTATCAGAATAACATGGCTGAGGAGGATATCGGGTCATGGTGCCGTCAACCTGATCTCCCAGTGGCTTACTGGCGTAATTATTAAGAATAGAAGGTGAGCAAGCTTAATAAAACATGTTGCTGCTGAAGCCTATGGTGTCACAATTATGATGCGCATGCCAACATTAAATTAGGAAGTTTCACTTAAAATATATCCAAAGTTATCCATTACTTCAAACAAATGTTCATAGAAATTGCTAGTCCGTAAAGCACCAACAAACCAGCTAAGACTCAAACCAAGGCATAGTATATAATAATGATTAATATAATGTATTTATCTAAATAAATTGTAAAAAGTCAAAACCCTCGGACTGTGCAACTTTAAGACCAATACTCTCAGATTCTCACCCCATCACGCACACAGCCTATACTGGGCTCAGCAGTGGGTGACAGAATCTGCATACCATTATCCATTACCACAATCTACACATCTGCATGGCTGTACTCGGTATACTAACCCTTTGTGAAAGGCATAATTATGCACATGAATACATCACTGACACACACAGACACACGGACACACGGACACACGGACACACGGACACACGGACACACGGACACACGCACATACGGACACACACGCACACGGACACACGCACACACGGACACACGCGCACACGGACACACGCACATACGCACACACGCACACACGGACACACGGACACACGGACACACAGGCACACGCGCTCACACAAATGTGCTCATGCGCAGTGGAAACCACCAGCTTCTGATTCAATTCATTCATAATGTAGAACAGAAAACAGTCTGTTGTCAGCAGTCAGTCACGCACTCAGTCACGCACCCAATCCAGTCGCGTGCCAATGAGCCGTTTCTATAGCAACCCGAGATCACGCGCGGCGTACCCAGCGTTCTCATACCGCACACTGTTGTGCCACAGGTGTTAGAGTGACCTTGTGACCCGTTGCCCCTTGACCTAGTTTGAGGCTCAATAGGAGCTTATGAATGACTACGATAGATCATCATTCAGTTAAGGGTTTCTTTTGCACAGTCCGATGGTTTGGGGTTTCTGTAATTATTTGAAGGACATTTTATTTTAGTTTGAAGTGTGCTTTTATGGTTAATTTGGGAGATATTTGTAATGAAAATATGCTAACTTAATATTGGTGTGCATGATAGGCTTCAGCAATAACAGGTTCTATTAAATTGGCTTAGTATCTCTGCTTATGCAGGAACACATGCTCACTAAGTGTATCCGTATCTAAGTTGGATATGTTGAATAAAACATAGATAAATCTTTGGGTTTAGAACATTTAATCGGACTATGCAGCTTTGAAATTTGCATGTCCCACTTTGCAAGAAGCAGTGGGTATTTAGCTATATATTGAGTATATTCAGGTAATTGCTGAGTACAAATACAATTTGTAGGATTTGTGTATAACCACATACTAATGGAAACATGGAGTCATTCATAGAAGTCTCAGCCAATTTAGGTTCGAGGTTAAAATTGCACAATCAGATGATTTTGAGTTTCTGACGCGTTCATTAGATGACCATTATAATCGACTTTGCATAGTCCGATGGTTTTGAGTTTATCTCATTTTCTGAGATAAGCATATTAGGTTGTTCATTATAATCTACCTTACTTTAGTTTGAAGTAACCTTTATTTGAAATCGCAAACTTTTGAGATATTTGAAATGGAAACATGTTCAATTAATTTTGGCAAGTTGCCAAAACTCTATCACCATAGGCTTCTGCAGTAACAGGCTCTATTCATTGACTCAGTATCCCCTTATATGTGACGACAAATGTTTTAATAAGTGCACACGCACCTAAATTAGATATGTAGAATCAAATCTAGATAATTGTTTTGGTTTTGACAATGGACTATGCAGCCTTAATTTAATTTAGATAAGTGGTTTGGTTGATCAAATTTGATGCTTTTATTGAACTACGCGGCTTTAACTATAGATGGCGCCACCAGGCCTTCTATTTCTAAGTGAATTGATATCAGTGGACATTTGAACGGTTGTTGAATCAAATTTGCCATGAACAAATCATAAACATAGATTAAATATATATATGTATATGTATATATGAGACTGGTACAGGTGTAGATGAATGGTTAGAGAGGTGGACGCAGCTAGATGGCGCCACCAGTTGAGTTATTAGAGTCGCAGAGTGAAGCAGTTGAAGACTTACATCACTTCCGGTATTCATGCTCGTATAATTCTTATACATCACATATGTATTATAAACCTAATTTTATATAATTAACTGCAATGAGATATTAAATGGAGAGATATGTGACAGCAATGGGGGAAAAAAAAGAACTACCCACATTAAGTCTTAATATAATCCGAGGAGTGACAGCTCTGAGCAGCCCCTGTGACTTTGATCAGTGAGATGTGACAGATCCTCGCTGATGAAGAGCACAGCTCGGACAGACGCCCACCCACCACCCCACGCCGACAGGTGAATCATCAGGGGCGGGTCCTAATTACCAGCAGAGGCTGGCAAAGTGCATAGGGTGATGGCATTCAGAAACTCAAGTGTTCATTTGACACCCCTCCTCGCCCCCTTCCAGGCCCAATGAGCTGCTGAAGCAAAGCCAAGGATGGACGCCCAGCGGTAGCTGTGGGGGGCCGGGCTGAAGGAGGCGGCGGAGGCGCGGGGAGGCGGGGGGAGGGGCGGGATGGGAGGTGGGGGAGGGGGGGGGAGGGGACGGGTGTGTGTGGACAGAGATACTGCAGGACTGTGCACCATTGAACCACGTGCCTCCATGCGATACGGGATCAAGCGGTGGGTGCTGGCCTGGTGGCGTGGGTATGGGTGTGGGGTTTGTGTGGGGGTGGTGGTTGTGTTGGGGGTGGGGGTGAGGGTGGGGTGTGAAGAGAGTTCAAATTGCAGCTGGACGGGGTTGACAGAAGACATTAACTGCCTCAGTGTATTTGTTGTTGCTTGTTACATTCGTTGGTTAAGCATCACCACCATCATCATCATCATCATCATCAACAACACCATCATCAATCCCTTAATTCGCATAGGTCATTGTGGAACCACAGATGACTTTGCAACCAGCTTTTTCCATTTTCACCTGTTCTCCATTACCCTCTGGGACTTGCCGAGCTCCAGGCCTGTCCATGCCCGTAACTGCCCATAACTGGGGGACTCGTGGTTAAGCAGGAGATATTTCAACACTGGAAAATTGGTCTTCCTCATTCCGCTGTTTCTTGCCCTATTCTAGTAATACCAGGCGCCAGGCTAGGTAGCGACAAGTATCAAGTTAGTCAATTCTTTCCCCAGCCTAGCATGACGCCGAGTGGTAGTGAGACAAGTGTCATGTTTGTAATTTATACCTGTGACTCGGGCGGGAATCGAACCCGCGACTGCTCTACTCACTCAGTCGAGCCTCCCGTCCGGTTCGGCGTGGAGGATTTACAAGAGGGTGGGGTGTGGGGGGCGGTGCTCAAAGGGGTTGGGTGGAGGGTGTATGTACACACAGACAGACGGGTGACATCCATAGAGCTTGGCTGTAGGAGCCTTCCAAAGTAGATGCCCACAGACAGTGACGGAGACGCCCCAGGGACGGCGGCTGTCAGCATGACAGTGTCTTCAGTGTCTGTCGTGAGGAGGTCACCGGGGTCACCGGGGTTATCGGTGTCATAGTGGTCAGGGCGGAGGCAACGCAGAAGGGGTGGGGTGGACGCTCGATAGGTGGATGTCGGTCAGCGGGGGATGACTGCCGGCACCGAGTATCTCTCCTCGGAGGCATCCCTCTTCTCCATAACTGGTTAATCCAGGTGTGTGGGATGGAAGGGGGGCGAGGTGGTAGGTGAGGGAAGTTCGGCGGTCACCAAGTCTCTATTATTCCGGTAAAACCCGGAATTGTTTACACCACCCAAGTAGTATATGGGAATGGGGGTGAGGGCACGGCTTACACAGGTATCGTGAAGCCACCAGATACGCATGAACACTGCACTGCTCTCTCACCGCACTCCCCCGGCCACGGCAGGGGCGGGTTAGCATAGGGAATTAGTCACGTATCTATGGAGGACCATCTCCGACCACCAGTGGCCACGTAACCAACCCTCCACGCTTGCAAGGGGTATGTGAGAGTCTGTGACGCAATCCTCGGCGTGAGTCTATGACCAACATCTGAACTCTCCGGGGTAATTAAAATCTGTACCGGCATTCTGGTGTTTGGTGTTTTTCTTTCCTTTTGGTTCCGAGATTTGGGCAGGGAGAATCACCTCATCATATGGGTAACCCATCACCCCCGCCCATCCACCGCCCCCGACCGCTCCCTCCTCACACTCATGCCCAATGACAGCCTCAGAAACAGGTGCTGGATACTTTTATTTATTACAATTTTATTTAGTGATCGTTTGTTTATCCTGCTCATAACGGTTAAGTATTTGCAGTTGTTTTTGCTACTGTAGAGTTGTAGCCATAATCCATATGGATCGATTTTCTTTATCAATAATTTCTGTAACCTTGTTTGTGGTGTAAACGCAGGGAGTTCCCAATTTTTAATATTTATTTTGGTTTCTGTCTATATTCTGTACATAGTCAACATTTGTAATACCTTGTACCCATGTGATTAGTGTTTTATTCTTGAGATACTACGTTAATTTTTGTCACACTTTTGAAGGTTAGATTTGTGCATAATTTTATGGATTTCAGGTACTCCATTTTCTTTGTTGTTTTCAGCTCATTTTGCTTTAGAAATACCTCCCATTATTTCAACTGCACATCTTACCTGGCACTTATGTCATCAGTAGTTGTTTAGTATGGTATCTCCTATTGGTTTAGTTGTTTAGTATGGTGTCTCCTCCTTAGCCGCTGCCGTATTGGCCACTCGTGTCTTACACATGCTTTTCTGCTCATGGGGGAACCTCCCACTGAATGTATTGGGTGTCAGTCCCCGTTGACACTCAAACACATTTGACTAAGTTGCATTGATTTTTTTGGCCCTGTGCCAACAATTCTACACTGCAGACAGTATGCATGACCTTTTTACTAAAGTAAAACAAGAAAACATTTTAGCCTTTTTGAGGGCAGCTGGACTGTACCACCTCATATAGTTTACTAAATAAATTCTATCAATTATTAATAAAACCTTTGTTTTTCTATGGGAATTTGTTTCCCTTGACCACAAATATATGATTGTGAACTTTCTAATTTAATGAGTGTCTATTGGCACATAATTGATTGTCTGCTTCTACATGTAAAAGTGATGGTTTGAACAAAAAACAAACATTTCTCGCCGTGAATATGGCCTATGCTGCCGACACGGCGGAAAGCAACCACCAATCAATCAACCTATTGGTTTGCAATGTTTTATGGCTTACTCACTGCTTATCCCTGATCTATTACTTAGTACATATTTCTTTATCTATATCTCACTTCCAATCTTTCTTGATTTTCTTTTTGCATTCTTTTCGTGTTCTGTTGTTTCTTAGATCACTGCTTTGGCTATTCCAACTTTCTATGTTCATTGCTAAGTAATATGTTTCTGTTGAAGCACCCACACTTGGATCTTTCTGTCTTTAGGGATTTGTCATAGAGGTACTACTCTCTGTTGTCGACAAAGCTTTAAAGGTTCCCTCATCTGAAGTTGTAGTGAAACGCTCATTTGATCGTGGTCAGTGAAGCCTGAAAGTCAGCAATTTGTTAGTTCATATTGGAAACGCCTCGGAGTTTTCTATTTCAAATATTAAAAAAAAAGAAAACTAAGCATAATTTCCCCGTGCATGGAAATTAAATATTGCCATAGCAATATTAATTGTTGCCAATACCGCCTTGGAAAAGAAGGTTCTCTTTCTTTTTTTTGTTTGAAGATTTATACTGCCTATCATGGATAAGTCTGAATAAACTTGTTTTCACCATTAAACAGTTTGTCGATAGAAAGCCCGAGCCTACACTTTTACCGACCCAAGGGATTTTTAACCTCCCACACCACATAGACATGGTATGCAAGCAACTGGCCTTTGATGACACTGTAAGTTATACACAGTGGTGGAAATCCAAATTGGCAGAGGTGGGGGCACAGGGAATCGAACCACCGACCTTCAGATTAGGAGTCTGATAATTGAGATAAACCTGCATAGACCGATGTAAGGATCACATGTTTGAAACCAAACCAAACATTTATCTAGATTCGACTACATACTCAAATTAGCTACTGGCGCATGTATTAAGCATTTCTTAATAAGTGTACATAGACGGGAATACTGAGTCAATTGTAATAGAACTTGTTACTACTAAAACTATGGCTTCAAAATGTTGACGTGTATTCTAACAATAATTTGAGATAACTTCAACATCTCCAAGGTTAGCCATTTATAAGAAGAATTCCTGGAAGCTAATTTAAGGTAGATAATAATAATAATGAATCTAATGAATTTATCTAAAAAGAAATGATATAAGCTCAACATCATCGGTATATTCAACGTTAATTAAAGTGGAGCCTGATCAGAACTTGGCTGGGTGAACGCCGTAGATGTCTTGATACTACAGCCTACCAAATGATAAATAATAGAATGACAGGTGAACTTGCCGCATCCTATTTGACCGCCATTTTGAAAAATGGCAGTAGCATACCTGAACTGCAATTATCAAGAACACAGACTACTTATTCCGCCCGCGTAGCGAGAATATCTGAAAAATAACCAGTAAAACAAGAGTCTAGCACGGAAAGAAGCAACATGAAAATACATGAGAGAAGTGTACTAACCATGGCAGCACATCCCTGGAATAAACAAAATGTAAAATTGCGGGCGATCCGTAACCCTGACCACTACAAAAAATTTCTAAAGAAAACAATTACTTCCTGACACAACAAAACCGCACCTGCCCCTGAGTGCCATGAATGCTTGCTGTGTACTGGCACAGAAAGCAAAAGACAGGCCAGGAAAAGTGGTAGGCACTAAACAGAAAAAATAGGGAAATTGGCTCTCCTAAGTATTAAGGAAATCAGGAAAGCTATCACCACATGGCGCAGTCCACCTGGGTATGTATAATGGCACAAACCAACACAGAAGTGGACAGGCCACGGTCATGCAACTGATCCACCCTGAAATACAAAATGGCTAGGGAAGCAACACAGCCATCCCACCTGGCCGCAGTCCTAAAGGGTCCGAGTTTGTTCTAGCACACAAGTGCACTATCTAAGGACAGGGTTTAGGTGAAAGGATGCTGTAACAAATAACAAAAATCTGAATGGAACGGGATCCTCTCCCACAAGCCTGCATGTCACCCAAGTAGATGTACATAGTAGGCTAAGGTATCATTACTCAGACTAGACAAAAAAACTGGAAAATTACAAAAAAACTAACATAGGCTATTACTAACAACCAAAATTGCAGAAGGCTGACCTGAGCAGACACAGGTAAACACTCCTGGGCAAAGGAACAGATCAAGACAGCACCACAGTTGTCCAGCGTTGAAAACAAGCACCCTGACAGGAGCTTATACGTTATGGGCAGAGTAAATACCTCGTCAATAAAAAAACAAACCCAAAAAACATTGTCAACGTTCTGCGTGATTGAAGGCAGGCACATTGATGTGTAGTATAAGCATAGTTTGCGCTGCAATGAGGAACACCCAACCAGCACGCGCCGGTTCGGTCTGCTTGTTCGATCCACCGAGTAAGCTCAACTTCTGGGGGTAAGGAAAGCAGTGTAACTTAGAGACGAGAGAGGAGACTCATACCCAAGCAGCGCTGCAAAGAGTAAGACCCAACCAGCATGCGTCGGTTCGGTCCGCGATTGCTAGGTCGACCAAGTGAGCTCAACTTCTGGGGACAAGCAGTGCAACTTAGAGAGTAGAGAATAGACTGATGCACAAGCGCTTATCCAGAACGCACCGCCTGCCATTGGTTCACATACTACTCACCAGGTGGAGGGTCCGACAGGTGGCGTGACCTCATCTCCATTAATAAAAAAAATTTCAAGTGATTTTATTCCCCTGAATAACATGTTATCAGTGCCGAGCACTGATCTTCCAGCAGCCTTCATGACACGATGCTATGTACTAAGGAAGGTAATAACAAGATAGATAGAAGGTGATAAGAACATACAGAGCTAAACTAATAGATTGAATAAATATAAAACGTGAAAACAAAGAAATAATTGAAAGAGGAAGTGCAGGAGAATGAGTTGTTAGATTAGAAATGGTGATATTTAATGTGTTGTGGGAGGCGTAGTTGGACATTTATCAACAATAGATACACTGTTACTGTTAGAAGGGTGGTGGTAGTATGTGCATAGAAAAATCCTCTGGTGCGAGTGAGGTTCCCGCGTCCGTTGGGGACGGGAACAGCCGGTGGTGGCGCCACAGGTCGCGAGTGAAAGGTACAGGAAGGAGGACATGGAAATAATCGGTATACAATATCATGAAAGTAATTCCCATCAGCACCTTTATATTCCCATAATAAGTTAGGCATCACCTTATATGTGATGTATGACGTATTATGCGAGTATAAGGATACCTAAAGGAATTGTCTAAAGGCCCTGTCACACCTCACCGGATTGGGGGAAATGGACAGAAAATGAACAATGTCCGGTTTGTGTCCATACAAGTTTTGAACATGCACAAAACTAGGAACGGATGCCGCCAGATTCACGTCTATGATTCTTGTCCAGTTTGAGTTCATTTTGTCCGTTGGCTATCCGTTCATGTCCGTTTCATGTCCTTTTCATGTCCTTTTCATGTCCGTTTGTCCAGTGGCCATTGATCCTATAGCGCAACATTTTGACACATTTTGATACATTTTGATACTTATCACCACCTACACCAGACGGGATGGCCGAATGAGTTAGAGCGTCCGTCTCCCGTGTTGGTAGATCGTGGGGTCGTGGGTTTGAACCCCGGTCGAGTCAAACCAATGACTTAACAATTGATACTTGTTGCTTCCTAGCCTGGCACTCGGCATTAATAGGATAGGGCAAGGACTGGTTGGCTCAGTGTCAGGATAATGTGACTGAGTGGGATATCAGGTCATGGTGCTGGCGGCCTGGTCTTCCAGTGGGGCAGCACTATAAAGTCACCATGAGTGCGCACTGTCACAAGTCGGTACCTGTCCTGATATGACCTTAGATGTTGCTAGGACGTAAAACAACAAACAAACAAACAAACAAAAACTTATCACCACCAGACTAGACAATTCTGTCCGTTGCTCAATCCGGCGAGGTGTGACAGACGCTTTAGGAGCTGAAGTGATCTTCAGATGAGACTGGGCCTATTTCTAATGTGAATAGCTTGATAGTGTTGTAGGATCCAACTAGAAACGCTCCCAGGATCCTTTAGATAGTAGCTATGAGGGGAGGGGAGGTCGGATGGTGGGGACCGGTGGGGGTGGGGAGGGGGCATGGGCCCGCATACCAGTCGACTGCTAATAGATGGGGATGTGAGTATGCATTTCCCACTTGCCGTCCAGTACTCTCCTCTCCCCCGTACAACACCCACACACCCAATCACCCACACACCCACACACACACACACATACACATACACACATACACACATATCTACACACACTGTGAGTGGTTGAGTGGGCGGTCCGGCCACTGCACCGCACGGAATACCTCGGGCTAACATGATTCCACTCGGGGGTGCTCAGGCTACGACATTTATCACTGAAAGCCAGACTCTCCTACGGGCAGGCGTGCCAAGTGGCTTGGTCAGCGCTGAGGGGAGGTCTGGAGCATTAAAGAGGAGCTTGTCTTACTAACGACTACTACAGTCACCATGACTCTAATGGAGAGGCATGTAGTGGTGTGACTATGTCACATAAGATAAGGGGTTTAGATTTCAAATTGAAGCCAGACGGCTCAGATATAATGGTCTGACCATGTCAGGTATGGTAGGGGGTTTAGCTTTAAAAATAAAATCCAACGACTCAGACTAAATGATGTGACTTCGTTATGTAAAGCAGGGGTTTAGATTTAAAATTAAAACCCCATGGCTTAGACATAATGGTGTGACTATGTGACATAAGGTGAAGGGTTTATTTAAACAAAATAAAACCCCACGACTGATACTTAATGATGTGCCCTTGTTATGTAAGGTAGGGGTTTTAGCATTAAAACCTCATGGCTGAGACTTAGTGGTGGGACTATGTCACATAAAGTGAGGAGTTTGGATTTAAAATTATATCCCCATAGCTGAGACATAATCACCAGGATACGTAAGGTAAGTGGCTTAGATGTCAAATTTAAAAAATCACACCGCTGAGACACAATAATGTGATCATGTCACGTAATGTAAGGGCTTTAGATTTAAAACTGAAGCCCCCCACAGCGTGGCCATGTCGCATACGGTAGGGGACTTAGACGTAAATTTAAGACCCCACGACTGAGACATAATGGTCTGACCATTTTATGTAAGACAGGAGTTTAGATATAACATTGAAACACCACTATTCGTTTAAATTCACGGAAACTGTGACTAAGCAGCTCACTCACTTGCTTGGCACGCCTGGTGGCGCCACCCTCGGACTCCCAGCCACACTACACTACCGAGGCTTCCCTTAATATCTTTTTGTTTTGTTGGTAAATATGTTTATTCTGCCGAATAAGTCTTTTGTCAGTGCCGAAGCACTGATCTTCCAGCCAGTTTTCAATCCAGGGTTAATTACACAAAAGGTATATAGAATAAGGTATGCAATAACTGTTGAATACACAATTTGCAGCATGTAGCACAATGAAATTCTGTAACCCAACTTCTTGTGGAAGTGAGGCGTGCCGAAGATGGCGCCACCAGTACAGTGTTGGGTCTTACGGAGCGTAACAAAATACTAATAATTCTCTTCCGAATCTTTATACCCGTATGATACGCTATAAATAAAAATAACCATATATATACTCATTGCTGTCAATATGGCGTTAAGGCATCACCAATCATTCTCTACTTAACCGATTTCTATGTAAGTAATCGTAACTTGAACAAGGGCAGGAAGAGCAATGTTTCGCGCCGAAAAAAATTATTATTCAGCAGAATAAAAATATTCACCAAACGAAATAAAAGGGCTATTATGACACAAATGGCATGCGTACGTTGTTGATACTATGCGTGCTTTACTGGATGGATATAGCACACAGTGGGGGTAGTAATGGGTAGCACTTAAAGAAGCCGCGCTTATTTCGCACTCATTTCGCAGTACCGCCTCCCTCCCTCCATCTCTCCCTCCCTCCACCTCCCTTCCACCACACCCTCCCCTTACACACCACCCTCTCCCCTACCCCACTCACCCTCCCTTCCTCCGTCTCCTTTCCCTCCCTCCTACCACACCCACCTCTCCCCTCCTACCTCCTCCTCTCTGGCCCCCTGTCACCTCCCTAACCCCCAATCCTCCCTCCCTCTCCCTCCCCTTCATCCATACCAATCCATTTCTCCCCTCCCTCCGCTCCCTCTCCCCCTCTCCTTCTCTCTCGCGCCCCCTGCGTCCCTCCCACCCCTCCCCACTCTCTACCCATACACCAACTCCCTCCCTCTCCATCTATTTCTCTCCTCCCGTCTCCTCCCCTCTCGCCCCTCTCCCTCGACATGCCATCCTCTCCACTCCTTTCCTTCTCCCTCTCTCCCCCTCTCCCTCCCCGCCTCCCCACTCTCTCCCTCCCACACACACACCGCCCTTCTCCCTCCCCTAACACCTTACCCCCCCCCCCCCCCCCCCCCCCCCCCCCGATGCCACCTCTCCCCCGATGCCAGCAGCCAGCCCCCAACACCCATCATCCCATCAGCAGCCCCCGGGTTGCAAGGATTGCGGTAAGACTGCCAAACCGAGGCTGTGCTGGGATCAGGCTCAGTAACTAGAACTCGTGTGATGTATGACCCGCGTCTGTCGGCGCATGCGCGGTCGGCAACAGTGGGATGTCAGCGATAGCTCTCAGTGGTGGGGCATGTGTGTGTGGGTGTGCGGGTGTGCGGATGTGTGGGTGTGGGTGTGTGGGTGTGTGTAGTGTGTTGTGTGTGTAGTGTGTGGTGTGTGTGGTGTGTCTAGTGTGTAGTGTGGGGCATGCTCATTTTGCAAAGGTTTGTAGTGATGTTGGACCCATCATATATATATAAACCTATATATATATATATATATATATGTATATATATATATATATATATATATATATATATATATGGTCAATGGTAGGTGGTAGGTGGGTTTGACAGACGTATCCCAGGGGAGGAGGGGAGGAGGGGAGGAGTGGAGGAGGGGAGGAGGGAGGAGGGGGGAGGAGGGGAGGAGGGGAAGAGGGGAGGAGGGGAGGAGGGGAGGAGGGGAGGAGGGGAGGAGGGGAGGAGGGGATGAGGGGAGGAGGGTAGGAGGGGAGGAGGGGAACAGTGCATATTTATAGCGAGAGCATCTTTATGGGCGAACCTCTGATTACGCAAGTAGAGGACAGTTTGCTAAGCCATGCTTTTTATCGCCCTTTTCTTCAGTTGGCGGAGAATACATAAATAGGTTTAATGCCACGGTGTCGACTTAGCGGGCATTATCCGATCGTTTGGATTATGAATTCATCAGCACGATGGTCAATTTGATCGCGAGTTTCCTATATTTACATCCCTAGTGTTTTTCTTCTCCAAGCGGATATTGTGGTATTGACACGCACATAAAGACTGTGGGCGGAGAATGCGTTGAAGCGAAGAGTAATTTCCACAGGGGCAGCCTACCCATATTAAGTAAGTTTTCTCAAGGTTGTGTTTAGAGTGTTTAACTATGTACTCTAAATGAAACACGGGGGCTTTGGACTGTAGACGCTTCATCGCATTGACATCGCTAGAATAGTTCTGTTGGAAAAAGGAGAGTGCAAGGGGTCATCCAAAGATGTCGCCCTTTTCAAGGTAGTCGTACATCGAATACTACTTTTTCAGACTGCCCCCTCCCTCCCCGCCCCCGAAGTAATCCACATTAGCAATTTACTACAGACCCAGATGGGGTGGCCAAATGAGTTGAGCGCCCACCTCCCTAATTGATAGGTCATGGAATTTGAACCTCCAGGTTCGAACCCTGGTCGCGTCAAACCAATAATCTAAAAAAAACACTATGCTGGTTGCTACCTAGCCTGTCATTTGTCATTACAAAGATACGGCAAAGAGCAACGGATTGAGGAAGACCACTTGTCTGTGGTTGAAAATTCCCTTGGTTAATTAAAAACTAATATACCATATTATGAAATAGTGATGTATGGTGCATCATTATATATATATGTATATATATATATATGTATATATATATATGTATATATATATATATATATATATAAATATATATATATATATATGACTAGTAACATAGCTAACCAGCTGTGGATACAGACGAGAGTTGAGATAACATATCATCGATAGTTTCGCATACATAAATGTATGAGCAAAGAGAGAATGAATTACAACTTTCAGTTATTTTTACTCGCTTAATTATATATATGCTCTGTAAAGAAGTTATGGGAAGAAAAACCAGGACACTATTCACATTCACTTCCTCTGATGTCATCTGCCTTCCACTTAGCGTTGATATACAATGCACCAAGGGCTTAGTTCCTACTTCTGCCACGGCGGCGCCACCTGTGAGTGGCGATTAAACCCAGTCTACCCGGCACTGTGAGCAGGATTGAAAAAAACACCCCCCACAAAAAAAAAAAAATGTGTATCAGGGGGCAGCAGTGACATGATTTATGAAAGTTAAATTTAAGTAGATGTTGCGAAGCATTAATGGCGACACCCCCGAGCACATATTGACCCACAATGCAAACACCCAGGGACACAGTTCCGGATATACCTTAGCACCCTTTTAGTTGTGGTAAAGCTCCGTCCTGATGTATGTCCGACAAGGAATCACTGGGGACCTGTTATCTCCTGTCTGATAAGTGTGATGTAGGGTGTGGTTGTGAAGGGTGTGGAGATGTGGTTGTGTGTGGGGTGTGTGGATATATGTGTGGGTGTGGGTGTGGGGGTGAAGGGTGTGGAGATGTGGTTGTGTGCGTAGGGTGTGTGGATGTATTTGAGGGTGAAGGTGTGTGTGTGGGGTGTGCGGATATATGTGTGGGTGTGGGGTGTGAAGGGCATGGAGATATGGTTGTGTGGATGTATGTGAGGGTGTTGGGGTGAAGGGTGTGGAGATGTGGTTGTGTGTGGGGTATGTGGATATATCTGTGGGTGTGAGGTGAAGGGTGTGGAGATGTGGTTATATGTGTGGTGTAAGTGGATATATGTGTGGGTGTGGGGGTGAAGCGTGTGGAGAGGGTGTGGAAGTGATTGTGGGGATGTGATTGTGTGTGTTGGTATGTGTGTGGGTGTGGGTGTGTGTGGAGGTGTGGGGATGTGATTGCGTGTATGTTATGTGTGTTGATATGTGTGTATGTGGAGGTGTGGGGATGTGATTATGTGTGTGTGTGGAGGTGTGGGGATGTAATTATGTGTGTGTGGAGGTGTGAGGATGCGATTGTGTGTGAGGGGATGTGTATGATGTGCGTGGAGGTGTGGGGGTGTGAGCGTGAAGGAATGTCGGAATGTGTGCTTGGATGTGGGGAGGTGTCGAAATATGAGTGTGTGTATTGCGTGTGTGGGTGTGGGGTGTGGAGGTGTGGGATGTGACTGTGTGCGTGGGGGGATGTGTGTGTGTGATGTGCTGGTGTGTGTGGGGTCCCAGCAGTGATCACTCCTTATTTTATCACTGCTACGAGTACATCTCTCCGGATGGCGTTTGTCCCCCCCCCCATCCCCCCCTCCTAAAAAAAAGAGAAAAAAAGAAGAAAGGAACAAAACCCCACAAAAACCACCCATCCTCAAAATGGAAGTGCCCTGACACATTACCAGATTGCGGTGTCGGCCTAGTTCTACGTGAGCAGTCGCTGGCAGTGTCGCCCGGCCTCCCTTTATGTTCCTGCCGGCTGCAATCGGAGCACTGTCACGGGCCCTGGGCGCAATGTGCCCCCGGGTCACCCCCACCCCTACCCCAACCCCCCGGGCTGCGTCCCATGTCTTCCCCGTCTCCCGGCAACCAACCCGAACGACTTCTCCCCTCCCCTTTCGGTCCCTTCCCTCCGTCCTCTCCTCTTCCCCCTCCCGTTCCTCTCCTCCCCTCCCCTTCCCTTTCACCACTCCCCCGACTCGCACACCAACCCACCCACCCACCCCAATCACCCCCTCACGCACGTGTTGCATTGCTGGCCTGCCGCATGCAATTCTTCTTCTTCGTCGTTGCCCCCCCCCCCCTCCCCACTCGGAGATTGATTCAGTCAGCCGGGAGCGCGCGGTGTTGACTCGGATTACGCGGCGCATGCGTGGCGGCTCCCTAGTGTCGTCACTTCCGGTGCTAGTGGCGCTGTGCTGCACAACGCTGAGCGGGGGCGGGGCGGGGGCGGCGGGCGGGGCGGGGCAGAGTGGCGGAGACGGGACGGGCGGGGCGGGGTTGGGCGGGGCGGCGGGCGGGGCGGGGCGGGGCGGGGCGGGGCGGGGGCGGGGCGGGGCGGGGGCGGGGCGGGGCGGGGCGGGGCGGGGCGGGGCGGCGCGGGCGGCGCGGGCGGCGCGGGCGGCGCGGGCGGGCCGGGGTGGGGTGGGGCGGGGCGGGGCGGGGCAGAGTGGCGCGGAGGGGGGGCGCGGGCGGCGCGGGCGGGCCGGGGTGGGGTGGGGCGGGGCGGGGCGGGGCAGAGTGGCGCGGAGGGGGGGGGGGGGCGTGCCTGATGAAGGCGCTTGGGGCTCGGGTCGTGGCACATTGTAAGCCTCGGTGCCGTGGGACCTGGGGACTGCCGGGCAGGCTAAGTAACGAGGGTGTCGGGCTGCTCTGGTTGCGGCCGCGAGATGCTGCTACTTCCGCAACTCACGCAGATTTTCCAGCTCTACCAGCTTTGACTTTCTGCAATATGTGTGATGTATAACAAATTATACGAGTATAAAGTCACGGAAGGGAATTATTTGATTATATGTATTATTATCCTATATATATATAATAATAAAAATATTTAATATATTACAAAAATAGTTTAATGCCTAATATAGGTTATATTAAAGCAGGCATATCTTCTCTACTGATATACTTGCTTTATTAAAATTCGGTAATAATTCCATTTCAGTAATAATTCACTAATAATCTAATTTCAGTAATAATCCACTGATAATCTGGTTACAATGATAATTCACCAATAATCTGGTTTTAATACCCATCCATCAATAATCTAGTTTCAATGATAATTCACCAAAAATATCGGAGAGGAGCAGCATGAGGAGGCCGGAGGGCGAGTGGCTTGAAGCACCCAGGCGGGCTGGTTATAAGGGAAGAAGCGCGGGAGATGATGTAAGAAGCAACTGTCGGAGAAGGGGGGGGCGGTCTCCTTCCCTGTCTCGCATCAACCGCAATGTAGCAGTCACATTACGACGACAAGCGGCGACGACAGCTCTGCGACAGCGACTACCGGTGTCGCGCAGGTGTCGCGCAGGTGTCGCGCAGGTGTCGCGCAGGTGTCGCCGCGACACCTGCGCGACACCTCCAGTTTCTCCACTTTTCTCGACTGTCGCCGGGTTGTCGTGGGGATTTTGGACATGTTGAAAAACTTCTACGACAGCCGACGACAGCCGAGGTTGCGGCACTGTCGCGGCACTGTCGCGGCACTGTCGCGGGGCACTGTCGCGGCACTGTCGCACTGCACGGCCGGCGGCACTGGCGCGCGGCACTGGTCGTCTTGTCGTTAAGCTGTAGTTGCTTCTCTCTCCATGTATGTGTCTCTGTGTGTCTCTGTGTGTCTCTGTGTCTGTGTCTATGTGTGTGTCTGTGTCTATGTGTGTCTATGTGTGTCTGTGTGTGTGTCTGTGTCTCTGTGTGTGTGTCTGTGTGTGTGTGTCTGTGTGTGTGTCTGTGTCTCTGTGTCTATGTGTGTGTCTGTGTCTATGTGTGTGTCTGTGTGTGTATATGTGTGTCTGTGTGTGTATGTGTGTCTCTGTGTGTCTGTGTATATGTGTGTCTATGTGGGTCTATGTGTGTCTATGTGTGTGTCTGTGTGTGTCTGTGTGTGTCTGTGTGTCTGTGTGTGTGTGTGTCTGTGTGTGTCTGTGTGTGTCTGTGTGTGTATGTGTCTCTGTGTCATAGACACACATAGACACATACACAGACACATAGACACAGACACACACATACACACAGAGACACAGACACACACACACAGACACACACACAGACACACACAGAGACACACACAGACACAGACACACACACAGACACACACACACAGACACACACAGACACATACACACACAGAGACACAGACACACACAGACACACACATAGACACAGACACACAGAGACACACACATAGACACACATAGACCCACATAGACACAGACACACACAGAAACACACACACAGACACACACACAGACACAGACACACACACACACAGACACAGACACACACACAGACACACAGAGAGACACACACAGAGACACAGAGTCAAACACACAGAGACACACACAGAGACACACACAGAGACACAGACACACACATAGAGACACACACAGAGACACAGTCACACACACACAGACACATACACTGTCGTCCCGCTGTCGTCCCGTTTGTCGTCCCGATGTCGTCCGGATGTTGTCCGATTGTCGTCCAACTTAGCCCAAAATTTGCATATGTCGTCGTGATTTCACAAAATCCCAGTCGCCGGGCTGTCGTCACCCCCTTGTCGTCGTAGTGTGACTGCTACATTACGACCAATGTGGTTTCAGTGATAAATCACAAATAGTCCCCTTGCAGAAATAATATGTGTGTCTATGTGGGTCTATGTGTGTCTATGTGTGTGTCTGTGTGTGTCTGTGTGTCTGTGTGTCTGTGTGTGTGTCTGTGTGTGTCTGTGTGTGTGTCTGTGTGTGTGTATGTGTCTCTGTGTCATAGACACACATAGACACAGACACAGACATACACACACACAGAGACACAGACACACCCACACAGACACACACACAGACACACACAGAGACACACACAGACACAGACACACACACAGAGACACACACACACAGACACACAGACACAGACACATACACACACAGAGACACAGACACACACACAGACACACACATAGACACAGACACACAGAGACACACACATAGACACACATAGACCCACATAGACACAGACACACACAGAAACACACACAGACACACACACACAGACACAGACACACACACAGACACAGACACACACACAGACACACAGAGAGACACACACAGAGACACAGAGTCACACACACAGAGACACACACAGAGACACACAGAGAGACACAGACACACACATAGAGACACACACAGAGACACAGTCACACACACACAGACACATACACTGTCGTCCCGCTGTCGTCCCGTTTGTCGTCCCGATGTCGTCCGGATGTTGTCCGATTGTCATCCAACTTAGCCCGAATTTGCATATGTAGTCGTGATTTCACAAAATCCCAGTCGCCGGGCTGTCGTCACCCCCTTGTCGTCATAGTGTGACTGCTACATAATGACCAATGTGGTTTCAGTGATAAATCACAAATAGTCCCCTTGCAGAAATAATTCAAAATAATCCTATTTCAGAAATAATCCACTGATCATCTAGTTTCATTGATAATTCACTGATAATCTAATATTTCAATGATAATTTACTGATAATCTGGTTCTATTACCAATATACCAAAAATCTAAGTTCAATGGTAATTTACTGATAACCGAAGTGTCGATGATAATTCACTAATACTCCCCTTTCAGGGCGAAACCACCCATAATCTAGTTTCAGTGCTAAATCCATGATACTCCAGTGTCAATAATAACTCCTTAATACTCTAATTTCAGTAATAATTCACTGACACTCTAATGTCACTGATAATTCACTGATAATGCACAGTCTTCCACTACAATAGACCCATATCCTATTCAATATTTGTGAAATGAAGCCCCCCCCCCCTCAATTTCCCCATCACACCAACCGGCATCAGCAACAATCAACTACTTTCAAACCGTTTATAATCTTTGTCTATATGATCTTCCAATTCGTGATGGTTTATAGTTTCACTAACGCGCTCACCAGTGAGTACAGATCGGTTTGTTGTTGGTAGGACGTGCCCAGGGAGGTGATGAGGTGTAGGAGTCATGCCTGCTGGCTGGGAGTCGATATAATATCTGCTGGTGGAACATGATGGAGAGGTCCCCACTAATGCACAATATAAAATACCTCAGTGACTGAAGCCTGCTAAAATGCGCGTTAATGCATAATGCGTAGCTTTGCGTTTGATTCAAGGCAAGGGGAAGAAACCACCCCCGCTGTTCTACTCTCCTCCCTCCGGATTCTCGCCTTGGGCCTTGCGTGCCCGAAGTGCGACCTATCGCCTCCCACTGGAACTTGTCGCCACACTGCTGCCATTCGCCTCACTACTCCTCCAACAGCCGAGATGTCCGGGCAGACTTTTCCACCCACCAACCTTACCTTTAATTTGTTCCTCACTCCTTCCTGTTCCTTTTCCTGTTTCTTTTCCTGTACTCCTGTTTGTTCTCTTCTCCTGTATATGTTTGTTTGTTCCTTAAAGTGCTTGTCCTATCCTGGTTATGCCAAGTGCCAGGCTAGGTATCAACTTAGTAAGTTATTGGTTTGACTCGAATGGGAATCAAACTCCCGATCTTCCACACGGGAAGCCAGCGCTGTACCGATCCGGCCACAGGCTGACAAAATGAGTAGCTTACTGAATAAACACAATTTGTTTAATGAATTAAAAAGAAATGCAATAGATTGCCAGTAAGAACTGACACAATCTGTTCAATGAATTGCTGTGATGACAAATGGCAGTGCCTTTCTCCCTGGTTGCTTACAGATCATATGAGTTGGATAAAAGGTCTGTTCATAATCAACATTTATCTTCCTGGAATGTTGTTTAACCGTGATGCTTTCTAAGGAATACTACAGAGAAAGAATGCAAATAAAGAAAGTCTTTATTTAGAGTTGGAAGTGGTTCCCAGGCCCAGCCCCAAAAGTAAAATAACAGGTAGCAGCAGGGTGGGTGGGCATAAAAGAAAGTGTGCAATGGCAGCTCACGAAGAAGTGAGAAGACAACAGCGAGCCTAGTATACAGGAAGTACAGGTGTGAAAGCCCACTGGCCAATCGGGTGGATGGACTGTGGACTTATCCATCCACTTGAAATAGAGTCCAAAACACAGCAGACGTGGTTAGACACATGTTGTTCAAATGAATCAAGCACAATGCTAACATTGCGACCAATTCCAGATTTACGCTACCCATCGATCATGGGTAGGGTAGTGTTGTCCGAGAAGGCATGCTGTAGAAAAAGCTAACAACACTTGTGCATTTTATATTGTGCATTAGTAGGCACTTTTGAGTAGGCTCTCCGTCATGGCCCACTCACACCACCACCCGGATATGTATGCCTCCCTGACTACATCAGACTAACAAATAACCGATTTCATTTGCTGGCTCTCTGGGTAAATGTACTACGAGATCTGGTGTCCATAGCAACAGCTTACCTTGGGGGACATTAGTGACAGTGATGCACTCAACCGCCAGCAGGTGGCGCACAAATTGTTCGCCATCGGCCTTTAAGAAAGGTTACATCCAGTACCAACCATCTCACGTAGATTAGTATCATCGAGCACCAACATGAATTTAAACTGATAAAACTTGTCAGTATAAAGCTTAAATAACGTAGAATGTATATGGAGCATGGCCAGGTAAGTAGTTGGTGAGTGGTGGAACTGACCCGGAACTGGTGCTCCCCCAGAGATTAAATATACAGGCACACACATATATATATACATATATATACATAGATATATATATATATACTTTTGTGCACAACAACCGACAATCACCATTCGGGCCGAAATGAAACCATGACTACCAGGTTTGAGCTGAAGCTACTATCATTCTGATAATCAAATCCCTCTGTTCACCGAAACCAACACATGCACTATATAATGCATTCCCCGATATAACATTGATAGACTTTACCTGTAAAGGGCATCCACACATTATATTTACAGAGAACAACTAAAATGGATTTGTCAGTTTTTGCGCCTGAACTCTTCATATATATATATATATATATATATATATATATATATATATATATATGTATATATATATATATATATATATACATAAACAGTTGGCCCCAGATAAACACGCCTATAGGCGTTAACGGCCAGACGCAGCTGGCATACAGTGCCTAGAGCCCCTCACAGGTAGCGCCACTGTGGCCAATGTCATACTACACAGAGTCAGTTAGATAGGATAAGTGCTAAACTATTACATAGGGAACTGAAGATACATAGTGTCCTTGTTTATATTCCCATAATGGATTATAGAGCATATATATATATATATATATATATATATATATATATGTCGTTGGGGTGATGAAAATGGGAATTATTGGGGCCTAGAGCAGGATTCGAACCCACACCTCTTGCATTTCGGGCCAGTGTGATAATCATGACACCACCTAGACTCCCTGATCTCATACCTCTATCCACTCCCACCATTCTATTTGGCTCCTTGCCTGAGAAGTCAGTGCAGGCTATTATTATTACATACTATATATATATATATGGTTGGCGGTGCTTGAGTGGCCGCTGCATCCTATATTGGATTCCTCCATTACCCTCAGCTTCCTCCAGTAGCTTACAGTGGGTGTGGTATAGATGTGGCAGAGATAGACCCTTTACGACGTTGGAAGATCTATTTTAATCCAGGACCAGGGGCAGATTGTGATATACTACTTACTAGTCTCCATCAGTAGCTACTGGAAGTAAAGTCGTAGAAGTCCGATGGTTTTGAGTTTCCGCGATGTTGTTTTAGATACACATATTAACTCGATCATTTAGGATTTAATTTGCTTTAATTTGTAGTAAAGTATATTTTAGAGGTTAAATTAGGAGATATTTGAAGTGAAAAAAAACCGGCAAAATTAATTTCGGTGTGCACATTGAAATATTGAACCTGATCAGCTTCAACTGTGACTAGCTTCTATTAAATTCACATGGTGTTCCTTTAATAAAGCAATATGAATTTAATGTGGCATGTAGGACCGTAATTATTAAGCTGACCTGTGTGTTTTGATTTCGAAAATATAACTCAAATCCCTTATCAGCAGCTCCTGTGTAATAAGATAACACCAACACTACAGCTGACCAGCATTGAAAACAAGCCTGAATACCCAGGCTTATATGCTAAGGACAGTATAAATACAGCCTCAATAAAATAAAATAAAATAAAATATAAAAACAACTCTACTTTGTAGCTGATTTGTTTGTTTGCTGTCTACACCCCCAATAGCCGATGTTTACTTTTTGTGCTAGGGGTCGTTAAACAAACAAACAAAATTGTTTGCTGTTTGTTTGTTGGGGTTTATGCCCTAGCAACATCTAGGGTTATATCAGGATGGGTACCGACTTGTGACAGTGCACAGTAATGGCGACTTTATAGTGCTGCCCCACTGGGAGACTAGGCCGTCGGCAGCATGGCACGATATCCCACTCAGTCACATTATCCTGATACCGAGCTAAACAGTCCATAACATATCCTTGGCATGCCAATCGCCAGGCTAGGCAGCGACAAGTATCGATTGCTTAAGTCGTTGGTTTGACTCAGCCTGGGTTAGAACCCCGAGCTTCTGAATGGGAAACCTGCACCGTACCGATTTGCCTATCGCATCCGATTTGCAGCTGATTTAGTTTTGCCTTTATGCAAAAAAAAAAGAAATTAAAGAAAAAGAAAAATTCACACCTCTACTGCATTGTAAGCACAAGTCGATTGCTATTATTAATATCCTATTATTAAGCTGAGCTAGGATCATCACAGCCTTCTTGACTCTGGCTGCAACTCCTAACTAATTTTACACAGATAAAGAAGTAGCAAGGCTTATTACCACATTATAAGTAGACATAATTGCGATGGCAGTGAGGCTAGCTACAGAGGCCTGTATTCTGCACGTATCCCCACTGCGCAACCTCAACCATGGCAGGAGCTTACGAAATTATAATTCTATTTATAGAGGGCTACAGTTCCACGAGTTGTGGTCAGGTGACCAACCCTCCTTACTAGAGCAGGGTATTTAAGAGCCTTTGACACATGCCTCGAGGTCGGATTATGACCCGTGCCCGACCTCTCAAGGGATTAAAGATTCTGAGCCGACACTCCAATGTTTGTTGCCCTTTCTTTTGGTTCTGAGGTCAGCATTTTCACATTCCTCTCAGACCTATGCTCATCACTGCTAAATGAGGTCACTGCCTCAGCAGTGCTATTATGTATCAAATCGACTCATTGCGTCTGAAGCAACACGTTTTATGCATAGATGGATAGCTCTAGATCAGGCCGCGACAAACCGAGGTTTCATTAAATCCAAAGCGGCGTTCATTAATTGTAGTCAGGTTAGCATTGTTGAGGAATTGCATATACAGTATAACCCCGTTAAACCAAACTTGAAGGGATCCTAAAAATTTGTTTGGATTAACCGATCATTGGTTTAACCGCGCTTTGGCTTCGACTTTGACTTTGACTCCCCCCCTCTCTCCCCCCCTCCCCCAACACACACACACTACTGCTCACACACACTCACTTACAAACTGAGATCATGGCACAGGACACCCCCCCCCCCCCCCCCCCCCGACACACACTCTAGTTCCCCCACACACTCACTTCCCTCGTTCGTCTAGCCCCCCTACTGCCCCCCCCCCCCCCCCACACACACTGTTGCTAACTTATCATTGGTTTAACCGAGCTTTGGCTTCGACTTTGACTCCCCCCCTCCCCCACCACACACACACACTACTGCCAACACACACACTCATTTCCCTTGTCCGGCTCGCCACACTATTTATTGCTAACACTTATCCAAACAAGCGTGATGTAAGATGTGGTGGGGTCTCAGATGACTTTATAAAATGAATGTTTGGTTTAACCTTACCGGAGGTGTTTGGGGCCCGAAATTTTGTTTGAATTAACCGATAATTTGGATTAACCGGCTTTGGTTTAACCAACTTTTTTATATGATAAATGGTAGTATTCTGCCGGGCCGCCGAAAAACCGAGCTTGGTTTAACGGGGTTGTACTGTAATTGGGAGTTCCACCAAGGACCTGGTTCTCCTCCATTCACAACCATTCTAGACGCTGTCGTGGATCAGTTCAGCCGGATCTGGTTGTGTGTTTATAAGCAATGTTTGGTAAGGCTTACAAGTGTATTGACTTTTTCTGTGTATTTTATTTTTAGTACATTAGTTGATTAAGCAGGGGAATTTTCAATCACAGACAATTGGTCTTCTTTATTCCACTGCTCAGTTCCCTCTCCTATTAATGCAGAGCACCAGGCTAGATAGCGACAAGTATCAATTTTTAAGTCATTGGTTTGACGCGACCATTCAGTTTGCTCTCAGCAGGGAACCTATATAATAGTCTAATGGTTAAGACGCTCGCCCCAGAATGAAAGAAACATAGGCTTGAGTCCCACTCCTACCATGACCCTGGTACGATGCCCCAGATACTGCGCATATTAACCTCTGAACTGAATCCCGCATCATGTATGTAATTGGAGTGCGCTACCTGGATATTTGTAATCATAAATATGAGACTTCCTATTCCAGATGAGATGAGGGTGTTGAGGTGTAGGGACCTACTGACCTCCCCATGAGCATGGGTAGGTTCATTGCACCACGGCACCGATATAGTCTATAGGTTAGGAAACTAGACCTGGAATGGCAGAAATGTGGGTTCGAGCCCAGTTCCACGAATGATGTTCCCATTTCACAATACATGACACAAGCAAGTTTTTGCCTCCTTCTTATTAGCAGTTATATGGCAACCTGTAATAAAGTTCCTACATTAAAAAGTGTATGTTAATTGTGCTGGCCAGATCTACCACATTTAAGCTTTCTCTTCGGGATGGGTTTGCTCACTTAGTAAATATCAGTCCTCATTTTTGTCCTATATGTCACCTAGTAGATCTAAGCACTGTAAGCATCTTGTTATACCCCATTTAGTCCCTGACGCGCTCTCATTTCCGACCATTCATGTTGTTGGTTGGCATGGCAACCATGTGATATTCAATACACTATGCATCCTGTCTACTCGAATATATATATATATGTCCCCATATTATGGAACAGTGCCAGGTAGCAAGTTGGCATTAAGCTTGAATATCCGTTGTCATGGAGGGTGTTTTGTCAATGGCAAACATTACTTCTAGGGTGGGATTCGAACCATCACTTCTACCATTCCAAGGCTAGCATCAAAACCATTTCTGTTTAGTTTTTTGGTAATGTATGTATTCAGCTGAATATAACATTTGTAAGCACCAGAGCACTGGTCTTCCGGCCATCTTATTATTGGAATTGAGAGTCTAAATAATCTAAGTTTGATCAGCGCTGTATTAGTTACAGCACCGATCCTGTAGAATTAAGGGAGTGGCTCCTGCTGTATAATGTACAACACCAGTCACTGTAGGTCATGCAGGAATGGGGAGCAGCACCGAGTAGAAAGTGTATACTCGGGGAAACTCAAACAATCGTTGAGGGTTACATTTTGTCTCTTATTACCATTAGACTACTTAGACTCCCTAATGCAATTAACCTTATCATGTCTAGCTCTGCATGTACAACTCTGGTTTAAGGAGGCGACAACATGACCGACACAATTCCCAAGCGAACTTTAAATGTAAAATATTGAGGGATGTTTTTGGATATTTAGAATTTTTATGTACGTCAATAGATTCGTTGATTGAGTGGTATGTGCTTATTGATTGGTTGATTGATTGGTAGGTACTTACTGATTGATTGATTGCTATGTGCTTAATGATTGTGTGATTAATTGGTAGCTCCTTAATGATTGGTTGATTGATTGGTAGGTGCTTAATGCCATGTTGGCAGCAAATGCCTTATTTACAGCGAGAAATGTTTAACTTGTATTCTGTGAACCATCGACTTTACACAGAATGTAAAGCATACAATCAATTATGTGTCATAATACATTTAATTAATTATATGCTTTTACATTCTGAATGTTTTAGATTCCAGCGTGAATAGAAGAGAATAGCAATGATAATGAATAATGAGAATGACGGGCGAATTGAACTAAAACAGGATCTAGTGGACTTGGCACTTCTGTACAGAGCAACAAAGGGGAACATCTAACTTCTAGATCAGAGGGGTGGTTTCTCATGCAGGAAACATGCCACATGGCAGGAAGCATGTGGGCAATAAGACACCTTTTGAACATTCCAAGAAAAGAGACTACCCCAGGCACACAGGAGCAGCTCGCAAACTAAACTGATCAGTAAAGGATCAAAGGAGAAACTCACAAACTGCTCAATAGATGAACAAGGGAGAAACTCACAAACTGTTTGTAAATGAACAACGGAGAAACCCACTAACTACTCAGTAGCTGGACAAAGGAGAAACTCACAAACTGCTCAGTAGATGAACAAAGGAGAAACTCACAAACTGCTCAATAGATGAACAACGGAGAAACCCACAAACTGGTTGTAAATGAACAAAGGAGAAACTCATAAACTGCTCAGTAGATGGACAAAGGAGAAACTCACAAACTGCTCAGTAGATGAACAAAGTAGAAACCCACAAACTGCTCAGTAAATGAACAACGGAGAAACTCACAAACTGATCAGGAAACGAATAAAGGAGAAACTCACAAACTGCTCAGGAAACGAATAAAGGAGAAACTCACAAACTGCTGAGGAAACGAATAAAAGGATAAACTCATAAACTGCTCAGGAAACGAATAAAGGAGAAACTCACAAACTGCTGAGGAAACGAATAAAAGGATAAACTCATAAACTGCTCAGGAAACGAATAAAGGAGAAACTCACAAACTGCTCAGGAAACGAATAAAGGAGAAACTCACAAACTGCTCAGAAAACGAACAAAGGAGAAACTCACAAACTGTGCCGTAAATGAACAAAGGAGAAACTCACAAACTTCTCAGAAAATGAACAAAGGAGAAACTCACAAACTGCTCAGTAGATGAACAAAGGCGAAACTCACAAACTGCTCAGGGAACTCTAAATGGAGAAACTCACAAACTGCTCAGGAAACTCACAAAGGATAAACTAACAAACTGCTCAGTAAACAAACAAAAGGATAAACTCATAAACTGCTCAGTAAATGAGCAAAGGATAAACTCACAAAGGAGAAACTAACAAACTGCTCAGTAAACAAACAAAAGGATAAACTCACAAACTGCTCAGTAAATGAGGTTGGTGGTGAAAGTCCTCTATGCTACCTTTTCCACAGATCGTGCTGCACAAAAAGTAGGTAAAGGATTGCAGTACACGGGTGAATGACAACGTAGTCTAAATACGGGCGAAAATAGCTTTAGTGTGGAACAGAGAGTAGAATGCCTGCCTCCAGTATCAAATGGATATTTATATAGGCACAGAGTTGGTGAAATGGGAGAGAATGCAAAAAGACAAGATGGCGGCCATAGAACGCCGTCGATTTCACTTTTAAATCTTAATAAACTAGATATTATATTATATTTTTCAACTCAAAGGTAGCGGGCTATCAATAAGACATATGTAAAGAATAATTGTTGTTTCTTAGATTGTGAAATTAGGCTCTCAATTCTTTGACCCGCATTTTCGACAGCTTTTACATAGGGTTGGTTTGCACCCCTACTGCAGCAGTATGGGGTGAATCTTGTATCTACACAAGAAGGTGCTGCCTACAATATTAGTTCTTGCCTCTGCTGTTAGAGGGCGGGCTGATGATGGAAATGGAAATCATCTAGGTCAGGTTCCTGAATAATATCTGACGCTGGCCAACCGGAAACTGCCGGCTGACGACTGGGAGACGACTCGTGACCAACCAGCTCTTGTTCATGTTCCGTTAATACCACCAGGGCACAGCCTGAAAGCCGCTGGGCTGACACACATAAGCTAATGAGAAAAGATAAAAGCATGCCATCACCCATGCTCGCTTGGTGGGGGTGGGGGCGGAGGTAGGGGTGGAGGTGGGTATGGGTGGAGGGCTCGCCGACTTGCCTGATGGAAAAGTCCACCCGTGGATGTTGTTGTAGAAATTAGCTGACCAAGTGAATTAAAATATGTGTGATGAGGTTGGTTCCCCCATCTCGAACTTCCGAATGAAAAGAAAGAAAAACACAAACATGTTGGTAAAGACGTTAATTTCCTGAGAGCTTGATCGCTGGTCATGGACTGACCCTGAGGCATGTGTCGGTATTGCTGCGCATTATTTAATACCCTTATCTTGCAGGAAGCTTTAGTCACCAGACCACTGGTAGCGGAAATATAGTCCTCTATTAATAGGCCACAATTCTGGCCTATGCTAAACCCCCCTGCCATGGCCAGCGCAGTGCGGTAGGAGAGCCGTGCAATATTCAGGACTATCTGGCCTTGCTACATACATGTCGTTACTCAGCATGCACACTGCACCCACCCTCCCTTTGAGTATATTCTTACTTACTGACTCTAAGACCTTCAGAGGAAAATGAAGGGCTCTGAAGATATTACTATCATGAGGGGTGTTTTCGCAAATGGGAAACATTGCACATAAAGCAACATTTGAATCCACACTTCTTGCCATTCCGGGGCTCTGATGCTAAACCATTACACTATTTGGGTTCCCTGATGCAATCACCCTATCCACACCTACTTGGATATGTCGCTCCTTGCCTGAGAGGTGAGTGCAGACTTCAACAACAGTATGTATGCTGGCTGAGATATAATTATGTTCTCCCAGTAACATGGGTAATATTTATACTTCAGCAGCATCTATCTTCAGCAAGCCCTGTGATCGACCAACTTCTGTATGCCAATCATTCAAGGCATGAACTGTAATTTGTCTCATCTGACTATCCCTCCAATAATTGATCTGTTTTCAAAGTTTCTCTTTGAACACAGCCACTACTGTACTCAAGTGTACATAAGAGCGGTGCATGTTGATATAATTATACATGACAATTACACTCCCTATTGATTGTTTGTTTGTTTGTTTGTTTAAGTGAGGGCGTCCTAACAACATCTAAGGTCATATCAGGACGGCCCAAGTGATTTACATAAATGTAAGTCGGTTGTCTTTATATAATACGCATGCTTTTTCACCAAGAAGAAACACCTCAAATTAAGCCAACAGTAACTTGATAAAAAAAAGCAATGGCCCCCATTTTCTTTGGGGTTGTGTGAATTTTAAGTGAATGTTTGTTAGTTACACTGGCCCGTGGGACGCGTCCTTGCTGAGCTATAGGTTTACTCGGGCGAGTCTTTGAAGCCAGTAGGGTGTGTGATGTGTGGGGTCTGCTCAATAATGGCCACCCTATTTGTGGAACCTCAAAGGGCCTCCCACCAGCCGTCAACCTGCTGCATGGCAACCACGCCCACACCGACAGCAACAACACCACCCACACCAACACCAACACCATCACCAGTACCAGCACTTCTATCAGGAACCGTGCCCCACCAACACCAGCACCAACACCATCACCAACAGCAACAACACCCATACCAACACCATCACCAACATCATCTCCACCACCATCACCAACAGCAACAACACCCACACCCACACAAAACACCATCACCAGCTCAAACACCATCACCAACAGCAATAACACCCACACCAACACCAACACAAACACCAACACCAACAACACCAGCACCAAAACCAGCACCAACAGCAAGAACACCCATACCAACACCATCACCACCACCATCACCAACACCAGCTCCAACACCATCACCAACAGCAACAACACTCACACCAACACTAACACCAACACCAACACCAACACCAACACCAACACCAGTACCAACACTTCTATCAGCAATAGTGCCCAACCAGCACTAACACCATCACCAACACCAACACCATCACCGACACCAACACCAATACAAACACCAGTACCAACACCAGCACCAACACAATCATCAATACCAGCACCAGCACCAGAACCATCACCAACACAATCATCAATACCACCACCAGCACCAGAACCATCACCAACACCATCACCAACACCACCACCAACACTATCACCAAAAGCAGCACCAGCACCAGCACCAACAAACACCAGCACTAACACCAGCACCATCACTAACACCAACACCCACACTTATATCAGCAACAGTGCCCCACCAACACCAACTCCAACACCACCAACAACACCAACACCAGCAACACCACGAACACCATCACCAGCAACAACACCAGCACCAGCACCAGCACCAACACCAGCGCCAACACCAACATCAACATCAACACCAGCACCAACTATCAGTAACAGTCCAACACCAATACCAACACCAGCACCAACGCTGACACCATCACGAACACCAGCACCAACACTATCACCAGCACCAACTATCAGTAACAGCCCAACACCAACACCAACACCAATGCCAACACCAACACCCCATCAACACCGACACTCGCGACTTTCAGCACGGGAAGTCTGCACTGTAACCGTCCGGCGTCCTGGCTCGGGATGCTGAGCTGAGAAAGCTTCTCCGACAAGAAGCTTGGGTGGTCGTTGGCAACATGTAAGGTCATATCAGGGCCGCCTGCAGGAAGGAGTGCACCCTCCCAGAGGGTGAGTCATATATAGTTCACATGCGTGTCAGTCAGCGCCGTCTAGCCACCGTCCTTTGTCCTCACCCTCCGCTGCGTGAGGACGAGCCCAGATTGCTCGGGATCGCTGACTCTTCTGTCTTGAGAAATTGTGACTTGTTGCTCAACTGCCAATACTATGAGCAGCTCCCATTCACAGAGCGCCTCCCATTCACTGAGCAGCTCACCGATCGACCGCGATTCACATGGATTTGTCAGATTTGCGTCTGAACCCTTCATATATAGATATAAAAACTTCTGAGCGATTGGAGTGTTGTGGATAAGTGCATGCCGGACCCCTCCCCACCCCGGGGGGAGCAGGACATTACAGAGTTTATTACATTGTGGTGTTCTCTGTGGCGGAGTGGTTAGAGTGTCTGACTTTTTTCTAGGTCAGACTCCTAATCTGAGGGTCGGCGGTTCGATTCCCCGTGCCCCCAGCTCTGCCAATTTGGATTTCCACCGCTGTGTATAACTTACAGCGTCATCAAAGGCCGGTTGCTCTCATACCATGTCTATGTGGTATGGGAGGTTAAAAATCCCTTGGGTCAGTAAAAGTGTAGGCTCGGGCTTTCTATTGACCAGCAGTGGAATGAGGAAGACCAGTCATCTATGACTAAAATTTCCCCTGCTTAAACAACTAATGGACCAAAAAAACAACAACAAAAAAACATGCGATAAAGGGTTTATCACTATCCATATATGTTCAATATAATTTACTTTGCGAATATAAATAACAGATAAGAATCCTTCTCACATTTACTCCGCGTCTGCTGTTCTCATCTCTGCAGGCGATGTCTGCACCAGTGGCGCCTGTTTTCGATACTACCCATTACTCGCCACTCGATTGCTCCATTTCCCGTGGTAATCTGTGTACTGCCCGATCAACCCCTACCCCGTAGACACTTGTCTCATGTGATCAGTATTTCACGAGGACATGAGCAGTTCATACCCCATGAGCAACACCGCCTGCGTTTCACACAGCTCCCCAACCCTACCAGCAGCTCACCAACTGTTGACAATCTGGGGTACCTCTGTAGCCCACGAGTACCTCAGATGTGCAGCTATCATCCAATGAGCATCTATCATCCAATGACGAGCTGACAACCAATGAGCAGCTGTCATCCAAAGAGCAGCTGTCATCCAAAGAACAGTTCTCTCACGATGAGCAGCTCAAATCCAATGAGTAGCTGACACCTAATGAGGAGCAGCTGTCATCCAATGATCATTTGACACCAGATGAGGAGCTCTCACTCAGTGAGTAGCTCTCACACAATGAACAGCTCTTATTCAATGAACGTTGTCACCTGTCATCCGATGAAAATCCCTAATCCAGTGAATATATCTCGTCCAATGAGGAGCTGTCACCTAATGAACAGCTTTCATGCAATGAGAAGTGGTCACCTAATGAGCAACTGTCACGCAATGATCAGCTCTCATCCAATGAACACCCCTTATCACCCAGGGGCCAGCTCTCACACAAGTGACAGCTCTCGTCCAATGAGCAGCCGTCACTCAATGAGCAGTTTTCACTCAGTGGCCATTTCTCACACAATTAGCAGCTCTCATCCAATGAGCAGATGCCACTCAGTGAGCAGATCTCACTCAGTGGACAGCTCTCAAACAATTAACAGCTCTAATTCAATTACCATTCCTCGTCCAATGAGCAGCTGTCAGTCAATGCACAGCTCTCACTCAGTGGACAACTCTCACACAATGAGCTATT
Source organism: Branchipolynoe longqiensis (assembly GCA_030323885.1). Taxonomy (NCBI): domain Eukaryota; kingdom Metazoa; phylum Annelida; class Polychaeta; order Phyllodocida; family Polynoidae; genus Branchipolynoe; species Branchipolynoe longqiensis. The sequence goes on from CM059187.1 coordinate 78,303,847, forward strand.
CCCAACCTCGCTGGTAGCTGCCCACCACCACATGAGGACCATCCAGCAGGCTGATCAGCTCCTCCAGCCTCCTGCTAGGTAGGAGCGGGAGATGGCGTGGGGAGGTCTGGGGGGAAGGGGTGCTGCGGTAGGGGGTGGGTGCCTCAGGGAGCCGGAGTTGGGGGTGTGGGGTGGCGGGGTGGTGGGGGTTGTGTAAAGGTGGCTGCCTCATGAGCCCATTGCGTGTGGAGAAATCTAATTTGGGAAGGCATTTTATTCACGTCTGGTTTACTAGTTGGTGGTTTGGTGGGGAGTGGGGTGAGGGGGGGGGGGAAGTAGGGGAGGGGTTGTCTACTATAGCCTAGAGGCCTTCTGTGAATTAAACTCCTACACCTTGTTCAATGTAAACAGTGCTAATCTAGCATTTGCTATAAACCAAGCTCCTAATGACTTATATGTGATCGGGTTTCTGGTCATTCAGGTTAGGTTTATATTACGGAATCGTGCAGGATCTACTCACAACATTTTTGCTATTTTTCTTTTCCTTATTATTATTGTCATTGTTATCATTATCGCTATCGCTATCGCCATCGTTATCACTATGATCGCTATCATTATTATTATCATCAACATCATCGTCATCATCAACATTATTATTAGAATTATTACTATTACTATTATTATTACTATTATTATTCCCCCCCCCCTCGTTTTCTTATTCTTGTTGGGGGGCGGGTGGGGTTATATTCATTGATTAAATGGGAGAAATTTCAATTATTCATAATTTGTCCTCATTTAACTGCTCCTTTTCCTATGCTAGTAACACCGAGCAACAGGCTAGAAAGCACCAAGCACAAATTTTACTTGTTGCTATCTGGCCTGTTGCTCGGTGTTACTGGAATATGGCAAGGAATAGTAGAATAAGTTGCAATGTTTGCATTGCGTTTGATTCGATGGGAATCATACATTTCCTCCCCCGCCCACTGTTGGTACGGAACAGTAGAATAGGCCGCAATGTTCACATTGTGTTTGATTCAGTGGGAATCATACATTTCCTCGTCCACCCACTGTTGGCAAGGACCAGTAGAATAGGCCGCAATGTTCACATTGTGTTTGATTCAGTGGGAATCACACATTTCCTCGTCCACCCACTGTTGGTACGGAACAGTAGAATAGGCCGCAATGTTCACATTGTGTTTGATTCAGTGGGAATCACACATTTCCTCGTCCACCCACTGTTGGTACGGAACAGTAGAATAGGCCGCAATGTTCACATTGTGTTTGATTCAGTGGGAATCACACATTTCCTCGTCCACCCACTGTTGGTACGGAACAGTAGAATAGGCCGCAATGTTCACATTGTGTTTGAATCAATGGGAATCATACATTTCCTCCCCCTCCCCACTGTTGGCAAGGAACGGTAGAATAGGTCGCAATGTTCATATTGTGTTTGATTCAGTGGGAATCACACATTTCCTCGTCCGCCCGCTGTGCTTTGGACTCCACTTCAGGTGGATGGATGAGTTCATTTTCTGTCCAATTGTTTGGGCAGTGGACTTTCACACCTATTAGGCTGCTGTCTGTAGCTCACCTCTTTGTCTTCACTCTCAGTTAGACAGCAATGCGCACACTTTTTCTGCCCACCCACCCTGCTACTGTTTTGTTGTTATGTTGCTTTCTTCACTGAGGGGAAAACATTTATTTGTCCGTGTCGTTTCTTTGCTGAATCAGGAAGACCAGTTAGTAGTCACTGGTTTGACTCGGCTGGGATTCGAACCCATTGGACCAGACGTGGTGGCCCAATTGGTAGAGTGCAGGCTTCCTGTGTGGAAGGTCATGAGTTCTAATCCTGGCCGAGTTAAACCAATGACTTAGAACATTGATATGCGTTTGGCATTACTAGGATAGGGAACGGACTGGTTAGCTCAGAATCAGGATAATGTGACTGAGTGGGATAGTGGGTCATGGTGCCAACAGCCTGGTCTCCCATTGGGGCAGCAGTATAAAGTCACCACAAGTGCGCACTGTCACAAGTTGGTAGGAATTCAAATATGACCTTACATGTTGCTAGCACATAAAACCCAAACAAACAAACAAACGATCCCACTGGAACACGGTCGCTTAAAGCTAGCATTCCTTGCACGTGGTATGTGGCATGCAAATGCGAATGCGGCAAAAAATGGAAAAGCATCTAAGTGAATAGGGGTGCTTCCATGCCTCCTTCACAAATTTTGAGGAAAAACCCCAACAAATGTTGGGGGTTGGCATATATCTACGCGGCATATACGACATTCACATGCCACATGCGGCATGCCGCATACCGCGTATAAGGAATCTTAGCTTGACTCATTCAGCCATCGTATAATTCTATCCTTCAATGACTTGATGAGATTTGACTGAGAGTTCTTTGTCTGACAGCAGATGACATTAGTCAGAATAGACCACAGAGCAGCTAATTAGTAGAGAATGTGCTGGCATCGCCAAGTACTCAATGCACATGAATAATACAGAGATAACAGTTAATAGTTACTGCATGGCAATGGATTACAAAATAAATAGTGATGTGTATAATCACAGATAGTCCTTACTGAGTCTAATTATTCTTATATCTGATTGATTGATTGGTGGTTGTTTTAAGCCGCGTCGGCAGCAGAGGCCATATTCACGCCGAAATACAACTCATATATGGATACAACATTTACAACAGTCATTATCAATCCAGTAATATGGCTTAAATATGTAGATCTTAGCCAAATATTCCTAGAAATGTAAATCATATTTATCTTAAAGCTACATACGATGAAAATATTAAACATATACCTCGATTTGATTTGGCATATTCCACTTAGATACTGGTCAATTTATTGAACATTCGGTGCTCTGGAGATGGGATTACAGCATCAATTTTGTTCAACCTATTATGGCTGAACCTGAAGCATATGGCGTCATAATATTGACGTGTATGGCATAAATAATTTGATTTGTTTTCAATTATCTCCAAAGTTAGCCATTTATAATAAAAGTTACTACAAACTAGAGTAAGGTCAAACTAGAGTAAGGTGGTAATTGTCAACATGATAGAATTATCTGAGAATAATTGCAGAAACTGAAACTCACCGGATTATGCAACGTTAAAGACTTGGTCACATACACGTTAGTGAACTTAGTTGAACGTAGTTGAACGTAGGATAGATTAACGTGGGTCAAACATGGTGTAAGTACATTAAACTACAGTGAAATATGTTAAGGTACGGCAGATTTTGGTACGGATAAATATGTTATGGCACGGATGCCGGTATGTTCAACTACGTTCAACTACGTTCAACTATGTTCAACTATGTTCAACTGTGTTCAACTATGTTCAACTACGTTCAACTATGTTCAATGTACGTTAGCCTCCACTACGGTCAACTATGTTCAACTATGTCCAAGTACGCTAAAGTAACTAGAGTATGCTAGAGTATGCGAGAGTACGCTAGATTACATTAGCCTCTAACATAGCGCTCTTTTGAACATGTCCAAAGATTAAATCGGAACTCACGGCCCACCCATGTTATTACCAAGTTAGCATGACATAGAAGTATGGGTGCCGGTACGTTCAACTACGTTCAACTACGTCCACTAACGTGTATATGACTGGACCTTAACGCTGTTAAGAATACCTATTGGATATTCATTCTAATGCCGCTGGAAAGATCAATGCCACCCTAGTCAGTGGGTTAGGGTTCAAATACCGCTCTTCTGTGATGGGAGACAATGGAGGCATAGATGGAACTACATACTGACAAAAGGCCTCACATTACATTGTTCGGAGCAGACTTTCTGATCCCACATTGAGGCTCCTAGTAGGACTTTGAAAGTCCTCCTGCCTTTCTCATACAAGTGAGCCACTAGCTTATTGTTCTTCTCCATAATGAGTGACTGATGATCTTAGTAATACAGTCATGGGGAGTGTCGTGCCTAGAGCGGGATTCGAACCCACAATTCTGCCGTTCCGGGGCGAGCGTACTCACCATAGGCCTATCTAGGCTACCTGATGTAATCGCTCTATTCATACCTACTGTCCATGTGGCTCCTTGTCTGAGAGGTCAGTGCAGACTACTACACTCATCCCTTGGAATTGTTAGTGTTTTAAATGGTCTACATCCATAAGTCGTCTAACACTTACGATTACACACATACATGTGATGCACTTACATCTATATACACGCACAGGGCAGGTTCAACACCATACATCACATAACATGTGCATAATCCTGGTTACAGCACCAGGGTCATGTGGATGGTGTTCCAGACAAAGGAGACATGGGGCCTTACTAGACTAGAATTGGCATTGAACCCAGACTTCTGCCATTCCGAAGCGCGTGTCCTAACCAATACCCTATTTAGGCCCCCTGGTTTTATCTTCACGATCTTATCTAGGCTCCCTGACTTTATCTACGCCTGCTCGTCTATGTTGCTCATTGCCTGCGAGGGCAGTGCACACTGCAACACTAGCTACCTGTCTGTATATGACATATTACCGGTGCCACCAGTCTAGCCTTTCCCCGACCGATGCTGCGCCGAATGCGCTTCAATGTGTTGCCTGGACGCAGTGCATGTATATATATATATATATATATATATATATATACAGTGCGCAGACCGTGATGTAGAGCTGCTTCATTTAGCAGTGTGAAACAGGCTGCCTGCCCTGATGTAGTGGCGGCCGTGTGCAGTGGGAAGGTGACAGTGACGGAGAGGGCTTCATATATATATATATATATATATATATATATATACAGTGCGCAGACCGTGATGTAGAACTGCTTCATTTAGCAGTGTGAAACAGGCTGCCTGCCCTGATGTAGTGGCGGCGGTGTGCAGTGAGAAGGTGACAGTGACGGAGAGGGCTTCATATATATATATATATATATAAAGTCACTGGGCAAGAAGGTAAACACAGAGTTGGGCTGAGACTATTTATTAGTTCTCTGGCAGGACTTATAATATGCCAAGAAAAGCGTAGGAGAAGTGAATACAATTCCGGCGCTGTACAGGTGGCGCCCCATTCGCGCGCACCGGGTAGGGTTGGTGCGCGACTCACATAAGCAGTAAATACAATCGTAATAATAAATACACGGAGAAACCTTATGCTTCGTTATTTTATATTATTATAATTAATTATAATGCACATAAAGTCACTGGGCAAGAAGGTAAACACAGAGTTGGGCTGAGACTATTTATTAGTTCTCTGGCAGGACTTATAATATGCCAAAGACCCATAGGGTCCCTCCCAACCCAACTCAGGTATCATCATTAGCTATTCTAGCAGCCACCCTCATATCATTCATTATCCGCATAGATAACGGTGTTTTTAAATATTCAAACACCGCATTACTTGTCCAATCACCTCTGGTCCGTATCTCCTCCAGTGAGGCACCACACATCGACAAATATGTGCATCCCCCTCTCCTAAGGGAATGCGAAGATAACAAATCAATATCAAGCCCCACTCGGGCACCAAACAATTTTAATGTTGATTGATAAATATCATACGTTAAAGGAGAACTGCCTCCTTCATCATTTGGTAGAAGGAAGGCTACCTCATTCCTCGAAGCCGGTCTTTCAGCAAAATGTCTTTCTGTCCAATGCACTGCACACAGCTGTAATTCAGGACAGCGTGCTATAGGAATATCTACAGACCTTTCACAAAATTGTATAGTCTTCGACTTACGAATTTTTAACAACATACCCCAGGGATAAAACTTAAAATCCCTGCGAAGAAGCATAGCATCAGACAGTGTCACATTCGACTTCCTCAACAAGCCCCTAAAACTACACAAGATGGCCGCTCGCCAGGCAATGTGACCTGGACTGTCTGACAAGAGTGAAAAAAAGGCAACGCAACATATTCGGTAACAAAGGCATAGCTTGTTTAGGTGTGTCGCCCAGTTCTCTTCTAATACCCCGAAGAGTAGAACCAATTACATAGTCGGAATAATCAATCTGCACAGCTCCATTCTGTTTTAGAAAATAATTAAGGCCACTGATATAATTAATAATAGAGGAATATTTTAGGGTTCTCGCTAACCACGTAGCATACAGAGCTACCTGCATAGCGTCGCATGGAATCGGAGCATGAGTCTCCGAAAACTCCTCTATGAAGGCCAGATACTTATTCACCTGGACCGCTCTTGCTATCAAAGAATTCGGTGCGTAGCACTTCTGTTGAAACTCTCTCTGTTCTGCCTTTAGCTTATCGACTTCTGTAACGAGAAAGGATGTTGGAATAAATCGACACAACACAAATATTTCCCTTTATCTGCCATATATATGACTTCCTGCATACGCGTATCATTTAACCTACTCAAAGCATCAGTTATCAAATTTGAATCACTTTTAATGTGCACAGCCGTGAACACAAAATTATATCTGACAGCTAACCAGAACAATTTTCTCAAATAGTACATAATTAACTTGCATTTTGATCTACCTGTACTCAAAGCTGTTTCAACTGTGACATTGTCAGTAACCATTACTATCGACGCTCCTTGCCACTCCGGGCCCCATCTTTCCGCGGCCGCATACACCGCCCACATTTCCTGACCATTAATGTGCGCAGTCACTACCTTACTGTCTGGCTGATCATAATGATGGCCCACCATCGCCTGCAGCTGCTGTCTGTCTTGCACTTCGTAACAACCTACCAACCAATCGTTGTTATGCAGCGCCCCATATCCCCATTTGCTCGAATCACTATATGTAGACTTTGTTGCTGCAAATTTGCCTAACATTAGCGCCTTACCATTAAATTCCTTTGCAAATTGCCTCCACCAGTGGATATCTTGTCTAAAGTCAGTATTTAATCTAACCTTATAGTAGGGCCGAGCTACTGTGCTTATCAAGTCATACACTCTTCTAGAAAAAGTTCGCCCACCACGCACTACTTTGGCGCAGTGGGCTAGCAATCCGCCTAATTTCTCTAGATCTTTCCTAGTGGCCTTTTTCCTCCCCTCGAAAGTGTCCAGCACAGTACATAATTTTTGTAATTTGTCTTCGGGTAGCGTTAATTCCAAATTAACAGAGTCAACCAGAATCCCAAGAAAACGTATCTTCGTACTAGGGCTTATCAGTTTCTTAAAGCTAACATAGAACCCAAGTCGACGTAATAGCCCGATTAACTTATTTTGGCCTGCTACTGCATCGTCCCATGTCGAACCAATTATACAAAAATCATCCAGATAATTTATCACTCTTCCAACCCCTTCTCTGACCGCACACCTGACAAGAAAATCTGATACTTTTGAAAAAACAAAAGGACTCGAAGACAACCCCATGCATAGCCTATTATCTAACAAGTAAACAGGACCATTCCCGCCTTCTTCCTCAAAATCCCAAATTAAACCTTGCCTAGATCTATCTACTGGGTGGATAGGAATAGCCCGATATGCATCCTTTAAATCTACTGTTGACAAATAATCGCCCTGCTTCATCTGCTCTACCACATCATCCACACTTTTATAGCTAAATTTCAAAGCTACCTTTTCAGTGAAGTTATTTATTGAACTACCTTTTGGCCTGCTGCAGTCTACTATACCTCTCCCTCCGACATCCTTAGGAATACAAAAAATATTATGCACGCACTGCGGCGTGCTATCAGAACGGCTAATCATATCCTGACTCAATTCTAATAGTAATTTCTCGGTTATAATGTCTTTATACAACTGATTCCGAATCTTTTTGAATTTCGGATTGTATTCAACGGTGCAGTCAATATTAGTCACGTGGTAACCGAAAACTACTCCCCACAAGACATATACCCAATCTGGGTCAGTATCTCCCCTTAGGAACAACTCACTTATAAACCGACATGGCTTCAATTGCATCAAATTGCCTGCTATGTAATGTTCACACCCACAAGTACCGTTCACACAGTTAACAGTGACCCTAACTACTACAGGCTCTGCCCGAGGGAATTCTCGAATATAAAAATCCCAACAATTGTACTCCTCTCTAACTGTTTCGACGTACAACATGTCGTCTCTACTACAGTTATCATTATTAATCCAAGACTGCCATATTCTGCTAACTTGACTATGCATCACCGACTCACTTGCCTCAACAATTGTACTTTTACCTACTTGCTGAACTTTCTTGCCCTGTTGAGCCTCTTTGTGTGTATGTATACCACTTGCAGCACTTTCAATTACCTTCTTGTCATTACCCGACCGCATTTTGTTAACTTGGCTTACACACTTAGGCCTACATTGAGCCTTGCCCATTAATTGCCTCTCAATTAGCGCTGTCGCACCTCGCTCTGCCGTGCCCGCACATGTAACATTCCTAACACTCGCGGACCGTGACGGTTCCGACGCAATACTATACTGTAATACTTCACACTTGTTATGCTGGTCCAAGTGTTCCCCCTTCTTACCGAGAACACTACCATTACCATAGCTGCAACTCGGAATTACATTAGGCAGTATTTTCCTAACCTGTGTATTACCTTGTCAGTCTTTTGAACAGTTATTTTTCTTATGACTCTTACTACCGCACTTTAAACACCAATGGCCGAAATTACAACTTTCTTCATTTCTACCACAGCCACCCTCTCTATTCCACTTGAAACAGCCTGACTTTCCCTCCTTCGTGTACGTAGTATTTTTACGAACACTACTTGCCTGCTTCTTCGGCCGCATATTGTGCATGCCGTAATGAAACATACACAAGCCTGTGTTGCTGCTTCCAAACGCTGCAAAACCCTCAACCTCTGCCAACTTTCGTATGTCTTTGTCGTACTCGACATGAGTCGAGTCCACAAAGTCATTCTGTCTAGCCCTCGAAGTCATGAAACATATATGCTCTAAGAAAGCCCGCAAGTCTGCTACGGTTAAACCTTGTATGTCTAGACACCACCTAATGGAAGCAGTTACTAACTCATAACAGTTCAGTTTTTTAACTTCTTTTCCCAGGGTAGCAAATCTTCTCAGGCTCCACTTACTGCGAAGACGTCTTGTGCTGCTGCTGCTCCGACTCCTTGAGTCAGACGGCGTTCGTCGCCGCCTGCGTGTTCGCGACCTATGCCTCGGCCTTGCGAGTCCGTAGGTTGAATGTTCGTCACCGACCACCCGCACCGGCGCCGCGCCTGCACCGGCGGCCCCCGTTGTCCGCCATTCGTCCTCTCCGTTCGCCGCTTCTCCTTCCCGCTCCTCCTTTCCTCGCTGCCGGTCATCTCGCTTCCTCCTCATTTGTGTTCGTCGCTCCTTCAGTCCCATTACACGCTCTTCCAACTCCATATCATTTATCTCTTTTAATATGGATGTTTCTTGTTCTTCCAACGTGAGAGACGACATTCTGTCCAACACCTCAACCGAGCTATCTCTTGACTCGTGCTGCAGGTTTTCTTCTGTTTGCCGAACAGTAGCTCTTGTTACTCTCGTTGACAAACTTTTCTTTCCCTTTTTACCTTTTTTCTTTTTACACCTATCTGTCCTGTGTGAAGCACCACACAAATCACAATACATGATTGTTCACTCTGCCAACACACGTCCGACTCAAAAGAAAAGCGTAGGAGAAGTGAATACAATTCCGGCGCTGTACAGGTGGCGCCCCATTCGCGCGCACCGGGTAGGGTTGGTGCGCGACTCACATAAGCAGTAAATACAATCGTAATAATAAATACACGGAGAAACCTTATGCTTCGTTATTTTATATTATTATAATTAATTATAATGCACATATATATATACAGTGCGCAGACCGTGATGTAGAACTGCTTCATTTAGCAGTGTGAAACAGGCTGCCTGCCCTGATGTAGTGGCGGCGGTGTGCAGTGAGAAGGTGACAGTGACGGAGAGGGCTTCATATATATATATATATATATATATATATATACAGTGCGCAGACCGTGATGTAGAACTGCTTCATTTAGCAGTGTGAAACAGGCTGCCTGCCCTGATGTAGTGGCGGCCGTGTGCAGTGGGAAGCTGACAGTGACGGAGAGGGCTTCATATATATATATATATATGTATATATATATATATATATACAGTGCGCAGACCGTGATGTAGAGCTGCTTCATTTAGCAGTGTGAAACAGGCTGCCTGCCCTGATGTAGTGGCGGCGGTGTGCAGTGGGAAGGTGACAGTGACGGAGAGGGCTTCATATATATATATATATATATATTATATATATACAGTGCGCAGACCGTGATGTAGAACTGCTTCATTTAGCAGTGTGAAACAGGCTGCCTGCCCTGATGTAGTGGCGGCCGTGTGCAGTGGGAAGCTGACAGTGACGGAGAGGGCTTCATTGACCCCTAATGACCCGGACGCGGGGGTCGAACGCGGCCTGTCTGATATATGGTTCGTTCATTCACACCATGGGTCGAAAGCGTCTATGTGTGTGGGGGGGGGGGGGGGAGGGGGAGGGGAGGGGGGGGGGGGCTGGCGGGTGCCTAGGGGACAGGGGAAATGGTGTGGGGGGCGCGGTTGGGGTGCGCACGTGTGGGTATGTGGATGTGTGTGGGTGTGGATGCCCGGGGGGAAGGTCAACTGGAATGAGGTTGTGGATGTGTGGGTATGTGGGTGTTGCATGTGTGGGTATGTGGGTGTGTGAATGTGTGGGCATGCAGGTGTGTGCACATGTGGGTATGTAGGTGTGTGCACATGTAGGCATGTGGGTGTGTGGATGTGTGTATGTGGATCTGTGGAAGTGTGGGAATGTGGGTGTGTGAATGTGTGGGTATGTGGGTGCGTGGGTGTGCGCGCGTGTGGGGTTGTGGGTGTGCGTGTGTGGGGATGTGGGTGTGTTCATGTGTGGGTATGTAGGTGCGTGCAATTGTGGGTATGTGGGTGGGTGGGTGGATGTGTGGCTATGGGTGTGCACGCGTATGGGTATGTGGGTGTGTGCACATGTGGGTATGTGGGTGTATGCATATGTGGGTATGTGGGTGTGTGCATGTGTGGGTATGTGGGTGGGTGCCTGTGTGGGTAAGTGGGTGTGTTCATGTGTGGGCATGTGGGTGTGTGCATATGTGGGTATGTTGATGTGTACATGTGTGGGTGTGTGCATGTGTGGGTATGTGGGTGTGTGCATGTATGGGTATGTGGGTGTTTGCATGTGTGGGTACGTGGGTGTGTGCATCTGAGGGTATGTGTGTGCATGTGTGCATGTATGGGTATGTGGGTGTTTGTGGGTATGTGGGTGTGTACATGTGTAGATATGTGGGTGTGTGCATGTGTGGGTATGTGTGTTGGTGTGTTGGTGTGTTGGTGTGTTGGTGTGTTGGTGTGTTGGTGTGTTGGTGTGTTGGTGTGTTGGTGTGTTGGTGTGTTGGTTTGTGGATGTGTGGATGTGTGGGTGTATGGCTGTGTGGGTGTGTTGATGTATGGGTGTGTTGGTGTATGGGGGTGTTGGTGTGTGGGTGTGAGGGTGCATGCTGCATGGATATGTGGATATGTGGGTGTGGGTGTGTGGGTGTGTGGGTGTGTGGGTGTGTGGGTGTGTGGGTGTGTGGGTGTGTGGGTGTGTGGGTGTGTGGGTGTGTGGGTGTGTGGGTGTGTGGGTGTGTGGGTGTGTGGGTGTGTGTGGGTGTGTGGATGTGTGTGTGTGTGTGGGTGTGTGTGTGTGGGTGGGTGGGTTGGTGGCTGCGTGTTTGTGGGTGTCGGGGTGTTGATGCGAGTGTGGTGTTGTCGGTATTGGGGAGGATTTGATGTTGGTGCGAGTGAGTGAGTAATGTTGAAAGAGTTGAGTTAAAGTGGAGTTGGTGTCTGGGTGTGTGTGCGATGCATCAGTTCGTGGGTTTGTGTGAGGACCTAAGAGCATTGGTGTGTGTGGGGTGGTGGTTGGGACCGGAGCAAGAATTGACATATGTGAAATAAATGTAGCCTGTGGAGACTGTGTGTGGATGTGTGTTGGGTGGTTGGGAGCGGAAAAGAGTTGATATAAATGTGGGTTACGGATACTGAATTGTGTCTGTTTGGGGGTGGGGAGGCGGCCAAGAGTTGGTGTAAATGTAGGTTATGGACACTGAATTGTGTGTGTGTGGGGGGACAGCACAAGAGTTGATGTAAATGTAGGTTACGGACACTGAATTGTGTGTGTGGGAGGGGGTGGCACAAGAGTTGGTGTAAATGTAGGTTATGGACACTGAATTGTGTGTGTGTGTGGGGACAGCACAAGAGTTGGTGAAAATGTAGGTTACGGACACTGAATTGTGTGTGCGGGGGGGGGGGGGCGCACAAGAGTTGGTGTAAATGTAGGTTGTGTGTGTGTGGTGGGGGCGGGGGGGTAACGGCACAAGAATTGATGTAAATGTAGGTTCTGGACACTGAATTGTGTGTTTATGTGGGGGGGGGGGGGCAGTACAAGAGTTGGTTTAAATGTAGGTTACGGACACTGAATTGTGTGTGTGGAGGGTGCGGCGGCACAAGAATTGGTGTAACTGTAGGTTACGAAGACTGAATTGTGTGTGTGTGGGGGGGGGGGGGGCAGCACAAGAGTTGGTGTTAATGTAGGTTACGAAGACTGAATTGTGTGTGTGTGGGGGGGTGGCACAAAAGTTGGTGTAAATGTAGTTTGTAGAGAGTGTGGAGAGTGGTGACAGAATTGGACTAAACTGTGTGAATGTGGGAGTGTATGTCGGGGGTAATTGTGGTTATTTTTTAAGTTAGATTTCATTGTCAGTTGACACAAGTCTAACCACTTCAAAATTGCATCAGAAATGGTGTTTACCAGTAATGGATTTGACAATTTGGGAATTTTATGCAAATTTCAATGTAGGCATCTGGATATGATTGACAAGACGGCCAGAAAAGATACAACTAGGTTGTTGTCATGGATATGACCATTTACTGCCAATACAGCATCACATTTATTGCATCAATCATACGTCACAACAACCAGTTATCATGCCACCATTAAACTACCCATTTCTTATATTGCTAATTTTAATTTGATTAATAGCGGATAATTGGTCTTCATCATTCACCTGCTCCTTGCCCTATCCCAGTAATACTGAGAGTGAGAGCCGGGCTAAGGAGCGACAACTAGGGGCGTAGCTAGACCTTTAACGATGTGTACTCCTAATTTCGGCAGGGGGTATAGGGGGCCGCTTAAGCTTAAGCTTGCGGATTTTACACATTTTAGACTTGAGTTTTCGATACTCCGGACTACTACACGCCTCCTCTCTCTCTTTATTTTATTTTATTTTTGTGTGTGGACAAAACGATGTGGACGTTTTGGGGTATGCGTGTACGCCTAGCTACGCCCCTGACAACTATAATGTAACTTATTGTAAGTCATTGGTTTCTCTCGGCCAAGCTTTGAATCACCCGTGTTCCGAATCCTACAACCTGCCACACGGGAATCAAGTGAACCCTCAACTCATTCGCTCATCCCATCTGGTGTTGTGTCCAGGAAAACTAAACACAAAAGCCTGACACCAATTATTCCTTTTTTTATGCGTGAGATGGAAGCTTTTAAGGCTGTACATGAAGTATTCGGGACGATATGGTGACGCTGTGGTGTGTGGGTGGACGTGGCGAGTTCTCGGTGACTGCTGCTCTGTGATGCCGGGGCTCAGGCCGGGGAGGCGGCACACTGCGACAGTGCCTGGATTGATTACCCAGACTGCCGCTCTGATATGCGGGGCAGGTGCACGACTAAACCAGTGTACAGGGGTCAAGAAGGGGGTCATTGCCAAGGTTACCGACAATCCGGGGCGTGGTCTCCACCCGCCACCGCTACCCCCGACCACATCATCACCCTCCCCCCCCCCCTGGCATCGCGTCTCCACCCGCCAGCGGTCAGAATTCAACGAATTATAGTGTCCATCTGGTGGGAGGGTGGGAGGGTGGGTGGGTGGGAGGGTGCATAGGCATTGCGTGGAGAATGAGAAATGATCACATGTACAGGGAATAGCTACAGTAGCACTGACTCATATACTCATTATCTATCACCCACCAGCCTCACCCCACATCTCAACCCCACCCTCCCACCTCCACCACCCCACCTCTCAAGTATCTATAACACCCCTCATCTATCACCCACCAGCCTCACCCCCACATCTCAACCCCATCCTCCACCAGGCTCACCCCCACATCTCAACCCCACACTCCCACCTCCACCACCCCACCTCTCAAGTATCTATAACACCCCTCATCTGTCACCCACCAGCCTCACCCCCACATCTCGACCCCACACTCCCACCTCCACCACCCCACCTCTCAAGTATCTAACCCCCCTCATCTAACACCCACCAGCCCACCCCAACATCTCAACCCCACACTCCCACCTCCACCACCCCACCTCTCAAGTATCTATGACACCCCTCATCTGTCACCCACCAGTCTCAACACTACATCAGCCCAACATCTCCACCTCCACCCTACCCTCACCCATCATCCACCACTCATCTATCATCCACCACTCATCTATCATATACCCATCTATCATCAACCAGTCTCACCTCTACATCAACCTAACATCTCCATCTCTATCTCCACACCACCCACCACTACCGCACCCCCACCTCTCAGGTATCCATTACACCCCTCGTCTATCACCGACAACCTCACCACTACCTAAACCACACACATCATCTCTCAGGTTTCCATTACATCCCGTCATCTATCACCCTCCACCTACACACCCCACACCTCCACCACCAAAGACCACTTCGCCTCCCCCTAAAACACCATCCACCACTACCACCATCCCCACCCATCACTACCACAAAGCACTTCAACCACTACCAACATCCCCACCCATCACTACCACAAAGCACTTCAACCATTACCACCATCCAGCACCATCTCAACCCCTCCTCTCCCCATCAACATCACCCAACATCACCCCCACCACCACCATCACCACTAACCGCAACAACAACATATTCTACCACAACATCTACCACGACAATAGGCGGCTAAATGATCATATTCACTTCAGCACAATAAATACTCCAGCCGCAATGCTGAGCCCAGATACAACCTGCCACAGAAGACAACAACACGCAACACAGACAATGCTGCGGACATTGCCGGGCTGTGCAATATAGCCCTGACCTTTAACTACTGCCTCCACCGCAGGACCTCCACACCACCACAACCACCACCACCATCACCACCACCAACCAGCACCTCCATACCACCACCATAACCACACCACCACCACACCACCAGCATCATCACCACACCACCACCACACCACCATCATCATCACCACCACACCACCACAACCACCACCATCACCACCACCAACCAGCACCTCCACACCACCTCCACACCACCACCATAACCACACCACCGCCATCACCACCAACATTATCACCACACCACCACCACACCACCATCATCACCACCACACCACCACAACCACCACCATCACCGCCACCAACCAGCACCTCCACACCACCTCCACACCACCACCATAACCACATCACCACCACACCACCAACATTATCACCACACCACCACCACACCACCATCATCACCACACCACCACAAGCAGCACCATCACCGCCACCAACCAGCACCTCCACACGACCTCCACACCACCGCCATCACCACACCACCAACACACCACCAACAACATCACCACATCACCACCACACCACCAACATCATCACCACCACACCACCACAACACCACCATCACCACCACCACCATCACCACCACCAACCAACACCTCCACACCACCTCCACACCACCGCCATCACCACACCACCACCACACGACCATCACACCACCATCATCATCACCTCCACACCACTACAACCACCACCATCACCACCACCAACCAGCACCTCCACAACTCCGCCATCACCACATCACCACCACACCACCAACATCATCATCACACCACACCACCACCACACCACCACCATCATCACATCCACACCACCACAACCACCACCATCACCACCCCACCACCACCACACCACCAACATCATCACCACACCACCACCACACCACCACACCACCATCATCACCACACCACCACCACAACCACCACCATCACCACCACCAACCGGCACCTCCACACCACCGCCATCACCACACCACCACCACACCACCAACATTATCACCTCACCACCACCACACCACCATCATCATCACCACCACAACACCACAACACCACCATCACCACCACCAACCAGCACCTCCACACCACCTCCACACCACCGCCATCACCACACCACCACACCACCATCATCACCACCACACCACCACAACACCACCATCATCATCACCACCACACCACCACAACACCACCATCACTGCCACCAACCAGCACCTCCACACCACCTCCACACCACCTCCACACCACCGCCATCACCACACCAGCACCACACCACCAACACCACCACCACACCACCACCACACCACCACCATCATCACCACCACATCACCACCACCACCAACACCCTGACCCTACCTCACAGGCCCTGGGGTGCCACTTCCACGTGGCTGGGTGCCGGGTACCGGGTAGCCGAGTAGCCGAGTAGCCGGGTGGCCGTGTGCCGGGTAGTTGGTGCCGGGAGGCCGGGTACCGGGTGCAGATGGCCGTGCACCGTGTGCCGGGAGGCCGGGTGCCGGCTTCCGGGTGCCGGGTGCCGGGTGGCCGTGTGCCGGGAGGGTGGGCGGGTGGGCGGGTGGGCGGGTGGGCGGGTGCCACTCCGCAGCTGCGCCTGTACACGTGACGACCTGTTGCTATGTGCCGTAATGTCATACTGGGGGTGGTGGTGGTGGTGGTGGTGGCATGGCGGTGATGGCGGTGGTGTTGGTGGTGGTGGCGGCGTGGCGGTGGTGCTTGCGTATTTCCGGCTGGCAATGGGTTGTTGAGGCGGGGAAATATGCCTGCTGTCGTCACCGAGTCGGCGGCGTTATGTCCGAGGTGGGGGACTGGTAGCGAGTGGTGGCCGGTGCAGGTTGCTAGGTGGGGGACTGGTGGCAAGTGATGGCTGGGTGTAGGTTGCTAGGTGGGGGACTGGTGGCGAATGGTGGCCAGTGCAGGTTGCTAGGTGGGGGACTGGTGGTGATTGGGGGCCAGTGCAGGTTGCTAAGTGGGGGACTGGTGGTGAGTGGTGGCCGGTGCAGGTTGCTATGTGGGGGACTGGTGGTGAGTGGTGGCCGGGTGCAGGTTGCTAGTTGTGGGACTGGTGGCGACTGGTGGCCGGTGCAGGTTGCTAGGTGGGTGACTGGTGGGGCGTGGTGGCCGGGTGCAGGTTGCTAGGTGGGGGACTGGTGGCGAGTGGTGGCCAGTGCAGGTTGCTAGGTGGGGGACTGGTGGCAAGTGGTGGCCAGTGCAGGTTGCTAGGTGCGGGACTGGTGGGGAGTGGTGGCCGGTGCAGGTTGCTAGGTGGGGGACTGGTGGGGAGTGGTGGCTGGGTGCAGGTTGATAGGTGCAGGACTGGTGGGGAGTGGTGGCCGGTGCAGGGTGCTAGGTGCGGGACTGGTGGTGAGTGGTGGCCGGGTGCAGGTTGCTAGGTGGGGGACTGGTGGCGAGTGGTGGCCGGTGCAGGTTGCTAGGTGCAGGACTGGTGGAAAGTGGTGGCCGGGTGCAGGTTGCTATGTGGGGGACTGGTGGCGAGTGGTGGCCAGGTGCAGGTTGCTAGTTGGGGGACTGGTGGCGAGTGGTGGCCGGTGCAGGTTGCTAGGTGGGGGACTGGTGGTGAGTGGTGGCCTGTGCAGGTTGCTAGGTGCGGGATTGGTAGCGAGTGGTGGCTGGTGCAGGTTGCTAGGTGGGGGACTGGTAGCGAGTGGTGGCTGGTGCAGGTTGCTAGGCGGGGGACTATTGGCGAGTGGTGGCCGGGTGCAGGTTGCTAGGTGGGGGACTGGTAGCGAGTGGTGACCGGTGCAGGTTGCTAGGTGCAGGACTGGTGGCGAGTGGTGGCTGGTGCAGGTTGCTAGGTGCGGGACTGGTGGCGAGTGGTGGCCGGGTGCAGGTTGCTAGGTGCGGGACTGGTAGCGAGTGGTGGCCGGTGGTACAGGTTGCTAGGTGCGGGACTGGTAGCTGGGCTTCAGAAGCTGACGGCCGCCTGTCCGACGGGCAGGTCGGGGGGGGGCGGTTAATAGAAAGGGGCTTGGATGGGTTGGGGAGGGGTTGCATGGCGGATGGAGAAGGGACGACTGGGGGGAGGGGAGGGCGAAGAGGGCGCTTATTGGGGTTAGGGCAGGGAGGGTGGGGACAGCGGGAAGGGCTGGGAGGACCGGAAGGGCGGTGAGGGCTCCCGGGCTCCCCTGGCCCCACGGCCCGGCTTGAATTATCCTGGTGGGGCGGCGGGATGAGGCCTTAACATATCCGCGGAATCCATGCAGGGCGCTACACAATGCGCCACACAATGCGCCACACAATGCGCCACACAATGCGCCACACAATGCGCCACGTAATGCGCCACTTAATACGCCACACTGCGCCACACAATACGAAGGGCCACTCGGATAACCAACGGCGTTGCCTGCACGATCCTCAGCCTGAACCCCCCCACTCCCACCAACCTCCGACCCGCACTCCAAACCGCACCCCGATCCGCACCCAGAGTTGAATGCTGACCCGCCTCCTACCCCACCTACCACCTTCCGCCTCCAGCCTCCCGCCTCCCACCTCCTGCCTCCTGCCTGCTGGCTGCCACCTGCCGCATTCCGCCTGCCGCCTGCCGCGCCTGCCGCGCCTGCCGCGCCTGCCGCGCCTGCCAGGCCTGCCGCGCCTGCCGCGCCTGTCGCGCCTGCCGCGCCTGCCGCGCCTGCCGCGCCAGCCGCGCCTGCCGCGCCTGCCGCGCCTGCCGCGCCTGCCGCGCCTGCCGCGCCTGCCGCGCCTGCCGCGCCTGCCGCGCCTGCCGCGCCTGCCGCGCCTGCCGCGCCTGCCGCGCCTGCCGCGCCTGCCGCGCCTGCCGCGCCTGCCGCGCCTGCCGCGCCTACCGCGCCTGCCGCGCCTGCCGCGCCTGCCGCGCCTGCCGCGCCTGCGGCGCCTGCGGCGCCTGCCGCGCCTGCCGCGCCTGCCGCGCCTGCCGCGCCTGCCGCGCCTGCCGCCTGCAGCCTGCCGCCTGCCGCCTGCCGCCTGCCGCCTGCCGCCTGCCGCCTGCCGCATGCCGCCTTCTGTATCCCTCCCCTCCCCACCCTCCGCGCCATAGACCCACCCCCGCCCCTGGTACAGAATGCCGTCGACTCGCCCTGACCTCAGCGGGCCTACGCCGGGCGGAGACGGGGTCAGGCCGGGTCGCAGCCCGGCCGTACACCTCCCGCACCTCGCTCAGCGCCACCCCCCCCTCCGTGCTCCCACCCAGTCCCCACCCACCTCACCCCGTCTCACCCCACCCATACCCCTCCACCCACACCCCCCACACCGCCTCTCCCCGGACAAGTAACTCGAGAGATGAAATGTAATCCAGGTTTACTCCCCGATATTAAAGCCGCATAATCGGATGACAACATTTCCTGATCCAAATCCCCCACATACCTAGATTTGATTCTACATGACAAATCCAGCTTAGATACCGATGCACTCATTAAACACGTATTGTTGCATACAAAGAATGCAAAATCAATTTACCAGAATTTGTCATTCCTGATGCCAACGGTCTCCAGCATTTCCGTGTGTGCAAACCTAGACGTTTTTTTTTTTATGTGTTTTCACATCAAATATCTCCTGACTTACATATTTAAAATTAAAATTTCATCAAGCTAAAGTCAATTATCAAAAATATAGTCATCATCATCATGCTGTCGGTCGCAATGCGACAAAGACTGCTTTCATTACTTGACTGCCGCTCTCCATTTAGCTCTCTGCTGTGAGAGTTGCATCCATGAGTCGATCTTAATGTCTCTAAGCTTCAGGTTTCTCTTGATGGTATCCTTGAACCGGAGACGAGGGCGCTCTCTCTTTAAAAAAATATAGTACACAATCTTAAAAACACCGGATTGTGCAACTTTAAGTTGGGGGTTGTCCAATATTGATCAATAGGACGCACTTGTTGAGAACTTCAGATTAAAATATTAAACTTTGCGAAAACATTGGGAGAAGGAGAAAATGGTCCAGTATGTCAGACGTTGTGAAATGAGATCCCTCTATGCGCTGTCATCATGTAGCAGTCAATGGCAGAATGGGCTGAACACCCAATTCCTGGGTAGCTTATCATCGGATTCGCATCCTGGGTTCAAACCCCAACTGAGTCAAACCAATATTTTAAAACAACTTATAAATATCACTACCTAGCCTGACACTTAAGATTACTAGAATAGGGAAAGGAGTAGTGGGATGAGGAAATGTAATGGTCGGTGATTGAAATTCCCACTTCTTAAAGGGGGACTGGTGGCGAGTGGTTGCTGGGTGCAGGTTACTACGTGTGGGACTGGTGACGAATGGTGGCCGGGTGCAGGTCCTGAAGTGGAATTTCAATCAATCTTCTGATAAAAGTGTTAAATTTTCAAAAGCAAAAGACTTATCTATATTTGAACTTATATATCCAACTTCGATACTGGTGCGCTTATTAAGCATTCGGTGCTACATATCAGTAAACAGTAACCATATTTAATATAACCTGATACTACTGAAGCCTAGGAAGGTGGTAGTTTTGACAAGCATGCCAACATTAATTTGGCATGTTAACACTTCAAATATCTCTTAAATTAGTCATTTAAAAGCAAAGCTGCATCAAAATAAAGTAAGATAGATAACTATGTTAGGTTGATCATTGATAACAGAAACCTAAAACCATCGGGCTATGCAACTTTAACCAATGAATGTTAGGAATAAAGGTCTAATGTCTAGTTTGCCTGTAAGAAGTAGTATAGAAAAAGGGACATTAAACCCAGGCTATGTCATGGGGCGGTAATACAGTTAGAACTATTGTAATTGCCTTACTGACTGACACATGAGGTTGGTTCTAAACACATGCACCGCATCTTGCAAATGCCTTTTGCAATGCCTTTAGTGTTAGTGTTGTTGCTGGTCGCCGGTAGGGGTTTAATGCAGCTGGATGCATTCTAATGGACCCCTCCGCCCTCAACCCGGCACCAATGTTCAGGCACGATAAAGCCTAAGTGGGCTACTGAGGTGACCCCGCCCACCTCTCTAGATAATCCATTAGGCCCAGGGCGCCCTATCGGCCGACTCTGCTAGTTCCCGGCTCGCCCTCTACTCAGTAAGATGCACTGGTAGGAAGGGGCGCTGGGCGACCACACCGTCGGCTCTTATTGCAGCCACCGTACATTCCACGACAATCTGTCCTCAACCACTTCACGAGAACCCTGTGTGAACGGGAGCTGGGCCACCACACCATCGGCTCGTATTAGAGCCGCCGTACATTTCATGACAATCTGTCCTCAACCACGTTACTAGGACCCTATAGGCAGGGGAACTGGGCCACCACACCATCGGCTCATATTGGAGCTGCCGTGCATTCCACAACAATCTGTCCTCAACCACTTTACTAGGACCCTGTTCCTGCTGAGCATATAGTGTCAGCACGATCCACTGGTAGGAGGGGGGGGGGGCTGGACGACCACACGCTGGGCTCATATTGGATCCGCCGTACATTCAACGACAATCTGTCCTCAACCACTTTACTAATACCAGAACCCTGTTCCCGTTGAGCTTATAGTGTCAGCACGATCCACTAGTAGGATGGGGGGTGGGGGTCGGGGGTTGGACGACAACAGAATCGGCTCATATTGGAGTCGCCGTACATTCCACGACAATCTGTCGTCAACCATGTTAATCAGAAATTGTAAACATCTGAGTATTTGTTCATTTGATTTAATTGATTACAGTTGTATAGTCCGATGGTTTTGGGTTTCTGCCATATTTTCGCATAAATATATAGGGTTGATCGTTTTGCTTTGCTTTGCTTTAATTTGAAATGACTTTCATTATTAAGGGTTAGCTAGCAATAGCAGTCGCGGCACACACACCGGGGATACCTGGTGCGGAGGGCGCCGACTAGCGGATTGAACCCACGTGACCGAATGGTTAATATAATTAACACTAGGGGAAGTCACTCTGTCCATTCTGCATCGGTATGTGCGGTGTATATATGAGGAATAAATATTCATATATTCATAATCATATATATAAATAATTATATATATGTGATGTATAAGCATTTTGCGAGATGAAAGGCGTGGAAGGGTTTATTAGTACTATATTTCTTATCATAATATTACTATAATATTATATTATTAGCCAATGGGCAATCGCCATGTATTTGCTCCTTTCTCATTCGAGGACTGGTGGTGCCACCACCGACCCCGACTCTAACTACCGGTACTCCCATTGTCACTTGCGCCCGGAATACATATATGAAACTATGAGTATAGCCCTCAGTGGTGCACAAGTATTTTTTGCAATCTTCTTTGGGGGAAACAACAGACAAAGATGCAAAAGGGAGTTACCAGAAACAAGGAAATGGTGGGCAGTGGCGGCGGGGGGGGGGGGTCTAACAAGTGTAACTTTGAGGGAAAGTGGATTTAACGTATAACGTATACACAACACAGCAGTAGAGATTTGTGATGGCACTGGGGCCCCGACCCCAGTAAGCCACCTCTTCGCTGGGGTTGGCTAGGAGCGATGACGTCACATTTGTGCTGGTACCATCCTGTAGCATTACAAGTCCTATGTGTTTTTGTTTTTGTTTAATTTAAAAAAATAAATTAGATTAATGAAATGGAAATATAACTAAACAATGCAATCAAATAATACTTGAAATCCTATTTTGCTGTAGTTATATTGGTTACAAGTTTTGGATTAAGCCACCATTTTTTCCACCCTGAGCGTGGAGAAGTGTATTCGATTATTCAACCTGAGTCTGTAGGATGTGCGCATGTGCCAAAAAGTCGCTTGGGTGACCCGAGTTGATTAATCAAATATGCCCTGGGTGAGTTGGTGGGTAACAGTTCTTACACGGCTAGTGAGGTGTGTGCACTAATTGATGGCTAAGTAAATACAATACCCAATGGACCAACACTTCTAGTATCATTCATCATCTCACTAACTCACACTGCACTTCACAACTCTCATAGTCTACTTAGCAGCACTCTATAAATGTAATCTGCAGGGTGGGTGGGGAAAAAGAATTAATGTAAATCGCCTGTGAATGTCGATGACCGGACGAACAATGCCTCTGTAGTGGCTAAAAAAAGGGGCCAGCGAATTGTTCTGAAGAATTAATTGCTTGCTAAAGAAAAAATAACAACTCCGAGGTGCTGGGTTACTGCCGTGAGGAGTGAGGAGTGGGTATGTGTTTTGTGGTGGGTGGGCGGGAAATACTTGATCAGCGCCATTTGCAACTACCAGCTGGTGCTGTTTTATTGACCGCTAATGTTTATGGGAGTGGTTCCTTGTAGTGTCTATTAACAATTCAAGCGTGGTATAAGGGAACATATATGTGCTGTACAGGCATTATGCTAATATAAATAGCGGACATATCGAATTACTATTTTGCTCATTATTGCCTTTGATGTATGGATGTGTGTGTGCTGCGTATAGAGCTAGCGAGGTGGACTGGCTCTAGCTGCATATACTCTAGGTTGCTGGTGGCGCCACCTGTCTTCCTGCTTCCGGAACTCTCAGGAACCTTCCCGGCGTCTTCCAAGGTTACAACAAAGTTGAACCCGTCCACTAAACACTTCTCCTTTATACCGCTATATACACATGCTATATGTATGTATGTGTGTATTATATAATTTATTATATATTTCTAAATAGGCAGAGCATTTATCCACAATGTATTTGATTTATTATGTGGTTTTGTATGCTATGTAATTTTATCATGTGGCAGGTTGAGTCATTTTATATATAAATAGTTGGCCCCAGATAAACAGACCGTCCAAAGGCGATAGTGACCAGACACAGCTGGCATACAGTGCTTAGATCCCCTCACAGGTGGCGCCAGTGTGGCCAATACTGTACTACACAGGGCGTGTTAGATAGGATATAGTGAGTATACTAAAATATAGGGAACTGAAGATAGATAGTGTCCTTGTTTATATTCTCATAATAGATTATAGAGCACATATATATGTGTGTGTGCTTTGTTACCGGACACCGTGACCATGGAGATAAGAGCGCTGACTAATTACTTACAAAATGGATGCTTGTCACTACCTAGACTGACCCTAACTGAAACTGAAACCGATTGGACTATACAACTTTAATAATAATCTAACAAAATCTTTGAGATTCTCAGTAGGGGAGTAGCTGTCTCCTCCTCCCTCCCCTGGAGGTCATGGCCTTGCATACTGTGCCTCCCTGAGGGAGAAAACAAGGGTCGCCTTGGACAGCTTCCAGCATCTTTGATTAAACTTCTCAACCAAGGTCAAGGCTGATGAGAGAGAAAACAGCGAAGTTCAAAGTGAATCAAGCCATGCGCTAATCTAAAGGCCAGGACGAATGGCAAGTTGGTAATTGCCCGGAGTGACCATCTGATTAGAGCGTGGGATCAATCTCAGGTGGAGTCAAACCAAAGATTTAAAATTCTTTTTTTATTGAGGCTGTATTTATACTGTCCATAGCATATAAGCCTGGGTATTCAGGCTTGTTTTCAATGCTGACCAGCTGTATTTATACTGTCCATAGCATATAAGCCTGGGTATTCAGGCTTGTTTTCAATGCTGACCAGCTCAAGTTGTATCAATGCTGACCAGCTGTAGCTGCTGATAAGGTATTTAATTGCCTGCATTTCCAGTAGCAGATAGATAGTTGGTTGGTATGGTTGGTAGCCTATGTTAGTTTTTTTATATTTTCTTGGCATATATGTGTTTAATCTTTTCTACTAGTCTAGCCTACTCCTATTTACATATCATAGGCTTGCACCTAGCTGTGTGGTGTGCTATCTGGCTACTTTTGGCATGGTTACCTTCCATGATGTACAATATTGAGCTTATAGAGTCATCATTTCCCCCGAAGAAGATTGCAAAAAATGCCAATACTTGTGCACCACTGAGGGCTATACTTGTAGTTTCATGTATGTATTCCGGGCGCAAGTAACAATGGAAGTGCCAGTAGTTAGGGTCGGGGTCGGTGGTGGCACCACAAGTCCCCGTATGAGTAAGGAGCAAATGCATGCCGATTGCCCATTGGCTAATAATATAATATTATAGTAATATTATAATAAACAATATAGTACTAATAATCCCTTCCACACCTTTATACTCACAAAATGCATATACATCACATATATATAAATATATATATATGATTATGAATATGAATATTGATACTTTCCGCTGCCTTCATCTGTTAGAATAGTGAAGACACCATTGTTCGAAATTGAAATTTGGCCACTTATCCAAGAATTGTTTGCTGGAGTTTTATACCACAGCAACATCTAAGGGCATATCCGGATGAGTACCGATTTATGAGAGTGCGTACTCCTTTGCGACTTTATAGTGTTGGCCCACTGGAAGGCCAGGCCGTCTGCATCATGACCCAATATCCCACTCAGTCACATTATCCCGATACTGAGCTGATATGATCTTATTGCCGAGTGCTAGGCTAGATAATGACAAGTATAAATTCGTTGGTTTGACTCGGCTGGAATTCAAACCCCTGACCTTCCACAAGGGAAGCCAGTGCTCTTACAGATTCTGCCAATACACCAAGTTACACCCCCATCACGCCAAACTAGTTCTCAAACCGTCTGACCCCGTTCTAAAACGGGCTGTGGTCCGGGTAAAATGTGGCTGCAAGACAATGTTGGGCATGCTCAAAGTTCTGGAGCACCATACCGTGCTAGCCCATCCATTCTGTTCATAAACAGACCGTAAAAAGGTGCTACTACGTCCATTCCGTTTGCACACAGTTTGAGCCTGTTCAGCAACATTTTCAAGAACGTAGTGAGAACTAGTTTGGTGTGATGGGGGTATTAGGCATGACAACTTACATATACTACTATTAATATGCTACATAACTTGAAATAACAATCAAATTGAAACAGCCATCGCGGATCAATGGGTACACAGATGACTAAATATCATCATCATCATCATTTCCATTTAGCTCTCTGCTGTGAGAGTTGCGTCCATGAGTCGGTCTTAATGTCTCTCAGCTTCACGTTTCTCTTGATGGTATCCCTGAACCGGAGACGGGGGCACCCTCTCTTTCTGTAGCCAGAAGACAGTTGAGAATAGAGGATCTGCTTTGGTAGCCTGTCTGATGACATCCTCATGAGGTGTCCAGTCCACCGGAGATTCTTTTTGATCAGAAGATCTTCCATAGAGGGCAGCACCATCCGTTCGAGTATTTCCTTATTCATCACTTTGTCCTTCCAGGTTAGCCTCATGATTGAACGCAGATGTCGCATCATGAAGGCATGCAGCTTTTTCACCTGCCGTCTGTACACTGTCCAGGCCTCAGCTCCGTAGAGTAGGGTGGATAGCACGATTGCATGGTAGATCTTACCTTTGACCCGAATGGACACATGGTGGTTGTTCCAGAGTCTCTGGCGTAGTTGGCCGAAAGATGCGCTAGCCTTGGCCATCCTCCTCTGTATCTCAGCATCAATGCATCCATCACTTGATATAGTGCTTCTGAGATAGGTGAATTCCGGAACAGAGTTCAGCTTGTTTCCGTCAACCATGATCTCCTCCTCTCGGGTTCTTGTAGAGTTGGGTTGGTACAGCACCTCCATCTTCTTGATGTTAATTTTCAGGCCAAACTTCTTTGATGCATCGGAGAAAGCGTCCACTATTTTCTGGGTCTGTTCAGCAGAGTGGGCAACTAGTGCACTGTCATCTGCGAATAGTAGCTCTCTCACCAGTATCTGAGTAGTCTTGGTCTTCGCTCTGAAGTGTGCGACATTGAATAGGTCAGCGCTCTGTCTGGACTGTATATAGATGCCATCCCCCATGTCTCGGAAAGCCTTGTCTAGCATTGTTGATAGGAAGATGGAGAAGAGTGTGGGGGCCAGTACACAACCTTGCTTGACCCCATTGGTAACCCCGAACGATTCCGAGACTTCCCCTCCAGCACTAACGTTCGCCATCATTCCTGTATGTAGACCCTCGATCATAATTGTGAACTTCTCTGGGCATCCATACTTCCTCAGTAGCTGCCATAGCCCGGTCCTCCCGACTGTATCAAATGCCTTAGTGAAATCGACAAATACTATGTGCAGTGGTCGGTCCTGCTCAATGCACTTTTCTTGTAGCTGTCGGAGACAAAATCATATCCACAGTGCTCCGGTTACCTCTGAAGCCACGCTGTGACTCCGGAACTACACCAGGTGTTATGTGAATAGATAGTCTGTTGAGTAGGATCCTGGCGAAGATCTTCCCTGCTATGGAAAGAAGAGAGATTCCTCTATTGTTCCCACAGTCTGTTCGATCACCTTTCTTGTAGATGGTTACAATGCTGGCATCCTTCCATGCTTGGGGTACAGAACCCTCCTCCCAGGCATTGGTGATTAGTTGGTGCAGTCTGTTGAGCAGATTGTCTCCTCCATGCTTCCATACCTCGGCAGGAATTCCATCACCCCCAGGTGCTTTGCCATCTTTCAGGCTGGCGATTGCTCTAGCCATCTCATCCATGGTTGGAATCTCATCGAGGCATGTTTTGGTAATGCGCTGCTGGATGTTGTTCAGAGCTTCATGATCTATGTCACCAGGGACGTTGAGTAGCTTCTGGAAGTGTTCGCTCCATCTTGCCACAACTCTCTTGCTGTCGGAAAAGGTCTCTGTTCCATCTGTTGATTTCAGGTGAACAGGTTCATTCTTCACGGGTCCCCACACTTCCTTCAGTCTGCTGTAGAAGCCCTTCATGTTGTTTCTGTCTGCAGCTCTCTGCAGCTCCTCTGCCTTCATTTCCCACCAGTCTGACTTCAATGCACGGGTGCATTTTTGTAGCAATCTGCAGGCATCTTTGTATGCTGCAGTGGTGGATCTAGTGTTCCTGGTCTGCAGCACTCTCTGGTGGGCTTGGTCTCTTCTGCTCATAAGATTCTGTAGCTCCTGATTGTTGGGGTCGAACCAGTCCTGATGTTTTCTGTCTGGCTTGCCGAGATAAGTTTTAGCTGTGTTGTATACAACCTGCTGCAACGCTGCCCATTCCTCGTCTGGTGATGGGCTTTCCTTCTCCTCCCATTGTGCGAGAGCACTGTCCATCTCCCGCTCGAAGCTCTCCCTGTGACTGATGGTACTTAATTTTGCTGTGTTGAGCTTTGTCGGTTTATTTGTCCCTTGCCTGTTGTGTTTTTCTCGTATTCTGAATGCCACTTTTGACCTTAGCATCTGGTGATCGGTCCAGCAGTTAGCTCCACGCATGGCTCGAGTACTGTGGATGTCCATCTTATCCCGGCACCTTGTGATGATGAAGTCGATCATATGCCAGTGCCTGGAACGAGGATGCATCCAAGTGGTCTTGCGTTCATCCTTCTGCTTGAACATGGTGTTTGTCACTATCAGTTCGAACTCAGAGCACAAAGCCAGTAGGAGCTCACCATTGGAGTTGCATTTCCCGATTCCATGTTTGCCCATGACCAAGGGCCACTTGTCATTGTCTCTTCCTATCCTTGCATTGAAGTCTCCTATCAGCAGTAGCTTATCAGTGTGAGGGATGTCACTGAGCATACTTGCCAGCTGGTTGTAGAAGGCCTCCTTGTTATCATCTGGGTTTGTCATTGTTGGAGCGTACACACTGATAATTGTAGCAAAGTTGTCCTTGCTCAAAGGTAGTCTCATTGTCATGATTCTGTCACTTACTGGCCGTGGCATTTCTGTCAGCTTTGTGACGATGTCCTTTTTGATAGCAAAGCCCACTCTGGCCTCCCTTCTCTCTCCTTCGGGTTTGCCACTCCAGAAGAAAGAGTATTCCAGGTCATTGAGACTACCAGACTCTGAGAACCTTGTTTCGCATAGGGCGGCAATGTCGATGTTGTATTTTGCCAGTTCCATTGCTACTAGTGCCGCGCGTCTTTCTGGTCGGTCAGCTGCTTCTCGGTCGAGAAGAGTCCTGACGTTCCATTGGGCAATTGTCAGTAGTTGTGTTGTGTTGCGTTGTGGTCCTCCTAGCTGATTTTCCGCTGTTGACGGAAGATGAGCTCGAGCAGCGTGGTCCTTGGTAACCCGGGCGACGACCGAGCCGGTATGGTGTTTTGTGCGGTTGTACATTTCATGAAAGCTGCCTGCAAAAGTGTTGAAGTGCTGCTGGCTTTTGAAAGTTACCAGTGGCACTCTCTCGGGGAGCAAATAGAGGTTTCGCACTGGCAAGAACATGTCAAGACAGGCGCAAAACTATTTGTCCCTGCAGTGGTTGGTCGGGAGATGTTGGGAGTTCCATACATCAACCGCCCTTAATGCTGCCACAGTGACATGGTTTTCTGTTTAGGGTTTGCTCCCTTAGCATTTGGTTCTGTCAAGAACCTGTACCACAAGGCAGTGGTTTACAACTCTGCAAGGCAGGGGTGTCAAACTCCCTGAGGTATTGCTATACCTGCAATACCTGCATACTACATGCATACTAAATATATGCAGTATATATATATATATATATATATATATATATATATATATATAGTCCGTTACATTATCCTGACTCTGAGTCAAGCTGTCCTGTCCTCTCCTAGTAATGCCGGGCGATAATGAAGGTGGCGACACTAATCAATCGAGCTACATATTGGAAGTGGCCTGGGGCCCGACAATTTTGTTTGGATTAACCGATAATTTGGATTAACCGACTTTGGTTTAACCCACTTTTTTATATGATAAATGGTAGGATTTTGTCGGGCCGCCGAAAAAAGTTTGGATTAACCGATCGTTTGGTTTAACCAAGCTTCGTTTAACGGGGTTGTACTGTATTTGGGTTTTGAAGATTTGATGTCTTCATCGGCCGATGCAGCTTTAAGAAAACCACTGCAGCGATCCATCATTGTGCAGTGTGATTGGGCGGGAAGCATTTCTTGGTCGTCTGCGCGATTTCCCTATCGAATTCCCTTGAGAACAACGCAGTCCAATTAGCGATGTCACGTGCCTGTTGCCGAATCGATGAGACCAAATTGCTCGGCAAACAAAATCGCTGAAATACCTTTCAGGCGTCAGTATAAGGGATAATATCGCCCCCAAAATCCTTTTGCCGAGGAGCAATATTATAGCGGGATAGAGGTGCCATGCATCGGACTTATACCGATATAATATTGCCTCCCCAGTATAATGTTTTACCTGTAAATTGGGACTGTTAATATTATTGTTGTCGATACCAGAACGAGACTAGCCTCCCAATGGTAGTCATTACCAGAACGACACTAGCCTCACAATCGCAGTCGTTACTAGAATGAGGCTAGCCTCGCAATCGCAATCGAGATCAGAACGAGGCTAGCCCTGCAATCGCAGTCAATACCAGAACGAGGCTAGCCCTTTAATCACAGTCGATACCAGACCGAGGCTAGCCCTGTAATCACAGTTGATACCAGACCGAGGCTAGCATTGCAATCCCATAGTAGTCAACTACCAAATGTTGTGATCAATATTGTCTGAGTCTATGAGGAGGTGGATCTGAATACCAGATGATTAGGAGGCTTGAGGATAACAAATAATCTGCTATTAACATACGTCGATATGCACATAGATACACACATATATGTGAACATATATAGTCGTAGATATATACACATAGTTATGCATTGTTTTAAATTAAGAACAGCTTCATATTATTTATATTATTACACAAGTAAAGAGACAATACAATACATTGGGTTGAGCAAGCTGTGGCTGAACCTCGAAGCAGCACACCTCCATTGATTTGAAGTCAAATTCAGCACAACTGAGGCTGATGATAGTAGGGGGTGACGGAAGCACGTGACCCCCAAGTCATATTTGCATAAATTGAACATATGAGCTGGTGCCCAAGGTGCTCTGGGCCTTGCTAGCAGAAAACAGAAGTGAGTTTAACCAGACGGGATGGCCGAATGAGTTAGAGCGTCCGTCTTCTGTGTTGGTAGATCATGGGATCATGGGTTCGAATCCTGGTCGAGTCAAACCAATGACTTAAAAATTGATACTTGTCACTTCCTAGCCAGATGCTCTGCATTATTAGGATAGGGCAAGGAGCAGTGGAATGAGGAAGACCAATCGTCTGTGACTGAAATTTCCCCTGCTTAAACAACTAATGTACCAACAACAACATCAAATCTGATCGCTATGGATGGATCGAACACAGTAGATAGGAGGCTCTGGTGGAGGTATGTATAAGGGGGCTCATAGACAGGATGCGCAGTAATTTATATAGTTGGTTGATTGCTGTAGTTTTACGTCCTGGCAACATCTAAGGTCATATCAGGACGGCTACCGACTTGTTACACACCCACACACCCACACACCCACATTCCCATACACACCCACACCCACACACCCACCCAGCCACACACCCACACCGACATACCCACACACCCACATATCTACACATCAAAACACCCACACACCCACATACCCACCCACACACCCATGTATCCACACACCCACTCACCCATATACCCACATATACACCCACATACCCACCCACATACCCACACACCCATACACCCACACACCCATACACCAACACACCCACATACCCACACAACCACCCACCCACCCACCCACCCACACCCACACACCCACATACCCACACCCACACACCCACATATCCACACATCCAAACACCCACACACCCATATACCCACATACCCGTCCATCCACCCACCCACATACCCACACACCCACTCATCCACATACCCACATACCCATACACCCACATACCCAGACACCGACATAACCACACACCTACCCACCCACATATCCACACATCCACACATCCAAACACCCACACACCCACATACCCACCCACATACCCACACATCCACACACCCACACACCCATACACCCACACCCACATACCCACACAGCTAACCACCCACACCCACACACCCACACAAACACACACCCACATACCCACACACCCACACACCTACAAACCAAATAACACCACAATAATTGCGCCGAGGCTACAATATCCTTTGATAACCCTCACCCACATAGCCACACACCCACACACCCACATACCCACACACCCGCATACCCCCACACCCCCACACCCACACACCCACATACCCACACACCCACAAACCAAATAACACCACAATAATTGCGCCGAGGCTACAGTATCCTTTGACAAGGCTATTATGCGGCAGCTGGCGCTCATCGGACACGTGACCTATGAGACGCGGGGGCGACACATACATGTAAATATATGCACATCTTGATTAGTTCCCTCCATTTGTATCAGTTTATAGTCGACGCTGATACATAACGGATGTAGAAACAACACAAAGCAACACACTGCACTAGCCAACACTCACACAGATAGACATACAGAGAGGTAGCGTGAGTGGGAGGTGAAGTTTGTTTGTTGGGACTTAATGTCTTAGCAACATCTAAGGTCATATAATTACAGATACCTATTTGTGACAGTGAGCACTCAGACTGACTTTATAGTGCTGCCCTACTGGGAGACGAAACAAAGTGACAAATAAGGAAATACTAAGACTGAGAGGGCTACCCTCTATGGAAGATCTTCTGATCAAAAAGAATCTCCGGTGGACTGGACACCTCATGAGGATGTCATCAGACAGGCTACCAAAGCAGATCCTCTACTCTCAACTGTCTTCTGGTTACAGAAAGAGAGGGCGCCCTCATCTCCAGTTCAAGGATTCCATCAAGAGAAACCTGAAGCTGAGAGACATTAAGACCGACTCATGGACATCACTCTCACAGAAGAGAGCTAAATGGAGAGCGACCATCAAGTAATGAAAGCAGTTTTTGTCGCATCACAACTGACAGCATGATGATGATGATGACTGGGAGACCAGGCTGCTGGCACTAATGACCCAATATCCCTCCCCCACCTCCATCTCCAATGACAATATCCTTATACTGAGCAACCCAGTCCCTGCCCTATCCTAATAATGCCAAGTGCCAGGCTTGGAGGTGGGAAGTGAATATTTTGTAAGTCATTGGTTTGATTCAGCCGTGGTTCGACACCACGACCTCTCGCACAGGAAGCCAGCCATTGCTCTTACCAATACGGCCATCCCATCTGGTCAGTGGTTCAAGTTTGCCAAGCAAATTTTGTCAGGCTTCGGATGGGTCTTTGTTAGGTCGTCTGCGTTTTTGCTATGTCGTCTGCGTGCACAATTCACTGGTTCTTGGCAAGCCGTGGCGGTATCACTATGTGAATGCCTCAGCGCACAACCTGCAACAGACATCCATTGTTTGCGGAGTGGGGGGGGGGGCGGAGTTAGATAAGAGATTCACTCCTATTCAGCACAGGAGTGAATGGCATCCCGGCCTAAATCTGAGCAAAAAATCTGATTCAGTAAGAATTAACTGTGGATGTGGTGGTTCCAGTGCACAGTGTTTATCTATATTGGTGTAAAGTTGAGAAATTGGGAGAGAATGCAAAATAACCAAGATGACGACACAAAGCTTTCGATTCAACTTTCAAGTCTATTAATCTACATGATTTCACAAATTATTCATTCTAATAGTAACAGGCAATGCTAGATAAGTATCTGAACGATATATTTAGCATATTGGATTGTGAATTCATGTCGTTATATTTATGTTATAACCCAGCCCTCCGACTCTAGTTCTTATGGGTTGTTCAGCAGCCCTGTCGCAGAGACTCTAACACGGGGGGAGTTTCCATTCTTAGCTGCCTAGAGGATGCACCTTCTTTGGTGTGCCTTTAGTGAAACTGCGAGGAGTGGCTCATTCGTCTGGGTTAGGATGGGACATCGTTGTGATGGGAAGGAGGCGTGAGAAGTGTGACTTATGCACACGGGTGGATGGGGAGAACAATGGAAAGCAATTAGAGCAAATATATATATATATATATATATATATATATATGTTTACTCTCGTCTCAAACTGTCACAGGGACTTCCAAATCCCAAAACACGGCTGAGATTATTTTTAATGACCATGAGACTGTCCCTTGATGTCATTAATCTCTAATTGGAAGCAGTCCCAGTATTGGTAAGATCACTGGCTTATTGTGGAGAAGGTTGTCGGTTCGAAAACCGACGAGGTGACCGCTGTAGGTAGGCCTGAGCATTCGCTGGTGGCGCCAGCAGCTAGAATAGGAACTAATACGGGTATCATTGGTTGCACACATATTATGTATATTATTTTTATTATATATATTATATAATAGTTGTCCTACATAATAAAGAAAACACAAGACACGATTTCGGCGGTGCAGTGAGTGTAGGTGGGGGGGGGGGGGGGGGGGGGGCAGTGGTGCATGCACAGATGGGTGGCGCCCCCAACGGATCTAAGGTTGACTAGGCTGCAACAGTAGATGACTAGGCCAAGGCTCCTCCAGTCGATAACCGAGGGAGGAGTTGGTGTTGAGGAGCAGATGGAAGCTTCCAGCCTTATTATACTATATAATGTATTATACAGCATATATATATATTATATACATGTACTGGTATATGTGATTTATATTATTCTGCTTCAGTAAGACACAAAGCTTGGGTTGGCTAAGTGAAACTGCTAAGTAATGTTAAAGACGATCTCATCTAATGAAGTTTACTTTCCTGGTGAATGAAGACAGACACAATGGTTTCTGGTTATTAACTGAATAACAAATATAATTTCTCAAAAGAAAACCTGATTCAAATACCAAACAATGTTACACTAGTTGACCTCCATTGCCCGCGATTTACAGTATTCCTGTAATTTATGCATGTAGTGCAATAATAGAAGTGTAATAAGGTTAGTTCTCCCTGCTCAAACACAAGAGCCAAAGGAAAGGACACAAACATGGCAGTGTCGGTTCAGCTTTCTATTTTCCACCCGAGAGGTCGAGGGCTAGTCACGGTCTGTCCCAAAGGTGCTCTTAAATACCCGGCTCTAGCAGGGAGGGTTTGCCGCCTGACTACAAGAGGTATAACTGTGGCACATAATAAATAGGTCGGCAATGCTCTATGCTAACACACTCTGCTATGGTTGAGATCACGTGGTACAAGCTGGTAATGCTTAGTCATATTTGGCCTTATTATGGAACTATTTACCTCCAACTGGAAATGGGGAATTATTGTTATTATTGTTATTATTATTGTTATTATTATTGTTATTATTATTGTTATTATTATTGTTATTATTATTCATATGTTTGTTGTGTGAGGAGGATTCAGTATTGTCTATATTTCCAGGTCTGAGATAATGCTGCCAACATCCACCCACTAGAAGCCTCCTCCTGCTCTGGAGTTCCCAGCCACCATGTCGTCGCTCGACCGTTACCAAAACATCGGGCGGGTGCCCGAGCTGGCCGCCAAGCTTGACGGCACCCTCAAGTACAAGTTCTATGAGTCCCACGAGGAGATAGAGTACGCACCGGAACCCAAGGCCTGTCACATGATCGTCACATGCAAGTCCATGCTCTGGACGCTGCTGACAATCGGTGCTACACTGGCGGTTTCTGCGTCGGTGATAACACCACAGTGGCTGGTTGGGAAGCCACGCTGGATTGGACTGCGGTCGGAAAAGATGAATGGATCGATACACGAGTACAAGGTGAGCAGCACACATGGTGGTACTGAACTTAAGGTGCACTCACCTGCCGAGGTCAAAGGTCAGATACACAGGTAGGCATGGGAAGTTGGTTGTACCAGGGAGCCTAGATAGTCGAATGGTTAGGAATAGGATGTTCAAGCATGAATGGCAGCCATGTGTGTTCAGGTCCCACTCTAGGTATGATGGTCCTATCTCTTTGCATCATTGCCATGGTGAAGCTTCTGTACATGCTGAGTGCTGTATGGTGTTGAACCGTCCCTGGGTATTTAATAGAAGTGTGCTATCTGGATATTTGTCAATCATAAACCTAGATAGTCTAATTGTTAGGGCACTCATTCCCCAGCAAGGCAGGAATGTGGTTTCGAGTCGTCCTCTAGGCATGCTGTTCCAGTTTGTTTGCATCACTGTCATTAGACCGGTACCATGACCAGGATTCTGTACATGCTGAGCGTTGTATGGTATTCACCTTACTCACTCTGTGGCCATGTTGAAACCAGACTGAGGCCACTATGCGTCTGCGAGGCGCTGCTGTATGAAAAGTAATGTGAATACTTGTTCATCGACCAATACCTCTCGAAATCACTCAAATTTGAGGGTATTCATTTTTGAAACTACCATATTTATTTTTGCATACCTGTTTTCTATCTATTGGCCAATTTTCACAAAGGTTGGGTGACCCTTGCATGGTGATTTTCCCATTCTTTAACTACAATGTGACTGTCAACTTCAAGTCTGCATAGTTATGGTGGTATCATGTAATGCAGCACTATCAGCATAGTTATCTGTGCAACACAGTTAAGCAACTGGTCTTAGTAATTACAAATCAACGAAAGCTTTAAAAGGGTTAAAATATATTAAAAAAATATATATATATTAAGAAAGTTATGCAATTTTCAATTTAAGAAAAGATTGGCAGACAAGGTGAGTGACTTTATTGACATTGCCTACTGAAATGCATCTGATCATCCCTCAATCTTCATGAAAATTGACCAATAAATAGAAAACAGGTATTCAAAAATGAATATGATAGTTTCAAAAGTTAATATCTTCAAATTTGACTCCTTTAATTTTTGTAGTAGTTCATACACATCAGCACACATCAGTGTCTTATGGCAATTTCCAATACCCGATGCGTAATCAGCCTCGTTCTGATGCCGAATTAGGTCATGTGTGAATAGTGTGAATTGAACCTTCCCTGGGTATGTAATAGTGGAAGTGAACTACATGAATAATTATTTTAATTAAAGCTGCACAATCCGGTGAAAGCATACATTTTCAAAACCAAAGCATTTACCTACATGTTATCCTACAGAACCAACTTAGATACTGGTGCACCTATCACACACTTGTTCTGTATATTATAATTGATACTAAGACTTTGATGTCATTTTCCAAATTAATTTAGCATATTTTCATTTAAAGTATCTCCAAAGTGAGCCATTTAAAATAAAGCTTACTTCAAACGAAAGTAGAGTACATTATAGCATTGAATCTAATGTATTTATCTCTGACATTTTCTGAAATTTTAAACTATCAGATTTTGCAACTTTAAACGTAGAAAGTAGTAATCAGAGATGGCCGAATGAGTTGAGCGTCCACCTCCCGTTTTGGTAGATTATGGGGTTTGAGCTCCTAGGTCTGAATCCTGGTTGAGTCAAAGCAATGACTTAAAAATTGATACTCGTCGCTACCTAGCCTAGCATTCGGCATTACTAGGATAGGGCAAGGAGGAGTGGAATGAGGAAGACCAATTGTCCACGATTGAAACCCCCCCACCCCCACTTAATTAACTAATTCACAACACGACAAGGTACTACAATTGTAGAAAATTTTATTTATCTATAATAACTCAGAATGTGTTCAGGTCAATGAATCAGTCTTTCTGTAGGTTTGGGGTTCGAATCCTTAGACGCAGGCACTCA
The DNA here is from genome assembly GCA_030323885.1 of Branchipolynoe longqiensis. Classification (NCBI taxonomy): domain Eukaryota; kingdom Metazoa; phylum Annelida; class Polychaeta; order Phyllodocida; family Polynoidae; genus Branchipolynoe; species Branchipolynoe longqiensis. The sequence goes on from CM059187.1 coordinate 78,341,279, forward strand.
ACCATACCGCTTGACAGTCAGGTGAGTATAGGGCAAGAAAAGGTGTTAGGTGTCGATGGTTGGGCATCAGGAAGCAAAGTGCTGGAGGCAGGGGTAGGCATACCGGAAGTGACATCAAGAGTTCAAAGGGTTCACACCAGGGTGGCCCAGGTAGAGGAGGTGGCGCCGCCTAGCGCAACAAGTGGATACAGGCTGGAACGTCGACTGGAATCTCTCATGGGTTCAGCGGGTGCAATATAGAGGTCGCAGGAGAGGCTCAGTGAACCATAGGTGGCAGCACGATCTGTTCCTTATCGCGTATGAATTACCCATGTTGCCAAACCAACATGACCAATGTAACAACAACAAATATATATATACTCTTCTCGACTCTCAGGACCACATATACCGGCCGACGATCGGCATCTTCAACCGGTGCACCAAGCTTCACCGGCACGGGGTCGAACCCCAGGACCACTGCGCCACGTTTGTGACCAGCTTCGGCATGGACAGCCATGACTTCCCCGACTTCTGGAAGTCGGCGCTCATCTTCTTCGCCGTGGCGGACGTGCTGCTCGGCCTCACCGTCGTCACGGCCGTCTTCTCGCTATGCTGTCAGGCTATCTTCAGGAAGAGCATCTTCACCGTCAGCGGGCTGCTGCAGAGCATTGCAGGTGGGCGCGCTGCTTGGTTCCGGGTCGGCCAATTGTCCCCGATATATGTGTGTGTGTTTGTGTGCGCGTGTATGGAGTTGGCATGCGTCTGCAAATAGGTTTGGGGACCACAAGTGATTCGATTTGATTTGAGGTTTTTAAAACTTTTCTGTTATTGTTATTTTATATTTTATTTTGTGATGGTGTATTTATGCTGCCCATAACGGTTAAGTCTACTACTACTAATAATAATAAAATATTTATTTCCACATGATCAATGTACGCACAAGTTGATATTTATATCAGTAATTTGTTCACATGAAAAAGGAGAATGACTTGTTTTCATCGCTAGACAGTATACTGATCTCGTGGTTCCCCTCGTTTCATTACTTTCAATTGTCTAGCTATCTACTGCGTGCATTGTTTCTCTGTTTGTAAGCATTCTCCCACATCTAGTTGTTTGGTTATCTATAGTTATTTTCCCTGACTCCCTTCATCATCTTGTTTATTTAACAACAAAAATGTAGTATGATACAACTGTATGGCTTCTCCAAGGTTACATTAAATTAACCATTAGTTTCGCATACTAATATAATTTCAATTAACTAATTCACATACAGTGAATACTGACAAGTATGCATTTTTAAATCATTAGTTTGACTCGGCCAGGGGTTCAACCCCATATGTTCGAATCCAACGACCTACCAAAACGGGAGGTGGGTGCTCAACTCATTCGCCCATCCCTCATATTCTCAATGCTTCGCAGGTATTGTCAGTGCAAAAGAAAAAAACAAGATCTGAAATTCTTAACAGCAGACGAGACTTACCAGAGCAGACGACAATTGACTAAATGACTCTTTATTCCTGGCCGAGTCTACAGCTAGGCGGGAAACTCGTTCTGATTAACCCAATTTGTGCGTGTGATGTTTAGTTCAGAGTGGAAGCTTTCACCAGTGCGGGTGTGAGTGTGGGTGAGGGTGGGTGTGTTGGTGAGGATGGGCGTGAGGATGTGCGTGAGGGTGTGGGTGTGGGTGTGGGTGTGGGTGTGGGTGTGGGTGTGGGTGTGGGTGTGGGTGTGGGTGTTGGTGTGGGTGTGGGTGTGGGGTAAGGATGTGGGTGTTGGTGTGGGTGTGGGTGTGGGTGTGGGTGTGGGTGTGGGGGAGGGTGGAGGTGGGGTGCATTTGAAAGCGTTCCGCCCCTCACAAAGAGACAGCATAGCACTAACCCAAGGCTGAATCATTATTTCATCTGAACCTCCTCTGAGGATGAATCTGCACCGAGCTGCCTCCTGGCGGGCATTTAACACATTGCTTACTGTGATTAAATGTCGTCTGGTTTCAAGGAAACGTGGCGAAATGTGGCTCTCTTCTCTTTTCACAAAGTATATATATGTATTGAGTGGTGAATAGTGGTTGAGTAGTTTCGACGAACATGAACGATTAGTCTAAATAATACATTTATGTTAGACAATGTGTTAACCATCAAAACACCTACCTGACCTTGCCTTGTGCCTACACAGTTGTGACACAGTTAGAGTGGGGGTAGATAAAAGATTCACCTGGTAGTTGTAGTACACAGGTGAACGACAACGTAGTGTAAATACAGGCGAAAATAGCTTTATTATGGAACAGGAAGTAGAAACTGTGGTTCCATGATCAAATGGCTACATATATTGCCACAGATTTGGTGAAATGGAAGAGAATGCAAAAAGACAAGATGGCAGCCATAGAACGCCGTCGATTTCACTTTAAAATCATATTAAACTAGCTATTTTATTATATTTTTCAACTCAAAGGTAGCAGGGAAATAATAAGAGATATGCAAAGAATAATTGTTGCTTCTTAGATTGTGAAATTAGGCTCTCATTTCATTTCCCCGCATTTTCGACCATTTTTATATAGGGTTGGTATTCACCAGTGTACTGCGAGTACCAGGTGAATCCTTTATCTAGAGTGGGGGGTAGCTTCGTGGTCGTTTGATGTGATCAAACACATTTAGGCGTGTTCACACTGCGCATTGCATTGCAGGAATTTATCCAGTGTTTCTAATTTGGATTGTCTCATTTCTATTCGTAACCATGCGAAACGGCGCTGTTTATGTTGCTGCTTAGAAAGTAAAAGTTGATTCATTGTTCAGACACTCCACACGTGTCAATGCTTGTCACATGCCCATGCCACTGCTTGTTTCTCACCATTCCACTGGTTCCCGACACACATTCCACTGCTTGTTCCTTCCCGCTCCGCTGGTTCCTCACACAGTCATTCCCATATAGTTGTTACTGCTGCCTTCCAACATTATCATGCCTGTTCCACTGCTTGTTCCTTCCCATTCCGCTGGTTCCTTTCACACACATTCCCACACAGTTACTACTTCTGCATGCCTACACCATAATGCCTGTTCCACTGCTTGTTCCTTACCGCTCCGCTGGTTCCTTTCACACTCATTCCCACACAGTTACTACTTCTGTATTCCTACATTATCATACCTGTTCCACTGCTTGTTCCTTACCATTCCGCTGGTTCCTTACACACTGCCTTCCTACAATATCATGCCTGTTCCACTGCTTGTTCCTTACCACTCCGCTGGTTCCTTACACACTGACTCTCTATACTGTCATGCCTGTTCCACTGCTTGTTCCTTACCGCTCCACTGGGTCCTTACACACTGCCTTCCTACATTATCATGCTTGTTCCATAAACACTACCTTCCTACATTATCATGCCTGTTCCACTGCTTGTTCCTTACAGCTCTGCTGGTTCCTTACACACTGCCTTCCTATATAATCATGCCTGTTTCACTGCTTGTTCCATACCGCTCCGCTGGTTCCTTACACACTGCCTTCCGACATTATCATGTCTGTTCTACTGCTTGTTCCTTCCCGGCTCTGCTGGTTCCTTACACACGCACTCCCATATAATTGTTACTGCTGCCTTCCTACATTATCATGTCTGTTCCACTGCTGGGTCCTTCCCGTTCCGCTGGTTCCTTGGACACTCTTTTCCATATAGTTACTACCGCTGCCTTCCTTCATTACCCTGCCTGTTCCACTGCTTGTTCCGTACTGCTCCGCTGGTTCCTTACATACTGCTTTCCTACATTATCATGCCTGTTCCACTGCGTGTTCCTTATCGGTCTGATGGTTCCTTACACACTACCTTCCTACATTATCATGCCTGTTCCACTGCTTGTTCCTTATTGTTCCACTAGTTCCTTACACACTGTCTTCCTACATTATCATTCCTGTTCCACTGCTTGTTCCTTAATGCTCCGCTGGTTCCTTAACACCGCCTTCCTACATTGACATGCCTGTTCCACTGCTTGTTCCTTACCGCTCCGCTGGTTCCTTTCACACTCATTCCCACACAGTTACTACTTCTGTATTCCTACATTATCATACCTGTTCCACTGCTTGTTCCTTACCATTCCGCTGGTTCCTTACACACTGCCTTCCTACAATATCATGCCTGTTCCACTGCTTGTTCCTTACCACTTCCGCTGGTTCCTTACACACTGGCTCTCTATACTGTCATGCCTGTTCCACTGCTTGTTCCTTACCGCTCCACTGGGTCCTTACACACTGCCTTCCTACATTATCATGCTTGTTCCATAAACACTACCTTCCTACATTACCACGCCTATTCCACTGCTTGTTCCTTACAGCTCTGCTGGTTCCTTACACACTGCCTTCCTATATTATCATGCCTGTTTCACTGCTTGTTCCATACCGCTCCGCTGGTTCCTTACACACTGCCTTCCGACATTATCATGTCTGTTCTACTGCTTGTTCCTTCCCGCTCTGCTGGTTCCTTACACACGCACTCCCATATAATTGTTACTGCTGCCTTCCTACATTATCATGTCTGTTCCACTGCTGGGTCCTTCCCGTTCCGCTGCTTCCTTGGACACTCTTTTCCATATAGTTACTACCGCTGCCTTCCTACATTACCCTGCCTGTTCCACTGCTTGTTCCGTACTGCTCCGCTGGTTCCTTACACACTGCTTTCCTACATTATCATGCCTATTCCACTGCGTGTTCCTTATCGGTCTGATGGTTCCTTGCACACTGCCTTCCTACATTATCATGCCTGTTCCACTGCTTGTTCCTTATTGTTCCACTAGTTCCTTACACACTGCCTTCCTACATTATCATTCCTGTTCCACTGCTTGTTCCTTAATGCTCCGCTGGTTCCTTAACACCGCCTTCCTACATTGACATGCCTGTTCCACTGCTTGTTCCTTACTGCTCTGCTGGTTCCTTAGCACCACCTTCCTACATTATCATGCCTGTTCCACTGCTTGTTCCTTATCGTTCCGTTAGTTCCTTACACACTGCCTTCCTACATTATCATACCTGTTCCACTGCTTGTTCCTTACTGCTCCGCTGGTTCCTTACACACTGCCTTCCTACATTATCATGCCTGTTTGACTGCTTGTTCCTTACTGCTCCACTGGTTCCTTACACACCACCTTCCTACATTATCACTCCTGTTTGACTGCTTGTTCCTTAGCGCTCCGCTGGTTCCTCACACACCACCTTGCTACATTAACATGCCTGTTCCACTGCTTGTTTTTTAACGCTCTGCTGGTTCCTTACACACCACCTTCCTAACTGCTTGTTCCTTAGCGCTCCGCTGGTTCCTTGCACACCGCCATGCTACATTGACATGCCTGTTCCACTGCTTATTCCTGACAGGACTGTTCCTGGTGGTGGGGATGGTGCTGTACCCGGCTGGTTGGGGTGCCCGCCGTATAAAGAGTCTTTGCGGTGACCGGTCACAAGCCTTCCTAATGGACGACTGCTCCTTCGGTTAGTAACACATTCACATTCTACTCTCCAATTAGGGAGGCGCTTAACGATGCATACTTCGATGTAGTTACTCCCACAGCATTGTCTTTGTGTCAGAAAAAGTGTTGGATGGCAATAACCACATTGTTTGCAATTTAATATGCTAAATATATTGTCCAACCACTTATCTATCATAGTCCACTACTTTTGGAGAGAAGATTTGATGAAATCATGTGAGTGAGTGACTTTGAGCGGTTTATACCATTTGGGCAACTTGGCAGTATTCGTGGATGAAATCATGTAGATTAATAGACATTTAAAGTTTAATGGAAAGCGCTCAGTAGCCACCAACTTTGCATTTTCTCCCATTTCATCAACTGTACGCCAATGTAGATAAACTATGGAAACTGGAACCAGAAGCTCCACATCTTGTTTATACAAAGCAGTTTTTGCTGGGATTTAGACATGGTTCTTATTCACCCCTATTGTAGGTAGGGTGAATATTTGATCTCAGGGGCCGTAATCGATTAACATGACCCGGGTGACTCGGATCACCCGAGTCGTCATAATTTCAAATCGAACACCGCGAGTGGAGTCGAGAAATACATGTGCCGTGTGCAAAACGACCCGACCCCAGTAACCCACCTCTTGGCTGGGGTTTGCTAGGAGCTATGAGGTCAGATCTGTGCTGGTACCTGTAGGATAACAGCTACCAGTACAAGTCCTACAGGTTGTTTTAATGCTTTTTTTTTAATAACCCGGATTATCAGCTTATACAATCATAAAATATTTTAAATCCTATTTTGCTGTACTTCTATCGGTTATTTAAAAGAAAAAAAAGTTTTAGATTAAGCCACCATTTTTTCCACCCCGACTGTGGAGAAGCGTATTCGTTTATTCAACCCAAATCTGTAGGAATCCGCAGGCGCCAAAAAGTGGCCCGGGTGACCCGAGTTGATTAATCGATTACGCCCCGGCTAATGCGTTTGAGTTGCCGTAATTATCTTTCATAATAAATATATTAGGTTAATGGTTATAATCTACATTTCTTTAGTTTGAAGTACCTTTTGTTATATAAATGGTTAACGTTGTGGATATTTGAAGTGAACACATGCACAATTGATCTGGGATGGGGGGGATCTAAACATAGCATATCATCCTTGATCCTTTAGTGTCTGAATCAACATGTTGTAGCTATCGATCTATCCACCAGTTATTATCAGTTCAATGTCTGGGTCAATTAAATAATTCATGCTTCCAATGAAATTCACACAAGTTGAATCAACTCAATATTGCCTATTAAGATATAAATTGTTGAAAGTACAGTGATTCTCCCTTGGCTGCCAGGCACATGCACCACATATATATACCTTTTCCTCCGGACATGAACTATATGGTGCTACTCACATTAGTTCTTCTAGTGCCATCAGACGGTTGGTTGTTGGTGGAAATCATCTATTAAAAAAGTAAACACAGTAAACTTCTACTCACGACATTAGAGGGCAATTTGGTGGTGGAAATCCTCTATAAAACCTTTTCTTACAGGGCATGCTGCACAATGTGCTGCTACTCAGCACATTAGTTCTTCCACTGACGTCAGAGGGCGGGTCGGGGAGGGTGGGGGGGGGGGGCTGTTGGCTGGTGAGTGTCCCCAGGCAGTGCTATACTAAATGGGGAAACAAAATCTATATCCACCAAGTTAAATGGGCGCATACAATTAATTTAGCATGTTTTCATTTGAAAAATCTCCAAAGTTAGCTCAAACTAAGGTCAGGTAGAGTATGGGTCCAATATATTTATCTAAACCAAATGGAGCAAGCTTAAGTTAAATCGGATTATGCGACTATAATTGAGCCATTCATGACTGGAGTTATTATCTGGGCGACATTGTTGTGCGATGATGCCAGTCAGCCGCTTGTATCTGGGTCACGTGACTCCGCGATTTTACTGGTCCCAGACCGCACATGCGCAGACGGCGATAGAGCAGACATAAGCCACGTGACACCGGCCACCCAGCGCCGCTGAGTCATGCACCACCTAGCGGGACTTTCAGAAACAACAGCAGCAATAAATAAATGATGCAACACATGAACACGATATTGTATATCAGCTCAAACTCTCTAATGTAATCTAATATAAATGAATACGGCAAATTTAGTTTATACAAACAATTGGGCTGTATCGCCTCCTGATGTAGATTTTCCCTGTCAGTTGACACAATTCCACCCCTTCAAAATTTCATCAAAGATGACATTTGCTCGCAGAAAACACGGATCAGAGCATTTTAGGGTTTTGTGTAAATTTCAATGGAGGAATGTGAGTGTGATTGACAAGACTGCCAGAATAGATACTACCAGCTTTTCGTCATGAATACGTTGTTGTTGTACGTCCTAGCAACATATAAGGTCATATCAGGCCATGAATACGAACCTTGATGCCGACACGGCATTAGATCATCAGCAATCAGGGCGATAAGTGAGTGAGGACGTAAGATCAGATAAGAAGGCGATGGAGACCGATGGGGGCGCCACTAATACACTCAGGCAAAGTCAGTAATATGATGGTTGATTACAAGATGGAAGTAAATAATCATTTATTATTTCTATTACCATAATGCTTTATGCATCACATATATGCATAAGAAGCTTACTTCATTTGGTCACGTTAAGACCAACGATTAACAATGGTCATTAATGAATTAATCAAACTGGATTTTATAACTGAAATAGTAACGTTCCAAGACCTCATTTCAAAGCGTTCAAATACATGCCACTGACCAGTCTTGCCTCTTGATGGGCATTGTGTATTTCGTTGTTGACAAGTTTCATATATAAATGTACAATTATGCTGCATATAATTCTGCATATCTGACATGTTTGGAGCGATTGTCTAAGCATATAGAAAAAATTATCAATTATATTTCAGAGTAGCCATTAATTTCCCTTCTGAGACGACATCAAGACAATATATACATCCGAACCGAAAATCCGTATATTTGAACATACTGTGATTGGTGAACCACTGTCAGATGCAGATACTTTTCCAATGTGCAAACCGTGTTTGTCTCATTTGACCATTCCTCCGATGAAAGGACACCTGCTCTGTCAGGACAACATTGGTCTGTATGTACAGTTGCCTGTTGAAGACGGTACTCCTGTAATCCTATGTGATTGTCGTTAGCTCTAATTGTATCACTTGTTGTCGGTTCTTGCAGGCTGGGCGTTCTACACGATGGTACTTGGAGTCGTCCTCGTCTTCATCTCCGCCCTTCTCTCAATCAAAGCCGAGGAGGCGACCTCTAGCGACAAAGTGGAGAGCGAGGTGCTTGATGGGAAGAACGTCATTTGCGTCCTGTGATTGCGTCATAGCGTCATTGCGTCATGCCTACGTCACGGCTGACACATCTACGACTGGCCAGATCGAGACTGTAACTGCCGAATCAACCAGACCGAATGAGTTTAGCACCCACCTCACGAGTGGCAGGTCATGGGTTCGAATCCCCACCAAGTCAAATCAATGAGTTGTAAACTAATACTTGCAACTACCTAGCCTGGCGCTCGTCATTTCTAGGATAGGGCAATGTGGAGTGGAATGGAGAAGATGAGTTTTCCGCAATTGAAAATTCCCTTGGTTTAATCAATGAATATAACAATATCAGTTTAGATAGAGAACAAGAAAATGTGACCTCATTTTGCGCATGTCCTAGTGCACACTTCCCTCCCATCACCTGTTTGATGTATTCGTTATCCCACTGTCAATCCATTTGATCACACACACGAAACGGAAGTACATCACGATATTACTACAGTAGTCCCTGTCTGCAATGAACACCTCTGCAACGGGACCAATAGTGTCCTGATATTGCAGGTGTCCTGTCATCTGACATGAAATCAAACAAACACTGTTTGTATATTGGATATTATTGGGTCTATTGGATATTATTATATCCACACGTGGCAGGGGTTCGTCGATCAGAGGGGTCACTGAAGACAGACACTACTTGCTATAAATCACAACATATTATATATATATATATACAGATGGCTTGAGCGCCGCCTGTTATTTAGTACATGCATACCCTCTCATTAGACCTGCGCAGTACAGGCCATGTACGACGCATGCACCTCCACAATCCATCTACACATCCACCCAAATATAATAGCTTTAAAAAAGGGATGATATCAAAGGCTCCAGCTTTAAGTTGCACAGTCTGAATGTTTTGAGTTTCTGCCATATTATTCAGATATGTGAATATATATAATATATATATATGTTATATATATAGTATATATAATATATATTATATATAATATATATATAATATATATACAATATATATTATATATATTTATAATATATATTATATATATACTATATATATATAATATATATTATGTATATATATATTTTATATATATAAATATATGTATAATATATATTAGATATATGTATTATATATATATTATATATTAGTTTGATTGTTATAATCTACATTCAGTAAATTTTACTTTGAAGTGCTAACTTTGGAAATATTGAAATTGAGTGGAAACATATCAAATTAATTTTGCTGTGTACACTGACAGGCTGGACACATATGCTTAGCTTACTCATTTTCGAGCATAGCAGCAGAGCATTGGCATTTAAAATTGCAATAAATATTTAACAATTGCGCCAGTATCTAAGTTAGATATGTAGGACAAAATCTAAGTAAGTGGTTTGGCTTCTGAAAATTTGATGCCTGTATCCGATTATGCTGCTTTAATTGCAGCGGACTTAAACATAATCCGCAGTGCGGCTTTTAACTGACAAAGGCAGTGAACTATTGATCTACCTGTCTCAAGCAGCAAGTTCCTGACGGATAAGAGATCTCCATTCTCTTTCATTATCCCCCACTCTTATCTCATTGATCAGGCCTCCCTACCCTTTACACTGAGCCAGCCATTGTGAGTTGTGTACCACGTGACTGGTGTAGTTAGATTTCTATCCGTCATGCCTCATCCACAGCTCGCATGTTAATCACCAATACTTGATCAACTACCATATCTACTCTATATTCTAAGAATAGACCTTTTCTACACAGCTTGAAACATTCCTAATAAGCAAGCCTTTCGCAATTGACATTTCTTAGCTAATTATAATATTACTGTTGTCATCTTAGATATTAATTAAGGCACTCATCTTCTCAGCCATCCCTGAAGCTGTCCTCCATCCAAAGATAAATTCATTATTTTTACTATTTATTGTAGATCACCTATTTATCTGAATAATTTTCTTCTCAATATCAAGGCACCGGTCTTCTAGTGCTTTGACACTGCAGGTCTATATTTCATTTACACGCAAGCTAGATATGTATAGGTTAATTTAAGAACAATAAAGAACATTAGACAGAATGGAGCATCATAGATTGAATGGCACTTAGCAACCCTCAGGTGTGAACTCTAAGTGTGATTAACGGTAGACTGTAGGTATCACAATGGTAATTCTCATACAAGGATATGATAATAACCTCTAAATGTTTATAGCACTAGTTACTGTTGTACCGACAACCAACAGACTATATAAACACATTGATGATGTAGGGTTGCAGAATGATCCCAATACACTTTGGATGAATGTATATGTATATATCATATATATATATATATTATGTATGTATATTTTGGATATACATGATATATTATATGCATTTTTATATACATACATGATGTATTATATACATTATGTATATACATTACGGATCTGCATGATGCATTATTATACATTATTATATGCATGATGTAGGATATACATTATGTATATACATTATGGATATACATGATGTATTATATATACATTATTTTATGCTTGATGTAGTATATACACACTGTATTATATATCTTATGTATACATATTATGGATATATATATATATAATGTATCATATATACATTATTACATGCATGATGTAGTATATATACATGAAGGATACACATAATGTATTATATATGCATTATTATATACAGGATATATCATATATATAGATGATGCACTATACACTTTATATATACATATACTATCTATATCCATGAGCACCCTAGAGACAGTTTATTTAGTTTTTAAAGGAGGAATTGCATTCCTGACGCATTATATACATTATTATATACATGATGGTTTATATGTCCATTATGTAATATATATACATTATTATTTAGATGATGTAGTATGAATACATTATTATATAAGGTATATATGCATAATTGAGCACCCTAGAGGCAGTTTATTTAGTTTCCAAAGGAGAAATGGCATAGGGATATTTCTCGAGTTAGAATCCACTGAGTTTTAAAATATTAAAAAATAATATATAATCACGCATCTTTCCGGTAGGTGGCGTGTACGATATAAATGAAGAGACCGGAACTATGGGAATTGAACTGTAAACTATACAAAAGCAATTCCGTGGTTTTATTATTTCAGTTTTACAAGACCAATTAGGTAAGACTCTTGTATTTGAAAGAAGAAGAAGTAAGCTTAGTCAAGGGACATTTAGTAACGTGGGTCCCATTATTTGGGTTCCACATTGTTCTGCGTTGTATACGGACAAGTTGGTAATGCTGTTCATGACGTCACTGATGTGTTGTCTGTAACAGTTGTCTTTAACAGGTGTCTTTTGCTGTCTTCCTGTCATGTACTCTGGGCGGCTTAGATATATACTTTGGATATTTCCATGTACTGTGTGCTTCACCAATGTCCTAGGTGCATATTGTGTTTCTCATGTTTAATCTTTTGAACAGAAAAACAACAACAACAATTCAACACATCCCAAAAATATTTCGATATTAATGTAACACTGTATTACCATATATCGTGATGAAATGAATAAAAGATGTATTTTGCAAATATTTAAGACCGTTTCTCTAAATAGGCATAATTGTATACATAGATGGACGTTGCTAATGTCACCTGTTTCATATTTTACTCTTGCGGAATAAGAAACTACCCAACAGTATTTAGTCATGGCTGAAACGACAAACATAGTTAACTAATCCCAGCAGTTGTTGCTGTTTATGGAAATACTCAGCAGTAATAACATAGACTCTGTGATGATATATAATATATATATATATACATACGCATATGCAGCATGATATCCACGGGCCTTCTCCATGAACCAAAGGCGTGGGGTTCTGTCGAACCCATTACGCAGCATTATTACATACCTCCGTCTCACCTCCTCCATGTAGCCACAGCTTCATAGTAATCATACTCGACCTGGTGTCTAATTAGCATGGCGAATTACACCGAGTTGGCAAAAGCGCCTCCGAGCAGCTCCGAGCAGCTCCGACCAGCTCCGAGCAGCTCCGAGCAGCTCCGAGCAGCTCCTATCTTCTCCTATCTGCTCCGATCTGCTCCGATCTGCTGTGGGCAGCTCCGACCAGCTCCTATTAGCTCCTATTAGCTCCTATTAGCTCCGAGCACCTCCGAGCACCTCCGATCTGCTCCGATCTGCTGTGGGCAGCTGCGACCAGCTCCTATTAGCTCCGACCAGCTCCGACCAGCTCCGAGCTGCTCCGAGCTGCTCAGATCAGCTCAGATCTGCTCAAGTGCTCAGAGCTGCCCAAGCTGCGTACCTCCCGGTCCTCGCATATTTCCCACCTCCCCTGCTACATGCCTTAGGCCAATATGTGTTGGACTGCCTCCGCCCCCCCCCCAATACTGCCATAGAGGTTATGCTGCTTGAGCCCCCCTCCCACCCCGCCCAGACACGTACACGTATCATTGTTATTAAACGGCTGGGTTTGAGTAAAGATTATATATATATATACATATATATATATAAGTACCCAGGAAACCATGAAACCACATGGAACGAAGTGGAGTTGAATACTTTCCTCTCCAATTTCGGACAGGTATGTACAGAACTTATGAGCATTAGTGACGCCACTTTCGGTGATTGGTGATGGAATATGAGCCGGCTGGTGCGCCTGCTGGTCACTCCCATCCTGCGAGTTCAGCTGCATGCACTGCCACTAAAGGGTCTGTCACACTACGATGTATAGCCCTTAGCGTATGCCGACGTATGTGACCCTATGTCATCTTACGTCGCTGTGAATCGAGGCTCCGAAAAAATGTTGTGCATCCTAAACATTTCAACACTTGTTGACGGGTGGCTCGTACCTTGAACGTATGCTGCATGTACGTTTGGGATACATCAGCATACATTGGGAGTATGTTAGGGATACATTGGTATATGTTGCTGCATGTTAGCCATACGTTCAGCCAGTGGGAACGTGCAGTCCGCATACAATCCGCATACTGCCAATGGATGCATTACGTACTCCTAACATACTTCGAACATATGCCTGCCGTATCTCCAGCATATTTAACATATATGCCATACTTCTAGCGATGGAGTAACATATGCAACATTGGTCAGCATTCAGTGAGCATTTTGTGTGCATTTTGCAAACGTTTTGTGAACGTTTTGCCAGGTACATGAACACTCTCATATGCTAACAATATGTCAGAGATACGTTCTGCATATGTTATGTACGTCGTGTGTATGTTGTGTATATGCCCATTTTCATCCCCCGCCCCCGAAAAGTTTGACGAATGCCGACATACTGGCAAATTGTCGAAGGTTGAGCACACACTGACGCCATAGGTTATAGTATGACAGGCCCTTAACAGACTAATACACACCTGTTAGCGATTGGCATCAGCAAGGTCATCATGGATCACGCCCAGTCAAGCCTCACCTACTCACCCACCTCATTCAACTGGAGCTTACTAATAACAATGGAAGCAAATCAGTGTCTAGTTATACCAGAGTTCGCTAACAACAATGGAAACAGCAGAATCTTATTATTGAACAGGCCGCTAACAACAATGGAAGCAAAGCAGTATCTGATTATCCAAGAGGCCGCTAACAACAATGGAAACAAATCGGTATCTAATTATCCTAGAGGCCGCTAACAACAATGGAAACAAATCAGTATCTAATTATCCCAGAGGCCGCTAACAACAATGGAAACAAATCAGTATCTAATTATCACAGAGGCCACTAACAACAATGGAAATAAATCAATATCTAATTATCCCAGAGGCTGCTAACAACAATGAAAACAAATCGGTATCTAATTATCCCAGAGACTGCTAACAACAATGGAAACAAATCAGTATCTAATTATCCCAGAGGCCGCTAACAACAATGAAAATAAATCAGTATCTAATTATCACAGAGGCCGCTAACAACAATGGAAATAAATCAATATCTAATTATCCCAGAGGCTGCTAACAACAATGAAAACAATGAAAACAAATCAGTATCTAATTATCCCAGATGCCGCTAACAACAATGGAAATAAATCAGTATTTAATTATCCCAGAGGCCAGTAACAACAATGGAAACAAATCAGTATCGAATTATCCCAGAGGCCGCTAACAACAATGGAAACAAATCGGTATCTAATTATTCCAGAGGCCACGAACAACAATGGAAACAAATCAATATCTAATTATCCCAGAGGCTGCTAACAACAATGAAAACAAATCAGTATCTAATTATCCCAGATGCCACTAACAGCAATGGAAATAAATCAGTATTTAATTATCCCAGAGGCCAGTAACAACAATGGAAACAAATCAGCATCAAATTATCCCAGAGGCCGCTAACAACAATGGAAACAAATCAGTATCTAATTATACAAGATGCCACTAACAACAATGGAAACAACAGAATCTAATTATCCCAGAGGCCGCTAGAAACAATAGAAAGAGCAGAATGGTTGGCTCAATGTCAGGATAATGTGGAATATGGAGTATTGGTGCTGGTGGCATCGTATCCCTGTGTGACAGCACTATGAAGCCGCCACGTGTCGGGACCCATTCTGACAGGACCCTAGGTGTTGCTAGGACGTAATACCTCAATAAGCCAAACCACTTATATATCCTAGATAGATAGGTGATGTAATGAATTGTGAATATGCTGCACAAAGAATGTTTGCAAATATATCATATATATATGATGCATATGCAAGTATAAACAAGTGGAAGAGATATATAAGTTCCTTGTCTTGTGCGAAATCTTTCAATATGATTGGCGGCACGCCACCTAGCGGCTGCCACTCAGAGTCATTCCCTCGGGAGGATTCTTTAGAGTTGCGCGGTGGTTTAGTTAGTGAAACACGCCCTATGAGGGGTGCGACGACACATGGTGGCGAGGTGGGTAGGTGACAGGGGTGGGCGTCTGTGACGTATTGCACTGACACCTCGTCCTTCTCAGGAGGACGCAGACATTATACTTCTCAGCTCTACATACATTACGCCGCTCAGCTCCAGACGACCATTGTCTGTTGAACCAGTCAACACGCCAAACAACATGCCAAAAGAAAGAAAACACAACAAACTGCCAGTTTCCCTAATAAGCACTCTTCTGTGAGGGAGGATGTTTTCTTTTGTGAGGAACTTGCGCTCTCTATTTATGCCGCTCGCTTCCTCTCTGCGCTTCTTTATTTATCTCCTTTTTACTGTCTCTCGGAACGGACCAGACGGGATGGCCGAATCGGTAAGAATGCTCGCTGGCTTCCTGTGCCGGTCATTCCGGATTTGAACCTGGTGTAAAGTCAACGTCAAATCAAACTTTCAAAATTGATACTTGTCGCTTCCTAGCCTGGCGCTCGGCATTAATAGGACAGGGCAAGGACTGGGTGGCTCAGTGTCAGCATAATGTGACTCTGTGGGATATAGGGACATGGTGCCGGGAGGTGCTGTATCTGAGTGAGGTAGTACATAAGAGCATGCTACCATCATCATATGATCTTAGATGCTACTAGGATGTAAAGCACCAAGAAAACAAGTCTATCCATCGCTCTCGTAATCTGTCTTAGTCATTAACTCCATCTCTATGGCTCTTTTCCTGTCACTCTTGTCTAGCTGTTTCTGTCTATCCTATTGCTAGAGCTCTGCTTTGCTCTATGTCTGTCTCTACCACCTTGCTCTCGCTCGTTCTCTCTCCCTTTCTCGCTCTCTTTCTCTCTTTCTCCCTCTTTCTATCTCTATCTTTTTCTATCTCTTTCTCTCGCTGTTTCCGTTGTTCTCTTTCCCATTCTCTCCCCTTTCTCCCCCTTTCTGTCCCTTTCTCTCCCCTTCTCTCCCTTTCTCTCCCTCTCTCTGTCTTTCTCTCTGCCTTTCTCCCTCGTTGTCTTCCTCTTTTTCTGTCTCTTTCTCACCCTTTCTCTCAACCTTTCTCCTTCATGCTTTCTCTCTATTTCTTTCTCTGGCGCACTGTGCTTCATTTGTCTATTCATATGTCTATTCCTAGGCATACCACTGAAAAAACCCACCAAAGTCAATATTGCAAAAACATTACCTACATCTCCCCTCCTGCTTTGAGTTAATAGCATCGATATGTGAAGGAAGCTCAGGGTAAACAAGTAGCAGCGTGTTGCTCGGGCACCGCAAATATTAGAGCATGTGTGAGGTGTGTGCTGGGGTCGAGGCTGATGGGGGTTGGTTATTGGAGTTATACGTCCTGGCAATATCTAAGGTCATATCAGGACGGGTACCGACTTGGATAGTGCGCACTCATGGTGACTTTATAATGGTGCCCCACTGGGAGACCAGGCTACCAACACATTGACCTGATATCCCACTCAGTCACATTATCCTGACATTGAGCCAACCAGTACTTGGCCTATCTTGATAATGCCGAGTACCTGGGTAGGAAGTGACAAGTATAAATTTTTAAGTCATTGGTTTGATTCGACCAGGGTTAAAACCTGTGGGTTTGAATCCCACGATCTACCAAATCAGTTGACGGACGCTCAATTCCTTCAGCAATCCTTTCTGGTCAGGGCTGATGGTGGTGGGAACAATGGGTGAATGGGATGTGAGTGGGGGTGAGCACGGTCCAGTCTCGACAACACCAGAAGCTAAAGGCCCTGTCACATTATGGCGTATGCCGGGAGCGTATTGAAAACCTACGTAAAGGCTGCGCGTGCCAGCCTATCATGACCTTTGGTGACCTCTCGGGTGGTTTTGAGCATATGTGGAACCTATGAGGAGTGTACGAGGAGCATATGAGGAGCGTATAAGGAGCGTATGAGAGCATACTGTGACATTTTTTGACGGTTTTGATTGGCATATGGAACCTATGCGTAGCGTATGCGTAGGTTATGCATACGCTCAACTCGCGTCACCGTATGTAGCGTCTAGCATATGTAGCGTACGCATAACCTACGAGTTACGTATGGGAGCGTACTCCTAGCGTATGCACATCGTATGTAAGCGTATGCACAGCGTATTCCAAGCGTATGCCATATGTCTCGACATCGATCTTGACTCATACGCTACTCATATCCTCATACACTATGCATATGCTATGCATACGCTATGCATAAGCTACGCATATGCTATGCATATGCTATGCATAGGTTCCATATGCCAATCAAAACCGTCAAAAAATGTCACAGTATGCTCTCATATGCTCCTGATACGCTCCTCGTATGCTCCTCATAGGTTCCACATACGGTCAAAACCACCCGAGAGGTCACCAAAGGTCATGATAGGCCGGCACACGCAGCTTTTGCGTAGGTTTTCAATACGCTCCCGCCATACGCCGTAATGTGACAGGGCCTTTAGAGGTTTGTCTGGCTAAACATTGGGGTAAATACCACACTATCACGGCCTGAAGCCAACACCAATATAATATCGCGAAGTGGGGTCATTTCCATCCTAGGCCTATGCTTCACTACATATCAAATACTTTAAACGGCTCCGGTATAGGCCAGTGGGACTGGAACTGTACTCGGACAAATGCTCTCCAAGCACACCTTTGCCTAGTTATTCAGTTTATGCAACCGAATATGTGGACAGAGAGTGCCGAGGTCGGTTGCTCCTGCTGTGTTATAAATGTGATAGAGTAATTGAAATAAGCAACTTTAAGTTTAAGGAGCATATAAAGGCGTGTTATAGTTGATATTATTCGCCGACTGAGACGCCACCAGGGCATCAACACTGCTAACAAAACACCGGACCTGGAGCGCCATCGTGTGGCATAGAACCGACACTAGTAGCCCAGGTCTGCTTCACCCATGGCCTCAGAGACTGTGGGGTGAGGGTGGATGAGAGAGGGGAGAGGAGGGGTGGCGCAGGGAGAGGAGGGCTGGGGCAGGGAGAGGAGGGGTGGGGCGTGGTGAGGAGGGGTGGGGAGTGGAGAGGAGGGGTGGGGCGGGGGAAGAAGGGGTGGGGCGGGGGGTGGGGGGCGGGGGAGGAGGGGTGGGGTTGGGAGAGGAGGGGTGCACCGGGGGAGGAGTGGTGGGGCGGGGGGAGGAGGGGCGGGGCGGGGAGAGGAGGGGTGGGGCGGGGAGAGGAGGGGTGCGGTGGGGAGAGGAGGGGTGAGGCGGGGAGAGGAGAGGTGGGTCTGGGAGAGGAGGGGTGGGGTGGGGAGAGGAGGGGTGGGTCTGGGAGAGGAGGGGTGGGGCTGGGAGAGGAGGGATGGGGCTGGGAGAGGAGGGGTGGGGCTGGGAGAGGGGGAGGGAGGCACCTGTAGGCTGCGGCAGATGGGTACACACGCAGGCGAGCACGTTGAACAAACACCGCAGAAAGGTGAGTGCACAGTGGCATACTGGCCACGGCAACCAACTCCAACACCGCCACTGTTCCATTGTACCACCCCCGTCATCGGCTCTTCAATATTCACTTAAGGTTGGTTGGTTATTGGAATTTTGCGTCCTGGCAACATCTAAGGTCATATCAGAACGGGTACCGACTTGTGACAGCGCACACTCAAGGCGACATTATAGTGCTGCCCCACTGGGAGACCAGGCCACCAGTACTATGACCTTATATCCCACTCAGTCACATTATCCTGACACTAAGGCAACCAGTATTTACCCTGTCCTAATAATGCAGAGCGCCTGGCTAGGAAGCAACAAATATCAATTTTTAAGTGATTTGACTCGACCAGGATTCGAACTGGTGAGGGGCATCGACTGGTGGCAGGCAGCATGCTAGCAGAAACAGTCCCAACGGTGGACTATTCCACCCATGGCTAGTGGCTAGTCCCTGCAGGAGATTACGTGAGACCCTGCAGGGCAGTGACACAATAAGCCACGGCACAATAAACTCCGGTAGGCCCAGGGTTTGAAGCAACTTTGGCATGACCTTATTATTCCTCAGCCAGTGTAGAATGCAGCCCATCGCATTATGTTTCCCTAATAGCCCTGTCACACTACGACGTATCTCGCCGGAGTGCCGCCAACACGCAAAATCACTTCTAATCATCGAGAGACATCAAACTTTTCAGCGTGAGCGCAATGTATTGGTACTGTGTAGCCAACGTTGTGAGAAAAAAACAAAAAAAGTTTGGCGCAACGTCTTGATATGACCTTAGATGTTGCTAGGACGTAAAACAACAACAGACAAAAAAAGCAACAGTTTGGCGCAACGTGTGGGACCAACCCTCATGCGCGCGGCATCTGCCTAGTGTTCACATAACGTTATTCCAGCGATGTCGACGTGCTTCTGATGTTGCCATAATATTGGCACCCGCGCATTGTCGTGCGTTGTCGGCCATTGAAAGTTTTGTGCAAGCACAAAACTTCACCGATACCCTGATGCGCGTCGCTGACCGTTGCTGTCCATCAACATCTACCAATGGTTCCAGACGTCTCCTGACATTTCGCCAAAAAATTACACACGTCGACGTGCATTGGCGAGAAACGTCGTAATGTGACAGCACCATTAGTGGGATTCTTCCTATGTTGTCTGATGATGGGTAAGTTAAGGTACAAAGAGGTTATTCCCAACAACATTCCAAGTCACCGTAAATAAAGTGTTTATGGTAATAAGCTGAAATATGAGTTGACACGAGATGAGATAGCATAGTGTTTTTTTTACATGGATTTTATCATGTTGTTCTGTGAACAATGCTTTATAATACATCAGAATTGTGTTTGATTCACGGGGGAGGAGTAGCCCCCCCCCCCCCCCCCCCCCACACACACACACACTCTGTGCTTACAACAGCCACGCCCCTCCCATGAGACTAGACTTTAACACACCTCTGTGCCTCGCCCATTGATTACGCGTCTCCGCCCCCCCCTCCCACACACACACCTCCCCCTGTAAGCACTCAGGTGAACCCGCTAGCAGCCTGCCGCCAGGACTTGCACCACTTCTCCACCAGCAGCCATAGCGCATCCACCCATTGACTTTTCCACCCACCCACCCGACTAAAATCTATGCTAATCTTCTTTACTTTCTACTTCAATCATGAAGGCTCTTCCTGGCCCTTCTTCCTTATTGTGCACCCACTGTCTTTTCCACCCACCCACCGACTAAGATATATATTGATCTTCTTTACTTTCTACTCCGATCATGAAGGCTTTTCCTGGCCTTCTCCTGTTTCTTGTGCTAAATAAGCAACCTTTACCTATATTCGCTTTTCACCTCCTTCTTTGCAAGTAACATAGACAATCACATAGTTTGGCTATATCTTAGTCAAGCGAAAATGACTGTGCTGACAACACGGCGTTAAATCAGCATCACTCAACTTATAACTTAGTCATGTTTCAGGAACTTGCCAAATTCGGGGCGTGTCCATTCCCTAATGCTGCCTTCCCACCTCTTCCTTTGTCTGCCTTGTCATCTCCCCCCTTTCACTGTGCCTTTGCAAGATGGTTTTGCCCAAGACATGATGCACAGGAAATATGAGCATATCACTGCAGTTTGCATCTTTTTACGTGGAATATCAATGAATCAATGAATCAATCAATAGGATATAGCTATAATAGACCTGAGACCTGTTAGCTGCTCTTAACTAATAGCTGCTCTTAACTTATAGAAATCGAGACAGTTCTTCAGATGTGGTGGATTGTGGCAACTGTCACTGGCTGCAAGATGTACGTAATGCTTGACCAGTATCCATCCAGTCAGGACTTGAAAAAGGTCACTGTCTCTACTGCTATGATACTCTCCAGAAAGTCATTCCGCAGGTCAACCATCCCTAAAGCAGAAAAAGTTGTGTTGCAGATCCAGTCTGGAGTACCGCTTCTTCAGTTACAGGGACTGGTGTTGGAGTCTCTGATAAGGGGGCTGCTTGTCTTGTAGATACCATGGAGATATTTGAATACTTCAATCATATCCCTCCACGTCCATCTGTAGTACATGCTTGGGATCTTTAAAAGACGCATTCATTGTTCGTAAGGCATTTAATCGAATCCATGCCCTTTCCATCTTACATATCAAATACTTAAAATATGTAAGATGTGGTGGATTGTGCCAGTCGGGTTTTTATCCCGACTGGCTGAAGAGTAAAAGGGTTAATGAAGGGCTACAGTTTCCGGGTGTGATTGACTCGACGCTCGGTAGGGTGCATTCAGGTGCAGCTGAACATATATCCAACAGTCGATGAGGTAGTTGGTGCTGTGTTCACTGATATGACAAGTATGTGGATAGAGAGGGCTTATATTCACAAACGAACCAGGTCTCAGTTGTACTTGCATAAAGCCAGTGAAATAGAGGTGTCAAGTGGTAAGGAAGGTGTTTTAGAAGTGGGCTAAACCCGGCCTCGCTTTGGTGCGCTCTCTCTGCACGGCCACCATTACTAACTGTACAGGTAGACTGTGTGGTGGGCGCGACGACCTCACACTGCTGAGGACATTGTGAGGAAGGAAGCGGGTGGGGATGTAGGGTGTGGGGATGTGGAAGGGGAGGGGGTGAGGGTGGAATGGTGAGCAGGCTGTAGCTAACTGAATTCACTGTAGGCTGCATGTATGCGTCTGTTATCTTAAACCGAGTGAACTGAGTGAACTGAGCGAACCGAGCGAACCGAGCGAACTGAGCGAACCGCACAAACCGCGCAAACCGAGACTTTACCAGGCGAATCGAGCGAACCGAGCGAACCGAGCGAACCGAGCGAACCGAGCGAACTGAGCGAACCGAGCGAACTGAGCAAACCCAGCAAACCGAGTGTGAGTGAACCGAGTGAACTGAGTGAACTGTGTGAACTGAGTGAACCGAGTGAACCGAGTGAACCGAGTGAACTGAGTGAACCGAGTGAACCGAGTGAACCGAGTGAACCGAGTGAACCGAGTGAACCGAGTGAACCGAGTGAACTAAGTGAACTAAGTGAACTGAGTGAACCGAGTGAACTGTGTGAACTAGGTGAACTGTGTGAACTGTGAACCGAGTGAACCGAGTGAACCGAATGACCCGAGTGAACCGAGTGACTCGATCGAATCGATTGAACCGAGCGAAGCGATCGAACCGATCGAATCGAGCGAACCGAGCGAGCCGAGCGAATCGAGCGAAGCAAGTCAATGTGCCCTGAGGGGGAATCCAAGAGTTGGGGCTGGGTGTGGCTGGTGTGAAGGAGTTGGAAGGTGAGAAAGGGGAGTGGGAGTGGGAGGGGGGGGGGGAGGGGAGGAGAATGGAAGACGGAGAGGAAAGAAAAGGAAGGGTGGAGGGGAATGGAAGAAGGGGGGTGGAGAAGGAGAACGAACAGCAGAGGAGAATGGAAGAGGAAGAGGAAGAGAAAGGGAAGGAACGGGTGAAGGCTGTAGAGCATCACACCGTCCTCCAACTACGAGGCGGAGGTCTAGTGGTGATTGTGTTCAGGTTATTTACACATGATTTATGTGTGTGTGATTGCTGATTTACTCAAAAAAGCAACAACTCAAACACCACCCACCACGAAGCCGAAGAACACATTTCATGTTTTGCCTTTCATTAATTATGTATCTGAAGCCCATTTTCACCATTAGACTAGACTTCAACACACCTCTGTGCCTCGCCCGTTAATCAGGCATTAAACATTGTGTGAATATTTCAACACAGACTTTCTAATATCACGCGTCAATGGGTATTAGAACAGATGCCCTAGCAGCTTACCACCCTTATTTAACAATTCTAGGACCTGAAACAAGCCAGACATGAGTGCAAATGACCCACCATTATGTTCCACCATCAACGGATTACTGTCCATCAGCATGACACAAACGGGCAACACGTCCACACAATAAAGATGTCAGTAATGGTCAGATAGCGGGCACTGTGATGGCCGACGCCACATTCAAATCAGGCTCCAGCACTCATAGTCAGCCCCATATACATGTACATTCACATTCTCCATTACCATAATAGGCTGTCTGTCTGTGTGTCTGTCTGTGTGTCTGTTTGTGTGTCTGTCTGTGTGTCTGTTTGTGTGTCCGTCTGTGTTTGTGACTGTGTTTCTGTGTGTATGTATATCTGTCTGTCCGTCTCTGTGTATGCCTGCTAGGTTCAGTCGTCCAGTTGCTGGCCTCCCGGCGCCATTTGTGACTTTGTTTCTGTAGTGCGTCTGTCTGTCTGTGTTTGTGACTGTGTTTCTGTAGTGCATCTGTCCATCTGTGTTTGTGACTGTGTTTCTGTGGTGCGTCTCTCCGTCTGTGTTTGTGATTGTGTTTCTGTAGTGTGTCTGTCCATCTGTGTTTGTGACTGTGTTTCTATAGTGCATCTGTCTGCCTGTGTTTGTGACTGTGTTTCTGGGGTGCGTCTGTCTGTCTGTGTTTGTGACTGTGTTTCTGTGTGTATGTATATCTGTCTGACCGTCTCTGTGTACGCCTGCTAGGTTCAGTCGTCCAGTTGCTGGCCTCCCGGCGCCATTCAGTCATCTGGCACAGATTCCAAACGTCAACGCCGGCAGCCGAGACCCGTGTTACTAATGTAGCAGTCACACTACGACGACAAGGGAGGGACGACAGCCCGGCGGCTGGGATTTTGTGAAATCAGGACGGCATATGCAAATTCGGGCTAAGTTGGACGACAATCGGACGACTTCCGGACGACTTCCGGACGACAAACGGGACAACAGCGGGACGACAGTGTCTGTCTCTGTGTGTGTGTGACTGTGTCTCTGTGTGTGTGTCTGTGTCTCTGTGTGTGTCTCTGTGTGTGTGACTCTGTGTCTGTGTGTGTGTCTCTATGTGTGTGTCTGTGTCTCTGTGTCTCTGTGTTTCTGTGTGTGTGTCTCTGTGTGTGTATCTGTGTGTGTGACTCTGTCTCTGTGTGTCTCTATGTGTGTGTCTGTGTGTGTGTTTCTGTGTGTCTGTGTGTGTGTCTGTGTGTCTCTGTGTATGTGTGTGTCTCTGTGTGTGTGTCTGTGTGTGTGTCTGTGTGTGTGTCTCTGTGTGTGTCTGTGTGTGTGTGTCTCTGTGTTTTTGTGTGTGTGTCTCTGCAACAGAGACACCAAGACACAGAGACACACACACACAGAGTGAGTGAGTGTGGGTGTGGGTGTGGGTGTGAGTCTGAGTGTGGGTGTGGATGTGGCTGTGGATGTGAGTGAGAGTCTGAGTGTGAGTGTGATAGTGAAGTGTGATAGTGAGTGTGAGTATGAGTGTGATAGTGAGTGTGAGTGTGAGTGTGAGTGTGATAGTGAGTGTGATAGTGAGTGTGAGTGTGATAGTGAAGTGTGAGTGTGATAGTGAAGTGTGAGTGTGAGTGTGATAGTGAGTGTGAGTATGAGTGTGATAGTGAGTGTGATAGTGAGTGTGAGTGTGATAGTGAATGTGATAGTGAGTATGAGTGTGATAGTGAAGTGTGAGTGTGATAGTGAAGTGTGAGGGTGAGTGTGATGGTGAGTGTGAGTATGAGTGTGATAGTGAGTGTGATAGTGAGTGTGATAGTGAGTGTGAGTGTGATAGTGAAGTGTGAGTGTGATAGTGAAGTGTGAGTGTGAGTGTGATAGTGAGTGTGAGTATGAGTGTGATAGTGAGTGTGAGTGTGATAGTGAGTGTGATAGTGAGTGTGAGTGTGATAGTGAAGTGTGAGTGTGATAGTGAGTGTGAGTGTGATAGTGAGTGTGAGTGTGATAGTGAAGTGTGAGTGTGATAGTGAGTGTGAGTGTGTGTGGTTTATCGCACACACAGAGACACAGAGACACAACAGAGACACACACAGAGACACACACACAGACACAGAGACACACACACAGACACACACAGCAACAGAGACACAAAGACACACATCGACACACATAGACAATCATAGACACACATATATACACATAGACACACACATAGACACACATAGACACATACATACACATAGACACAGACACAGAGACACAACAGAGACACACACACAGACACACACAGACACAGAGACACACACACACAGACACACACAGAAACACAGAGACACACACAGAGATACACACACACACAGACACAGACACACACAGACACACACACAGACACACACATAGACACACATAGACACACATAGACACACATAGACACAGACACACACATAGACACAGACACAGAGACACACAGAGACACATACATGGAGAGAGAAGCAACTACAGCTTAACGACAAGACGACAGTGCCGCGACAGTGCCGCGACAGTGCCGCGACAGTGCCGCGACAGTGCCGCGACAGTGCCGCGACAGTGCCGCAACATCGGCTGTCGTCGAAGTTTTTCAACATGTCCAAAACACCTACGACAACCCGGCGACAGTCGAGAAAGAGTGGAGAAACTGGAGGTGTCGCGCAGGTGTCGCGGCGACACCTGCGCGACACCTGCGCGACACCTGCGCGACACCTGCGCGACACCGGAAGTCGCTGTCGCAGAGCTGTCGCCGCCGCTTGTCGTCGTAGTGTGACTGCTACATAACACTGCGCATTCAGGGGCTGCCCGCAGAGGGCGCCACTCTCCTGTCAATTTATTGGGATTACATCAAAGCATGGCGGCCATCTATAATAATACACATGCATATACATATGTGTATATATGTATATATACATATATATATACTGTAGGTATATAGGCATATATATAAAGAATATGTAGAATAAATATAAACAGAATACGTGCGCCATTCTGTTTATATATCTGGAGTATCAGGATAATGTGACTGCGTGGGATATCGGATCATGGTGCCGGCAACCTGATCTCCCAGTGGGGCAGCACTATAAAATCGCCATGAGTGCACACAGTCACAAGTCGGTACCCGTCTTGATATGACCTCAGATGTTACTAGGATGTAAAACAGCAACACACAAATAAACAACAACCTACTCGACTAATTTCCAACAACAACAAGAAAATATACACACCTGAGCTCCGGTTATTATGGCTTTGGTATATTATATTACGTGCTGTATGGTTCATATCAACTGACACTACACGGACTAATGCCACTTATGTGACGGGTTAGGCATTCTCGGCTGCTGTCACCTGGCTTCTTCCTCCTCGCCTGGCTCTGCCTCAAGCCTGGACCACTCGCTCCAAAATTATATATATTCCCCGACGCGAGTGATGTTTTCCGGGTATGCATGTACCGGGGGGCGCCGGAGGTGGCGCCACCAGTCATGACACATTAAGGAGGCAGTACAGTGAATAGTGTAAAAATATAATAATAATAATAATAATAATAATAAGGACATCATTCTCTCCCGCACCTTTATACTCGCATAATGCGTTATACATTACACATATATATACACAGAATACTCCTTATATGCCCATAATAGTTCCCGGACGACTGGACTTGGCAGTCTAACCCCTGTTAGGCTGCTCGAGCTAACACTGCGCATGCCTCACTCATTAACACCTACCCGGCAGCACCTCGGCTCGGCGTCCCGTCACCAGTCACGTGACCTCCCGAGTTGGACCGCTGTTCGCTGCTCAGCTGTTCGCTTGTTTGGCGCTTGTCCCGGCGCGTGACGGGATGAGTCACGTGATAGCAGTGTCCGTGGCTCTGATGGGGCGGGGACATGCTGCCGCGGGCACGACGCTGAAACTGACCGGCCATAAAAATGTCCATTTCGGTGTTCCTGTCATGGCGATAATGGCCCATCACTGTGAGCTTACCGGCGGTAGGGGCATACGGATGGGTAGCAAAGGGGTGGGGGAGGGAGTGGGGGACGACGGTAAGGGGGGAGGTGGAGTGGGGTGGGGGGAGGTGGGAGACGGCGGGATGAAGATGCTTGCTTTTGGGGGGGGGGGGGGGGGGGGGGGGGGCTCGTAACCTTCCGACGGTTACCGGCTGCAAAACTGCAGCAATATAGAAAGGCCCTGATAAATCGGTCCAATCTTTGGTTGAAGATTAATGTTTAGGTGGGACGGTTGTAGAAGCTGGGGATGACTTTACAACATTCAAAATGACGAATTGTTGGGGCGGCCCTGAATCACTCCTGTCTGGCGGTAGCAGAGCACTCGTATCCAGTCAAAAGCAGCAAGGGTTCAGGAGGAAGGGACGAGTAAAGGTGGGTCCAGCAGGTTCCAGCAGGTTCCAGCAACAAGAACAAAGCGAGAGAAATGATAAGGTACAGGCAAACAAGCAAACAACTCCCTTGATCAGGGGGAGAAGTAAGCCTGGGAGAAAAAAAGGGTAGAGTATATGAACGAGAAATGAGAGAGTTGAGTCAAAGGACGGTGTCTATTTGTTCTATGGTGACCAGCCAGCGAGCCAAAGAGATGGACAGCGTCAGAGTAGAAAGTTAAATGCTGGCGGGCTCCCCCTCCTGGAACTCTTTTCAGACATTATCACGGCCGGCAGAGAGGAGATGGAGAAAGGTGTGGACAAAGTGCGGTCCGGATAGCAAGTGATGAAGATGCGGGTACAGTGGGGGAATGGCTGGGAGTGGGGAGGGGTGGGAACGGCGGGGTGGGAGGGGGGATGACGGGTGGGGGTGCGAGGACGGTGGTAGAGGGAGATGGTAGAGGGAGATGGAGGGGGCGGTGGGAGAGAGGGGGGGATCGTAAGGCGCAAGGCAGGGGACAAGGAGGGCGGCAAGTTGGACGAGGAGGTGGCAGCAGGATGTGGTGGGGGAGGGGGATGGGGGACGGTGGGGGAAGGGCGGGGGAGAGGGAAGGGCGGGGAGTGGGGGAAGGGCGACGGCGGCGAGGTAAGGAGGAGGGCGGTGGGGTAAGGGTGGGGTGGGGGCGGAATGGGAACAGGAACGGAATGATGGGGGGACAGCGGGATTTGATGGGCGAAGGGCGGTGGGACTGATGGGAGGCGGGGGGCGGAGGGCGGAGGACGGCAGGGGGACAGCGGAGGGATGGCGCGGGGAGGCGGAGGAGAGCGAAGGGATGGTGGGGACGGCAGAGGGGAGATACCGGGATGAGGGCCGGGAGACTGCGGGGAGGAGGGCCAGGAGACGGCAGTGGACAGTGTGGTGGGGGGGGGGGGGGGTGACGGGGGATAGCGGAGGGGATGGTGGGGACGGCAGAGGGGAGATACCGGATGAGAGCCGGGAGACTGCGGGGTGGAGGGCCAGGAGACGGCAGTGGACAGTGTGTGTGTGGGGGGGGGGGGGGAGTGACGGGGGAGAGCGGAGAGATGGCGGAGCGGAGGGATGGTGGGGACGGCAGAGGGGAGACACCGGGATGACGGCCGAGAGACGGAGGCGTGGAGGGCCGGGAGACGGCCGGGGACAGTGGGGGGATGACGGGGGGATGACGGGGGAGAGCGGAAGGATTGTGGGGGAAGGCGGGGAATCGTGCAGGGACGGCGGGAACACAGCTGGGGTTCGGCGGGGGGGGGGGGGCGGTTGGAGGATGACGGGGATTGTGGGGTTGGAGGGCAGGCGGAGGTGGGAGGCTATTGAGGAGGATTGTCGGGCAGGAAGAACCGGCCATATTGTTAGACAGGCTGAGATATTGAGACGCAGCAGAAAGAAGCGGAAGCGAACAGAGGGGATACCAGGGACTGAAAAGGCAGCGATAAAGAGGGAAGGATAAGGTATTGAATCGGATGTTGGAAGGAGGAGGTGCGGCTGGGTGGGGTGTGGGAGGAGGCGGGGGAGGTGGGGGAGGCTGATGCAGGTGGAGTTCGACTGGGATGATGTGGGGGTGGGTAGTATTAACTGATGTGGTGGTGAGTGAAGTGGACAAATATAGGGGTGGTGGTGTGGAGTGATGTGGGTGAGGTTGGCTTGGCTAATGTGGGGTGGGGTGTGGAGTGATGTGGGGGGTGGGCGGCTGGACTGATGTTGGGGTGATGTAGGATGGTGTTGGGTGGGTGCGGCAGACAGGCGAGGTGCACGCTGGTTGGGGAGATGCTGTGAGGTCTGCTGGAGCAGTGTGAGGGTGTGTGAGTGTGTGGATGTGTGAGTGGGTGAATGTGTGAGCGGGCGAGTATGTGAGTATGTAAGTGAGTGTGTGGGTGAGTGGGTGAGTGGGTGGTGTATGTGAGTGTGTGATTGAGTGTGAGTGAGTGTGTGAGTGAGTGTGTGGATATGTGAGTGTGTGAGTTGGTGTGTGAGTTGGTGTGTGAGTGAGTGTGTGAGTGAATGTGTGAGTGTGTGAGTGTGTGAGTGTGTGAGTGTGTGAGTGTGTGAGTGTGTGAGTGTGTGAGTGTGTGAGTGTGTGAGTGTGTGAGTGTGTGAGTGTGTGAGTGTGTGAGTGTGAGTGTGTGAGTGTGTGAGTGTGTGTGAGTGTGTGGAGTGTGTGAATGTGTGAGTGTGTGGGTGTGTGAGTGTGTGAGTGGGGTGTGAGTGTGTGTGAGTGTGTGTGTGTGAGTGTGTGAGTGTGGGTGAGTGTGTGTGTGTGAGTGTGTGAGTGTGTGTGAGTGTGTGAGTGTGTGAGTGTGTGAGTGTGTGAGTGTGTGAGTGTGTGAGTGTGTGAGTGTGTGAGTGTGTGAGTGTGTGTGAGTGTGTGTGTGTGTGAGTGTGTGAGTGTGTGTGTGAGTGTGTGAGTATGTGAGTGGGTGTGTGGGTGAGTGTGAGTGTGTGAGTGTGTGAGTGTGTGAGTGTGTGAGTGTGTGAGTTTGAGCGTGTGAGCGTGTGAGTGTGTGAATGTGTGAGTGTGTGGGTGTGTGAGTGTGTGAGTGTGGGTGTGAGTGTGTGTGAGTGTGAGTGTGTGTGTGTGAGTGTGTGAGTGGGTGAGTGTGTGTGTGAGTGTGTGAGTGTGTGAGTGTGTGTGTGAGTATGTGAGTGGGTGTGTGGGTGAGTGTGAGTGTGTGTGTGATTGTGTGAGTGTGTGAGTATGTGAGTCGGTGAGTGAGTGAGTGGGTAGTGGTGTGGGTGAGTGTGTGTCGAAACGCTGGTCAGCAATAATGATGATAAATGTCAGCAATAAGGGAATTAGCGAGACGGGATCCGGCATTGAAACAGAAATAAACTAGGATGTGCACACTGCAGCCTGAAATAGACCAGCAAGGGTGGGCGGGAACTAGTGGGTATGGGTGTGGGCGTGGGTGAGGGTGTGGGTATGGGGTGGGTGAGGGTGTTGGCATGGGTGTTGGTGTGGGGTAGAAGTGGGTGTGGGTGTACGTGTGGGTGTGGGTCTATATGTGTGTGTGTGGGTGCATGTGGAGGTGTGGGTGAGGGTTGGGGTGTGGATTTGGGTGTGGGATGAGGGTGCAGGTGTGGGTGTTGGAAGATGGAGTGGACATAAAAGGAAGGTGTAGGTGACGTTGTGGGTGTAGGCATGGTTGTATGTGTGTGTGGGTGGGTGCATGTGTGGATGTGCGTGCATGTGTGGGTGTGGGGGTATGTGTGTGTGGGTGTATGTGTGGGTGTGGGTGTGGGTGTGGGTGAAGGTTGAAGTGTGGATGTGGGTGAGGGTGTAGGTGTGGGTGTATGTGTGGGTGTGGGTGTAGATGTAGGTGTACATGTAGGTGTAGGTGTGGGTGTATCTGGCGGTGCATGTGTGGGTGTGGGTGTAGTTTGTTTGTTGTTGTTTTACGTTCTAGCAACATCTAAGGTCATATCAGGACGGGTGGGTGTAGTTACGGGGGGGGGTTGTAGGTGTGGGTGACGGTTGGGGGTAAAAGAGTAGAAAAGAAGGATGAGAGGAGATAATGATGGCGGTAGATGGAGAGAAGAGGAAGAGGAGAGGATGAGGAAAAGAGGGAGACAAGGAAAGGAAGGGTGGAGGGGAATGGAAGAAGGAGGGGAAAGAAATGGAAGGAAGGGTGGAGGGGAATGGAAGAAGGAGTGGGGAGAAATGGAAGGAAGTGTGGAGGGGAATGGAAGATGGAGTGGACACAAAAGGAAGGGTGGAAGGGAATAGAATAAGGGGGAGACATGGAAAGAAGGGTGGAGGGGAATGGTAGAAGGGGGGAAAGAAATGTAAGCAATGGTGGAGGGGAATGGAAGATGGAGTGGACAGAAAAAGAAGGGTGGATGCGAATGGAAGAAGGGGGAAAGAAAGGGAAGGAACGTGGAGGGGAATGGAAGAGGGAGAAGAAAGAAAGAGAACGAACGGCAGAGGACAATGGAAGAGGAACAGGAATGGAAGGAACGGTGGTGGAGAATAGGAGACGAGAGAAAGAGTCGACGTGTGGACAGATGACGTATGGAACACGAGAATAGACAAGAAGATATTGTTGTCAGGAAATTTGCTCTTTTCTTTGTTCTTATTTTGTTGTTTCAAATTCGACTATAGTTAGGAAAACTGATACTGCGGAAGAGACTATTACGTAGCGGTCCTATTTCACAGCGTAGCGGACCGCTACACTCCAACAGTCCAGTGATTGCACTGTGTGTGACATAGCTCCTGAGTGTGTGGGTTAGGTGGGTGGGTGGGTGGCTGGGAGGGCAGGAGAGGTGTAGGGGTTGCGGGGGGCGGAGGGGGTATATTCATATTGCTCCAGACCTTTATTATACTGATGGTCTACTTAAAATAAATTGAAAGCTAACCAAGAAGAAAGGAGGAATCGTGAAATATGTCCGACCACCGCTACCAATATTGAAGCCAGTCTATAAACTAGATTCATGTCCTGGAGATTGATTACACTTCACCCACCCGCCCACTCCAGTACCCCCAGCCGCCCCTGTTCCCGGCCTGCCTGTACACGTAGTGTAACCAGATAAAGCACAACGTTGGGTAGTTACCAGATAGGTGGGAACCGGTGTCACAGGGGGAGTGTATTGCTAAAGCTATGTCAGGCAACCTTCTCAGCAGTAACCACAAACAGTAAGTAAACATGTCAGTGCCTTATTCTAACTATAAACACTGACATAAAATGGCAATTCCCGGTGAGGTTTTTTGGTTTGTTTAAAAAAATAAATATTTGATTCATCTGAACACATATTTTGTCAGTGCCGAGGCACGGTCTTCCAGCTGTTGAACTGATCACATTTGGTTCATATATGGTGATGGGGAAGTGGAATGTGCTGCATTGTATGCGTCACACCCCGTTCTGAATGTTAGAAGTGGGGGTGCAGCCGATGCTGTATAATGTATAATGTACAGCATAGGTACCCAACCTGGTAGTGTGTGTTGTTGTTTTACGTCCTAGCGACATCTAAGGTCATATCAGGACGACTTGTGACGGTGCGCACTCATGACGACTTTATAGTGCTGTCCCACTGGGAAACCAGGCCGTCGGCACCATGACCTGGTATCCCACTCAGTCACATTATCCTGACACTGAGCCAACCAGTCCTTGCCCTACCCTAGTAATGCCGAGCGCCTGGCTAGGAAGCAACAAGTATCAATTTTTAAGTCATTGGTTTGACTCGACCAGGATTCGAACCCACGACCCCACGATCTACCAGCACGGGAGACGGACGCTCTAACTCATTCGGCCATCCCGTCTGGTCCCCCAACCTGGTAAAAACTGATAACAACTCCATTCACACTAGCAACAATAATGTACATGTACTTACTTTCTATAACGGTACACGGATTATTTCAGTATATTTGTGGTAGCCAATCATTTAGTGTATGTCTGTTTGTTGGGGTTTTATAACCTAGCGCATCTAAGGTCAGGTCAGGACAGGTCCCGACTTGCGGCAGTGTGCACTCGTGGTGATTTTATAGTGCTCTCCCACTGGCAGACTCGGCTGTTGCTTTCGTCACCTGATATCCCACTCAGCCACATTATCCTAAACCTGAGCAATCCCGTCCCCTGCCTTAACCTTTTAAAAGCCTAGGACCAGTCTAGGTAGCGACAATAATAACAATTTGGTAAGTAGTTAGCTTGGCTCAGTCGGGGTTTGAACTGTCTGCTTCCTGCACAGGAAACCCAACCAGCGCTCTTACCGATTCAACGATCCCGTCTCGTCGCCGATCCTTTGCTAACGGCAGACAATGGTTCTGCTTCGTAGACTTCGTGGGTCATTGTGGGACAATCAATTTCACGCTTGTCCCCAGGGGAGCTCGTCTCCTCCTCCCTCACCCCCCCCACCTGCCACCCCCCCACCAGCCGGGGGACGCTCGCTCCTCCAGGGCGACGCGCCGGAGGGCACCCACGGTCACATGACCAGCCGCCATATTGGATGTACGCTGACTGGTGGCGCGGTGCTGCGCCTGTCTCTACGGATATGCACATAGCTGTGTTTGTCTGCGTGTGCAAATGCATGCAGTTGGTTTGATGTGTGTTTACATATGTGTGCATGTATGTGTGCGCGTGTCTGTGTGTCTGTGTGTGTGTGTGTCTAATGCCAAGTACACACATACCGTATAGGATTCGCGCACTAAAACTCCCGATCCGCTTAAAACTGAAAACGGGCCGATTCATTTTTCGAATCGCGAATCGCAATCGTAATGCTAGCACACACCTACCGTTTTAGCCCTAAAATCGCGAATCGCAATCGGAAAGTGTGCTAGGGGAGTGCACACCTCATGACTTTTGGGCAGTTTTAGATCGTATACGGTAGGTGGGTGCGCAAAAACGATCGTAAACGGTAGGTGTGTACCGGGCATAAGAGTAGGTGTTCGTCTGCGTGTTGCAGATGTTGTTTTGTCTACTCATGCAGGGTCATATAAAGAGTATGGCAAGCGGTAGGGGGGGGGGGGGCTGCAAGCGATGTATGACTTTCATCGTTTAATAAAATGTTGATATTCTTCAGCTATTTAAAAAAAAAGAATTGATTACGTGGGGGAATTTTCAATCGTGAACAATTGATCTTCATTCCACTGATCCTTTCCCTATCCTAGTAATGACAAATGCAAGCTAGACCTACTGTAGCGACATGTATCAATTTTTAAGTTATCGGTTTGATTCGACGAAGGTTCGAAACCAAGGGTCCAAAACAGGAGGTGGCCACTCAACTCATTCAGCCACCCCATCTGGGTCTGTAGTAAAATATTGATTTGTACTACTTTTCGGGGGTCTGGAAAAGTAGTACTCTTTCTACTACCTTGAAAATGCTGATAACTTTGGACGGCCCCTTAGGTTTGTTGTTTGTTGTTGTGTCAAGTAGCTGTGGTGCACCAGGCAGCAACTCTCTGAAAACCAACTGAACTGGCACTATCAAGTTAGACAGTAATACAAATTTGCTCTACCACAGCTAAGAAATGAGCAAAATGCACTATCTGAATGGACAGATGGAGAACAGAGCCCAAAGTGTCCACTTGTA
Organism: Branchipolynoe longqiensis; assembly: GCA_030323885.1. Classification (NCBI taxonomy): domain Eukaryota; kingdom Metazoa; phylum Annelida; class Polychaeta; order Phyllodocida; family Polynoidae; genus Branchipolynoe; species Branchipolynoe longqiensis. The sequence goes on from CM059187.1 coordinate 78,375,979, forward strand.
TATTACATTATGTGTATGTATGGAATGTATGGAATGTTTGGATGTGTGCGTGTGTGCGAGTTTGTATATTGTGTGTATGTGCGTGTAAAATTGTGACTACACATGCGGTGTCTGTGTATACACAGGTATGTGTTTGGGTACGTATGGAGGTGTGTGCGTGTGTGCGTGTGTGCGTGTGTGCGTGTGTGCGTGTATTTATATTGTGCGTGTGCGTGTAAAATTGTGACTACAGTGTCTGTGTCTGGGTACGTATGGAGGTGCGGTGTCTATGTATAGACAGGTATGTGTCTGGGTACGTATGGAGGTGTGTGCTGGTGTGCGTGGTGTACGCGTCCGTGTGTACGTACCTGTATTATTTGCTAATATACCTTAATCCAATTCTGTATGTGTCTATGCTTGTTCGGTGTGTGTCTGCGCTTGTGTGTGAGGGTGCGCGTGTGTGAGTTTGTCTGTATCGATGTGTGCAGCTTCAATGAACCGTGTATGTGGATTTAATGGACTGTCTCTGGCGCTAATCGACCCTGCATTTCTCACACAGGCTGAGTGGCCATCTGTGGACTATTGGATACATTATACAATACAAAGCAATACTGGAATTCTCAGTTCTGCTGATTCTACAGCTTAGATGCCTGAAGATAGTGTAGCTAATTAATACACCCACCCACCCTTTTTTGTAAGCATTCTTATTAATCTGAATACAGTCTTTTTCTCAGTACCGAGGTACTGGCCTTCCAGCCATGCTTAACTTCAGTCATTTACACTATTTCATTACAAGAACAATCTTAAGATAACACAATATTGTGATATATCACACAGTTTTTGGAATTGTGGTATTCTAGTTATTAGCTACAAGACATCATTTTTTTCTGCTATTTACAATAGCCAAGATTTGAAAGGTACATTTAAAGTCATTCAGTAAATGCTACTTGATCCCAATATTTGGTTTTGCATGCCATGGTCCTTTTACAAAGTGCATCGACGTCGTTTACCCCACCTCGGTCGATACTCACCTCACCCAATCCTGACTCAAACCCCCCATATCGGGTAATACCTGCTTAATGCGCGTCTGACCGGTAAGATGGCCGCCAGTCAGCAGAGCGGAAGTAAGTGCACAGTGTCCGCAAATCGCACCGATTTCCCCAAACCCCTGTCGGGACGACGGGGGACAAAGACTGTGTGGTATCCGGAAGTTCACCCGAGTGATCGATGCATTCTGGGAGTGGGGGTGGGGGTGGGGAGGGGTATAGAGTGCTACGGGTGCTGTGGGGGAGGGGGGGAGGGAGTGCTGGAGCAGGGAGGGGTGCTGGGGAGAGGGGTGTTGACGGAGGGTGAAAGGTGAGGGGTGAGGGGTGAGGGGTGAGGGATGAGTGTGAGATGTGAGGGATGAGGGATGATGGGTGAGGGGTGGGGGGAGGGGTGAGGGGTGAGGGGTGAGGGTGGGAGGGTGAGGGGTGAGGGGTGGGTGAGGGGTGAGAGGTGGGGGTGATTGGTGATGGGTGAGGGTGATGGGTGAGGGGGTGAGTGTGGGGGGGTGAGGTGGAGGGGTGAGGGGTGAGGGGTGAGGGGTGAGGGGGGGGGGGGGGGTGTGAGGAGGGGGGGGGTGAGGAGTGAGGAGTGAGAGGTAAGGGGTGATTGGTGATTGGTGGGATTGGGGAGGGGTGGAGGGGGGGGGGGGGGTGGGGGTGGATGGGGGAGTGGGAGGTGAGGGGGGATGGGGGGTTGGTGAGGGGGGAGGGTGGGGGTGGGAGTGTGGGGGTGAGGAGTGGGGGGTGAGGGGTGAGGGGTGAGGGGGGGGGGTGGGGGGTGAGGGGTGAGGGGTGGGGGGGGGTGGGGGGGGTGGGGGGGTGAGGGGTGAGGTGGGGGGGTGAGGGGTGAGGGGGGGGGGGGTGAGGGGTGAGGGGGTGGGGGTGAGGGGGTGAGGGATGGGTGTGAGTGGGGGGGTGGGGGGAGGGGTGGGGGTGAGGGGTGGAGGGGGGGGGGGTGGGGGGGTGGGGGGTGGGGGGTGAGGGGTGGGGGGTGGGGGTGAGGGGGGATGGGGGAGTGGGGGTGGGGGTGAGTGGGTGGGGGTGAGGGGTGGGGGTGAGTAGTTTGGGGGAGGGGGTGGGGGGTGAGGGATGGGGGGGGGGGGGTGAGGGGTGAGGGGGGGGGGGTGGGGGTGGGGGGGGGGTGGGGGGGGGGGTGAGGGGTGAGGGGGGGGGGGGGGGGGGAGGGGGGGGGGGTGAGGGTGGTGAGTGGGGATGTGGGGGGTGGGGGGTGAGGGGTGGGGGTGGGGGGGGGGGGGTGAGGGGTGAGGGGGGGGTGGGGGGTGAGGGGGGGAGGGGGGAGGGGTGAGGGGGGGGGGGGTGAGGGGGGAGGGGGAGGGGGGGGGGTGGGGGGGGGGGGGGTGGGGGGGGGGTGAGGGGTGGGGGTGGGGGGGTGGAGTGGGTGAGGGGGGGGGGTGGGGGGGGGGGTGGGGGGTGGAGGGGTGGAGGGGTGGGGGGTGGGGGGGGGGGGGTGGAGGGGGTGAGGGGTGGGGGGGGGGGGGGGGGGGGGGGGTGAGGGGTGGAGGGGGGGTGGTGGTGAGTGTGAGGTGGGAGGGGTGAGGGGGGGGGGGTGGGGGGTGAGGGGTGAGGGGGGAGGGGGAGGGGTGAGGGGTGAGGGGTGAGGGGTGAGGGGTGAGGGGTGAGGGGTGAGGGGTGAGGGGTGAGGGGTATTAGGTAGCAGTAGTTGTTTAGTGGATCCTACGTTATACCGCCCTGATCGTCAGGATATCATTATATCCGAAACTGCCACATCCCTTCTGTGATGACGTTACCATGACGACGTTTATACCCTCGTCTCATGATGGATTGCAGACGTATTAGAGCGACGGCGGTATCACCTCCCTCACCCCACCCACTCACCCTTTTCTCCCACACCTTGTATCCCAACACCTACACCCTACCCCGAGGCACACCTCGATATCACCTCCACAGCCCAACCCCTTCCCCAAAATCAAACCCCAACCCTTCCACCGTACACCCTATACCCTACCCCACCCACAACTCCATATCACCCCACACCCTTACACCCTCACCCCACCCACACACCATTTCCACTAGCACCCCACAACCCAACACCTACACTTTGCCCCCATGCATACTCCCACCCTACACACTCACCCCCTTACTAAACCTCGAACCCCATCACCTACCCATACCCCATCCACATCCCCATAATAAACTCACCCCCCAACACCCACACCTACCCCCTCCACAACCCATCCCCAAACCCCACAGACTATCACCTACACATTACCCCTGTCCATACATACCCCCAAACCCCGAACCGTAACGCCTACACTTTACCCACATCCACACTCCCATATCACCCCACACTCCACCCCATCCCCAAACCCCAAACCCCAACACCTACACATACCCTGATCTACTACACCCATTACTCCACCCTCATCCCCATTGTCACCACTATCCCACATACACCCTCACCAAACGCGAATGTCAACGTCGCCCCCGCCACAACCCCCTCAACCTCCGCCCCCCCCCCCCGCCACAATCCCCTAATTCCCGCCCCCGCCCCCCCTCAACCTCCGGCCCCCCGCCACAATCCCCTCATCCCCACCCCGGTCACAGCCCCCTGAACCTCTGTCCCCCCGCCAGAACCCCCTGAACCCCCGCCACAGCCCCCTGAACCTCCGCCCCCCGACCCAACCCCGTCATCCCCGCCCCCGCCACCTCAATCTCTGCCCCCCGCCAAAATCCCTCACCCCGCGCGCCCCGCCACCTCAACCCCTTCACCCCCCGCCCCACACCCACCCACACCACTCGGATACTTTCATCTCCAAGTAGCAATACGCTGGCGATATGAGACGCGCCTTCCCTATCAGTGCCTTTAGTAGGGTGGCTTCCGGTGGGTGTGCGCATGCGCAGTGTGGGGTGGGGTGGGGGGTGGGGGTGGGAGGAGGGGGCGGCGGAATGCGGCACTGACGTCAACATGCGAAAAACATAAAATAATAATGTAAATTTAATCCAGCCCTCTCATCAGCTGGGGCCATTCTAAGGCGCCGCACAGTAAAACTCTGATCTGACACAATTACAGCTTGCTTACAATAGTTTGAGGATAAAGACATTACATTTTTTATAGAAAGCTACCTTAAAGATGTGAATCTTGATGACAGATGGATAGTTCAGGTGCAAAACCACGTAAACGCCAATCCAAAAATGTAGTTTAAATAAAGGATTTTTACCTGAAAATAATTTTAATTCTCACTAATTGTACTTTTCATATGATCATATGGTTATTGAGCAATAAACAAAAAAGTAGGAATATAAAATAAATTACTTTTTGTAGGTTTAATTCCAATGTTTATGTCCATTTTTTTAATTGCGTTTACCTGGTTATGCACCTGAACTCTTCGGATGTTAATTTATTAAAGCTACATAGTCCGCTGAAAACTTCAAATTTTCAAAACTAAAATAAGTATCTAGATTTGATTCAACATGATCTAACTTAAATACACTGGTTCACTTATTTGTTGCCACAGAGAAGGGAATACGGATGCAATTTAATAGAACCTGTTTCTACAGAAGCCTATGGTTTAAAAGCTTTGGTGTGCCTACACAAAATAATTTTTATTCAATTAATTTAGGATATTTTGCATTTTAAATATCTCAAAAGTTAGTCACATAAAATAATAGTTACTTCAAATTATAGAAAGTTGGATTATAACGATAAACCTAATATATTTATCTCAGAAAATGACAGAAACTCAAAACCATCGGGCTGTACAATTTTAAGAATTGCTACTATTATTGTATCCTCGGTGTGACCTTATTCCATGAAGTTGGACCTGCTATATGATATGATATCGCCATATGATTTGAGTCTAGACACAGGAAGGCATGATAATAATATCATACTGATATCATCTCACTGGGTGATCTCGGAGTTTGCGATAATTTGAGGGTCAGGAAATTGTGCAGGTATTCTGGTGCTTTACCATTGATGTCTTTTTAGGCAGTAAGTAAAATCTTGAACTCACTGTGCTGTTTAACTGACAGTAAATGCAATTGTTAAAGAATCGGTGTGACATGATTATATTCTTGAGTAGTTGTCACTACGTGAGCAGCACTGTTGTGAATTCGCTGAAGGCGATTGATGTGATATTCAGAATGACGGAAATAATGCGGAGAGGGAAATGGATGAGGGGTGGTGGCGCGGAGACAAGGGTCGAGGAGGAATGGGTGTTGTGGGGGGAAGGGGGAGAGGGAGGGGGGGCAAGGAGGGGAGGGGGGGGAGGGGAGGGGAGGGGGAGGGGGAGAGGGAGGGGGCAGGGAGGGGGAGGGGGAGGGGGAGGGGAAGTGGGAGGGGGAGACGGAGGGGCGAGCAGGGAACGTGGGTAGGTGAGCGGTGTGGGTGTGCGAGAGGATGTGGGGGTGTAGGTGGGGGGGGGTGTGGAGGTAGAGGTGGTGGTGGAGGTGGTGGTGGAGGTGGAGGTGGTGGTGCGGGTGGAGGTGGTGGTGGGAGTGGGGGTGGAGGTGGGGGTGGGGGGTGGGGTGGAAGTGGGGGTGGGGGTTGAGATTAGGTGCGGTTGGAGGTGGTGGTGGAGGTTGGGGTTGGGGTGGGGGGTGGGGGTGGTGGTGTGGGTGGAGGTGGTGGTGGGGGTGGAAATAGGGGTGAGGTTGGGGATGGGTGTGGGGGGGTGGGGGTGGAGGTGGGGTGGAGGTGGGGAGTGGAGGTGGGAGTGGGGGTGGGGTGGAGGTGGGGGTGGGGATAGTGGTGGTGGGGTGGTGGTGGATGGTGGTGGTGCTGGAGGAAGAGCTAACGCAGAGTGGGAGTGGGAATGGGATTGTGTAGTGGTGGTAGCGGTGGTTGAGGATGCGCGTGTGGGGGCGGGATGGGGTGGGGTAGTGGTGTCGTGGGGTAAGTGGAGTGCGGTGGCAGGATTGGGGGTTGGGATGGGGTTGGGTTGGGGTGGCTAGTGGGGATGGGAACAGTGGATTTGGGGTGGGGTGGAGTGGGGGTTTAGTGGTGGTAGGGTGGGATAAGTGGAGTGTGGTTCCGGGAGTGGAGGTTGGAATGTGGTTGGGGTGGGGTTGGGGTAGGGGTAGTGGTGGTAGTGGGGATGGGATAAGTGGAATGGGGGTGGGGGTGGGGTAGTAGGGATGGGATAATTGGAGGATGTTAAGGAAGTGGGGGTTGGGGTGATGGTGGGTGAGGCTAGTTAGGATGGAGGGGTGGTGGGGTGCAGATGGGTGTGGGTGAGGGGGTAGGGGGGGTGATTCAGGAGACCCTCCATCACTGTGCTGACACACTGAGACAGGCCCGCTGACAGGTGTCTCTGGGTTACTCAGTGAAGCCGCTTATTTAGGGTCTTCAGAGGATGGGTAGTACGGGGGGTGCAACCCCCAGAAGTAAGAGCCTGGATACAGAATGGTTAGGCACTGATCATACAGAATCGTGGTAATATGTGTCGGGGGGGGGGGTGCAACCCCAGAAGTAAGATCCTGGATACAGAATGGTTAGGCACTGATCATACAGAGTCAGTGCAGCATAGGGGGTGCAAGCCCCAGAAGTAAGAGTCTGGATGCAGAATGGTTAGGCTATGAACATACAGAATCAGGGTAGTACTGGTGGGATGGTTGCAACCCCCAAAAGTAAGAGCCTGGGTGGAGATGCTTAGGCTCTGGACATACAGAGGCCGGGTAGTAAGTGAGGTGCAACCGTCAGAAGTAAGAGCCTGGTTGCCGAATGGTTAGGTACTGATCATACAGAATCATGGTAATGGTAGAATAGGGGGGGGGGGGTGCAACCCCCAGAAGTAAGATCCTGGATACAGAATGGTTAGGCACTGAACATACCGAGTCAGTGCAGTACAGGATGTGCAACCCCCAGAAGTAAGAGACCGGATAGAAAGGGGACGATGTGGGAAGAGCCACTAGACACATCCTAATTATTACTAATGGTAAGGGTCTTATCAACATCCATATATATGGTGATGCATGTATATCTATGTACATATGTATATCTATGTACATATATATATGTACTTATCAACATCCATATATATGGTGATGCATGTATATCTATGTACATATGTATATCTATGTACATATATATATATGTATATGTACATAGATATACATGCATCACCATATATATGGATGTTGATAAGACCCTTACCATTAGTAATAATTAGTAAGTGTCCAGTGGCTCTTCATACATCGTCTCCCTTCTATACATATATAGTCAGCCTCGCGAAAATGGGCCAATTGGTGGTTTATTTAAGATGTTGGCATCGCAATTCTTAAAGTGTAGTGCATTTCTTTGTTTTATATTAAATTATCCTAGAAACAAATACAGTTGTTGTATTTTCTCTACCTTTACATTCAGGATAAATTTAAGGACTTTGCAACACCTCTGTCAATGCTAAACTATAAGTATGCCAATCGACGCTGACATCCAATGCTCGATGCTGACAACTTTAACAGATGTCGGCATCACAATTCTTAAAGTGTAGTGCATTTCTTTGTTTTATATTAAATTATCCTAGAAACCACAAATAAGGTTGTTGTGTTTTCTCTACCTTTACATTCAGGATAAATTTAAGGACTTTCCAATACCTCTGTCAATGCAAAACTATAATTATACTGTTCGACGCCAACATCAAATGATCAATGCCGACAACTTCCCCAATTGGCCTCTTTTTGTGATCCTGACTCATGTATATATATATATATGTATATATATATATATAAATATATATATATATACATGAATAAGAAAACACCAAGACATGGTAGTGGGCATGAGCTATTTTTTTCTGGCTCGAGGAACTAACGTAAAAACAACAAAAAAGCAGTGGCGCAGTGAGTTAGGTTAAAGGTCGTTGACGCGTGGGAAGACGGGTGGCCCCACGGACATACCTAAAGTTATGGTAGGTTAAACGATTTAATCACATTATCACTACAATATTTTAAAATGTCAAGAGCCTTACGAATGTAAGGCTCCACCATGTCTTACGATACCTGTGGACAGCTAGACTAAATCACCTCTTGTAATTTTTGTATAACCGTTCTCTGTGATTGACATAAATATTACCCATCTTTTAACATTGTAAATTGGTTTTTAATATCTGCAGTGCGGACAAATCTTCTTATTTCTTTTTAAAGAAAGGGGAACATTTAAGAGTCAACATAAATTCAACGAATGTGAATGTGAACTTTGCTGCCGACACGGCGTAAAATCACCACTCATTCATTCAGAGTCCATTAGGGGGCGCGCGTGTATACATTCATATGTAAGTAGCTATTACATATATATGCCTTACATGCACTTACATTAGATCCACTCTCTAATCTGCAGTAACGAGAGTTTCTGATCGATAGGCTTATTTACTGGAACACTCATAACAATGTGCTAATGGCATATATACATATATGTGCTATCAACTCCATATATGCATATATACATGAACTCCATAGTCTATATGTGCTATCATTGTATCAACTGCAGATATTATTTGTTTATAAGGGGCAGTAAGAAGACAACCATTAATGGTTACACAGTTCCTATACTTTCTATTATTGTCAACAGGTTAATTTGTCTGCATACTATGTATGGAAATTGTGAATAAAAAATGTCTTCATCATCATCATCATCATCATGCTGTCAGTCACGATGCGACAAAGACTGCTTTCATTACTTGACTGCCGCTCTCCATTTAGCTCTCTGCTGTGAGAGTTGTGTCCATGGGTCGGTCTTAATGTCTCTCAGCTTCAGGTTTCTCTTGATGGTATCCTTGAACCGGAGACGAGGGTGCACTCTCTTTCTGTAACCAGAAGACAGTTGTCTTGTGTTATATATATAGTGATACTCACATTATCCTCCATAATAATCGGATTTGCCAATGTAACCCTTCACCCCCATCTGTGAATGGGCTCGACCTACATCCGGTCAGCTTTCAGCTTTCTCACACTCAAATGTTTTTTTAATAAAAGAAGATTGGTACGGGATACAGTTCCTACCAAACTCATGTAAACACCACATACCAACACTGTCTCACACTGTTCACCGTAATATAAATTTTTGAGCGAGTGGTACAGGCATGAGGCTGAGTCAGGGTAGCTGAATAAGCCAGGTGGCAGCACCAGGCGAGGCAGAGGGCTTGACCAGTCGCTTGAGTAGTTGAGTGTCATTAGTTGTGCAGTGTCATTTAGGTGCCACACAGAGACACAGTTCATGGGTAATCAGGTTATGGATAATTATACTCATATAATGCTTATACAGCACATACTTTATTATGTGGATATAAATAATGGCAGCCCCTTAATGTTTCTCTCTGACGACCTTAATTTCCATGTTATTCACTGCGGAGCGGGCATTCTCTCCTCCTCACCTCCTCTACACCGTGAACCAACTGCCACTCTGCACACATTCAAAACCTTTTTGATATGGATATATATACCTGCATATATTTTATATATGTGAAGTGGGCGAGACTACTTGACCGATTATTTGCGGGCTCGCAATTTGCCCTTATTTGCGCGGGCACGCATTTTGCTATTATTTGCGCGGGCTCGCAACTGCCACATTTGTGAGGCCGGGTTCTCTGCTGTAAAGCATTGCTTGGATACGTCGATTGTGACTATCCTAGCAATGATAGAAGGTCAGGCATTCGGACCTAGACCCATCGGACGTGTTTCTGCATGCTCCGATGTTTTAGCCGAGATTTAGGCCTTTAGTATGGAAATTCCAAACTTATTTAACTTAATAATATGGGAGGGATTTGACTTATAACATACATTCTACTGTTGAACTATATGTAACTAAGAACAAAGATTATATTGATCAATTCATTCTGTTAGTCAGAGGTAAGAATAAAAGGGTGAGCTCCTAAGAAGTGACATGAACGTTCCTTGCATTCTTTACTATTCTCCAGACTTATATTATTAACCGCTATGGTCAACTTCAGATTGCTATTTGGATTGCTCTATTATCTTATTTAATTAAGGGCCTTCTGCCTATGGTCTGTCAGGAGTTGAACTCTCCACCTCGGACATTGCTAGTCAAGGGTCAGGCTGGCAGGATGACAGACAACCGGCGGCAGGAGGCACAAGGCATTCACATGGAAACAATTATTTATATTAACACGTTCACTCGCCTTAAGCGGGGGGTCGAATAGCCGAATGGTTAAACTGGTGCCGTGACCAAAATAAATATAGATATATATATACGCCAGTTACAATCTAGCCCCATTCAATCACGTTGGAGATGACAAAGCCAGTGGGTGGAATTTGATCAATAACTCAGTCGCAATGTTATATATCACCAGCTCAATGTCTGGTTCGGTGATGTAACTTTGACCTCTCTGGAGTCTGGCTGATAGGATAGCTGAATCAGCAAGAGCGCTGGATGGCTTCCAATGCAGGAGTTCATGGGTCGGAACCATGACCGATTCAAACCGATGACTTACAAACTTGGCACTCGTCGTTACCCAGCCTGGCACTCAGCATGAATAGGATAGGGCAGGGAATAGTTTGTTCAGTAGCAGAATAATGTGACTGAGTGGGATAATAAGGTCATTGTTTTGCCAAATCAGTGTCCCAGTGGGACAGCACTATAAAGTGACCATGACTGCACACTGTCACAATTCGGTACCTGCACTGATATGACCTTAGATTTTGCTAGGAGACAAAGTCTGAACAAAAATCTACTCATAGAAAGCTTGACGTACCCCAACACACCCCTCCTCAGAGTCTATCAACCAGTTCAGCGGATGCGGTGGCAGAATTGTGAGGAAGGTAGGGAGTTCGAACCCAGGCCGAGTCAAACCATTGAATTACAAAATTGACATTTCCTGGTGCTCGGCATTGCTAGGATAGTAGGACAAGTGCTGGTTTGCTCAGTATCAGGAAAATGCAACTAAGTGGGATATCGAGTCAGGGTGCTGGCAGCCTGCCCTCCCAATGGGGGCATCACTATAAAGTCGCCATAGGCACGCACTGTGACAAGTGGGTATCAGTCCTAATATCACCTTATATGGACCAGACGGGATGGCCGAATGAGTTATAGCGTCCATCTCCCGTGCTGGTAAATCGTGGGGTCGTGGGTTCGAGTCCCAGTCGAGTCAAACCAATGACTTTAAAATTGATACTTGTCGCTTCCTAGCTTGGCGCTCGGCATTATTGGGATAGGGCAAGGACTGGTGTGCTCAGTGTCAGGATAATGTGACTGAGTGGGATACCAGGTCATGGTGCTGGCGGCCTGGTTTCCCAGTGGGACAGCACTATAAAGTCGCCATGAGTGCGCACTGTCACAAGTCGGTACCCATCCTGATATGACCTTAGATGTTGCTAGGACGTAAAACAACAACAAACAAACAAAACATCACCTTATATGTTGCTAGAATGCAAAACCCCAACAAACAAGCAAATCTCCAACCCCTACAGCCTCCCACCTATCAACATGGCTGCGAACTGGATGTTAATCTTGTTTGGCCTGATTGCCTTTCACCACACATCCTGTGCATTGCATATTTAATTAATTAACCAATTGCCAGATCGGCAGTGTTTCCTGCAAGCCGACGCACCGTGGTATATATGCACAGAGAAGCACGGCTGGAGTCCCGGTCAACCAGTCTCATGTTTTGCTAGCGAGAAATAACGGATCTGAATCATGGACAGCTGTTCCTCGCATCTAAGGCAAGCTAAGAACTATGAGCTGAACATACGTATGGATCCTCAACATTGATGCTGTCCTTTTTATCGTATTTAATTATCTTCATAACGAATATTATCCCTATCATATCTACATGCATAGTTTGTGTTTTTCTAATTCATCGTTTATCCTGCTGTTATTCATTCAACCGTTAAATTATCCAGGGACATTTGTTCGTTCGCTATTGCAAGTTTGTGGAGATTCATTTGGGTGTAGGCAGGACGAACATTCGCGAGGTGAATACCTACCAATTCCACCCTACCACATCATCATGCTGTCGGTCGCGATGCGACAAAGACTGCTTTCATTACTTGACTGCCGCTCTCCATTTAGCTCTCTGCTGTGAGAGTTGCATCCATGAGTCGGTCTTAATGTCTCTCAGCTTCAGGTTTCTCTTGATGGTATCTTTGACCGGAGACGGGGGCGCCCTCTCTTTCTGTAGCCAAAAGACAGTTGAGAATAGAGGATCTGCTTTGGTAGCCTGTCTGATGACATCCTCATGAGGTGTTCCAGTCCACCGGAGATTCTTTTTGATCAGAAGATCTTCCATAGAGGGCAGCCCCATCCGTTCGAGTATTTCCTTATTCGTCACTTTGTTCCTTCCAGGTTTAGCCTCATGATTGAACGCAGATGTCGCATCATGAAGGCATGCAGCTTTTTCACCTGCTGTCTGTACGCTGTCCAGGCCTCGGCTCCGTATAGTAGGGTGGATAGCACGATTGCGCGGGTAAGATCTTACCTTTGACCCGAATGGACACATGGTGGTTGTTCCAGAGTCTCTGGCGTAGTCGGCCGAAAGATGCGCTAGCCTTGGCCATCATCCTCTGTATCTCAGCATCAATGCGTCCATCACTTGATATTGTGCATCCAAGATAGGTGAATTCCGGAACAGAGTTCAGCTTGTTTCCGTCAACCATGATCTCCTCCTCTCGGGTTCTTGTAGAGTTGGGTTGGTACAGCACCTCCGTCTTCTTGATGTTAATTTTCAGGCCAAACTTCTTTGATGCATCGGAGGAAAGCGTACACTATTTTCTGGGTCTCTTCAGCAGAGTGGGCAACCAGTGCACTGTCATCTGCGAATAGTAGCTCTCTCACCAGTATCTGAGTAGTCTTGGTCTTCGCTCTGAAGTGTGCGACATTGAATAGGTCAGCGCTCTGTCTGGACTGTATATAGATGCCATCCCCCATGTCTCGGAAAGCCTCGTCTAGCATTGCTGATAGGAAGATGGAGAAGAGCGTGGGGGCCCGTACACAACCTTGCTTGACCCCATTGGTAACCTCAAACGATCTCCGAGACTTCCCTCCCAGCACTAACATTCGCCATCATTCCTGTATGTAGAGCCTCGATCATAGTTGTGAACTTCTCTGGGCATCCGTATCTTCTCAGTGAGCTGCCATAGCCCGGTCTCCCGCCTGTAATCAAATGCCTTGGTGAAATACGACAAAATACCATGTACAGTGGTCGGTCCTGCTCAATGCACTTTTCTTGTAGCTGTCCGGAGACAAATTATTCATATCCACAGTGGCTCTGGTTACCCTCCTGAAGCCACACCCCCTGTGACTCTGGAACTACACCAGGTGTTATGTGAAGAGAGTAGTCTGTGAGTAGGATCCTGGCGAAGATCTTCCGGCTATGGATAATGAAGAGAGATTTCCCTCTGATAGTTCCCCACTGTCTGTTCGATCACCTTTCGTGTAGTTGGTTCCTATATGGTTGGTTGTTGTGTTTTGTTTGTCAGTTCTCCCCCCCCCCACCCCTTGTGGGGCGGACTTAGGGGGGGGGGGGGGTGGCGGGGGGGATACAGAGGACGGCGGGTTGGGGCAGGGGGGGGGGGCGGTGGTGGGGGCGGGGGGCCGGCGGGGGGGGGGGGCAACGGCCGGGGGGCGGGGGGTCGGGGGGGGGATGGGGGGGATTTTGGGGGGGGGGGGAGCGGGGGGCGGCGGGGGGGGAGCGTGGGGGGGGGGTGGGGGGTGGCGGGGGGAGGGGGGGGGGAGGGGGGCGGGGGCTGGGGGGGGGGGAGGGTGGGGCGAGGGGGGAGGGGCGCGGGAGGGTGGAGGGGTGGGATGGGGGGGGCGAAGCTGGGGGGGGGGGGGGAGTGGGGGGGGGGGGGTGGGGGGGGGGGGGGGGGGGGGGGGGGGGGTGGGGGGGCGGGGGGGGGGGGGGGGGGGGGGGGGGGGGGCGGGGGGGGGGGGGGCGGGGGGGGCGGGGGGGGGGGGGGGGGGGGGGGGGGGGCGGGGGGGGGGGGGGGGGGGGTGGGGGGGGGGGGGGGGGGGGGGGGGGGGGGGGGTGGGGGGGGGGGGGGGGGGCGGGGGGGGGGGGGGGGGGGGGGGGGGGGGGGGGTGGGGGGGGGGGGGGGGGTGGGGGGGGGGGGGGGGGGGGGGGGGGGGGGGGGGGGGTGGGGGGGGGGGGGGGGGGGGGGGGGGTGGGGGGGGGGGGGGGGGGGGGGGGGGGGGGGGGGGGGGGGGGCGGGGGGGGGGGGGGGGGGGGGGGGGGGGGGGGGGGGGTGGGGGGGGGGGGGGGCGGGGGGGGGGGGGGGGGGGGGGGGGGGGGGGGGGGGGGGGGGGGGGGGGGGGGGGCGGGGGGGGGGGGGGGGGGGGGGGGGGGGGGGGGGGGCGGGGGGGGGGGGGGGGGGGGGGGGGGGGGGCGGGGGGGGGGGGGGGGGGGGGGGGGGGGGGGGGGGGGGGGGGGGGGGGGGGGGGGGGGGGGGGGGGGGGGTGGGGGGGGGGGGGGGGGGGGGGGGGGGCGGGGGGGGGGGGGGGGGGGGGGGGGGGGGGGGGGGGGGGGGGGGGTGGGGGGGGGGGGGGGGGGGGGGGGGGGGGGGGGGGTGGGGGGGGGGGGGGGGGGGGGGGGGGGGGGGGGGGGGGGGGGGGGGGGGGTGGGGGGGGGGGGGGGGGGGGGGGGGGTGGGGGGGGGGGGGGGGGGCGGGGGGGGGGGGGGGGGGGGGGGGGGGGGGGGGGGGGGGGGGCGGGGGGGGGGGGGGGGGGGGGGGGGGGCGGGGGGGGGGGGGGGGGGGGGGGGGGGGGGGGGGGGGGGGGGGGGGGGGGGGGGGGGGGGGGGGGGTGGGGGGGGGGGGGGGGGGGGGGGGGGGGGGGGGGGGTGGGGGGGGGGGGGGGGGGGGGGGGGGGGGGGGGGGGCGGGGGGGGGGGGGGGGGGGGGGGGGGGGGGGGGGGGGGGCGGGGGGGGGGGGGGGGGGGGGGGGGGGGGGGGGGGGGGGGGGGTGGGGGGGGGGGGGGGGGGGGGGTGGGGGGGGGGGGGGGGGGGGGGGGGGGGGGTGGGGGGGGGGGGGGGGGGGGGGGGGGGGGGGGGGGGGGGGGGGGGGGGGGGGGGGGGGGGGGGGGGGGGGGTGGGGGGGGGGGGGGGGGGGGGGGGGGGGGGGGGGGGGCGGGGGGGGGGGGGGGGGGGGGGGGGGGGGGGGGGGGGGGGGGGGGGGGGGGGGGGGGGGGGGGGGGCGGGGGGGGGGGGGGGGGGGGGGGGGGGGGGGGGGGGGGGGGGGGGGGGGGGGGGTGGGGGGGGGGGGGGGGGGGGGGGGGGGGGGGGGGGGGGGGGGGGGGGGGGGGGGGGTGGGGGGGGGGGGGGGGGGGGGGGGGGGGGGGGGGGGGGGGGTGGGGGGGGGGGGGGGGGGGGGGGGGGGGGTGGGGGGGGGGGGGGGGGGGGGGGGTGGGGGGGGGGGGGGGGGGGGGGGGGGGGGGGGGGGGGGGGGGGGGTGGGGGGGGGGGGGGGGGGGGGGGGGGGGGGGGGGGGGGGGGGGGGGGGGGGGGGGGGGGGGGGGTGGGGGGGGGGGGGGGGGGGGGGGGGGGGTGGGGGGGGGGGGGGGGGGGGGGGGGGGGGGGGGGGGGGGGGGGGGGGGGGGGGGGGGTGGGGGGGGGGGGGGGGGGGGGGGGGGGGGGGGGGGGGGGGGGGGGGGGGGCGGGGGGGGGGGGGGGGGGGGGGGGGGGGGGGGGGGGGGGGGGGGGGGGGAGGGGGGGGGGGGGGGGGGGGGGGGGGTGGGGGGGGGGGGGGGGGGGGGGGGGGGGGGGGGGGGGGGGGGGGGGGGGGGGGGGTGGGGGGGGGGGGGGGGGGGGGGGGGGGGGTGGGGGGGGGGGGGGGGGGGGGGGGGGGGGGGGTGGGGGGGGGGGGGGGGGGGGGGGGGGGGGGGGGGGGGGGGGGGGGGGGGGGGGGGGGGGGGGGGGGGGGGTGGGGGGGGGGGGGGGGGGGGGTGGGGGGGGGGGGGGGGGTGGGGGGGGGGGGGGGGGGGGGGGGGGGGGGGGGGGGGGGGGGGGGGGGGGGGGGGGGGGGGGGGGGGGGGGGGGGGGGTGGGGGGGGGGGGGGGGGGGGGGGGGGGGGGGGGGGGGGGGGGGGGGGGGGGGGGGGGGGGGGGGGGGTGGGGGGGGGGGGGGGGGGGGGGGGGGGGGGGGGGGGGGGGGGGGGGGGGGGGGGTGGGGGGGGGGGGGGGGGGGGGGGGGGGGGGGGGGGGGGGGGGGGGGGGGCGGGGGGGGGGGGGGGGGGGGGGGGGGGGGGGGTGGGGGGGGGGGGGGGGGGGGGGGGGGGGGGGGGGGGGTGGGGGGGGGGGGGCGGGGGGGGGGGGGGGGGGGGGGGGGGGGGGGGGGGGGGGGGGGGGGGGGGGGGGGGGGGGGGGGGGGGGGTGGGGGGGGGGGGGGGGGGGGGGGGGGGGGGGGGGGGGGGGGGGGGGGGGGGGGGGGGGGGGGGGGGGGGGGGTGGGGGGGGGGGGGGGGGGGGGGGGGGGGGGGGGGGGGGGGGTGGGGGGGGGGGGGGGGGGGGGGGGGGGGGGGGGTGGGGGGGGGGGGGGGGGGGGGGGGGGGGGGGGGGGGGGGGGGTGGGGGGGGGGGGGGGGGGGGGGGGGGGGGGGGGGGGGGGGGGGGGGGGGGGGTGGGGGGGGGGGGGCGGGGGGGGGGGGGGGGGGGGGGTGGGGGGGGGGGGGGGGGGGGGGGGGGGGGGGTGGGGGGGGGGGGGGGGGGGGGGGGGGGGGGGGGGGGGGGGGGGGGGGGTGGGGGGGGGGGGGGGGGGGGGGGGGGGGGGGGGGGGGGGGGGGGGGGGGGGGGTGGGGGGGGGGGGGGGGGGGGGGGGGGGGGGGTGGGGGGGGGGGGGGGGGGGGGGGGGGGGGGGGGGGGGGGGGGGCGGGGGGGGGGGGGGGGGGGGGGGGGGGGGGGGGGGGGGGGGGGGGGGTGGGGGGGGGGGGGGGGGGGGGTGGGGGGGGGGGGGGGGGGGGGGGGGGGGGTGGGGGGGGGGGGGGGGGGGGGGGGGGGGGGGGGGGGGCGGGGGGGGGGGGGGGGGGGGGGGGGGGGGGGGGGGGGGGGGGGGGTGGGGGGGGGGGGGGGGGGGGGGGGGGGGGGGGGGGGGGGGGGGTGGGGGGGGGGGGGGGGGGGGGGGGTGGGGGGGGGGGGGGGGGGGGGGGGGGGGGGGGGGGGGGGGGGGGGGGGGGGGGGGGGGGGGTGGGGGGGGGGGGGGGGGGGGGGGGGGGGGGGGGGGGGGGGGGGGTGGGGGGGGGGGGGGGGGGGGGGGGGGCGGGGGGGGGGGGGGGGGGGGGGGGGGGGGGGGGGGGCGGGGGGGGGGGGGGGGGGGGGGGGGGGGGGGGGGGGGGGGGGGGGGGGGGGGGGGGGGGGGGGGGGGGGGGGGGGGGGGGGGGGGCGGGGGGGGGGGGGGGTGGGGGGGGGGGGGGGGGGGGGGGGGGGGGGGGGGGGGGGGGGGGGGCGAGGGGGGCGGCGGGGGGCGGGGTTGGGTGGGGGGAGGGCGAGCGGTGGGGTGGGGGGGGCGGTGGAGGGGGTGGAGGGGGGGGTGGGTGGCGGGAGGAGGGGTGGGGTGGGGGCCGGAACGGGGGGGGCGGGGGGGGCAGGCGCGGGTGGCGGGGGCTGGGGGGGGAGGGGAGGGGGGCGGCGAGGGGGCGGGGGGAGGGGGGTGTGGTGGGGGTGTGGTGGCGGTGCAGGGCGGGGGGTGGCAGGGGGTGGGGGGGGGGGGTCGGGGGTGCGGGGGGGCGTGGGGGGGGCGGGGGGAGGGAGGGGCGGGGGGTCGCGGGGGGGGGGGGCAGGGTGTCTGTTGCGGGGGGGGGGGGGTGGTGGGTGGGGGGAGGGGGGGGGGGCTTCGGGGGGGGGTTGTTTGTGTTGCTTGGGCGGTTAGGGTGGGGGCTGCGTGGGGGCGAGCATGGGGGTAGGGGTCCGTGGGCTTGGGGTACAGAACCCTCCTCCAGGCATTGGTGATTAGTTGGTGCAGTCTTTTGAGCAGATTGTCTCCTCCATGCTTCCATACCTCGGCAGGAATTCCATCACCCCCAGGTGCTTTTGCCATCTTTCAGGCTGGCGATTGCTCTAGCCATCTCATCCATGGTTGGAATCTCATCGAGGCATGTTTTGGTAATGCGCTGCTGGATGTTGTTCAGAGCTTCGTGATCTATGTCACCAGGGACGTTGAGTAGCTTCTGGAAGTGTTCGCTCCATCTTGCCACAACTCTCTTGCTGTCGGAAAAGGTCTCCGTTCCATCTGTTGATTTCAGGTGAACAGCTCCCTTCTTCACGGGTCCCCACACTTCCTTCAGTCCGCTGTAGAAGCCCTTCATGTTGTTTCTGTCTGCAGCTCTCTGCAGCTCCTCTGCCTTCATTTCCCACCAGTCTGACTTCAATGCACGGGTGCATTTTTGTAGCAATCTGCAGGCATCTTTGTATGCTGCAGTGGTGGATCTAGTGTTCCTGGTCTGCAACACTCTCTGGTGGGCTTGGTCTCTTCTGCTCATAAGATTCTGTAGCTCCTGATTGTTGGGGTCGAACCAGTCCTGATGTTTTCTGTCTGGCTTGCCGAGATAAGTTTTAGCTGTGTTGTATACAACCTGCTGCAACGCTGCCCATTCCTCATCTGGTGTTGGGCTTTCCTTCTCCTCCCATTGTGCGAGAGCGCTGTCCATCTCCCGCTTGAAGCTCTCCCTGTGACTGATGGTACTTAATTTTGCTGTGTTGAGCTTTGTCGGTTTATTTGTCCCTTGCCTGTTGTGTTTTTCTCGTATTCTGAATGCCACTTTTGACCTTAGCATCTGGTGATCGGTCCAGCAGTTAGCTCCACGCATGGCTCGAGTACTGTGGATGTCCATCTTATCCCGGCACCTTGTGATGATGAAGTCGATCATATGCCAGTGCCTGGAACGAGGATGCATCCAAGTGGTCTTGCGTTCATCCTTCTGCTTGAACATGGTGTTTGTTACTATCAGTTCGAACTCAGAGCACAAAGCCAGTAGGAGCTCACCATTGGAGTTGCATTTCCCGATTCCATGTTTGCCCATGACCAAGGGCCACTTGTCATTGTCTCTTCCTATCCTTGCATTGAAGTCTCCTATCAGCAGTAGCTTATCCGTGTGAGGGATGTCACTGAGCGTACTTGCCAGCTGGTTGTAGAAGGCCTCCTTGTTATCATCTGGGTTTGTCATTGTTGGAGCGTACACACTGATAATTGTAGCAAAGTTGTCCTTGCTCAAAGGTAGTCTCATCGTCATGATTCTGTCACTTACTGGCCGTGGCATTTCTGTCAGCTTTGTGACGATGTCCTTTTTGATAGCAAAGCCCACTCCTGCCTCCCTTCTCTCTCCTTCGGGTTTGCCACTCCAGAAGAAAGAGTATTCCAGGTCATTGAGACTACCAGACTCTGAGAACCTTGTTTCGCATAGGGCGGCAATGTCGATGTTGTATTTTGCCAGTTCCATTGCTACTAGTGCCGTACGTCTTTCTGGTCGGTCAGCTGCTTCTCGGTCGAGAAGAGTCCTGACGTTCCATTGGGCAATTGTCAGTAGTTGTGTTGTGTTGCGTTGTGTTCCTCCTAGCTGATTTTCCGCTGTCGACGGAAGATGAGCTCGAGCAGCGCGGTCCTTGATAACCCGGGCGACGACCGAGCCGGTATGGTGTTTTGTGCGGTTGTACATTTCATGAAAGCTGCCTGCAAAAGTGTTGAAGTGCTGCTGGCTTTTGCAAGTTACCAGCGGCACTCTCTCGGGGAGCAAATAGAGGTTTCACACCGGCAAGAACATGTCAAGACAGGCGCAAATCTATTTGTCCCTGCAGTGGCTGGTCGGGAGATGTTGGGAGTTCCATACATCAACCGCCCTTAATGCTGCCACAGTGACATGGTTTTCTGTTTAGGGTTTTGCTCCCTTAGCCTTCGGTTCTGTCAAGGACCTGTACCACAAGGCAGTGGTTTAGAACTCTGCAAGGCAGGGGCGTCAAACTCCCTGAGGTATTGCTATACCTGCTATACCTGCCTACCACAGTGAATGGTTATTGGACATATATTTAGGAACTCTGGATATACATACTCATACATAGAGAGTGCGACTCCTAAATACGGTTTGTGTGAGCTACTCCTGCATCACTTAGTCTAATTGCACGCATAGGGCCAACGTCAGACCCACTCAATGAGTTTAGCTCTTAAAAAATACAATGCATGCAATGCCAAGGCATTTACTCATCAACCCCACGTTGACAGTTTTAACAAATACCGTTGGAAGAACGAGGCTGTCGCCCCACCTCCAACCCTTCAAGAGAAAAGAAAGATACTATATTTCCTAATTGTCTAAATATATAGCACATAGAACTTGGCCATTTTGTCTTGAATATTTATACTACCTATCATGGATACGTCTGAATAGACTTGTTTTCACCATTAGAAAGTTTGTCGATAGAAAGCCCTCGGCTACACTTTTACGGACCCAAGTGATTTTTAACCTCCCACACCACATAGACATGGTATGAGAGCAACCGGCCTTTAATGATTCTGTAAGTTATACAGAGTGGTGGAAATCCAAATTGCTAGAGGTGGGGGCACAAGGAATCGAACCACCAACCTTTAGGAGTCCGACCTCGAAAAAAGTCAAGCACTCTAACCACTCTGCCACAGAGAACACCATGTATGTAACTATGAGCGTGGACCTTGTTCGGGGCGTGGCTTCAATTCATACATTTAAATATATGTATATCGTTATGTGATATATGTGACATCAATATATACATTAAAATATATATATAATTATATATGTGATATAAATTCATACATTTATATAGATATTTAGTTTATTTATATGTGGCATCAATTTATACATTTAAATATATATATAGTTATAAATATATGTGGTATCTATGCATACATTAAAATATATATAGTATATATACGTGGTAGCAATTCATTCATTTATATATATCCTTCAGTGTGACTGACACTAGTCTGCATCCGGTGGAGGTGAGGAGGCCACACTTGGCGCCATAGGTCTTACGGAGTATAACAATAATGATAATAATTCCCTTATTTATCTTTATGCTCGCATAATTCGTTATGCATCACATATTCTTATCTATATATATATATATATATATAATATATATATATAATATATATGTACCAGCAATTCAGATATTTAAATATATATATAGCTTTATATTTACATGATAACATATATATGATTTGAATGTGTGAATATCTTCATTGTGCGGAATGTTTGCATTGCGGGTGATTTGGCAGAAATGAGAGTGCATCCTCCAACCCCCTCCTCGATGTGCTGTGGACTCGTCCTCGGGTGGATGTGCGAGATTATCTCTTCATCCACCCTCTTGATCAGTGGCCTTTCACACCTTCCACACCACCGCCCGCAGCCCGCCGACATACCGTCACTTTCCAGTTAGTTGGTGACATACAAACTTTCCACCCATGCACCCTCCTCCTGTTTGTTGTACTTCTTACAGCTTCGTTCTGGATGTTTACATGTTGGGTTCATAAACCTTCATTCCCTGCAATTCTCTGTTCTGGTGTTTTTATTTTAGCTGAATCATTAATAAAATAGCAAAATGTTATCGTCAGTGTTTATTCCTAAATATTCAGTCATATAATCGAGTCATTTGTTGTTCTCCGTTATGTAATTCAATCACCCCCAGTTTTAAGTCAGGTAATCAATTCTATTCTCCCCAGTTATAATTCAATCACCCCCAGTTTTAAGTCAGGTAATCAATTCTATTCTCCCCGGTTATAATTCAATCACCCCCAGTTTTAAGTCAGGTAATCAATTCTATTCTTCCCGGTTATAATTCAATCACCCCCAGTTTTAAGTCAGGTAATCAATTCTATTCTCCCCGGTTATAATTCAATCACCCCCAGTTTTAAGTCAGGTAATCAATTCTATTCTCCCCGGTTATAATTCAATCACCCCCAGTTTTTAAGTCAGGTAATCAATTCTATTCTCCCCGGTTATAATTCAATCACCCCCAGTTTTAAGTCAGGTAATCAATTCTATTCTCCCCGGTTATAATTCAATCACCCCCAGTTTTAAGTCAGGTAATCAATTCTATTCTCCCCGGTTATAATTCAATCACCCCCAGTTTTAAGTCAGGTAATCAATTCTATTCTCCCCGGTTATAATTCCCTGTAGCTCATTTGTCTAATTCTATATATAACCAGGGAGATAATTCCGTTATCCATGGTTATAATTCTATGTTGTTATGTTAACTCCAGTTCTCCACCAGGTGATTACTTCCATTGTTCCCAGTTACAATTCAGTGTCATTGATATTACCAGTTATTAAGTCATTTAATTCAACTGCTTCCAGTTCCCAGTTATGCACTTCCTTACCTCCAGTTCCCAGTCATGTAAGTCGGCGCGTTATTGTTTTCAGTCATGCATTTCCATTCCTCGAGTTTTCGGTCATGTAATTCGGTTGTTCACAGTTGTCAGTAAAGCACGTCCTTATTCTCAGTCATGTATGTCAGTGATTCACAGTTCTCAATCATGCATTTCCCTACCTCCACTTCCCAGTCATGTAATTAAGTTATTCACATTTCTCAGTCATCCTCTTCCTTACCTCCATCTCACACTCACAGAGAGGGTTCTGTCCGTGGGGAAGGGGAGACGGCCACCACCTACGTCACGGCTCACAACAGTGTACTCACAATGGCGGCTGTTTCGCCCCGGATGAGCCATGTTTTAGCCACGGTTTAACCCGGACCAGCCCCGGACTTGCCCGGACTAGCCCCGACATAGCCACGGACCACTCCCAGACTGCCCGGATAAGTCCCGGGCACTCCGGATCGCCACTGATGACCACGTATTACTCACGGACTACCCCAGGATGAGTCCCGCATTTCAGGTTATCATCCGGGGGTTGTCCGGGGCTCATCCGGGGGTTGTGCAGTGCTAATCTGGGTAGTCCACGGGTTGTCTGGGGCTCATCCGGGGTGATCTGGGCTTGTAGTCCATGGCTCGTCCAGGTATGTGTGACCACGAGGTCAAAACCGACCAAAATAACGATTTTATCCGGGGCTGTCCAGGACAATCCGGGCGACGTGTCCGGGGTGGTCCGGCTAAAAATCCGGGGCTCGTCCGGGTAGGTGTGACTGGGGCTTTAACTCACAACTCGGTGTTTCTGTACACTACCGTTGCACATATCTGTTCCCATTTACTACTTCAGCTCTGGTCACATACACCTTAGTAAATGTAGTTGATCCAAATTGAACATAAGATAGATTAATGTGGGTCAAACATGGTGTAAGTATGTTAAACTATGGTGAAAAACGTTAAGGTACGACAGGTTTTGGTACAGATAAATACGTTACAGCACAGATGCCTGTACGTTCAACTACGTTCAACTATGTTCAACTACGTTCAACTACGTTCAACGTATTATTGTAAAATTTTCCAATATGCGGCATGGGGGGAATGCAAATGTTCTATTACTGATCGGTGTACGTGACCTATATGTATGGGCTGGTGGTGCCTGAGTGGGATGTAAATAGACATACACTGTTAGCAAATTCTGTACATGTACATATATTATACTTAAAAATATATATATATTCTCTGTAAACCTGCCATACACAGTTTATCTGTAATCGGGCACATATTTAAACATATTATCTGTATCTGCTTTGTCTGCCATCTGGGACCAGTGTACATGTTCCTCCATGCTACTCTGCAGTGAAGATGCCAAGGTATTAAGTAGTGCTGCCACCTAGTGTAAAGCTTGGCACACTCACACTGCATCACCCCAGCTTTTGTTCCACAGTGCTGTATTATTTGGTATCTGATGTAGAATACTCCAGTGTGCCCAACTCTCTGACTTGTCACATGTAAACCCCTACTAATTCTAACACATGTGCCATGCTACACTTTGTATCAGCTAACACAGGCTAAGTACCACTCATTTATGGTATATTAGCACTCATATACTTTGCTTTTGCTGTTGATGTGTGTGTGTGATTTCTAATATGTAAATCACTCTAAAACCGCTGTTGAGTTGAGTGAACTGATAGAATCCCCTATTATCACTCACCAGCACACAAGGAACTTAGTCTTAGGAAGGAGCATGCCATGTGGGGTTGTTTACTCTACACACTATATCTACCATTGCTTTTTCTAATATATTCTTGAATGAATTTATTGACTTGGCCTCAATAACATTTTGTGGGAGACTGTTCCACATATTTATGTTCCATATGTTTATGATCCTGTTTGAGAACAAATTTCAGTTATTGTGGTTGTATCTCCACAATGCAATGGCACAGTACTGATGTTGTTTGAGTATTTCAAGGAGAAGCGGGAATTCTTGACTGTAACTGTTGATGTAAGTATTAATTAAATATTGATTAATACTTAGTTTAAAGGAGGACAATCATACATATTTAAATTGTTTGTTATGTTGATCATGTGAAAAATTCAGAAAATGTATATGCATGTATTTTTATAAATTGTTTCAGCTTTATAATATTTTGAATTCTAGACCAAATATGTTTCAAGGGAATGGAGTATGTAGTCTGTACATTTGTGAACAAGAAAAAAATCATTTTAATGAATTTGTTACACACTTTATTACGCAAGGGATATATAATAGAAACACAATATGTAGGTATGTTGGACATTTTTTTTAGTTTACCATATAGAAATGATACTCATTCCATTCTAAAGAGCCAAACAAATGCTTTTAAATAACACAACGATCATGCATATTGGTCTCGTATTAAGAAAGTTATGATTTTTTATTTATTTAAAATCGCCTGTTTTTGTGTCCTATAATTAGACTGAAACAAAGGGAATGGGTCTGAGTGCCTAGATCTTTCTAAATCTAAATGCACATGGCATAAGATGTGCTGATTATATTGATTTAAATGCATTCTAATTGTCAATAATTTGTGATGCAGGATGTTGCTATGGTTGAGGACATAGAATGCAAAACAGCAGCACTACCAAGTACCCCTTGTATTGTTGCATTTGGTGAGTTAAACTTTTTTTAGGCTATTACAAAGTATTAAACAAACGAGCTATTGTCATGACATTAGCGTTGTCTCTGCATTGTCTTATTTAAAACAATTATTATAACACTAAAATGTTTATTAAAGTTGTAGAAAATATGATTTACAATTTTCTCAGCTTTAATAGATACATTCAGTACATATTTACTAGACTGCATAATTTTGCATTCTAAAATACTATTAAAATGTAACTTCACTCATTGGTAAACTTGTAATGCGAGTCACAGCGGAATTGCCCATATATATATAATTATATATACTAATAGATTATGCTGGTAAAGAAAATATACAATTAAAGATATTGATAGATAAATAGACATAGATTGTAAACCATTTTGTTGGCTCTGTACAAGCAATTTGTTAGGTTCAATATTATTACATACGAATCTGGTGTTATTTCATTTTTGCCTGGAGAAAATACTTAAAAAATTAACACACTTGCATTCTTTCCCAGGACCTGGTGGACTGCTTATGGCAAAAGAGTTTGTGGTCACCGTAGACAAGTGTGTGGCTGTGTCAGAGATCAAGTCACCCATTCTCGCCATTGAAGTGATGTTTGCAATATACTATGTGTTGAACGTCGCCTATCCAGTTGAGGCTGGCTCCACACTCGAGTTCATGCAAAAGTATGTATATATGTGTTATAAGTATTTCTGTTTGGGGTTTAACATCTTTGAAATGACATCTGCATTGTCACTTCCTAGCCAGGCGCTCTGCATTATTACGACAGGGCAAGGACTGGTGTGCTCAGTGTCAGGATAATGTGACTGAGTGGGATACTAGGTCATGGTGCCAGCGGCCTTGTTTCCCAGTGGGACAGCACTATAAAGTTGCCATGAGTGCGCACTGTCACAAGTCTGTACCCATCCTGATATGACCTTAGGTGTTGCTAGGACGTAAAACAGCAACAAACAAACCATTCCTTTATGATGTGTTTGAATGGTTTTAAATTGTTAATATGCTAGGTAAAATAATATGTTAGTAGCCTGCCATGATCTCTCAGGCAAGGAGCCACATACACGTGCATTGATAGAGTGATTGCATCACCTAGATAGCATAATGTTTAAGATGCTAGCCATGGAATGGCAAGAAATGTGGCTTCGTCACAAGTCTGTACCCGTCTGATATGACCTTAGGTGTTGCTAGGATGTAAGACAGCAACAAACAAACCATTACTTTATGATGTGTTTGAATGGTTTAAAATTGTTAATATGCTAAGTACAATAATATGTTAGTAATAAACTACACTGTTTAAAAAATTTCTGTAAATTTACAGATATTATGTGGCAACAGAGTTACCACATAATATCTGTAAATTTACAGATTAAATCTGTAAATTTTACAGAAATGTTCTGTAACTTTACAGAAAGTTTCTGTGATTTTACAGATAATTCTGTAAACGTTATCAGAGAATATCTGTTAATTTACAGCCATTTTACATAAATACACAGACATGTCTGTAAATGTTTACAGAGAATATCTTTAAATTTACAAACATTTTAGGTAAATATACAGACATGTCTGTAAATGTTTTCAGAGAATATCTTTAAATTTACTAACATTTTATGGAAATATACAGACATTTCTGTAAACATTATCAGAGAATATCTGTTAATTTACAGCCATTTTACATAAATATACAGAGATGTCTGTAAATGTTTTCAGAGAATATCTTTAAATTTACAAACATGTTATGTAAATATCCAGACACTGCATGTGAATCTGGAAATATTTTCTGTAATTCTACATATATAACACCAACAATAAATTTAATAAACAATTGATTTATTATGAATCTTGACTAGAACACACATATGGGTCGTTCTCAGAAGCTGTGTACCACTTGAGGTAGTCTACTAGAAATGCATATTTCAAAGAAACCCTTTATTGGAGTGTCAATATTTAGATTTCATCAGTTAGCCAAATAATGTGGGAGATAGTTTAGATCAAAAGTAAATGTTAATATTGTGTATTATGTATCTTATTGGGATGGATGTAGCTAAATACATAGAAAATTACATCACTAATTTGTGACATTGTCAACAGCATTGAAAATAAAGTGTCACAAACTTAATGAAAACCTCTGAACAACAGCTCATTTCACTTCAAATGGTCATATACAATGTCTTCATTAAGTTGAAGACATTTATTTCTAAAAAAAAATTTTAAATGATGAAATAGTTAACATTTTCTGGAGTCATTAACATCGTAACATTTCGTTTCCACTTGCAAATACTATGAAACTCTGTATCAAACACTGAGTACAGATACAGTACAGGAATTATTTTCACCATTTGACACTATGCATGGACCCAGTTATGGTATAGTAAAAGATAAATCCTGAAATTGCCCCTAAACATTGGAAATTTGAGCCGAACATTTGTGTAAAATTGTTTGTTTCCACTTTGTTACTCTGCTAATCCGTTACTCTGCTAATATTTTCTTGCTTTTCTCTTTAATATTCACAAATAAGACAAAACCATAGCAATGAGGTTTCAAATTATTATTACTACTGTTTATAAAGCAAGTGACATGTGAAATGTCCTAAAAATGTCAAGTTGTGTGTGGAAAATATTTGATTTTGGAGTCAGATTGGTTTCCATCTATACTGCTATTTATTGGGTGTGAGCATCATTTGACCTACTTAAAATGCCAGAATATGTTATTTTCATTATTCAGATGCAAAAGGACATACACATTGAGGAAACTTGCTTATAGGACTTTGGCAGCATTTTGATTTTCTGGTACTGATGTCACACTATTGGTACAGAACTTCTGAGAACGACCCATATACAATCCTGCAAAAATATATCACATTACAGTATTATAATAATTATGTACAGTAATGCATTGCATTTAACAAATCAATCAAATTTAAAACTTGTCAAATATCTGTTAAAAGAATATTACTTGAGATCATGGCAGGCTACTAACATTATTTTACCTAGCATATTAACAATTTAAAACCATTCAAACACATCATAAAGGAATGGTTTGTTTGTTGCTATTTTACGTCTTAGCAACACCTAAGGTCATATCAGGATGGGTACAGACTTGTGACAGTGAGCACTCATGGCAACTTTATAGTGCTGTCCCACTGGGAATAAGGCCGCTGGCACCATGACCTAGTATCCCACTCAGTCACATTATCCTGACACTGAGCACACCAGTCCTTGCCCTGTCATAATAATGCCGAGCGCCTTGCTAGGAAGTGACAAGTATCAATTTTTAAGTCATTGGTTTGACTCGACCAGGGTTCAAACCCACGACCCCACAATCTACCAGCATGGGAGACAGGCGCTCTAACTCATTTGGCCATCCCGCCTGGTCTAGAGGAATGGTTACTTACAGAGTCAAGTGGACAGAAATGTTCAGTCACAAGATTAATAACAAATTAGCACACTTTTTTCGACTAGAACACATACAATCATGCAAAAATGTCATGCTACAATCCAACTTTTCGCCGCTACCCGGGAAATTCCCGGCTACCACCGTTTCGGCTCACTGTCACCGAATACCACCGACTCCTGCATATAGGCCCTGCACAGTAGGCCTACTTGGTTGGGGGGGCTAATGAGGTCATGAGATTGGCCTAGTTGGTTAATGGCCTCCCTGAATAATGGGTGTTTCAAAGTGAGTGTCTAAAGGGGTGAGTTTATAAATTCACTTATTTATTTATGCATTCATATATATTCATGTTTATATATATTCAAATATCTTCAGATATATTCATATATGTTCATATAGATTGATATGTATTCATATATATTCATATATATTCGTATATATTCATATATATTCATACATACATATGAGCCTGTCTCAAAAGGTGCTAACTCTTCGTTTTTTTGTCCATAGTAATGATTGACACAAAACAGCACAGAAATGGTTAAACTTAAAACACACGGACATTTGCTTCAAATCAATATGTATTCTATTGGGATTATGAAACACCATGTAAAAAAACAAATCAGTTTATCCTGAGCAAATGCATAAGTAGATAGTGTGTTGGTCGTTACTATGGACAAAGTTTTGTCCCATATTGCTGAGCACCTTTTGATATATATATATATATTACACAGTTTAGCCTCTCTAACTGACCACCTCCACAGATCAACGACTTCCTTATGTCCATTGCTTTATTTGGGTCCCAAACGACCGCCCATACAATACCATTGGTCGTAATGCGAAGCATTGCGTTTGATGCGAGGAGAGGAAGAGACCCTCCCCCGCCCGCTGCTTTCTCACCTCGGCAGACGGCGCGGCGCGCCGCCACCTCCCCCGCCCTCCGCGTCGCGCAGCCTCGCGCCTCACCCGACGCCGCTGCTCGCCACCTCTCGCCCTCCCCCGGGCCGACAGCTTTCCCACCTCACCTGCTGTCGCCCGTCCCTCCTCCCTTATAAGGTCGCCCGCCGGCCTCCCTCAGGCACTCGCCCTCCTGCCGTCTCCCAGCTCTCTGCTTTCTTCATTTTGGCATCACCCTCGGACCGCTGCACCACCTCACCATGCCTCGAGGAAAAGGACGCGGACGGAAGGGCTCCCGGGCCGCCCCCCGCACCCCGGGGCCATCTTCGACGCCAGGACGGGGGAGTCCCCGGCCTCCGCTCCGGCGTCCCCCGCGGCGCCCTCGGACCGCACCTCGGGCGCCGAGATCTCAGCAGTACTGCAGGCACTTCAGCAGATCCGGCTTGACCAGCGCCAGACTGCGGCAGACCTCCACGCCCGGATCGACGCCCTGGAGACCGGGGATGCCTGCCCCGCACCGGAGGTGCCCTCCCCTGCCCCGAGACACATGGCCGCCCGCCCCGCCGCGGGCGCCCTACCACCTCGGGCACGTACCACGGCCACAGCCCGGCCCCCGCCCCCGCCTCAGGCGACCCTGCCCGGCGCGGCTCACCCGGAATACGAGAGGTACCGCCACCTCGCCACCCAAGCACCGCCCACCGCGTCGGCGGCCTACCAGGAGGAACCGACCCGCCACAGCCCCGCCTCCGCGGCCGACGCCGTCCGGGACATCTTGGCCTCCGCCGAGGCGCGACACTCCGTCAGGCGCCAAGGTATCCCGGTCGATTATATATTCCCCTCCGACCTCGTAGAGCGAGGGCCTGAGAGGAAGCCGGTGAAGAGGGGGGAGGCAACAAAGGACGAATACACCCTCGCCCTTCTCACACCTCATCGACCATCCCGACTTCCCCCGCCCACTCCGCCCAGGGACTTCCACCACCACCACCTCGCAGTCTGCCGGGATAACCTCATCTACCCGTGGGCGACCTGTCCGCCGGTACTCGGAGACCGTGTTTACATGGATCGCGGACGGAAGGCTCCCCCACGGGTGGCATGACCCGGTAGCACTTAACCTCCTCAGAGTAGAGTGCATCGCCATGTCCGCCCAAGCCACCACCCAAGCCCGCCCACTCGACCCTCCGAGGCCCCGTCCAAGCCGACGCCCGAGTCACCTACGACAGGCACACTCACGGGGCCCCCTGCCCGGCCTGGAACCGGGACCCGCGCCGTCTGCTTTCTCACCTCGGCAGACGGCACGGCGCGCCGCCACCTCCCCCGCCCTCCGCGTCGCGCAGCCTCGCGCCTCACCCGACGCCGCTGCTCGCCACCTCTCGCCCTCCCCCGGGCCGACAGCTTTCCCACCTCACCTGCTGTCGCCTGTCCCTCCTCCCTTATAAGGTCGCCCGCCGGCCTCCCTCAGGCACTCGCCCTCCTGCCGTCTCCCAGCTCTCTGCTTTCTTCACCACCCACCCACCCTACACTTCTCTCCCAGCGGTGGAGGGCTCCTCGGCACCCCCTCACAGAACACCTACTGACTTTTACTCTGCCTGAACTTTATTACTTATTTTATCATCTACTTTCTTCACTGCTCCTCCTTATTGCTTTATTTCATTACTCCGCTCCTCATGAGCTTCCTTACATTACCAGATTATTCCTTATTTACTTATGTTTGTCCTCTTGTTACTCTCTGTATGCTCTGTCTGAGGCGTAAATAAAGACGCCTTATTTCCACCCCCGCCTCCTCTCTTCCTTTTCGCGCATCATAAAGATTTTTTTTAGACCTCCCTAAACCTCCCACCGATGTTTTACTATACATCTATATATAATTATGTGACACTCTAATAATTAAATGTGGATTGTTATGACTATGCATATACAAATATAAAGTCGAATCAAATCAATGACTTACAAATTGTGTTGTTTTTTGGGATCATTTCTTGGTGTCATTTCGGAAGAAGGAGCGGGACATAGCTCAGGCGGTAGCTTGTCCACCTTTGAAGGTGTGGGTCATCCTATCAATCCTGCTCAGTGGACACATTTACAGTTTGTCTATTTTCCGTTCCAACCAGTGGTCCACAGCTGGTTGATCAAAGGCTGTGCTATGCACTGTCCTGTCTGTGGGAAACTGCATATAAAAGACCCCTTGCCTCTTATCAGAAAGAGTAGCCTATGTGGCGATAGCAGATTTCTTCTAAAGAAATATGTCAGAATGACCATATGTTCGATGTCCAATAGCCGATGATAAAAATCAATGTGCTGTAGAGGCATCATTAAATAAAACAAACTTTCCTTCTTGGTTTTTTTCAGAAGAAGAACATGTGGAGCCAGATCTTCATCTCACTTCTCACATGGACCTTGGTGAATGGGGCCTTCTGCAGGCAGCCCAAGTTGCAAGCTGCCAAGTTAACGCAGCCCCTCAAAAATAACTTAATACCACCAGGCACTCATCTCGAAACCCAATGCATGTCCGGCTACAGCACCACTGGACCTCAGACAATTATATGTCAGCAGGATGGCAGCTGGACCATGCTGAACTGCAAACCGATAAACACATGTCCCCCCCGAAAGGTCCCCGACAATGGGATGATCAGACAACACCGGATCAGTGACGCGCTCATAGAGGAGTACACCTGTCAAACAGGGTATACCTACCAAGGAATAGCTAAGGTGGAATGCCTAGGGGGTAGGTGGAGTTCCGACGAGGGGCGTTGCGTTAGAACGCTAACTTGCACATCGCCTACATGGGGACTCGAACACGGATCACTGACCATCTCGCAGCACGTTGGTGTGCAAAGGATGACGGCCCACTGTGACGACGGGTTTCGTTATAACGGAACGGCGGAACGGGAATGCATTGGACAGAACCAGTGGAGTGGAACGGCAGGGTTTTGTCTCGCAGTGACGTTTCAAGGGGCGGGATTCCCGACAGAGTCCGGCTCCCCGTTGACAACGAGCAGCGGACATGTTGTCTCTCACGGCGTTCCGGTGCACCGTCTCAGTGTTTGGTACTGTATTATGATTGGCTTTGTGGTGGTAGTGCCTGTCTGCCGTGGACTCACCATACATATATAAGAAAATCAGCAAATACATCCCAAAAAGGACAACCCTTTAAGTTAGTTATTCGTGATGACTGTGTATGGGTGAAGTTGCTAAGGACGCTGTCATAGAAGAACCTAGTTTACCACAACAATGGATTCACCATATTTAGAAAACATTTAACACGGACATTGAGTTGTCACAACTGGTTCTATCATCAGGCAAGGGGAAGGACAGTGTTATCTGTGCGTGTGCTAGGGAAATATGGAGGTTCGCTGCAGAAAATACATGCAACATTTTTTTGTTAGTTTTTTTGTGACAAGTTTTTTTATTCTGCCCATAACGTATAAGCTCCTGTGAGGGTGCTTGTTTTCAACACTGGACCACTGTGATACTAGATTGGTCTGGTCCCGCACTCAGGATATGATATTTTTCAACTCAACGGTAGCGGGGAAATATGAAGACATATACAAAGAATAAATGTTGCTTCTTAGATTGTGAAATTGGGGATGTTGGCCCGGCTAACATCTGTAATTCGCCAATGAGACGCCACGTGGATCATATCAGTTTTGATAAGCTGAGGTGATTTGCCAGACCAAGAAGAACCTTGATGTGACATTTCATCGGGATCTGACCATTATTAAAAAAGAGCTACAGTTTTTGTATATCCGTTTTGATAAGCTGGGGTGATTTGGTATAAGAAGAACCTCGATGTCAAGTTTGATCAGGATCAAACCATTAATAAAGAAACTGCAGTTGTAGCCATGATTGTATTACAGTTGCCATGGAAACCAACATTTTTCTGTGATCTAATTTTTTTATACCAGCTTTGATAAGCTGGGGTGATTTGGTATACGAAGAAGAACCCCGGTGTGAAGTTTGATCAGGATAGGATCATTAATAAAGAAACTACAAGGAAATGTTGTTATAATTAGTCTATTTAACAGCCCTAAATAAGGCACTTCTCTAGTGCATTAGCTAATACAAAAAATCTTAAATTCAACAAACTTCAAATTCACATATCTCATTCAATTTTTGGAATATCTTAAAAATTCAAAAAGCATATTGCTTTTGATTCATTGGAGCTTCCAATGAAATTATAATTTGAATGTTTGGAATAATTTGAAAATTTTACTGGGGTACCTAGCCAAGTCAATAAATTCATTCAAGAATATATTAGAAAAAGCATGGGCTGATGATCCAGGGAAATTTGACCCCTTATTCACCACATGCTACTAATTATTCCTTGTGTTGCTTATTAATTTATTTACTTGCACTCAAGTAGGCACATGCATAACAATTTACAATACTTTTTTTCCTTATCTGACTGGTCTAGAATTAAAGAGCTTAATTTACAGATAAAGACACTTCTTAGTTTAAAAAAATGTATTCACTATAGACAAAGTTATTGCGATTTGAAGTTGTCAATAATGATGGGTTTTTGTACTGTTATTGTTAAGACTTAAGCAAAAATGAGAGACAAATTCACACTTCCTGTCTATCATTCGCTATTTCGCTACTAATAACAAACTCAACCTGATCAATGCATTGTCAATGGCAGTGAGCAATCTCACTAAGGTTTTGCATTGGACGTACCGGCAAACTCAAGGTATTGTCAATCATCAATGGTAGATATAGTGTGTAGAGTAAACAACCCCACATGCTCCTTCCTAAGTTCCTTGTGTGCTGGTGAGTGATAATAGGGGATTCTATCAGTTCACTCAACTCAACAGCGGTTTTAGAGTGATTTACACATTAGAAATCACACACACACATCAACAGCAAAAGCCCCCCCCCCACCCCCATCCACATTTGACAAACAACTATTATAACTCAATGACTCGAAACCCACCACCACTACTCGAGACCCATTGCCACCACTGAATAACTACATCTTCAACCAGCAATGCACACAATTTCATATTGAAAGACTAACCGTTATTAAAACCAAATCTAACTGATATACAAACACAGCATATGATTTGACCACTAGTGTAAATTATTGCACACTCTATCTTGATGCATATGCCTTGCACTATGTTGACTACCTATGCTGTACACTATGCAGCATAGGCTGCTCCACCACTTTCTTTTTATGTTCAGAATGGGTTGCGCTGCACGCAGCGCAACGCATTCCACTTCCACTATGTACAGACCAAATGCGATCACTCCAACGGCTGGAAGACCAGTGCCCCGGCGCTGACAAAATAAGTATTCAGATGAATAAAATATTTTATCAAAAAAAAAAAAAAAGTATATGAGTGCTAATATACCATAAATGAGTGGTACTTAGCCTGTGTTAGCTGATACAAAGTGTAGCATGGCACATGTGTTAGAATTAGTAGGGGTTTACATGTGACAAGTCAGAGAGTTGGGCACACTGGAGTATTCTACATCAGATACCAAATAATACAGCACTGTGGAACAAAAGCTGGGGCGATGCAGTGTGAATGTGCCAAGCTTTAGACTAGGTGGCAGCACTACTTAATACCTTGGCATCTTCACTGCAGAGTAGCATGGAGGAACATGTACACTGGTCCCAGATGGCAGACAAAGCAGATACAGATAATATGTTTAAATATGTGCCCGATTACAGATAAACTGTGTACGGCAGGTTTACAGAGAATATATATATATTTTTAAGTATAATATATGTACATGTACAGAATTTGCTAACAGTGTACATTCAACTATGTGCAACTACGTTCAACTACATTAGCCTCCACTACGTTCAACTACATCTACTAACGTGTATGTGACCGGGCCTTTCCTGTCTTACCATGCGTTAACTGGACTCCCAGTGGTTCCCTCAACTTTCGTGTTACCAGACCCTCATTTTATTTCCTTGTTATTCATTGTCTGGTCACTGATACATACACATTAAAGATGCATAGTTCGATGGTTTGAGTTTCAGTAATTTTATGGAATAAATATATTAGTTTCATTGTTATAATCTACTCTACTTTAGGTTGAAGTAATTTTTATTTTAATTGGCTACCCTTGGAGATATTTGAAGTAAATATATGCCAAATTAATTCCGTCAAGCATGTAGAAATTCTGATGCCATAGGCTTCAGGAGTAACAGGTTCTATGAAATTGACTTAGTAACCCCTTTTATGCAATATCAGGTCATGGTGCTGGCAGCCTGGTCTCCCAGTGGGGTAGCACTATAAAGTTACCATGAGTGTGCACAGTCAGAAGTCGGTA
Source organism: Branchipolynoe longqiensis (assembly GCA_030323885.1). Taxonomy (NCBI): domain Eukaryota; kingdom Metazoa; phylum Annelida; class Polychaeta; order Phyllodocida; family Polynoidae; genus Branchipolynoe; species Branchipolynoe longqiensis. The sequence goes on from CM059187.1 coordinate 78,411,460, forward strand.
CCCGTCCTGATATGATCTTAGATGTTGCCAGGACAAAAAACTCCAACAACCAACCAACCAACCGAACCCTGAGAGTTAGTAGGACAAGGTGGCGGCCCGCCGTTCTGTATTCCCGTCACGTGCCCGCCCAGATCGAACCCCTAAGGGTTATTTACAGGTGCCCACAGTGCGCGCATTAAGTACCAGCGTTTGGCGGCAGGTGGCGCGGGCCGATCAAGAACCGCCCTATGTAATAAACGACGGAGCCCTTTAGGCGAATTACCGTAAATGCATGATTCATGGACAGGGCGATTTCATTAGGAATAATGCACCGGAAGTCGGTGACGGACAGACATGCGCCGGACAGACATGCAACGGAGAGATTCTGGCAGCGCCTGGTGGAATAGGGAAGGTTGGATGCAGATACAGAGGAGGGCGGTGATGAGACGGCATCCGTTAGTTTCATATGGGCCATTACAGTGTGTAATTGCGCTATATAATAGTACGTTATAAATAATGGTACTCACTTATATCCTAAATGTGGGGGAGGGGGAGGAAGGAGGGTGGAGAGTGGAGGCTGGAGGGGGAAGGAAGGTGGGTGGAGAGTGGAAGGTGGAGCGGAGGAAGGAGGATGGAGGGTAGAGAATGGAGGGTGGAGGGGAGGAAGGAAGGTGGAGGGTGGAGGGGTGGGTGATTAATCCCTTGGGATCACAACTGCCTTCCACTGGAGTGCTGCGGGTAATTATTGTCCACGTGACCTCGGCCCACTAGGGGTCAAGGGTCGCCTGGACGGTCAGTAGAGGGCGGGGAGCAGGCCATGGTTGGGGATGTGGAAGGAGGAGCGGGTCGTGGTGTGGGAGAGAGGTGGAGCAGGAGAGGGAGGGGGAGAGAGAGGAGGGAAAGGGGAGAGGGAGAGAGAGGAGGGGAAAGGGGAGAGGGTGGGGGTGGGAAAAGGAAAAGGGGTGAGGGAGAAGGGACAGCGGGTAGTGTTGGGAAGGGGGAGTGGAAGGGGGGGCTGAGGGGGCCAGGGGGGAAGTGAAAGGGGAGAGCAGGTGGTGATTGGGGAAGGGTAAACGAGAGGGAGGGGAGGGGGAAGGCAGATGGGGAGGGACGGGGAGGGGGAAGGGGTGAGGGAAGGGGGAAGAGGTGAGGGGAAAATCGCGAGGGGGGAGGAGCGAGTCGTGGTGGGAGAGGGTGGAGGGGGAGGGGGGAGGGGGAGGGTGGAGGGGGAGGGGGGAGGGGGAGGTCAAACAAACAATAGCGGGCTCCCACTTTACCTGCTGGGACATGCGCACTCCTGGATGGGGCTTGTCAACCCTGGAACCTCCAGTACCCACTGCACACACACACCCCGCCCCACTACCCGCCCTCAGCACACCGCAGCCTGGCCAGTCCGTCACGTGATTAGACCGCACGGACCGCGTGTTTGGGGAGGAAGATGTGGTGTGAGTTTGGACTGCATGAGGAGGGAGTTAGAGTGGAGGTGGGGGTGTTGTTGGGGGTGGATGTGGGTGTGGGTGTGGGGGCGGAGGCGTAGTGGAAGTGGAGAGTTGGGCGCAGTCACTTGCTATCTGGACTGCACTTCGTCCACACCTCTCTCCATCTCCTCTCTGCTGGCCATGCTCCTCCTTGATTATGTCTGAAAAGAGTTCCAGGAGGGGGAGCCCGCCAGCATTTCACTTTCTACTCTTTCTCTGTCCGTGTCTTTGGCTCGCCGGCTGGTCACCATAGAACAAATAGACACGGTCCTTTGACTCTTTCCTATACTCTACCCTATTTAGTTCTCCCAGGCTTACTTCTCCCCTTGATCTAGGGAGTTGTTTGCATGGGTGGGGCCCTTTACCTTATCATTTCTCTCGCGCTTTGTTCTTGTTGCTGGAACTGCTGGACCCACCTTTACCCATCCTTGTCGACTGGATGCGAGTGCTGTGCTACTGCCGGACCGGAGTGATTCGGGGCCACCCCAACGATTCATAGTTTAATTGTAGTAAAGACATTCCCAGCTTCTACAACAGTCCCATCAGAAGATTAATCTTCAACCAAAGATTGGACCGATTTATCGGTGCCTCTCTATATTGCTGCAGTTCTGCAGCGGTAACCATCATAAGGTTACAAACCCCCTAGCAGTCAAGATTTGGGCGGGTGCAGTGGGTGAGGGGGCGGGGGGAGTCAGTCGGGGATGAGGGGAGGCTGGGTAGGCCATCACACCCTCCTTACAATCCAGCACCTTGTTTATCTATTGGGGTTTTATGGGCTACTAACAGTAAAGTTTAATGCAGCTACCGGCTTATTGACACCGCACACTCGTAATCCCACTGAGAAACCCGACCGGCCACTGGAACCATGGTATCCCGATACCCCACACAGTCACAGTATCCTCATGCTGAGCAAACCAGCCCTTGCCTTATTCCCCTAGCAATCCGGGCTTGAGTGCCTCTCTAGGCACACACCAGCTAGCGACAAGTGGTAATTTTGTAAGTGATTGACTTGACCCTGTTTGGGTTCGAACCCACGACCTATCTCGCCAGTCAGTCGGTGGTCTTCCCGATTCGTCTATCACTTCCGGTGTACAGGACCCCGTGCGTGACCAAAGGAAGACCCCCTGTCCAGATGGCAATGCTGTGAGATGAGGCGGAGGGCGAAGGGGTGAGGGGCACACACACACACACACACACAGACGCACATGCCCACACACACGATCACACATGCGCACACATACACCCACAAACATGCACATACACCACCCACGCGCCCACTCACACACACACGCACATGCGCACACACCCATACACACCCACACCTACTTACACACTCACACACCAGACACACCCACACCCACGCACACGCACACCCCCACACACACACTCACACATACCCAAGCACAAAATCAAGCACCCACACGCGCACACCCGTACACCCACTTACACCCACACACGCACACACGCACACATCCACACCAACACCAACACACGCACACATTCATACACCCACACACACCCACACACACACGCACCCACAAACGCACACCCACACCACCAATTTTGTAACTTTTTGGTTTGACTCGACCGGGAATCGAACACCCGACCTTCTGCAGTGGGAACCTGCGCTCTACCGATTCGGCCCTCGCGTCCGGTACGGTTTTACGTCCTAGTACCATATGAGGGCATATCGGGATGAGTACTACTGACGTTTGAGGTCGCATCCGGAATGGGATTGGCTAACTGGGTAGAACACTCGCTTCCTGTGTGGGGAGATCGCGGGATCAATACCCAGCCGAGTCAAACCAAAAACTTACTCAAATTGATACTGCCACTCCCTTGTCTCACGCACTTGGCTTAGCTAGTAGGATAAGGCAAGGACTAGTTGGCACAGGATCAGGATAATGTGACTGAGTGGATAGTAGTTCATAGTGCCACTGGCTCGGTCTCTCAATGGGGCAGCACTACGAAGTCACAACGAGCGAGTACTGTCAGTATCTATTCCAATGTGACAATTTATTTAGGGCCATTATTTATTCTGCTGAATGATTCTTTGTTTTTCACTTCTAAAGCCCTGGAATTCCATAGATAGGTATATATATATTTAAATTATCTGTGTGCATATATATATATATATATATATATATATATGCACACAGATAATTTAAATAACATGATGCAATGATAAAGTATCTAACAATAGTTAGAGATTTTAATGCCATTGGAAATGACAACAATTACAATTTAAGTCATAATAGCAATATGTACTCATATGTAGGGGTGTTGCTGGGACGTAAAACTCCAGTAATCAGACAAGGCTTGTGGGGCAGGTGGTAGCAGACGACAATTGGGACCGCCCCTGCTGGACTGGTGTCGTCTGCTCAGTATTCAGTGCCAAGTTCCCGCGCTGATGAACGCTGCCTGTGTCCGGGTACCAGTGGTTAGCACACCATGAAGCCGCATCACCAAAAATTCACGCACACAACAAACTCAATAATATTAATTGCCTCAGTCATTTCATAAACGATAGGACGGGCGATAGACCATGAAGCCGCCAGAACGAAAGTAAAAGTGAGCTAATATGTGATATTTTGTTTGATTGTTGATTAAGTTGATTAAGCAGGGGAAATTTCAATTGTAGACAATTAGTCTTCCTCATTCCACAGCTCCTCGCCCTATCCAAGTAATATCAAGCGCCAGGCTAGGTAGTAACTAGATACAAGATTCACCCGGTACTGCTGCAGTAGGGGTGCAAACCAACCCTATGTAAAAGCTGTCGAAAAAACGGGTCAATGAATTGAGAGCCTAATTTCACAATCTAAGAAGCAACATTTATTCTTTACATATGTCTTATTGATAGCCCGCTACCTTTGAGTTGAAAAATATAATATAATATCTAGTTTAATGCAATTTAAAAGTGAAATCGACGGCGTTCTGCGGCCGCCATCTTGTCTTTTTGCATCCTCTCCCAATTCACCAACTCTGTGCCTATATGGGTAGCCATTTGATACTGGAGCCACAGTTTCTAGGTCATGTTCCATACTAAAGCTATTTTCGCCCGTATTTAGACTACGTTGTCATTTACCTGTGTACTACAAGTACCGGGTGAATCTTTTATCTAGGTAGTAACAAGTATAACATTTTAAGTCAGTAGTAGGGGGGAGAGGGAGTGGGAGGCGGAATGCAGAGGGGGAGTGGGAGGGGTTTGTCTCGATCGGGATTCAAACCAATGGGTTTGGATCTCATGACCTACCAAAACGGGAGGCGGATGCTCAACTCATTCTGCCATCCTGCTTGGTCAATCAATATCATGGAGATTTATATTTTAATGCTATTTATAGTGTGGGAAGATACAGTGACCTTCGACGGTCAAATGCCACATAAGCAAGTAGGCACGGGCAGGTTGATGACGTCAGGGAGCCTAGATGGGCTAATGGTTGGGACATTAGCCTCAGAATGGCAGAAGTGTGGGCTTGAGTCTCTCTCTAGGCAAAATTCCCTCTGTTTGCACATGTTCGCTACAATTGGTGCCGTGACCAGGATATTGCACAAGCTATGCACTGCATAGCGTTGAACCTTCTCTGGATATTTGTAATTGTAAGTACAGCTTACAAGTCCAGGGTAAGGAGTCTAGTGAGGTGCACTGACCTCCTCAGATGAAATGTCTCAAACACAGGTGCACTTGGGGAAGTTGATCGCATCAGGGAGCTTAGGTAGACTAGTGGTTAGGACACTAACCCCGGAATGGCAATAGTGTGGGCTCGATTCTAACTCTATGTGCAATGCTTCCCTTTGGCAAGCCCACGATTGGTCGCAAGGGTATATATAATTGTGTTTGATTTGGCGAGAACGATATGTCACCAGCCCCATCTGCTGTGCTTTTAGACCTTGCCCTGGATGGATGAGTCCACTGTCTGCTAACCCGATTGGCCAGTTGGCTTTCACACCTTTCCCCCCACCTTCGCTCCTACTTGCTACTGTCTCCTGACTTATCAGTGAGCTGAGAATGTAACACTTTTTCTGCCCACCCGCCCTTCTAGTATATATATGTTAATATGTTATTTTCTATATGACTGGGTCCTTACACTTTCGCAAGCCTTAAAATTGCATAGGCCGATGGTTTTGAGGTTCTGTAATTTTTCTGAGATAAATATATGAAATTGATTATTATATTCTACCTTACTTCAGATTTAAGTAACTTTTATTTTAAAGTTTGGGCAAGCATGCCAAAACTCTGACACTATATGCGTATGCAGAAACAGGTTTTTATTAAATTGACTCAATATCCCCTTCTATGCGGAAATAGATGCTTAATAAGTGCACCAGTGTCTAAGTTAGATATGTAGAATCAAATCTGGATAAGTGTTCTGGTTTTGAAAATGTTGATGCTTCATCAGACTATGCAACTTTAAGTAATCTCTTTTAACCGGAACTTCCTAGCAAGGACATTTAATTTTTTTTTGGGTACATTAGTTCTTTAAGCAGAGGAAATTTCAGTCATAGACGACTGGTCTTCCTCATTCCACTGCTCCTTGCCCTATCCTAGTAATGCAGAGTGTCTGGCTAGGAAGCGACAAGTATCAATTTTTAAGTCATCGGTTTGACTCGACCAGGATTCGAACCCACGATCTACCAACATGGGAGATGGACGCTCTAACTCATTCGCCATCCCGTCTGGTAGCATAATATATATAATGTCACTGGGTTAGTTAATCTAAGATAGTTAGTATCATTCATTATGTTGCTTTTGTTTAATTTAAAAAAAGGGTTAATCACCTGCTTACATTGATATTTACAGATTTCTCTGAAATGACAGCAAAGATTATATCAGATGCAATTTTGAAATGGCCAAATGAGTTAGAGCGTCCGTCTCCCATGTTGGTAGACTATGGTGGGGTTGTGGGTTCGAACCCTGGTCGAGTCAAACCAATGACGTAAAAATTTATACTCGTCGCTTCCTAGCCAGGCCCTCGGCATTATTAGGATAGGGCAAGGAGCAGTGGAATGAGGAAGACCAATCATGCTCGATTGAAATGTCCCTTGCTTAAACAACTAATGTACCCCAATATATATATATATATAATATAACAATAGTGATTGACAACGTTATTTATATAACACATTTAGCCTCCGCCTTTATCAAATGCTGCTCAACTTTCAAATCAGCTTCTATATAATCAAAGAACCCTCCTGTTTAATTCATTGGCTGCGCGCCGGTTCCCCGCCCTCTCAGCCTCGTTCTCATGTGGCCTACTTTACGGCGTCCAGTGATCGGGGTGCTTTCGGACCCGAGGAACGCCAAAGGGTTGAGGGGGAGCGCCATCTGTGACACGTTTTTTTATTCTGCTCATAACGTATAAGCTCCCGTGAGGGTGCTTGTTTTCAATGCTGGACAGCTGTGATACTGGATTGGTCTGGTCCCGTACTCAGGAGTCTTTACCTGATCTTTCTCGGGCCAACCTTTGCGGTTTTGGTGTTAGTAGTTTCTATATTAGTTGTTTTTAAATTTTCAAGTTTTTTCCTAACCTGTATATGATAACTTAGCCTACTATGTACATCTACACAGATGGGGGGGGTCTTCCTTCACCGCGAGAGGATCCCATCCCATTGTGGTTTGTTACAGCATCCTTTCACCATGCCCTGTCCTTAGATAGTACACCAGTGTGCCAGAACACCCCTGGACCCTTCAGGACTGTGACTAGGTGGGATGGCTGTGTTGTATGGTTAGCCATTTTGTATTTCAGGGTGATTTTGCAAAGAGTTTGCTGGCAATTTGAAGTGAGCGCATCGATTTACTACTGTCTCCTCCCGTAAACACACACATGTATATTTATGCATACACAACTCCATAAAGAAGGAGACAAGACAACGATTGGCGTCGTGCACTCTGGATGGACCTAAAGACCCACATATACAGTTAATCAAAGCATGATACACGACGAAGGAAGACAAGGGAGGCAGGGGTGGGAAATAAGCATTTCATTTTCAGCAATAGTAAAATGCTAATGTCAAGTATCAATGAAGCAATCAAGAAATATCATGAACAATGTGGTAAAATGTCAAGGGTATAAATGTGTAGACTAGCCAGATATCTGCGGCAAAGTCATGTATGAGAAAAGAAACGTCAAGTAGATGGAGAGAGCCCCGAAGACCCCTCTACCCTATAGAGAGAAAGAAGAAAAAGTAAGGGTGGGTGGGCGGAAAAGGAGAGACGTGGAGCTGGAGGAGGCAGGAGGCGGAGTGGCTTGAGGCAAGAGTGGGCCACGTTATAAGGAGGGGAGGAACCTCCGGGGGTTCGGGGGGGGGGGGGGGGGGGGAGAGTCGGGTGGCAGGAGGAAGAGGGGGGGGGGTGTCTTCCTTCGCCGCGAATCAAACGCAATGCAAGCATTACGACCAATGTGAAAATAATATGAAAATGGGGGCACCATTAGAGAAATGATATAGTCTGCTTTTAACTTGAAAGCATTTAATTGTTTGCGTTACATACTCTAGACTGGTTGCAATGTAGTGGAGGTGAGCTGCATGGTGAGTTAGTTAATTTAGGTTCATGGGTTGCTGTGATTTAAGTTTAGGAATGGGCGAGAATCAGATGTTGGCGGAGTATTCGTGGATGAATAGGGTAGCCTTGTGGCGTGCCCTCATGTTATTTCATTGTGGCGCCCCCTTGTGGCAGCCCCCCTGTCGCGCCCCCTTGTGTCAGCTCCTTGCGGCACCCCCTTGTGCCAGTTCCTTGTGCAGCTCCATGTGGTGCCCCATTGTGGCAGCTCCTCGTGGCGCCTCTTGTGGCATCTCATTGTGCAGCTCCTTATGGCGCCTCCTTGTGGCATATCCTTGTGCAGCTCCGTGTGGCGCCCCCTTGTGGCAGCTCCCTGTGGCGCCCCCTTGTGGCCGCTCCGTGTGGCGCCCCCTTATAGCAGCTCCCTGTGGCGCCCCCTTTGTGACAGCTCCTTGCGGCAGTTCCTTGTGGCGCCCCCTTGTGGCAGCTCATTGTACAGCTACTTGTGGCGCCTCCAGGTGGGTGCGCAGCAAGGAGCTCATTGTGCAGCTCATTATGGCGCCCCCTTGTGGCAACTCCTCGTGGCGCCTCTTGGGGCATCTCAATATGCAGCTCCTTATGGCGCCCCCTTGTGGCAACTCCTCGTGGCGCCTCTTGGGGCATCTCAATATGCAGCTCCTTATGGCGCCCCCTTGTGGCAACTCCTCGTGGCGCCTCTTTTGGCATCTCGATGTGCAGCTCCTTATAACGCCCCCTCCGTGCAGGAATTTACGGCTCAAGGTTCCGCCAATTGCCGCTCAGCGCTGCTGGTGCAACTAATTAGCATGGCAAGATGGCAGGTCAGTGAGTCACATGACAACATTTCTAATTTAAAACCACCTCCACAGTGAAGACAAGAGTGGCGTGACTGTCCGTGCGGGTTTATTTACAGCTACCGTTCACGTCTGTTCAGTGCAGGTTTGATCGCTTTGAATTAGTGCTAGTTAACTGTAACCCTGGACAAACGCCATGCGAATTGGCAGTAGTCGATGCTGCACCGCCACCCCTGCCACCACCCACCTACCGTATATGTCCCAGTTGACGCGCACTGCGTGAGTGCAGACACATGGATGCGGGTCTATTCAAAGTTAAAGAATTTCATTGATTTGTTTCTGTTGTGCCTCTGAAATAAAGTGGGATTGTCTTATTGTATGTGCATTCAGTCTGAATATGATCATACATTTTTTATTTGTTTTTATCGTGCCTCTGAAATAAAGTGGGATTGTCTTATTTTATGTGCATTCAGTCTGAATATGATCATAGATTTGTGCGTGCTTTCAATCGTGAAATGGTGGATGTGCTTCTATTGGGACATACACGGTACCTTCGCCACCACCCACCTACCCTGGCCCATTGGTGCATGTAGGAGGCATATTCAGGTACCATCCTTCCACTATGTACACATGGCAGGTTCAATACCGTACAAACTCGACATGTACATAGTCCTGGTGACAGCACCAGTGCCGTGTTACACGCAACAATTTGATATTACCACATTTTTATATTATTGCCCAGCATCGATTAACAAGCATCTCAGAACTGTGTTGTAATAGTGTGGTGGTCTGCACTAACCTCAGGCAAGCAGCCACATAGCACGACAGACAGACACGCGTGCAGAGGGTAATTGCATCACGGATCCTAGGTAGTGTAATGGTTAGCACGCCAGCCCCGGAATGGCAAGAAGTGCGGGTTCGAATCCTGCCCTATGCGCACTATTTCCCATTTTCGACACCCCCACAACATAGGCATATAGCATGGTGCAAATAAATGGATGGAGTGATTTTCAATTGGGTGAAACTGAAGGCTTATATGGACCTATAGACTATGTGGATGTGGTCTGTCTATGGCCCTACCGAGGTATAACCATGAATGTAGTTATTTCCTCTGCTGCCCTGTGTATGTGCAGTAAAGGGTTTAGCTACTCTGTGATACAGATACCCAATATGGTGCACAATGACACTTATCATTTCCCTGGTGCCAAATTTCCCACCTGAATTCAGTCTCCCCCCCCCCCTCCACACACAAATACATATCATATTATATACTCTTGTGTCTTTTCAGTGAATGAAGATGAAAATACATGACGGCTGAATCTTGCATTGACCTATATCCAACAATTACCAGAACATCATTTCCCCCTCCATAGCAATGCCTGTAGAAGAATTGCTTAGCACCTAGCCATAATGTTCTTGTCACATATATATTGCTTTTTATGTTGTATTTCTTTTATTAGATGAGCATAATCATATGCTGTTTGTGTCAATTACTGAGGGGGTGCTGGGAGACACAAGGCCGGGGTTGTCTTAGTTATACACGCTCTGCTCTGATGTGCTCTGATCTGCTTTGGTTTGCTCTGATGTGCTCTGATTTGCTCAGATCTGGTTGGATCAGTTCGGATCTGCTCGGAACCGTGTAGGGTTTGTCAGATTTACCCGGATCTGCTTGGAACTGCTCCGACTGGGTCAGATCTACTCGGAGCCGCTAGGATCTGCTCGAAACAATTCCGATTGGTCAAATCTGCTCAGAGACACTTAGAGCCGTTCGGAGCAGCTCAATAGTGCACGCAGCCGCTCGGAGCCACTCGGAGCTGCCCAGAGCCGCTCGGAGCCATTCAGAGCCATTCGGAGCTGCCCAGAGCCGCTCGAAGCTGCTCGGTGCTGCTCGGTTTTGCCGCGCAGCAATGAACTGTGCCCGTCTGGAGATTAACCGAGCGCGGGAGCCGAGGCACGCAGGCACCTCGGACTCGTAGACCTACCGGGCGAGTCCCTCATAGTCCCGTAACTTGCGCCACACACACCACTGGCACTTCGACACCACATCCCGCGATGTCTGCACCTCCCCGCTCGGGCTCCCCGCGCCACCTGCTGCCCCTTTTGTCTTATGTTCTCGTCTCCATCCTTTGGTTCATCTCATTCTATTCTGCACGCCCACCGTCCCTCATTTCCTCCTCCCCCTCCTTATCCTATCCACCATCTCTTCTTCATTGTCATATTCTGCTTATCTTGTCATTGTACTTTACCCTGTAACGCCCTCATATCCTTCCCTTCCCTTCTCTTCTTTCTCCCTCTCCTGACTCCTTTGATTATCTCGATGCTAATCATTCTCGTCCTTCTCTTTCTCTTCCTGCTGCTTCCTACAGCCTCCCTTCTTCTCCTCCATCTCTTCTATGTTCTCCTTCTCCTCCCTTCTCCTTATTCTCCTTCTCTTCCTTCTCATTCTCCTTCTCCTTCTCTTCCATCTCCTTCTCCTACTCTTCCTTCTTCTACCCATCCTTTTCCTCCTTCGCCTCCTTCTCCTTCTCCCCCACCTTCTCCTTCTCTTCCTCCCCCTGCTGTTCATTCTCCTTCTCCTTTTCCTTCTCCTCCTCCCCCTTCTTCTCATTCTCCTTCTCCTCCTTCTTCTCCTCCTCCTTCTCCGCATTCTCCACCTTATTATTCTGTTCTTCATTCTCCTTCTCCTCCTTCTTTTCCTCCCCCTTCTCTGCATTCTCCACCTTATTATTCTGTTCTTCATTCTCCTTCTTCTCCTTCTTCAGATTCTCCTCCTTCTCCGCCTTCTCCTCTTCCTTCCCCGCCTTCTCCTCCTCCTTCCCCTTCACCACCGCCTCCTCGACTTGCTGCCATGTTATATAGATACGTATATTAGTTTGGTCATTAGTAATCAACTTTACCTAAGCTTGAAGTAACTTTTATAATAAAGGGTTAACTTCGGGGTTATCTAAAGTGAAAACATGCTAAATTAATTAATTAATTTAAGTCCCTACCAGTCTTTTTTTTCTTCTTCTATTTTTGGGTACATTAGTTGATGAAGCAGGGGAAATGTCAGTCGCAGATGACTGGTCTTCCTCATCCCACTGCTCCTTGCCCTATCCTAGTAATGCGGAGTGTCTGGCTAGGAAGCGACAAGTATCAATTTTTAATTCATTGGTTTGACTCAACCAGGATTCGAGTCCACGATCCCACGATCTACCAACACGGGAGACGGACGCTCTAACTCATTCGGCCATCCCGTCTGGTTATTTCTTAGACTCATTTTCAAGAATAGCAGCAAAGCATACAGCCAGCAAAGTGTGACATCTCGCTAATAGCTACGCCAAAATGCACGTTGGATATGCATGATCAAACCTAGCCAAGTTCATTGGTTCAGGAAATTTGATGTTTTCATCCGATTATGCAAGTTTAGCACATGCGCAGTCCGGGTCTTATCCCGTTATACTCCATTGCAGATGTGGTCAATACCAGGCATGTGGAGAGATTAGTTCAGTCATCCGTCACGTAATGGCGCCAGTAGGTTATGGTAGACTAGTGGTTTACGTTACAGCAGTCATGATCAGCCGAGTAGGAAAATTATTTGATGCGCGAAAAGGAAGAGAGCAAGGCGGGGGTGGAGAAGAGGTGCTTTATTGAAACACCTCAGACATGGAAAACAAACAAACTATATACAAGGAAACAATGCGGTGAGAGCAAGAAGAGGAAAAGCTCATAGGGAGCGAGAAAATAAGCTTACGACTAATGAGCTCCGGGGGAGCTTTCAGTGTTCGTGGCGAGGGGCGCCGAAGAGCCCTCCACTGGCATGTAGGGAGAGTTGGGTGGGTGGGTGGAGAAAAAGGAGCTGTGCAGGGAGGACGGCTGGAAGGCGAGTGACTGAGGGAGGCCGGCGGGCGGCCTTATAAGGGGAGGAGCGGGGAGGCGAGAAAGCGGGGAAGATGAGAAAGCCGGCGGGGCAGGGAGAGAGGAGGCGAGGTGGGAGAAAGCTGAGGTACGGATGACAGGGAAGGTGAGAAAGCCGGGCGGCGGCAGGAGAGGCGGGGGGAGGGTCTCTTCCTTCCCTCGCATCAAACGCAATGCGAGCATTACGACCAATTATTTAATTTAAAAAAATAAGATAAATTATCCATAAAAGGTCTCTACTACTGATACGCAATATGCCCAATAAGCCCTTTCACTTCCCAAAGTTGGAGTTTTATGTGGCTTGACTATTCGGAGTTTCAGTAACCTAAATGCTTTCATTAAGGTCTATAGTAGTGTCTGTTTCCAACGGACAATTGTGCATTCAGAAGTGTCCTGTCAATAGAGGTAAAGTCAAATGAGACGAAGAAAGTGTGTACGTTGACAAACTGTCTGAATATGGTAGAGGTTCACTGCTCGAAGGGGCCAATTTGGCAGTACTTCGCTGTTCAAAGAGGTCAGTGAAGACAGGTACGACTGTATTCTACTCCGCCTTCAACAAACAAGGGATCGCTGTCCACACAGGTCAATAAGACAGGTACGACTGTATTCTATGCTGCCTTCAACATATGTGGACCGGGCGCGGTGGCCGAATCGGTAGAGTGCAGGTCTCGCGTGAGGAAGATCGGCAGTTCGGTTCCCGGTTGAGTCAAACCAATGACTTATCAAATTGATACTTGCCACTTCCTAGCCTGGCGCTCAGCATTATTAGGATATGGAACGGACTCGTTAGTTCAGTATCAGGATAATATGACTGAGTGGGATGTCTGGTCATAGTGGAAGCGCCCTGATTTCCCAGTGGGGAAGCACTGTTGTTAAGTCGCCATGAGGTGCACTTGTTGCTGTTGTTTGTAGGCATAGGATAATGTATGATGATGAGTGAATGCATGTTGATTTAGAGTGTTACTGGAGTGGTGCTTGTGGGAGCTTGAGCTTTAGACACATGGAACACACAGATATGGACATGCTTCGGCATCATTCAATGGGTCGCTACCATAGCAGCCGACTAAATCACCATGGTAATGGGCATTGTGACGCGCACATATCCCATATTAGTCCATTCATCACGTTGCTTATGGCCCTGTCACACTATGATGTAACGACATCGGCATAGGGAGAACGTGAAGAACGTTGAACTTCTCGGCATAGTATGCAAATTTGGGCACAAGTTGAACGTGGATGCAGCATAGTGGACGAGAGCGTAATGTCGGTAAAGCGTAGTGATACCGTCATTCAACGAGAGAGGACAACGTCATTATGCTCACGGAATGTTATGGACGTTATTCCATCGCCAGAAGAACGTTGCGTGATGTGACATACGTCATGAGACGTTGAACGTACGTTGAATGAACATTCTCCTGATGTTCTCCTGACGTTCTCCTGACGTTCTTCTGACGTTCCCATTACGCCGCGTGGGCATTTCCGCCCGGTTTAATGTGGGTCAACGTAGTGGAACATAGTTGATCGTAGTGAGCAGCATTTGCCTAACGTCCGTTTAACGTCATCGATGTTCGCTGAACGCGAACAGAACATATGGCGAACGTAAACCCTTAAGTTCGAGCTACGTCGAAAGTTTTGAACATGTCCAAAACCTCGACATAACTCGACGTAACACGACGTAACACGACATAGCTCAACGTCAGTCTAACGTCATTCTGACGTCATCATAACGTAATCCAACGTACGTCAACGTAATGACGAAAAATCACCATGTCAGGCTTACGTTGGCTCATTACGTTGTAGTGTGACAGGGGTATTAGAGTTATAGTTGAACGCCTGGTGACCTGGATTTACAAATCTCTAGAGAATACGCCTTCTTTAAAATGCACACACTGTAAGAACTTACGGTGGTCCTTTCATCCACATATCTGCATATTTGCACGGCGCATTTCCTGTTTTTGCGCATTTGCCCCTATTATCGCCTGCTGACACCAATTCTCGTCCGGTGTTTGCGAATCTGACAACATGCACTCACAATGCAGATATTTGCGTTCTGTTGCCTGCTGTCAATTCACTGTAAATCCACTACCGTCAGTATTGAACCAGTTTATCTGCAGGGCACTCATATGCATCCCACTGTGGAACATCGGAATCTAACCACCAAATCTGTCAACATTAACTGACACTAGCCACTCCATTGTGCAGCTGATTGCGGCAGTATCAGGGTCTGTCAAAATGTGACAGCATTATCCATCATTCATCACTTCCGATATCCCTGGTATAGCATATTATGCAAATATTAATAAAATGGGAATACCTGATTGTTAACTTTCCCCGTGCGCACGTCCCCTACCTGCATCATTATATGACCGCTGACTACCTTCGAGCAGCCTGGCCATCGGGTGGCCACGAGAGTGCATGTAAATATCATATTGTGATGGACCCTGTTCTACTCTGCTTGAGGAATAAAAAGGAAAAGCATTGAGATAGCTTTGAACCCTAGAGAACTCCCTGGTATATTCTGCCAAGGCCGGAATAGGGAAGTGACCCATCACTGCCCAGCTGGGTAGCGCGAACCTCCCTCGAGGGTGGCTGCGAGCTATGGGTGGAACAATCCACCATCGGGATTGTTCCTGCTAGTGTGCTGCCACCTGTTGATACTTCTAAGCAAATAGGAGCCAGCGTAGTCGCTACTGCCACCATGTGGTAGTGGGGCTCGTTTAAGAACTACTATCATATTAAAATGGTTCAAACCCTGGTGGAGTCAAACCAATGACTTAAAAATTTATACTTGTTGCTTCCTAGCCTGGCACTTGCCATTATTAGGATAGGGCAAGGACTGGTTGGCTCAGTGTCAGGATAATGTGACTGAGTGGGATACCAGGTCATGGTGCTGGCATCCTGGTGTCCCAGTGGGGCAACACTGTAAAGTTGACATGAGTGCACACTGCCACAAGTCGGTACCCATCCTCATATGACCTTAGATGTTGCTAAGACGTAAAACAACAACAACAATATTAAAATGACCTGTGTAAATAACTGCCAGCACATACGACAGGAGTTGGTTTGATGGTTGTTGGAGTTTTACGTCCTGGCAGCATCTACGGTCAAATCAGGACGGGTACCGACTTGTGACAATGCACACTCATCCCTACTTTATAGTGGTGCCCCACTGGGAAATCAGGCGGCCGACACCATGACCTGATATCTCACTCAGTCACATTATCCTGACACTGAGCTAACCAGCCTATGCAACAGGAAGACCAGTACAAATACCTCGACATTAACTAATATATTATTTTGAAGAATAAAGATATTAGCTACACATTATAGGCCTAGTTACAAAGTGCCCTCAGTATAGCTTTTGGATGGAAACCAGATTATCTTCCTTGAAATATGTAAATCCGTTCTGAGTGAGCTGGAATTACAGCAGACGATATTTAGCGGGAAACGCCAACAATGACCAACAAAACAACTCCGGTGATTTGACTGTTAAAACGGATGTATAATGCTTAGTCTTTAACCCCCTTGATTGGGAAACTGAATTTCAATTAACTCGATAGGATGGCCTAATAAGTTCACTTCCACTGTAGCAGATTGTGGGAGTCAAACCTCAGCCATATGGTGTTCTCTGTGGCAGAGTGGTGAGAGTCTCTGACTTTCTTTCGAGGTTGGACTCCTAATCTGAAGGTCGGTGGTTCGATTCCCTGTGCCCCAAACTCTGCCAATTTGGATTTCCACTGCTGTGTATAACTTACAGCGTTATCAAAGGCTGGTTGCTCCCATACTGGGCGTAATCGATTAATCGACTCTGGTCACCTGAGCCACTTTTTGGCGCATGTGCACATCCTGCAGACTCGGGTCGAATAATCGAATATGCTTCTCCATGCTTGGGGTGACAAAAATGGTGGCCCTTTTATTTGTTTTTTAATAGCCGATATAATTACAGCAAAATATGATTTAATTACTTTTATGATGCCATAGTTTAGTGATATTTCCATTTCATTAATCTATGTTATTACCAAAATAATATGTATGACTGGTACCGGTGGCTGTTATCCTGCAGGACGGTACCACCGCAAATGTGACGTCATCGCTCCTTGCAAACCCCAGCCAAGAGGTGGGTTACTGGGGATGGGTTGTTTTGCACACAGCACGTGTATTTGTCGCCTCCACTCGTGGTGTTCTATTTGAAATTCTGACGACTCGGGTGACCCGAGTCGCCCGGGTCGTGTTAATCGATTACGGCCACTATGTCTATGTGGTGTGGGAGGTTGAAAATCCCTTGGGTCAGTAAAAGGGTAGGGTCGGGCTTTCTATCAACAAACTGTCTAATGGTGAAAACAAGTCTATTCAGACTTATCCATGATAGGCAGTATACATCTTCAAGAAAAAAAAAAGCCTTTACATATCTAAACTTGCCGCTAGTCAGATATGACAAGGAGCAGTGGAATGAGAAAGGCCAATTGTCCACTATTGAAATTCCCCCTGCTTAATCAACAAATCTAACCAACATTCCCTAAATTTGATGATAAACAACCGTATATGACGTAGGTCACAGAATATGGCCCTGACGAAGTCATCAATCTTTTGCGCAGGCGTTCAAGGGTATAAAATTAGAATTCTTCCCAATGTGAAATATTCCAATATTGCGATATTCAGCAATATGATCACAATTTTACCACAATTCCTTATCAGGTCCAGACTGAGTTTGTTTGTTGGGGCTTTATGTCCTAGCAACATCTACAATACTATCCGGATGGGTACTGAGTTCTGACAGTGCGCAGTCATGGCGACTTTATAGTGCTGCCCCATTGGGAGACCAGGCCACCAGCGCCATGATGCGCTATCCCACTCAGCCACATTATCCTGATACTGAGCTAACCAGTCATTGTCCTATCTTATTAATGCCAAATGACAGGCTAGGTAGCGACAAACATAAATTTTGTAAGTCATTGGTTTTACTCGGCCTGGAGTTAAACGCCCAACCTTCCACACAGGAAGTCTGTGCTCTTACAGATTCGGCCGGCACGTCCGGTAGACCGAGATAACCAACAGACAGTGTTTCTATCAGGCTTACCTATATGTGCCAAAAAAAGGAAGATGTTCAGTCTGGATATTTACAAGGAGCTTTTCTGGGGAGTCGGGGATGGCGAGCTGATGGATGAAAATGCTAAAACAAGGCTCAGGATCAAAGCCTCAATGCACTATGGCAGCATCACAAAGGCAATTAATGCGATTGATCGATTTGTCAAATTCAAAGAAACAATGGTTGGTTGTTGGAGTTTTACGTCCTGGCAACCTCTAAGGTCATCTCAGGACGGGTACCGACTTGTGACAGTGCACACTCATGTCGACATTATAGTGCTGCCTCACTGGGAGACCAGACTGGCTGCACCATGACCTGATATCGCACCCAGTCACATTATCCTGACATTGAACCAACCAGTCCTCGCTCTATTCTAATAAAGCCGAGCGCCTGACCAAAGGAATAAAGTTTGTTTGTTTGTTGTGGTTTTAGGTCCTAGCAACATCTAAGGTAATATCAGGACGAGTACCGACTTGTGACAGTGCACAGCCATGGTGACTTTATAGTTCTGCCCCACTGGGAAACCAGGCCACCAGCACCATGACCTGATATCCCACTCAGTCACATTATCCTGACACTGAGCCAGCAATTCCTTGCCCTATCCTAATAATGCCAAGCACCAGGCTAGGAAGTGACAAGTTTCAATTTTTAAGTCATTGGGATGATTTGACCAGGATTCGAATCCATGAACTCATCTCCCGATCTCCCAAAACAGGAGACTGACGCTCTACTCATTTGGGCAACCCAATGAATAAAGAACTTGCGGAAAATTCTGCATCAGAATATTTGATCAAGAATAGATTATTTTAATATCACAATAGACCTTTTTCCGCGGAACATGCGAAATGAGTGCCACTGTTGGTATTACTCACAACATTAGTTCCTTCGACGGCCGTCAGAGGGCAAGTTACTGGTGGAAATGAGCAGTCGAATTTGTTTTCTTCCGACCTTAGAAGACTTATTCCAGATAAACATGTCACAACTTCACATGAAAGTACCAGAAGAGGTTTTCTTTTTAAATTTTAATTCTTTGCCTTTTTCTTTTTACCTAAGGATAATTGCACACCACTCAACGTCTGGTGAATTGCTTTCAAATCAGCTGCAGCGGGGATAATATTATGCCTCCCGCGTTTCTACGCTTGCGGTTTCCATGGCAACAGACTGCAGGCCAATGAACAATTCATCAGCTAGACCCAGCATTGTCACGTGACACTTTGATCCACTTCGGGCACTCACAATGGCCACCAGTAAATTGCCGGAGACACTGGTGGAGTTCCGTTGATTGCGTTTTTATAGTGTTTTGTTTGTCGGTTTATTTTTGGTTAAAGTTTTATTTACACAACGAAATGATGCCGCGTTATGAGATCGACGTGGGAATCGGAGATGCATTAGTTCATGGTGTATGAGTGCGGCTTCAGTATATACACATGTTATTATGTATGTATATAATATATTATTTTATATAGGCCCTATTTATGTGTATATATATTTATGTATATGTATTATATAGGCCCTATTTATTACATGCGATAATGGGATTATCACTATCCATATATATATATATACCTATATATATACATATATATATATATATATATATATATATATATATATGACATGGGGGTGATGAACATGCAAAATATTGCGTCTAGAGCAGATTTCGAACTGACACATCTTGCCATTTTGGGGATATCATGTTCTCTGTGGCAGAGTGGTTAGAGTGTCTGACTTTTTTCTAGGTCAGACTCCTAATCTGAAGGTTGGTGGTTCGATTCCCTGTGCCCCCCCCCCCACCTCTGCCAATTTGGATTTCCACCATGGTGTATAACTTACAGTGTCAACAAAGGCTGGTTGGTCTCATACCATGGCTTGGTGGTGTGGGAGGTTAAAAATCCCTTGGGTCGGTAAAAGTGTAGGCTCGGGCTGTCTTTCGACAAACTGTCTAATGGTGAAAACAAGTCTATTCAGACCAGGCTGCCAGCACCATGACCTGATATCCCACTCAGTCACATTATCCTGACACTGAGTCAACCAGTCCTTGCCCTATCCTAATAATGACGAGCGCCAGGCTAGGAAGTGCTAAGTACAAATTTTTAATTCATTGGTTTGACGCGACCAGGGTTCGAACCCACGATCCCACGATCTACCAACACGGGAGACGGACGCTCAAACTCATTCGGCCATCCTGTCTGGTGCCCGAGAGGTCAGTGCAGGCTAATATACATATGATGTATAATGCATTATACAAGTAAAAATGCTAGGGGAACATATATACTTTGCTACTTCCTCCATCGGCGCATTGGTGGAGTGCCCCCCCCCCCCCCGAGCTGTCGGGGAGTTGTATATGGGTGGCCGCGCTCGCACCACACACGCTGGAGGAATATATATATATATATGGACAGTGATGAACTTCCTGATCATGGATAATATTTAGGGAGTTGTTATTGGCTCTTCCTTACCTTCCACCCCCATGTTGGCAGGGGACCTCCCGCTCTTCCATTTATGGGGTCACACCCCCATCGCGGTACTATATAATTTATTATGTGGATATAAATAACGGCAGCCCCTTCAATGTTTCTCTCTAACCACCTTAACTTCCATGTTATTCACTGCGGAGTGTACATTCTCTCCTCCCCCACCTCCTATACCCGCGACTGTTACTCCGCTCACTTTCATATGTGTGTGTGATGTATAACACATTATGCGAATACAAAGATACATCATCATGCTGTCGGTCGCGATGCGACAAAGACTGCTTTCATTACTTGACTGCCGCTCTCCATTTAGCTCTCTGCTGTGAGAGTTGCGTCCATGAGTCGGTCTTAATGTCTCTCAGCTTCAGGTTTCTCTTGATGGTATCTTTGAACCGGAGATGGGGGCACCCTCTCTTTCTGTAGCCAGAAGACAGTTGAGAATAAAGGATCTGCTTTGGTAGCCTGTCTGATGACATCCTCATGAGGTGTCCAGTCCACCGGAGATTCTTTTTGATCAGAAGATCTTCCATAGAGGGCAGCCCCATCCGTTCGAGTATTTCCTTATTCGTCACTTTGTCCTTCCAGGTTAGCCTCATGATTGAACGCAGATGTCGCATCATGAAGACATGCAGCTTTTTCACCTGCCGTCTGTACACTGTCCAGGCCTCGGCTCCATATAGAGGTGATGCATGTTGCGCGTAGCTTACTTTGACCGAATGGCCATGGTGGTTTCAGGTCTCGGGTGTCGGCGAAAGATGCGCTAGCCTTGGCCATCCTCCTCTGTATCTCAGCATCAATGCGTCCATCACTTGATATAGTGCTTCCGAGATAGGTGAATTCCGGAACAGAGTTCAGCTTGTTTCCGTCAACCATGATCTCCTCCTCTCGGGTTTCATAAGATACATAAGGGAATTATCATCATTATTGTTATACGCCGTAAGACCCAACATTGTGCCGGTGGCGCCACCTGCAGGATCCTCGCCTCCACCGGATGTAGACCAGTGTCAGTCGCACAGGGAGCTGAGGTCGTACTAGTAGATGGCCTAATGAATAGAGGTATCCATCCGATGACTTAGTGGCTGGGACAGTGGGAGTAGATGGGATCTTCCAGCTTATTATACTCGCATAATGGCTTATGCAGCATATATATATATACAGATTTTGTGTCTTTAAATTTGAGTTTTCATCAGACTGTGCAGCTTTAGGAATCCCTAAAGATGCATAGTCAGATGAATCATTAAATTTTCAAAACCAAAACAAGTATCTCGATTTGATTTGACGTATTAAACTGAAATACTGGTACTCATATTAAACATTTGTCACTGCATAGAAGGGAATACTGGGACAAATTAATAGAACATATTACTGCAGAAATCTATCGTGTCAGAGTTTTGCCAAGCTTGCCAAAACCAATTTTGCATGTTTGCCCTTCAAATATCTCCAAAGCTAGCCATTTAAAATAAAAGTTACTCCAAACTAAAGTATGGTAGATTATAATGATCAATCTAATATATTTATTTCAGAAATGGCAAAAGCTCAAAACCATCGGACTATGCAACTTAAAGAACAAACTCACTCCACAACATACTCACTCCACAACAGTCTCACTCCACAAAGTCTCTCTCCACAACACACTCTCTCCACAACAGTCTCACTCCACAACAGTATCACTCCACAACAGACTCACTCCACAACAGACTCACTCCACAACAGTCTCACTCCACAAAGTCTCACTCCACAACACACTCACTCCATAACAGTCTCACTCCACAAAGTATCTCTCCACAACACACTCATTCCACAACAGTCTCACTCCACAACAGTCTCACTCCACAAAGTCTCACTCCACAACACACTCACTCCATAACAGTCTGACTCCACAAAGTCTGACTCCACAACACACTCAGTCCACAACAGTCTCTCTCCATAGGGTCTCACTCCACAACAGACGAACTCCACAACAGACTAAATCCACAAGTCTCACTCCACAACAAACTCACTCCACAAAGTGTCACTCCACAACATACTCACTCCACAAAATCTGACTCCACAAAGTCTCACTCCACAACAAACTCACCCCACAACAGACTCACTCCACAAAGTCTCACTCCACAAAGTCTCACTCCACAGCACACTCACTCCACAACACACTCACTCCACAGCAGTCTCCACAACATACTCACTCAACAAAATCTGAATACCCATTTTGTTCACGATGCGTCACACTGCATCCTGATATTATGAATCCTTAATATTGATACAAATATGTCACAATTGTCCATATCCACCTGAAGAAGTGATCCGAACTAATTGTGCAAATTGACAAGCCGTGCCTGAAGATGCGGCCAGTCAATTAGAGCCGTGCGGTGACAGCCGCCGCCACCTCCATCTTTAAACATCCGCCATCAGCGTCCTTCCCCGGCAGCCTGTGTCACATCCGGCCACATTATGGGATGGCGACCCCCAAGCTGCCAGACGCTGATGGCCTTATTAACCTCTGAGTGGGCGCCGTCATCTCTGACCACCAGGGGGCAGGCCGGGCGGCGCTGACTCCTTTCTACATGTTACTTGACGCCACTTTTATTTGCTTTTATAATTTTGTTAAGCCGAGTTCTTTCTACACGTTCCCTGGCCCGACTTTTATTATTATTAGTAGGAGGATCATCATCATCATCGTCATCATCGTCATCATCATCATCATTATTAACATTATTATTATTATTATTATTTTTATTTTTATCATTTAAATAATGTTGCTATGCCGACTTCTTTCAACATGTTCCCTGGCCGACTTTTAGTTTTTTTAAATTCTTTTTTATATTTATTATAATAATTGTTGTATACAAACTGCTTTCTACAATTGTTGTATACAAACTGCTCACTGGGCAACTTTTATTTATTACAAAATAATTTATTTATGCTCACTTCTTTATACGTGCCACAACTTTTATTTATTTTTATAATGTTGCTACATCCACTGATTAAAGTTGTCTTATATATCTCCTTACAAAGATATATAGAGTATATCATATATAAACCTTCTTATCAGGTCATGGTGTTGGCGGCCTGGTATCCCAGTGGGGCAGCACTATAAAGTCGCCATGAGCGCGCACTGTCACAAGTCGGTGCCCGTCCTGATATGACCTTCGATGTTGCTAGGACGCAAAACAAAAATAAACTAACAAAGCAAACCTTCTTAGAAAGATATCTACAGTAAGTTGATCATTATGTTCTAACCTACATTGGCCTTAAGCCATTTTCTTTTCTTTGAAATAGTTAAATTCTAAGATATTTCAAGTGAAAACATGGACAACTAAATTTGACTTATATCTCTAAATGTTGAGCACCGTAGGCTTCGGTAGTGACAGGTTCTATTGAATTGACTTAATGTTCTCTTCTAAGTTCTATGCAACAACTTATGCTATTTCGAACGGGTGGCAACAAAGCGCATTCGGTGCGCCCCCCGAACCTCAACACCCCCACCCCAACCCGCACTCCCGCCCCCACCCCCACTCCCGCCCCCACCCACACCCCACCCCACCGCCACCCCCAACGACACCCTTCAAGCTGGGAGCCAATTAACCATGGTCATGTTCTAATTATAGAACGATGGGGTCTTCTAGGGACTCGTCACGTCACGTCACGTCACGTCACGTCGGCTGCTCGTCACGTGACAGCACGGCCTCTGCTGTGAGGAGTAGCTCAGTTTCATAAGGGGCGGGCGTGACAACTCGGTGTTGGTAAATAAAGGATTTCCACCACCAATACGGCCTCTAACAGCAGTGGCAAGAACTTGCGCCATGGATAAGACTTCAGAAGTAATCCAAAAGAGAAGAAGAGTCCAGCACAAAACGAAACTAAAATAAAATAGAAATAATGAATATGAGTAATAGCACATTAGTGAAGGCAGGAACTTCAATTCAGTGCCTGCATTCATGTGTACCATTTTCGTGTCGTCAAATTTGATACCAGTATTTAGATCTAGAAATTGCAGATTCTGAGCTAGCATGATAGTTACATTGATTTATAGAAACACGAAGATGCTCAGCCATGTTGAGCACCCCATGTGACTACAAAACTCTTCCCCTTCATTTCACCTGTGATGCAATCAGTCTAAATCAATTTAACCAAGTCTGGAAAGAGGAAGGAAAACCAGTCACACAGATGAACAGTGAATAAGTTTTGCTTTATTTGCAGCAACTCCTGTCCATCCCTCTTACATGTGACCTAGCACCTTCACTCCTCATATGCTGCCCACACTATGTCTCATTATCACTTTAGCCTGTATACTGAAAGCAGCGTCTGCAGCCCATGGGACAGGAATCTTATGGCTGTGTATACACTCAATTTGAATAGGTGAATTTAGATAGCATCAGACAGAGTGTCTGGGGGTTCCTGCTCAAAAGTAGGTGTGTCTCACTCAAGAGCTTTTCTGGAGCAGATTTTTGAATAATTACTTATCTGAGACTAGTGTATGGTCAGGATAAGCCAAGGGAGTCAGGTGACCGGACATTCCCCAACCAGCCAATCAGACACTCCCCACAGTCTGGGTGGGTGACCACCCCCACGTATATTTTTACAGCTTGTCATTTTGTCTTATTTGATTCATGGTTTCACTATTTGTGCTGTTTTACAGCAAGAACACAGAATAGGTGTGGTCCAACAGTCATTGTATGAAAGGCGAGTTTTCAAGCAATTGGATCACGAATGCCTAGATAATGGATGATCGTACGGTTGAAGAATACAATTTCTTTACTGAGCACCTGTCAGTCTCTTAAAATGGGCGTGAAAGAGAAAAGGAAAATCCATCTAAGTAGAACTCTCTGTCCAAGTGCCCTAAAAGGGGCTGCAACATGACTGAAACAACTTTACCCATTCACAATTAATGTGATCAAATATAGCTATTCATAATGCACATAGTGTGAAACAAACTATTCCTTGAAATGTATTTAGTGCTGGACCATTATCTCAGTGTATCTGTGGTCAATTGGTGTTTTCATCCCTAATGTCTGACTTTCTGATAAGATATGTGCATTACAGACGTGTTAAGTAGTATACATCCTATTATCATTTAAAGTAAATTTGAAGGTTTGTGAGTATGAGTTATAACCTATGTAATATTTGGGTATGTCCAAAACCTTGACGTGTGTTACCGTATCTTGATGTAACTTGACGTAACTCAATGTATCTCAACGTATATGGATGTAGGCTTAACGAATGAGTAGCGTATCTCGATGAAATGGCCAAATTTCACCTACGTTGGCTAATCTACCATGTTACGTCATAGTGTGACAGGGGTATAACAGCTGTGTAAGTCCACCCTTCGCTTACTTGTGGGACGTCACAGAACTAATGATAATAGCCATGGAGTCCACTGGTGCTGGGCAGACCAATCCTGACTTACTGGGTCTAAGTTCAAAAACCCCAATCTAAGAGTGATCTTTCATTAAAGTTGCTTAGTCCGACGGTTTTAGGGTTCGATCATTTATTTTAGATGAATATATTACGTTCATCATTATAATCTACGTTATTTTAGTTTACTATTTCATATCTAACTTTGGAGAAGATGCTGGAAAATACGCTAAATTAAAATTGGTGTGCAGATACTAATTCTTAGATCATAGGCTTCAGTAGTAGCAGGTCCTATTAAATTGACTTAATTAGGATTCGTTTCTAGGTAGCAACTACTGATTAATAAGTGATCTAGAACTGGTAGTAGCAAAGTTACATATATGTAGATTCAAATCTTAGTAAGTGTTTTGGTTACACAAATGTGATGCGTCATCAGACTATGCAGCTTTGCGATGCAGAAAATAAACATGTCGTTAAAACATTGTAAAATAACATGACTAGCTCTGTAATATTGCGCCACCACAGTTCGGCGACCGCTGGGTTAGTGGCAATGCATAGTGCGGCGGGTATCATTCAGGTGGCGCCACCGGGCAGGTCAGTGGGTGGAGTAAGGTCCTGTCTCGCCCAAGAATTATCCATGTTAAAAACAAACTGTATAATCCACCAGGTGGCCATAGCGCATCGTGACCTAGTTATACCCACAACTGCGATGACAGGCCGACATTGATTAATCACCTCTGATCATCCCAACCATTCTTTTGCACATACTCAGATCATACAAACTCGGGTTGCATAAATGAATGCGCTCATTCGGGTTGGATCATTTTGCACACGGCCTGTGTTTCTTTAGGTACACCTCATGGTGTTCTATTTGAAATTCTGACGACCGGGATGATTTGAATGATCCAGACCGTGATAATCGATGACGGTCACATGTATATGTTATGAGGTCGCGTTCGCTGGTTGTTTGGGAAGGACTGAAGCTGCGACTCAAAAGGTTTAAATGCTGGGTCCTAGCTTCAGCTTTCACACCGGAAGGTGGGGGAGTTGGTGAATATACAGACACAAAGTGGTATTTTATCTAATGCAAAAACATTTGATAGATTAATTTTCCTGCAATCTCCATTATAAAACAAACGAATACGGGAAGAATCGTCCCAATGTTGGTATTCAGGAGGCTTTTGGATATAGGTGCAAAACGAGATTAACAGTGGTTAATGTGAGTATATATCGTGACGGTATTGTACTGAGAGGGACCCCAACCCGTAACTTCTACCTTGTACGCTGAAGTTGCGACTCGACGCTCTCAGTCGTAGCTTCATTCCTTCATAATGTGGCTGTCACACTACGGCGTATGGCGGCGGCGTATGCATAACGTGGCACAATAATTTGAAAAACGTTATAGCTTGATGTGGGCCAACCTTTTGAAGCGTATGCGAAACCTATGCGTAACCTATGCATAACCTACCCCTATCCTCTGGCGGCATATTCAAAGTATATGACGACGTATACTCGGCGTATTGGAATGTATTTTGATGGTTGGAGGCGACAGGACCAGCGTATGAGTAGCGTAGGCCGGCGTATACCAAGCATGCTCCTAACGTATTCCGACGAACCTCTAACGTACACATAGCGTATGAGGAACGTATGAGACAAACGTCGGCATAGGTTGAAAGTTTTGAACATGCACAAAACTTTTTGCGGCGGCTCTGTGTATGATGACGTATGAAGAGCGTATATGGTGTATGCCCAACCTATGCATAATGTACATCGGCATACGACGGCGTATCGGTCGAAAATCAAATACGTTGGTATACGCTGAGGCTATACGCCATAGTGTGACAGCCCGTTTACAGAACGCTGTGAGTATTCCAGAGACACCCGGAGGGTGTCGGTTCAGCGTACGCGTAACCTATGCTGACCTACCCATGACCTATGCATAACCTATGCCGGCATATGCCTAGCATACATCTAGCATATGAGCAACGTATGAGGCATATGCTGCAAATTTTGAACATGCACAAAACTTTCTCAGCGGCTCGGCGTATGACGATGTATGAAGAGCGTATATGGCATATGCCCAGCGTATGCCCAACCTATGACGGTGTATGATGACATATTGGTCGAAAACCTCATACGACGGCATACGCTAACGCCATATGCCGTGATGCGCGAAAAGGAAGAAGGCAAGGCGGGGGTGGAAAGAAAAGGCGTTTATTAACGCCTCAAACAGAGCATACAGAGGAAGGTAATAAGCAGGCTGAGGAGGAAAAAAGCAAGGAAGGGCTCATGAGGAGCAAATAAACAGGCTCGGGAGGAGCAATGCAGTGAGGGGCTCATGGAGCAGAAAGATAAATACAGGAGGGGCTCATAAGGAGCAATGTCAGAGTTCTGGTAGAGGGGGGGCCGAGGAGCCCTCCGCCTCTGAGGGAGGAGGGTAGAAAGGGAAAGTTGGGTGGGTGGGTGGAGGAAAAGAGGGCAGAGAGCTGGACGGCAGCAGGAGGGTGAGTGCCTGAGGGAGGCCGGCGGGCGGCCTTATAAGGGAAGAGGGGGGGGGGCGGGCGACAGCAGGTGAGTGTGAAAGCTGCCGGCCCGGGGGAGGGCGAGCAGCGGGCGTCGGGTGAGGCGCGAATGCTGCGCGACACGGGGGGCGGGGGAGGGTCTCTTCCTCTCCTCGCATCAAACGTAATGCTTCGCATTACGACCGATGCGCGAAAAGGAAGAAGGCAAGGCGGGGGTGGAAAGAAAAGGCGTTTATTAACGCCTCAAACAGAGCATACGGAGGAAGGTAATAAGCAGGCTGAGGAGGAAAAAAGCAAGGAAGGGCTCATGAGGAGCAAATAAACAGGCTCGGGAGGAGCAATGCAGTGAGGGGCTCATGGAGCAGAAAGATAAATACAGGAGGGGCTCATAAGGAGCAATGTCAGAGTTCTGGTAGAGGGGGGGCCGAGGAGCCCTCCGCCAAAGAGTAAGGAGAGGGCTCGAGGCGCGCCCGAGGCGGGGGCACGGGGGGCCCGAGGCGGGAGCCCGGGGATGCAGGTCTGGTTGGGAGGAGGGTCCGGGGCCTACGTGGAGGGGGAGCGGGCGGCCAAAAAAGGGGGGCCCGCTCCTGAGGCCTGGGGGGAGGAGGTCCGGGGCCTAGGTGGAGGGGGAGCGGGCGGCCAAAAAAGGGAGGCCCGCTCCTGAGATGTGATGTCGGCAGAGGGTTCCTGTGAGGCTGGGCTGGGCTGTGGTCTGCTCCTTGGAGGAGGGCAGGCAGGCAGACCTAGGTGATGGCAGGCAGGCAGGCAGTCCTAGGTGATGGCAGGCAGGCAGGCAGACCTAGGTGATGGCAGGCAGGCCTAGGTGATGGCAGGCAGGTAGACCTAGGTGATGGCAGGCAGGCAGGCAGGCAGACCTAGGGTGCCATGGCTGGGTGACGTGGGTGACATGGGTGACCATCAATCCGAAGGGTGACTGCGGTGAGGCAGGCAGGCAGACCTAGGTGATGGCAGGCAGACAGACCTAGGTGAAGGCAGGCAGGCAGGCAGACCTAGGTGATGGCAGGCAGTGATGACAGGCAGGCAGACCTAGGTGATGGCAGGCAGGCAGGCAGACCTAGGTGATGGCAGGCAGGCAGGCCTAGGTGATGGCAGGCAGGTAGACCTAGGTGATGGCAGGCAGGCAGACCTAGGGTGCCATGGCTGGGTGACGTGGGTGACCATCAATCCGATGGTGAGGCAGGCAGGCAGGCAGACCTAGGTGATGGCAGGCAGGCAGACCTAGGTGAAGGCAGGCAGGCAGACCTAGGTGATGGCAGGCAGGCAGGCAGACCTAGGTGATGGCAGGCAGGCAGGCAGGCAAGCAGACCTAGGTGATGGCAGGCAGGCAGACCTAGGTGATGGCAGGCAGGCAGACCTAGGTGATGGCAGGCAGGCAGGCAGACCTAGGTGATGGCCGGAAGGAAGGCAGGCAGACCTAGGTGATGGCAGGCACGCAGGCAGACCTAGGTGATGGCAGGCAGGCAGGCAGGCAGACCTAGGTGATGGCAGGCAGGCAGGCAGACCTAGGTGATGGCAGGCAGGCAGGCAGGCAGACCTAGGTGATGGCAGGCAGGCAGGCAGACCTAGGTGATGGCAGGCAGGCAGGCAGGCAGACCTAGGTGATGGCAGGCAGGCAGGCAGACCTAGGTGATGGCAGGCAGGCAGACCTAGGTGATGGCAGGCAGGCAGACCTAGGTGATGGCAGGCAGGCAGGCAGGCAGACCTAGGTGATGGCAGGCAGGCAGGCAGACCCAGGTGATGGCAGGTAGGCAGGCAGACCTAGGTGATGGCAGGCAGGCAGACCTAGGTGATGGCAGGCAGGCAGGCAGGCAGGCAGGCAGACCTAGGTGATGGTAGGCAGGCAGGCAGGCAGACCTGGTTCCTGACGAGCACGGGCGGGGGAGGTAGGGGTGGAGCGGCAGATGAGGCGCACCGAGCCTCCCCGGAGACATCCCCCTAGGTGATGGCAGGCAGGCAGGCAGACCTAGGTGATGGCAGGCAGGAAGGCAGGCAGACCTAGGTGATGGCAGGCACGCAGGCAGACCTAGGTGATGGCAGGCAGGCAGGCAGGCAGACCTAGGTGATGGCAGGCAGGCAGGCAGACCTAGGTGATGGCAGGCAGGCAGGCAGGCAGGCAGGCAGACCTAGGTGATGGCAGGCAGGCAGGCAGACCTAGGTGATGGCAGGCAGGCAGGCAAGCAGACCTAGGTGATGGCAGGCAGGCAGGCAGACCTAGGTGATGGCAGGCAGGCAGACCTAGGTGATGGCAGGCAGACCTAGGTGATGGCAGGCAGGCAGGCAGGCAGACCTAGGTGATGGCAGGCAGGCAGGCAGACCCAGGTGATGGCAGGCAGGCAGGCAGGCAGACCTAGGTGATGGCAGGCAGGCAGACCTAGGTGATGGCAGGCAGGCAGGCAGGCAGGCAGGCAGACCTAGGTGATGGTAGGCAGGCAGGCAGGCAGACCTGGTTCCTGACGAGCACGGGCGGGGGAGGTAGGGGTGGAGCGGCAGATGAGGCGCACCGAGCCTCCCCGGAGACATCCCCCCCCCCCCCCCCCACCCGCACCAAGGAGTGGGCGGGGAAAAGAGGGCAGAGAGCTGGACGGCAGCAGGAGGGTGAGTGCCTGAGGGAGGCCGGCGGGCGGCCTTATAAGGGAAGAGGGGGGGGGGGGGGCGGGCGACAGCAGGTGAGTGTGAAAGCTGCCGGCCCGGGGGAGGGCGAGCAGCGGGCGTCGGGTGAGGCGCGAATGCTGCGCGACACGGGGGGCGGGGGAGGGTCTCTTCCTCTCCTCGCATCAAACGTAATGCTTCGCATTACGACCAATGTGACAGCCCCATTAGGGACAAGCACCACTTGGAATACCTGAATTACAAAATAAAACAAGGTAAAAAGAACATTTCGGTAGGCCCCTATTTCGGGTGTGTAACTAATCATAATATGAATAAGCAATGCTTAGGATCGACCCCCGCTAAAGGCTCAGAGAATTATATATTTATTTATTTATATATCAGCATGAGTATATTATAACCAATCGCTGTCGTTATGCGATTCAACATGAGTATACAAATGGCGGCCTCCATACGGCTGTTTCCGTTTCCGTTTGCTGGATTTGGGTGATTTCATTTTTCCACCTCTATGAGTATGGGTATTGTTTATATATATATATATATATATATATATATATATATATATATATATATACACGTGTTAGTCATTAGCCTCCCTCTTGGAGGGTGGGGGGGTGGGTAGCAATACAATGTTAATATAAAGAGCTGGCAACCATAACAGTGTCAACATTAAATGCCTATATCATTATCATTAACATTCTATGTTGTGAATTGTAGAAGCTGCATAGGGGCCTACTCCATCGATGTTAAAGCTGCATAGGGGCCTACTCCCTCGAAATTAAAGGTGCACAGGGGCCTACCCCCTCGATGTTAAAAAGCTGCACAATGGCCTACCCCTCGATGTTAAAGCTGCATAGGGGCTTACCCCCTCGATGTTAAAGCTGTACAGGGGCTACTCTCTCGATATTAAATCTGCACAGGGGCCTACTCCCTCGATGTTAAAGCTGCATAGTCCGAGAAAAGCTTCAACTTTTCGAAACGAAAACACCTAGATTCGATCCTACATATTCAACTTCATCCAGCATGTGTTCCTGCGTAGGAAAGAATTCTATCTCAATGTAATAGAATATATATATTACTGATGAAATCTACGGTCTCCGAAATTTGACATGCACGGCAAAATGAATCTAATTTATTTATCTCGAAAACTGGCTGTAACTAAAAAACTATCAGTCAATGCAACTTTGAAAGAGGAGGGGTTTCACCTTAAGTTCTCAACTTTTGTCTCCTAGCCTGAATACAAGTCTACTGATTGATTGATTGGTGTTGGTTTAATAACGGTTCAATGACAGAATACTTGCTCTGTCAGGACAAGATTGGTCTTGATGCAGAGTTGTTCTTTGGAGACAGATGATAACTACTGTATTATACAAGCCCGACTTAAATTCAGGTCTATATATACTACTCACACACGATGCACGATGCAGTATCAACGACATCTCGGAAACAAAACATTAGTTTGTTGGTTATTGGAGTTTTACGTCCTGGCAACATCTAAGATCATATCAGGATGGGTAGCGCCTTGTGAGAGTGCACACTCATGGTGACTTTATAGTGCTGTCCCACTGGGAAACCAGGCCGCTGGCACCATGACCTGGTATCACATTATCCTGACACTGAGCACACCAGTCCTTGCCCTGTCCTAATAATGCTGAGCGCCAGGCTATACATTTTTAAGTCATTGGTTTGACTCGACCAGGTTTCGAACCCACGACCCCACGATCTACCAGCACGGGAGACGGACGCTCTAACTCAATCGGCCATCCCGTCTGGTAGTGTAGGGTCAGTGTGAGTGGTGCAGGAGGGCGGAGTGGCATCATGGTATTATTTCAGCATCATTTTCATTCAAAGCTGCAAAGTCCGATGAAAGCATCAAATTTTCAAAATCAAAACACTTATCTTGGCGTGATGCTATATATCGAACTCAGTAAACATTTATGTTAGTGTGTTGCTTTTGTGCTATATTTATGTTAGTGTGTTGCTCTTGTGCTATATTTATGTTAGTGTGTTGCTCTTGTGCTATATTTATGCTAGTGTGTTGCTTTTGTGCTATATTGATGTTAGTGTGTTGCTCTTGTGCTATATTGATGTTAGTGTGTTGCTCTTGTGCTATATTGATGTTGGTGTGTTGCTGTTGTGCTATATTTATGTTTGTGTGTTGCTCTTGTGCTATACATATGTTCGTGTGTTGCTCTTGTGCTATATTTATGTTAGTGTGTTGCTCTTGTGCTATATTTATGTTACTGTGTTGCTCTTGTGCTATATTTATGTTACTGTGTTGCTCTTGTGCTATATTTTTGTTAGCATGTTGCTCGTGTGCTATATTTATGTCAGTGTGTTGCTCTTGTGTTATGCAGCTGCCTTCAAGACATCTAAACAAAGCCTATCTCCACCATTTCGGTGTGCACATAAAAAAGTACTTTCACATGTTTTCACTTCAAATTTCTCCCAAATGAATCCTGTCAATTGAAGTTACCCCAAACTAAAGAAAATTGGTCATTAATCATCAACCTGATAAATGTATTCATCGAATATGCCAGAAACTCAAAAGCAATCAGATTATGCTAGTTTAAATTGTATGACGAATTATCATTGAGATTACAGGGTTGGCCTCCCATGATTTTTTTACATCAGACGAGAAGGGGCGTTACTGGACATTACGCGCACACTGTGATCACGTGACTGTGCAGGTTCTGACCTGCGAACAGGTCAGTGACGCGATTTGTCAACAATTCACCGCCACAGAGTCCCAGAAATCTCGCAGACCCAAAGTTATCAGAATGCTGTTCATTTCAAGCATAATACACAGACCACAGTTTGCAGGCAATTTAGTTTAAAAACACCAACTTGAATTGATGTTATTGTAGTTAGGTCGGCTCTATGAATTAGATTTACTTCGATACAAAAACAACAAAGGTGGAAATAAGAACTTCAATTTACTTATTTGTCTCTCTAGCTCTATATATGAAGAGTTTAGGCGCAAACCCCTGTAAACGCAAATCCAACATTTGAATTAATATAAAACATGTTTCCCTGAAGCTAATTTTAATTCCCAGTAATTCCATTTTGCTTGTGAAGAAATGATCATGGAGCAATGGATACAAAAAATAGGAATGTAAAGAAATGAACAGTTTAAAGGTTTAATTCCAATGTTTGTCTGAACTTTTGATTTGGCGTTTACGGGGATTTGCGCCTGAATTCTTAATACGTAGTACCTGTAAAATAATTATCTGTAAGGTCTGGGATATTAATAAAGACAACTTGGTGCTTATACATTCCAATTAACCAATAATAGGACAATATACTTATCAGAAACTCAAGGATAGATACTATTGCTATAAAATGATTCAAACTGCATAGTCCGATGAAAGCATAACATTTTTGAAACCAAATAAAGACACTTACCCAGATTTGAGCCTACATATCCAACTTAGAAACTGGTGTACTTTTTTTCTTCTTGAAGATTTATACTGCCTATCATGGATAAGTCTGACTAGACTTGTTTTCACCATTAGAGAGTTTGTCGATAGAAAGCCCGAGCCTACACTTTTACCGACCCAAGGGATTTTTAACCTCCCAGACCACATAGACATGGTATGACTATGAGAGCAACCTGCCTTTGATGACGCTGTAAGTTATGCACAGCGGTGGAAATCCAAATTGGCGGCATGGGGAATTGAACCACCGACCTTCAGATTAGGAGTCTGACGTAGAAATAAGTCAGACACTCTAACCACTCCGCCACAGAGAACACCACTTATTAAGCATTTATTGTTGCACTGTCAGTCCCACCCTTCACTATAGACCCTCTACTTTAAACATACTTTGTATAGTTTTACCATATATTTTGACTTGACCTGGGATGATTAATTAAGCTGTGCAATCCATCTGAGTGACGCATACGATTCACTCCCGAACTAAAACAATATTGTATTAACCTTATTCCTAAAGCCTATTATGTCAGAACTTTTATATGGATGCCAAAATTAATTCGGTATTTTCTTCACTTCAAATACATCCAAAGTTAGCTATTTAAAATAAAAGTGACGTCAAACTAAAGCAAGGAAGATTATACTGATTAATATTTACCTTTTAATAAAATGGTAGAAACTCAAAACCATCGGATTATGCAACTTTAATAAGTCGTAAACAAGACATGAAGACAATTATAGACAATTATACCATAAATCTGTAATATACAAATAATATGATATTAAAATTGCGATAAAAATTGAAAACCGAACATTGCCATGCTGTTTTCATAATACTAAACTTGACAGCTAAAAATTAACTTGACAGTTAATAAAAAACGTTACAGTTATGAGTAGGTCTCCAGTTGGGTATATATGTGTGTGGGGGGGGGGGGGCGGGAGGAGGGGAGCCAGCTCTCCCATCCAAAACATCTTGCATCCAATGTGCACGAGCCTGCATGTCCCAACACGTGAAATATTCGGGGGGAGATTATTCGACACCCTGCTAGTCCCTCGGGGTGACGGGTCGCCGGCTGTCCTCACTACTCCCCATGGTAATGAAGAAATAGCTCAGTCCTCGCCACAAACAGGCTCACGGCTGATGGATACTGCGCATGTGTGCGCGTGACTCACGGGGTCACGTGGGGTTGTCACGTGGGGGCCGCTAGGGGTGCCACACAGGTCTAGCCCACCTGGGGGTCAATACGGATATTCCGAGTTCCGCTTTTTTCTTCTCTACCCTCAAGTAGCTGAACCCACCATACTTTTATCCCCCCCCCCCCCCCCCACACTTTTATCTCATACTCTATCTGTTCATTCATATCAATGCTTTGCTCTCTCTTGTCTTGTATCTATATTGGCAGATATTAGAGGGGTGAGGCACCACCTGGAGGGCAGGAGGAGAATTAGGGGAGCCACTTGATAGCAGACCTCCTGCTCTCCAGGCTGCATCCAAGCCTCCAGTAACCCAAACTACAAAGGAGCATATCAAAGGCGGTTACAAGAGTAGTAGATAGCGACAAAAATAGAATAATAACAAAGCAGGAGAATTACATACATGATTAATATTTGCATAAGTACTTTATACCTCTTTTTATTTTTGTCCATTAGTTGTTTAAGCAGGGGAAATTAGAGTCACAGACGACTGGTCTTCCTCATTCCACTGCTGGTCGATAGAAAGCCCGAGCCTACACTTTTACCGACCCAAGGGATTTTTAACCTCCCACACCACATAGACATGGTATGAGAGCAACCGGCCTTTGATGATGCTGTAAGTTATACACAGCGGTGGAAATCCAAATTGGCAGAGCTGGGGGCACGGAGAATCGAACCACTGACCTTCAGATTAGGAGTCTGACCTAGAGAGAACGCCTCTTAGCTTTGCATAGTGCGTAACGTCATGTGTTGTTAGAGCTGGAAAACCAGTGTCTCGACGCTGAGAATATGTTAATCAGATAAATAAAAATCACTTGAAATAAAAATCAACAAATAAGTGAAACTAAGAAAAACAGCGTGTGGTGACATTATAATCCGACAGGTAGCAGAACGAGTAGTAGCCGCTCCCTCCACAGCAATTATTGAGACCCGTGGCGCCATCTGTGTCAGTCGCCGCCGTGATCAGCACACTAGTGGTCAGTAAGCCTAATGGTGCAGTCACACTACGACGTAATGGCCAACGTGGGTCCGATGTGATGGACTTTTCGTCATTACGTCGGGTCACGTTAAAGTCACGTTACGGTCTCGTCACATCACGTCCACTCACGTCGCGTCACGTCGGCTCTTGTCGGAGGACGTCGAGGTTTTGGACATGTTGAAAAAACTTCGACGTGGCTCGACGAGTTGATAAGACGTTAGCATCACGTTACGGTCACGTCACGGTCACGTTAACGGTCATGTTAGGCTCGCCGTAACGTTATGGTGCGCCTATGGAGCAGTCACACTACGACGTAATGGCCAACGTTGTGGATTGGTTGTTGGTTGGTAGTTTGGTAATACCCCTGTCACACTACAACGTAATGAGCCAACGTGAGCCTAACGTGGTGATATTTCGTCATTACGTTGATGTACGTTGGATTACGTTATGATGACGTCATAATGACGTTAGAGTTACATCGAGCTACGTCATGTTACGTCGTGTTACGTCGGCGCGCGTCGAGGTTTTGAACCTGTTCAAGACTTTCGACGTATCTCGACGTGAAGCCGTTACGTCGGGATGACGTGACAATGACGTTAGGTAGGCGTTCCGCGATCGTTATAGCAGCGTAAATGACGTTAGAGTCACGTTATGTCACGTCAGACCGACGGCCCGGGTGGGAGCAACGTGTGGGCAGTGTTTTGCACGTTACGGTCACGTTACGGTCACGTTGCGGTCACGTTACGGTCACGTTACGGTCACATTATGGTCACGTTATGGTCACGTTACGGTCATGTTACGGTCACGTTATGGTCACGTTACGGTCACGTTACGGTCACGTTACGTCCACGTCGCACCCGTTAAGGCGACGTTACGCTCACGTTACACTAACGCCCTGTCACGTCGCCAATTACCCCTCCCCTCTAACGTTGTCACGTTACAGCTAACGTCACGACGTACACCGACGTTACTTTCACGTTACGCTCACGTCAACTACGCGGCATTCACGTCCACAATCTGTGATAACTTCGACGTGATATCATTATTTTCACGTTGTGGTTACGCTGACGTAGTCACGTCGTAGTGTGACAGCCCCATTAGTATTACTAGTGTTACTACTAGCACCTCTAGTGCTAGTGCTAGTGCTACTGATACTAGTGCTACTACTAGTTCTACTAGTGATACCAATAACACTAATATTACTAGTAGTACCACTAATAGTACTAATAGTACTACTAGTCCCACTAATATTACAACTAGTACTACTAGTACCACTAATAATACTACTAATACTACTAGTACCACTTGATTGTTGGTTGGTTGGTTGGTTGGGTGTTGGTTGTTGGTTGGTTGCTGGTTGGTTGCTGGTTGGTTGCTGGTTGATTGTTGGTTGGTTGCCACTAGTACCACTAATAGTACTACTGGTACCACTAATAATACTACTAGTACCACTAATAGTACTACTAGTACCACAAATAGTACTACTAGTACCACTAATAATACTACTAGTACCACAAATAGTCCTCTCTACACCCACATCGACCACGCCGCGGTGTCGTCCAACTTGGCCCCATATTTGCATATTACGTCGGGTTTTTCGAAAGTCGCCCATGTCCCTCTCACGTTGGCCATCACGTCGTAGTGTGACTGCACCATAATAGCGCCGGCTAGTTTTCCCAAGCGGGAGGTCGTGGACTCGGACCCCGGCCGAGTCAAAGCAAAGACGAAATTGATACCTGCTCGCTATTATTACTAGGATAGGACAAGTTTGCTCAGTACCAGGATACTGTGTCAACCATGATTATTATATTACCACACGCATATAACATGAATCTATAGTTATGTCATGGGGGGGGGTGATGAAAATGGGAAATAGTGCGCCTAGAGCAGGACTCGAACCCACATCTCTTTGCATTCCGGGCCAGTGTGCAACCCATTACACCACCTAGGCATTAAGTACACCTCTTTCTTGGTAGATCTTCTACCAAATTTATAATGATACGTGAAAATGTCGAGCAAATCTAAGGGTACGGCTTAAAAAAAAAGAAATCTTTTGGTTTGGATCTCATAATAATAATCATGATAATTAGTGAAACAACTGGGTATGTTATATACATATTTATAGATTAATTTGATAGAAATTAATATGAGTAGTGGCTCACAGGAAAATTACTAAGATACCCGCCACATACATTTAATATTTAATTTAATTTACATATCTTTTTTTTGCAAGGCTCTATTTATGCGGCCCATAACGATTACATCTAATGACTTTGTTCTAGGCGCTGGGCAGTAATAGCCCAGTAATACTAATAGTCACGTGGTCCCCTTGTTGTGTCACGTTCAGTGTTATTTAAGGCCCTGTCACATTACGGCGTATGGCGGGAGCGTATTGAAAACCTACGTAGGTCCTGCGCGTGCCGGCCTATGATGACATTTGGTGACCTTTCGGGTGGTTTTGAGCGTATGTGGAACCTACGAGGAGCGTACGAGGAGCGTATGAGGAGCGTATGGGAGCGTGCTGTGACATTTTTTGACAGTATGGGCCATACGCCCTCATAGGTCGAGTTTTTTTGAGCATGCACAAAAAAATTTGGACGGACGGATTTATGAAAGCGTATGGCGGCGTATGCCTCATACGCTTCACATAAGCCGGCATCTGGCGGCGTATGAGTAGCGTATGAGTAGCGTATGCGTAGCGTATGAGTAGCGTATACGGCATATGCCAACGTATATGACGTAACGCGCCTATGCCGCCATAGGCTCCTGCAAAAAACCCTAATGTGACAGCCCCTTAAGCTGCTTCAGTGATATGAAAGGGTAAATATAATCACATCTGTCACTACATTGTCTTCACACATTTAATATGATGGATGGTGGGTTGGTTTTTGGGGTTTTACCCTCTATGGAAGATCTTCTGATCAAAAAGAATCTCCGCTGGACTGGACACCTCATGAGGATGTCATCAGACAGGCTACCAAAGCAGATCCTCTATTCTCAACTGTCTTCTGGCTACAGAAAGGGCGCCTTCGTCTCCGGTTCAAGGATACCATCAAGAGAAACGTGAAGCTGAGAGACATTAAGACCGACTCATGGACGCAACTCTCACAGCAGAGAGCTAAATGGAGAGCGGCAGTCAAGTAATGAAAGCAATCTTTGTCGCATCGCGACCGACAGCATGATGATGATGACATGCTGGCAACATCGAAGGTCATATCAGGTTGGGTACGGACTTGTGACAGTGCACATTCATGGTTACTTTATAGTGCTGCCTGGCTGGGAGACCAGGCCACAAGCACCATGACCTTGATATCCCACTCAGTCACATTATCCTGATACTGCATGAACCAGTCCTTGCCCTATCCTAGTAATACCGAGCGCCAGGCTGGGTAGCAGTAAGTATATATCGTGTAAGTCATTGGTTTGACTCGGTCGGGGTTCCATCCCATGACGTCCCACATGGGAAGCCACTCAGCTGTGCTTAGGGATTCGGCCATTAATTGTAAAACGTTTCGGTCAAAAGCCATTTTCACAGGGGCGAGTTAAGCCGATTCATATAAATCGCCTTGTCTAGCTCGGCTCACATTCGCCGTGTGGACACGAGGCTGAGGCGGATCAGGGCTAGTTCACTTCATCTAGTTGGGCTCATATAAACCACTTGTCGGGGTGGATTATATGAAGCGAACTAGCTTAAGTCGGCCCATCTTGTTCGTGTGGACGCAACCGACTTACTTGAGGCGGATTAAGGACGTCACACGCATGTGCAGTCGAGACTTGAGTTTGTTTATTTTCCGGTCGATCAAAAGCGCATATTATATAATTTGGTCTATGAATGGGATAGAGGTGCACAGATTTTTTTTTCATCATTTATTTATAGGTTTTCACTGCCCAGCAGAAGTTTTTACGGTTCCAAAACAATATGATTCAGTCAATACATATCTAGGTCGAACCCACACTCTCTCGTACCGACGTCGACTAACCGAAACTGGCACTGGTTCGTATGGACTTGCTCATGCACAGATATCGATTTCCGGCTTAAGCCGGCCGAAGTACTGCCCATGTGGACGCGACACACTTTCAAACTCGGTCCGTGTGAATGCACCACTAATTCGCTTCATCTAATTCGCCTCATCTAAGTCGGCGTAAACTTTGCCCGTGTGAACACGGCTATAGCCTACGCCAATATTTGAACTCGCTACAAATCACATTTAACGCAAGTATTTAAGCTTATTTCCTTACAACAATGAAAGGAAAACGACAGCCTCGCGGTGAGCAGAACAAACACTTTGCAAACATCCAGTCATGTTTCTACTTCCGGTACTTCCGGTGTGACTGGTCATGACTCAGCGGAAATGTAATTATGTGTGTGGCTGTGGTTGGGGGAGGTGCGGGGGGTGGTGGGTGTTGTTCGGCGAGGTCCTTCCCTGCAGTGGCTTGACAACAGGTTCGTGATGGACGATTAATTTAACATCTCGTCTGCGGGCCAGTTCCTTTTCAGGCGGGCCGGGGTAACGAAAGGACAGTAATTGGGATCGTCTGGACACACGAGTGGTGCATGTTAAAATGGAACACCCCCTCTCCTCCCTCCCACCTCCCTCCTCCCCTCCCTCCCACCTCCCCCCTTCCCACGGAGCACAGTTTCAGTCTCACCCGCTGCCAGTGGCGTGCAGAAGTTTTGTGATGCCCGTGTCAAGATTTCAAATTCCCCCCAGATTGAAGTTCCCCCATGGGAACTTGAAAACGTTTTCAAATTCATCCCACAGGAATTTGAAAAGGTTTTCGTTTTCCCTCCCTCGTTTTAACTTTCCCTCCCCCGATTGTTGGGGAAATTTTCTGTATTTTTGTTATTTTTTTGTTATTTTTCATGACAAATATAATAATGCACAGAGAATACCATAATGGAAATTATTACTAGTACAACAAAACATATTTCACCCCAAATGACACAA
The DNA here is from genome assembly GCA_030323885.1 of Branchipolynoe longqiensis. Lineage (NCBI taxonomy): Eukaryota > Metazoa > Annelida > Polychaeta > Phyllodocida > Polynoidae > Branchipolynoe > Branchipolynoe longqiensis. The sequence goes on from CM059187.1 coordinate 78,452,737, forward strand.
AATGTCTCCAAGATGGCTAAGAAACAATATTATAGGTCTGAATTTTAAAACGTTTTTAAACAATTTTAAATTCACGGAGGGGGGAATTTGAAAATAGGGGAGGAATCTGAAAACTGTTTTTAATTTCCCTCCAGGGAATCTGAAAACTTCAATCACCGGAGGGAAATTTAAAACGTTTTCAGATTCCCAGGGGGAACCTGAAAAGGGGGGAAATTGAAATCGTTACACCGGGGCCAACTCCTTAATTGAATGCCCTGAAAAATTCAAGTGTACGTCTATGCATATATATATATAGACTTCAATGTATATTGTATATATGTGATATATAAATAGTACATATGCCGAGCAGGACGGGAGCCAGTAGTGACGAGACGCAGCTGGTATTAGGGTGGCCAAGAGCCACTCACAGGTGGCGCCATAGTCGCAGAAGCAGGAACTAGATCCTCATAGGTAATAACTAATATAGATAGAAGAGAACTAATAAGTGGTAGTGTCCTTGTTTATATTCCCATAATAGATTATTGAGCACATATATACAGGTGTCTTTATATAGACAATATGTTGACACATAGACGTCGTGGGATATTGACTAGTTGTGTTATCCTCATGCCATATAATATGTGTATATAATATATAGACATCAGTATACAGTACAACCCTGTTAAACCAAGCTCGGTTAAACCAAACGATCGGTTAATCAAAACTTTTTTTCGCCGCCCCGGCAAAATACTACCATTTATCATATAAAAAAGTTGGTTAAACCAAAGTCGGTTAATCCAAATTATCGGTTAATCCAAACAAAATTGTCGGCCCCAGGCCACTTCCGGAACAGTTAAACCAAACTTTCATGTGGTTTTAATGTCATCTGAGACTTTTTTTATATGATAAATGGTAGTATTTTCCCAGGTCGCCGAAAAAAGTTTGGATTAACCGATCGTTTGATTTAACCGAGGTTGGTTTAATGGGGTTAAACTGTATATACATAAAAAACAATAATCATAGTGTCCACATACATTGTACATTCATAATGCACCCCCGCTTTTGCCAAAGCCAAGTCAAAGTCAAAGCTCGGTTAAACCAATGATCAGTTAATCCAAACAAATTTCTAGGGTCCCTTCAAGTTTGGTTTTACGGGGGTATACTGTATAGGTTATATATGTGATATATGGTACAGATGGTATGTGGCACTATACTAGTACTGAGAAATGTGAGCAAGGAAGACATTTTAAATACGCTCCCATATGGATCCCTGGGGCCGTGACACCCTCTGCCCCCAGCTCCGCACGCTGCTGCCCCCTGCACACGCTGCACGTACATTCTGACGAGTAATTCAGGAACTATGCGTTCCACTGGTCCCTCAGGAAGGATTGAAGTTGTGACCCAGCATGCCGGGTAGTCCGAGTTCCACTGGTCCCTCAGGAAGGACTGAAGCTGTGACCCAGCATGCCGGGTAGTCTGAGTTCCACTGGTCCCTCAGGAAGGATTGAAGCTGTGACCCAGCATGCCGGGTAGTCCGAGTTCCACTGGTCCCTCAGGAAGGACTGAAGCTGCGACACAGCATGCCGGGTAGTCCGAGTTCCACTGGTCCCTCAGGAAGGATTGAAGCTGCGACACAGCATGCCGGGTAGTCCGAGTTCCACTAGTCCCTCAGGAAGGACTGAAGCTGTGACCCAGCATGCCGGGTAGTCTGAGTTCCACTGGTCCCTCAGGAAGGACTGAAGCTGTGACCCAGAGTGCCGGGTAGTCTGAGTTTCACTGGTCCCTCAGGAAGGACTGAAGCTGTGACCCAGCATGCCGGGTAGTCCGAGTTCCACTGGTCCCTCAGGAAGGACTGAAGCTGTGACCCAGCATGGCGGGTAGTCCGAGTTTCACTGGTAACTCAGGAAGGATTGAAGCTGTGACCCAGCATGCCGGGTAGTCTGAGTTCCACTGGTCCCTCAGGAAGGACTGAAGCTGTGACCCAGCATGCCGGGTAGTCCGAGTTTCACTGGTCCCTCAGGAAGGACTGAAGCTGTGACCCGGCATGGCGGGTAGTCCGAGTTTCAGTGGTAACTCAGGAAGGACTGAAGCTGTGACCCAGCATGCCGGGTAGTCCGAGTTCCACTGGTCCCTCAGGAAGGACTGAAGCTGTGACCCAGCATGCCGGGTAGTCTGAGTTCCACTGGTCCCTCAGGAAGGACTGAAGCTGTGACCCAGCATGCCGGGTAGTCTGAGTTCCACTGGTCCCTCAGGAAGGACTGAAGCTGTGACCCAGCATGCCGGGTAGTCTGAGTTCCACTGGTCCCTCAGGAAGGATTGAAGCTGTGACCCAGCATGGCGGGGTAGTCCGAGTTCCACTGGTCCCTCAGGAAGGACTGAAGCTGCGACCCAGCATGCCGGGTAGTCTGAGTTCCACTGGTCCCTCAGGAAGGATTGAAGCTGTGACCCAGCATGCCGGGTAGTCTGAGTTCCACTGGTCCCTCAGGAAGGACTGAAGCTGTGACCCAGCATGCCGGGTAGTCTGAGTTCCACTGGTCCCTCAGGAAGGACTGAAGCTGTGACCCAGCATGCCGGGTAGTCTGAGTTCCACTGGTCCCTCAGGAAGGACTGAAGCTGTGACCCAGCATGCCGGGTAGTCTGAGTTCCACTGGTCCCTCAGGAAGGACTGAAGCTGTGACCCAGCATGCCGGGTAGTCTGAGTTCCACTGGTCCCTCAGGAAGGATTGAAGCTGTGACCCAGCATGGCGGGTAGTCCGAGTTCCACTGGTCCCTCAGGAAGGACTGAAGCTGCGACCCAGCATGCCGGGTAGTCTGAGTTCCACTGGTCCCTCAGGAAGGATTGAAGCTGTGACCCAGCATGCCGGGTAGTCTGAGTTCCACTGGTCCCTCAGGAAGGACTGAAGCTGTGACCCAGCATGCCGGGTAGTCCGAGTTCCACTGGTCACTCAGGAAGGACTGAAGCTGTGACCCAGCATGCCGGGTAGTCCGAGTTCCACTAGTCCCTCAGGAAGGATTGAAGCTGTGACCCAGCATGCCGGGTAGTCTGAGTTCCACTGGTCCCTCAGGAAGGACTGAAGCTGCGACACAGCATGCCGGGTAGTCCGAGTTCCACTGGTCCCTCAGGAAGGACTGAAGCTGTGACCCAGCATGCCGGGTAGTCTGAGTTCCACTGGTCCCTCAGGAAGGACTGAAGCTGTGACCCAGCATGCCGGGTAGTCCGAGTTCCACTGGTCCCTCAGGAAGGACTGAAGCTGTGACCCGGCATGGCGGGTAGTCCGAGTTCCACTGGTCACTCAGGAAGGATTGAAGCTGTGACCCAGCATGCCGGGTAGTGCGAGTTCCACTGGTCCCTCAGGAAGGACTGAAGCTGTGACCCAGCATGCCGGGTAGTCCGAGTTTCACTGGTCCCTCAGGAAGGACTGAAGCTGTGACCCGGCATGGCGGGTAGTCCGAGTTTCAGTGGTAACTCAGGAAGGACTGAAGCTGTGACCCAGCATGCCGGGTAGTCCGAGTTCCACTGGTCCCTCAGGAAGGACTGAAGCTGTGACCCAGCATGCCGGGTAGTCCGAGTTTCACTGGTCCCTCAGGAAGGACTGAAGCTGTGACCCAGCATGCCGGGTAGTCCGAGTTCCACTGGTCCCTCAGGAAGGACTGAAGCTGTGACCCAGCATGCCGGGTAGTCCGAGTTCCACTGGTAACTCAGGAAGGATTGAAGCTGTGACCCAGCATGGCGGGTAGTCCGAGTTCCACTGGTCCCTCAGGAAGGATTGAAGCTGTGACCCAGCATGGCGGGTAGTCCGAGTTCCACTGGTCCCTCAGGAAGGACTGAAGCTGTGACCCAGCATGCCGGGTAGTCCGAGTTTCAGTGGTAACTCAGGAAGGATTGAAGCTGTGACCCAGCATGCCGGGTAGTCCGAGTTCCACTGGTCCCTCAGGAAGGACTGAAGCTGTGACCCAGCATGCCGGGTAGTCCGAGTTTCACTGGTCCCTCAGGAAGGACTGAAGCTGTGACCCAGCATGCCGGGTAGTCCGAGTTCCACTGGTCCCTCAGGAAGGACTGAAGCTGTGACCCAGCATGCCGGGTAGTCCGAGTTTCAGTGGTAACTCAGGAAGGATTGAAGCTGTGACCCAGCATGCCGGGTAGTCCGAGTTCCACTGGTCCCTCAGGAAGGACTGAAGCTGTGACCCAGCACCGGCCAGATTACAGTTTCAGCTTACACACCGAAAGTTTTGTTGTTGTTGTAAATATGTTCATTCTGCTGAATAAGTTCTTTTGTCAGTGTTGAAGCACTTGTCTTCCAGCAATTTTTCAATTCAGGGATTATTTATTCAAATATGGTACATGTATAGAATAGAGTGAGGTATAGCTGTTGAACACACAATTTGCAGCGTTTAGTATGATGGATTTCTCTAGAAGTTCCACAGTAATATCGCAACAGTAGTGTCATATGGCTACATCAATATTAGATGGATTGATATGAGGATTTTCATGGTATTTAGAATGTAAGCAGAATTTATCTTTTATATTCATTTGGTAAAGTTATAATACAGGACATAGTCAGTTGGAGTTAGACAAATAGTAAATATGTCACTTCAATAGGAATATTCTAGTGTTATCCCATTGTGGTTAGCTATTGAGTTTGTTAGTTGCAGTTTGTCATTTTAGTGTTGATAGTCATCTGACAGCAATACGAGTCCTGGGTCGTGTTCAGGCTCTGTCTCGGAGGCGCCTCCGAGATGGCCATGACGTCATGCTAGTCTGAACGGCAAAAGCAGTTTGTTGTCTCGAAAATGGTCGCCCCCCATAGGCGGCGGCCATTTGCAATGGAAAGGCTGCGCTGTCATTGGCTGAAAGCACTGAATGCGGCGGCCATTTTCGAGGCGCCTTTCAGCTCCAGAATGAAAAGGGAGGCGTCTCCGAGACGTCGCCGAGACGCACCCTGAACGGTAATAGGCCAAAATCATCGCCAAGACGTCGCCAAGGTGCCTCCGAGATGGACCCTGAACGCGGCCCTGCTGTTTGAGTGGGGTTGCTAGTAACACATTGGACGAACTGTGGCCAGTGAAGCAGCGGGACCAACCTCAGTGAATTTGGTTTTAAATATTAATTTGTATTTGGACTGTCACTGTCATTGTAGAACTGAGGCGTGGGGTTTGGTGGCCAGCCACTTGTGGTTTTGTCATGCCATGGAGCATCCTTTTCTGTAACTGTGTAAGGGTAAAGGATGTTCCATGGCGTCAATAAATCCTTAAGGTTGAGGTTGGTGCCACTCCCCAGCCTTATCCTTCATTATAGATGCTATACCTTGAACTGTGTGGTGCAGGTGTAGCTGTGTGTGTGTTGGTGGTGTAGGTCTGTGGTGTGTGCAGGGGGTGTAAGTGTGTGTGGTGTAGGTGTGTGAGGTTGAGGTTTAGGTGTGTGTGGTAAGGGTGTAGGTGTGTGGTGGTGCTGTAGGTGTGGGGTGTGTGTAGTGGGAGTGTAGGTGTGTTGTGGGGTGTGTAGTGGGGTTTTAGGGATGTTGTGGAGGTTTAGGGCGGTGGTGAGGGTGTAGGTGTGTGGTGTGAGTTGCCGCTCTGCAAAACCCCTACAACTCCACCACAAACCACACACCCTACACACCCATCACACACACCTACACAGCCACCATACCCACCTACACCCCAACCACACACACCATCAACCCCCACCACACAGAATGTGTGTATGGTGGCAGGGGTGGAGAGGTGGAGGGGCAGGCTGGGGGTACCGGTGGTGGTGGGAGTTCTATAGGGGTGATTGATTGGTGGTTGCTTTAGGGTAGAAACACGCAACCAGTGGGGACCTCCACCCCCCCCCCCCCTGCTTACATCAGGGAGGGGGAGGGGTTCGTGTGGTGTGGTGTGGTGTGAGAGTGGCGACTGAGGTGGGTGAGGAGGGGGAGAGGGAGTGTGGGGGAGGAAGAGGGAGTGTGGGGGACGAAGGGGGAGGAGGAGGCAGTGAGGGAGGGGAAAAGGGAGGAAGCGGGAGGGGGAGGGGGAGCGGGAGGGAGGTGTGAGAGTGCCGAGTGAGGTGGGTGAGGAGAGGGAGGGGGGAGACGGAAGGGGAGAGGGAGTGTGGGGGGAGGAAGGGGAGGGGAGAACGGGCGGAGAGGGAGGCAGAGAGGAAGGGGGAGGGAGGAGGAGGGGAATGGCGGTGAGTCCGAGGGAGGGTGGGACAGAGGGGGATGAGATAAAGGGAGGGCGGGGGAAGGGCTGTGAAGCCGGAAGGAGAGGGTTGGAGAGAGCAGAGGGTGGGGGAGATGGAGGGGGAGAGCACGGGAGGCCGGGGGAATGAGGGAGGCTGGGGCAGAGGGAGGTGGGGGACCAGGCAGTAGGCGCAACATCGGCCAAATTCAAATGACAGGCAATCTCTCTGTTTAAAATTTTAAACTCACCCTCTCGCCATGTAGGCCTATGTGTTTACATGTGAAACACCAGCCAGCAGCTGGGCTGATCAAACCCACCACAAGATGGCACTGCAAAATTTACATTACGATGGGAGAGATAGGGAGAGAGCAGTCTTAGTGTTATAGGGTCTTTGATAAAATACAAGTATCTGTATCATGTTTTATGTTTAACCCAATTATTTACCCCATTGTACGATGTAGTTGGTTAGTTATTGGAGTTCTATGTCCTGGCAATATCTAAGGTCATATCAGGATGGGTTACCAACTTCTGACAGAGTGCACTCATGGTGACTTTATAGTGCTGGCCCACTGGGAAATCAGGCCGCCAGCACTATGACATGATATCCCACTAAGTTAGGAAGGGGGAGGGAGGAGGAGGGGAATGGCGGTGAGTCCGAGGGAGGGTGGGACAGAGGGGGATGAGATAAAGGGAGGGCGGGGGAAGGGCTGTGAAGCCGGAAGGAGAGGGTTGGAGAGAGCAGAGGGTGGGGGAGATGGAGGGGGAGAGCACGGGAGGCCGGGGGAATGAGGGAGGCTGGGGCAGAGGGAGGTGGGGGACCAGGCAGTAGGCGCAACATCGGCCAAATTCAAATGACAGGCAATCTCTCTGTTTAAAATTTTAAACTCACCCTCTCGCCATGTAGGCCTATGTGTTTACATGTGAAACACCAGCCAGCAGCTGGGCTGATCAAACCCACCACAAGATGGCACTGCAAAATTTACATTACGATGGGAGAGATAGGGAGAGAGCAGTCTTAGTGTTATAGGGTCTTTGATAAAATACAAGTATCTGTATCATGTTTTTATGTTTAACCCAATTATTTACCCCATTGTACGATGTAGTTGGTTAGTTATTGGAGTTCTATGTCCTGGCAATATCTAAGGTCATATCAGGATGGGTTACCAACTTCTGACAGAGTGCACTCATGGTGACTTTATAGTGCTGGCCCACTGGGAAATCAGGCCGCCAGCACTATGACATGATATCCCACTAAGTTAGGAAGGGGGAGGGAGGAGGAGGGGAATGGCGGTGAGTCCGAGGGAGGGTGGGACAGAGGGGGATGAGATAAAGGGAGGGCGGGGGAAGGGCTGTGAAGCCAGAAGGAGAGGGTTGAAGAGAGCAGAGGGTGGGGGGAGATGGAGGGGGAGAGCACGGGAGGCCGGGGGAATGAGGGAGGCTGGGGCAGAGGGAGGTGGGGGACCAGGCAGTAGGCGCAACATCGGCCAAATTCAAATGACAGGCAATCTCTCTGTTTAAAATTTTAAACTCACCCTCTCGCCATGTAGGCCTATGTGTTTACATGTGAAACACCAGCCAGCAGCTGGGCTGATCAAACCCACCACAAGATGGCACTGCAAAATTTACATTACGATGGGAGAGATAGGGAGAGAGCAGTCTTAGTGTTATAGGGTCTTTGATAAAATACAAGTATCTGTATCATGTTTTATGTTTAACCCAATTATTTACCCCATTGTACGATGTAGTTGGTTAGTTATTGGAGTTCTATGTCCTGGCAATATCTAAGGTCATATCAGGATGGGTTACCAACTTCTGACAGAGTGCACTCATGGTGACTTTATAGTGCTGGCCCACTGGGAAATCAGGCCGCCAGCACTATGACATGATATCCCACTAAGTTACATTATCCTGACACTGAGCTAACCAGTCCTTTGCCTTATCCTATTAATGCCGAGTGCCAGGCTAGGAAGCAACAAGTATCAGTTTTATAAGTCATTGGTTTGACTCGACCAGGAACCGAATTCCCGATCTCCCTGATGGGAGGCCTGCGCTCTACCGATTGGGCCATGGCGCCCGGTATCCGCGATGTAAGAGCATATAAAACACGGTGTCAAAAGGAAAACACGCAATACCGTTATAGAGAAAACAAGTTTAATTTATTCAAAATGGGTAGATAATTTAGATTTACCATGGCAAGATACATATTGTTGTTACAGTCCGATGATTGTCTACGATTCTGCCTCATCTCCATGAGATTCATGATGCCAATTAACCTCACCGCTTAAACCCAACAGCGCAATAATATTTATAAAAGAAACAAACACGATACAACGAGTTCATTACAATGCATTAATTGCCTAAATTTAAGCGTAAATAAATAAAAGAGGTACATGTATGGTAAACCACAAATATAATGAAGTATATTAGTATTCTCTTCATGTATTCTCACTCTAATACAACATGGACTTAATACTGGTGTAATTGCAACAATTGTATAAAATGGAATTGAGTAATTAAGCGACGAGGTAACTAGAAGCACTATTAAATGCATCAATAGCAACACCATAGCAAATCTAAAAGCGACATGATCAAATCCAGGCTTTTAAAGGGTAGGCATAATAAACTGATTACACTAAGAATATATAGGCTAACATTAACAAGGACTTGTGCTAAAAGTGATTTTATATATTTTACCGGAGTTGATGAGATTTTGGCACTGACTTCTGACCATGCACTTAAATATATACATATAGATGTCAATAAATGTAAACATATATACATCTTTATATATTTATATACACACACATGGGTATATACATATATATATATACATATGTATATATACCTGTGTATATATACCTGTGTATATATATACATATATGTATATATACATATATGTATATATAAATATATATGTATATATATCCGGTTATATATAAGAATCTAATTAAAGATTAAGCTTAAATATCTCATAAATATTTCGCACCTACATAAATATCACAGATATAGCATAGTGTCGCGATACGGGAAATAGCGTGAGTGGAGCGAATAATTTATACATGATCGAGTGGTAAAGCGATTGAATCAGAGCGTGTAAACCAATAACAGGACAATAGACACTCACGATATTTACTAGTAAATGAGGGCATACTTTGCGAATCTATTTACAGGCTGAACCCGAAAATAAACCAACACATTTGACGAGCCCCACGAAACTGACAACACAACAATAGCTTAAAGGAAAGATGGTAACAAAAAAAAAGCATACATGTTTTGAGTAATCGCAACTTTTTTTCGACAGGACGTAGGGTGTGGATATAGCACGGTGAGAGGGGGATATAGCACGGTGAGAGGTGGATATAGCACGGTGACGGGTGCTTAGATGACGGTGACGGCCCGCTGCACGCACGGGGCCGAGCTCTGGTGAGGGTTGGCGTGTTTGCCTGCTGAGCACAAACCCTTCAGCGGGTACTGGATCTTCCGGCCGTACACTCGGTCGTCCTTACTGCGAATCAGCTCACTGTGTGTGGCAAGAGGAGAGCAGCCATTACATCTGTGGATTGTCTATGTACAGTCTGTGTGGCAAGCGGAGAGCAGTCGTTACATCTGTGGATTGTCTATGTATAGTCTGTGTGGCAAGAGGAGAGCAGCCATTACATCTGTGGAATGTCTATGTACAGTCTGTGTGGCAAGTGGAGAGCAGTCGTTACATCTGTGGATTGTCTATGTATAGTCTGTGTGGCAAGAGGAGAGCAGCCATTACATCTGTGGAATGTCTATGTACAGTCTGTGTGGCAAGAAGAGAGCAGCCATTACATCTGCGAAATGTCTATGTACAGTCTGTGTGGCAAGCGGAGAGCAGTCGTTACATCTGTGGATTGTCTATGTATAGTCTGTGTGGCAAGAGGAGAGCAGTTGTTGTATATGTGTATTGTCTATGTATAGTCTGTGTGGCACTAGAGCAGCCATTACATCTGTGGATTGTCTATGTATAGTCAGTGTGTCAAGAGAACATCCATTACATCTGTGGATTGTCTATGTATAGTCTGTGTGGCAAGAGAGCAGCCATTACGTCTGCGTATTGTCTATGTATAGTCAGTGTGGCAAGAGAACAGCCATTACATCTGCGTATTGTCTATGTATAGTCTGTGTGGCAAGAGCAGAGCAGCCATTACATTTGCATATTGTCTATGTATAGTCTGTGTGGCAAGAAAGCAGCCATTACATCTGCATATTGTCTATGTATAGTCAGTGTGTCAAGAGAACATCCATTACATCTGCGTATTGTCTATGTATAGTCTGTGTGGCAAGAGCAGAGCAGCCATTACATTTGCGTATTGTCTATGTATAGTCTGTGTGGCAAGAGAGCAGCCATTACATCTGCATATTGTCTATGTATAGTCAGTGTGTCAAGAGAACATCCATTACATCTGCATATTATCCATGTATAGTCTGTGTGGCAAGAGCAGAGCAGCCATTACATTTGCATATTGTCTATGTATAGTCTGTGTGGCAAGAGAGCAGCCATTACATCTGCATATTGTCTATGTATAGTCAGTGTGTCAAGAGAACATCCATTACATCTGCATATTATCCATGTATAGTCTGTGTGGCAAGAGCAGAGCAGCCATTACATTTGCGTATTGTCTATGTATAGTCTGTGTGGCAAGAAAGCAGCCATTATATCTGCATATTGTCTATGTATAGTCAGTGTGTCAAGAGAACATCCATTACATCTGCATATTGTCTATGTATAGTCTGTGTGGCAAGAGCAGAGCAGCCATTACATTTGCATATTGTCTATGTATAGTCTGTGTGGCAAGAAAGCAGCCATTACATCTGTGTATTGTCTATGTATAGTCTGTGTGGCAAGAAAGCAGCCATTACATCTGCGTATTGTCTATGTATAGTCAGTGTGGCAAGAGAACACCCATTACATCTGCGTATTGTCTATGTATAGTATGTGTGGTGAGAAAGCAGCCATTACATCTGCGTATTGTCTATGTATAGTATGTGTGGCAAGAAAGCAGCCATTACATCTGCGTATTGTCCATGTATAGTCTGTGTGGCAAGAGAACAGCCATTACATCTGCGTATTGTCTATGTATAGTATGTGTGGTGAGAAAGCAGCCATTACATCTGCGTATTGTCTATGTATAGTCTGTGTGGCAAGAGAACAGCCATTACATCTGCGTATTGTCTATGTATAGTCTGTGTGGCAAGAGAGCAGCCATTACATCTGCATATTGTCTATGTATAGTCTGTGTGGCAAGAGCAGAGCAGCCATTACATTTGCATATTGTCTATGTATAGTCTGTGTGGCAAGAAAGCAGCCATTACATCTGTGTATTGTCTATGTATAGTCTGTGTGGCAAGAGAACAGCCATTACATCTGCGTATTGTCTATGTATAGTATGTGTGGCGAGAAAGCAGCCATTACATCTGCGTATTGTCTATGTATAGTCTGTGTGGCAAGAGGAGAGCATTGTTAGTCAGTTCCCCCATTACATCTATCTGTTATGTATATATCTATAAATATATAGACTATGCAGCAAGAGGAGAGCACCCATTAAATATATCAGCGTTTGGACAATCTAGAAAAGGCCTTAAAAGTGAAGGAGTTTCTTGAAAAGGCCTTAAATTTGAAAATACCCTGAAAAGGCATTGAAAATTGACCAAATGCCAAAAAAAGACCCGATTTTTGTTAGGGGGGGAAGAGAGGGCAACTTTTATTGACAACAGTTTTTGAATGGCTGTATATGGCTTATTAACTAATCTAAAACAATTTATAAGTATAATATTACTTCTTTCGGTCAAGACATGTTCTATATATAGAACCCCCCCCCCCCAACCACCCACCCCCACACCACCCTCCAACTCCCACAATGCTGATTGACCCAGACGGTGTCCCAAAATGAGCAGTAAAGCCATATGGCTCTGTTCCTGAAGTGTCCCTGAGTTACGCAGTCGGGACACTGTGACGTCACTACTCACCTAGGCCACAACACGCCTACCTACTCACCCCATGAAGCGCTCTCTGGACAGCGTCGGGACCTGAGTCTTGGACTTGAACACACTTCGGTGACCGTTCTTGTGCTGGGCATGGTCATAGGCGAGGACTTCATAGCGTCCCGGCCCCACGGGATTCTGAAACAACAAGACGTGGAGCGGTCAGGGCGCTGTGACCGGCACGGGCAGGTACAGCTGACCGCCCCGCTGTACGGGAACACGGCGTGCTCTGACCGGCACGGGCAGGTACAGCTGACCGCACCGCTGTACGGGAACACGGGGTGCTCTGACCGGGACGGGCAGGTACAGCTGACCACCCCGCTGTACGGGAACACGGCGTGCTCTGACCGGCACGGGCAGGTACAGCTGACCGCACCGCTGTACGGGAACACGGGGTGCTCTGACCGGCATGGGCAGGTAACACGGCGTGCTCTGACCGGCATGGGCAGGTACAGCTGACCGCACCGCTGTACGGGAGCACGGCGTGCTCTGACCGGCACGGGCAGGTACAGCTGACCGCACTGCTGTACGGGAACACGGCGCGCTCTGACCGGCACGGGCAGGTAACACGGCGTGCTCTGACCGGCACGGGCAGGTACAGCTGACCGCACCGCTGTACGGGAACACGGCGTGCTCTGACCGGCACGGGCAGGTAACACGGCATGCTCTGACCGGCACGGGCAGGTACAGCTGACCGCCCTGCTGTACGGGAACACGGCGTGCTCTGACCGGCACGGGCATGTAACACGGCATGCTCTGACCGGCATGGGCAGGTACAGCTGACCGCACCGCTGTACGGGAACACGGCGTGCTCTGACCGGCACGGGCAGGTACAGCTGACCGCACCGCTGTACGGGAACACGGCGTGCTCTGACCGGCACGGGCAGGTAACACGGCATGCTCTGACCGGCACGGGCAGGTACAGCTGACCGCACTGCTGTACGGGAACACGGCGTGCTCTGACCGGCACGGGCAGGTAACACGGCGTGCTCTGACCGGCACGGGCAGGTACAGCTGACCGCACCGCTGTACGGGAAAATGGCGTGCTCTGACCGGCACGGGTAGGTACAGCTGACCGCCCTGCTGCATGGGAACACAGCGTGCTCTGACCGACATGGGCAGGTACAGCTGACCACCCCGCTGTATGGGAACACGGCGTGCTCTGACCGGCATGAGCAGGTACAGCTGACCGCCCCGCTGTATGGGAACACAGCATGCTCTGACCGACATGGGCAGGTACAGCTGACCACCCTGCTGTACGGGAACATGGCACACTCTGACCGGCATGGGCAGGTACAGCTGACCGCCGCACTGTACGGGAACACAGCGTGCTCTGACCGGCATGGGCAGGTACAGTTGACCGCCCCGCTGTACGGGAACACAGCGCGCTCTGGCCGGTACGAGCAGGTACAGCTGACCACCGCGCTGTACAGGAACACAGTGTGCTCTGACCGGCACGGGCAGGTACAGCTGACCACCCCCACTGTACGGGAACACAGCGTGCTCTGACCGACACGGGCAGGTACAGTTGACCGCCCCGCTGTACGGGAACATGGGGGCCATTGTAGTAACACTATGGGAGCACTATGAGAGCACGAGCGGAGCACTACAGTAACACTATGGGAGAACTATGAGAGCACTAGGGGGAGCACTAGAGTAACACCATGAGAGCACTGGGGAGCACTATAGCAACAATATGGGATCACTATGAGAGTACAGGGGAGCACTATAATAACACGCTGGGAGCAGCATGAGAGCACTGGGGGAGCACTAATGGAATACTATGGCAGAACTATGGAAATACTATGGGAGCACTATAGTAACACTATGGGAGCATTATGAGAGAATATGGGGAGCACAAGTACAGAGGGAACACTAGGAGAGCACTGGGAGCATTATGGGAGCCTATGGTGGCCCTATTGGGTACTATGGGAGCACTATGGTAGCATTGTACTAGGGGAGTACTAGGGCATCACAGTGAGAGCACGATGGGAGTACTAGGGGATCATTATGGGATCACTATGAGAGCACTATGGGAGTACTATGGGAGCACTATGGGATTGCTATTAGAGCACAATGGGAGTACTAGGGGAGCACTATGTGATTGCTATTGGAACACTATGGAAGTACTATGAGGCACTATGGGACCACTGTGAGAGCACCATGGGAGTACTAGGGGATCATTATGGGATCACTATGAGAGCACTGTGGGAGTTCTATGAGGCACTAATGGATCACTGTGAGAGCACCATGGGAGTACTAAGGGATCATTATGGGATCACTATGAGAGTACTATGGGAGTATTAGGGGAGCACTATGGGATTGCTATTGGAACACTATGGGAGTACTATTGGAACACTATGGGAGTACTATGAGGCACTATGGGATCACTGTGAGAGCACCATCGGAGTACTAGGGAATCATTATGGGATCACTATGAGAGCACTATGGGAGTTCTATGAGGCATTATGGGATCAGTGTGAGAGCACCATGGGAGTACTAAGGGATCATTATGGGACCACTCTGAGATGCGAGTATTAGGGGAGCACTATGGGATCACAGTGAGAGCACGATGGGAGTACAAGGTGATCATTATGCAAGGATGAAAGTCGTCTCCGGGAAAAAAAGCGGAAATGCTGATATTCTCCCATAGGTTTAGCATTGTCAGGGAATCGCAGAAAACTCCCGGAAGTCGGGTTTCATATATATTGGTATACGCTGATCAGGGATGAAAGATCTCCGCGATTCCGCGGATTTCCGGGATTTGTCAATCCCGCAGCACCATCAGCATATACTAATATGTGGTGCAGACTCCACAGCACTATACTACTAATAAATGCTCCAAGCGCCACAGCACTATCAGCATACACTACTAATACATGCTTCAAATGGTGCAGCACTATCACTTTATTAGTAGTATATGCTGATAGTGCTGCGGAGTCTGCACCACATATTAGTATATGCTGATGGTGCTGCAGGATTGACAAATCCCGGAAATCCGCGGAATCGCGGAGATCTTTCATCCCTGATTATGGGATCACTATAAGAGCACTATGGGAGCACAGTCGACTTCTTGCTTATTGATGAGCGTGAAGCATCTGATATTTATGAGTATATAAAGTAAGGAATGAATCTATTGTTTTCGAGTAGAATCTAATGTTTTATTCACAGCAAAATAATAAATTAATTAAGGGGTGATGATAATTTGTTCAAGTAGCATATCATATTTATTTATAGCAAAAAAAAAGGAATTAACGAGTGATCAAAACTGTCACTGAACATGCTTTATATCAGATTCGATACCCCCAATGCACAATAATAATGAAACCATTGTCTGCTCAACCAATCGTAACTTATCAATAACTTTAGCAGTTTACAAATCAATTAAATAACAATTAGTATTAAATCGCATTAGCACTCTCCGCATTTCTACTAAATGGGGGTAGGGAGAGCCAATCAGCAATCTCTGATTATTACAGATCATAACCGATTTATCGCTATATGTATATACATGTAAAACTTCTCTAACTGACCACCTACACAGATGGACCACTCCCCTATATCGATCGCTTTATTTGGGGCCCAAACGATCACCCATACAAAACCATTGTAACGATAAAAAAAAAACTCCCTAAACCGACCACCTCCCTAAATGGATAATTTAATGTCGGTCCCATGGTCGGTCGATTTAGAGAGGCTTCACTGTGTATATACATATATATATATATTTACAATTGTAAGGCCAGCACAACTGTAATATATAATATGATATGAGGTATTCAAAATACATAATATGATATGAGGTATTCAAATTGAAAATTTGTCTTCATACTTGTAGCTACTAGTACCAGACAATTTGGGCTGCAGTAAAGAAAAACTAAAGATAGGTATGCAGTTCGAGCTGAATCATGTTCCCCAACACTTACAAGCATGTGTCCAAAATCCCCTGAATCTAAGTGGTTTCCAATGTGTGCTGTACTCAACAAATAAAAGGACCATGCTGTGCTGGTGCATTATGTCAACTACAGAAAATACCAGTCAGACACAAAGTATTTTCGAAACACAGTGGAAACATGTCTAGAACGGGACTCAATACCACATTTCTGTCCTTCCAGGGTGAGGTTCCTAACCACTAGGTTGTCTAGGATCCCGGATGAAATCCACCTAACCAGGTGTCAGAGCTGTCACATGACATGGGTTACCCATATCCGATACCTGATGTTTTTCTTAGTGATACAAATGTAGAGTCGACTCCATTTTGATACGGATTTTTAGTTAAATCTACGGAAATAAAAATGTTAAGCTGAGATGCTGAGACTCCTGAAATCAGTGACACATACAGCTGACGTTGACCCCCAGTGGTGAAAGTTGTATGTGAATGTAGTTTAGTTTGTTGTATAAAATGTTTGAGTAATTAAATTATGCAATTGTATTCACATGTTTTTTTTATGGTAGGAATGGACATATGTATATGGATTATTATGTCATACAGATTCATACAGGATTTTAGGTGAAAAATACAGATTGCCATCCAAAATATGTGGCATGTCTGAGGTGTTTTTTTGTGGTAAATATAGTTTATTCATTGAATAAAGTCTTTTGTCAGCGCCGTGTCACTGGTCTTCCAGCCATGTGACAATACAGTTATTTACAATATATGCAGCTAGCCCAAATTAGCTGAAATAACAATATCAAATATTCAAAGACTTACATATGGTATAGTTTGACAATTCACATACAAAAATAGGAGTTATATGTCGTATTCCTACACACTTGATACATACATGTGTATTGATTAGACCTTTACATTACGGAGTGGTTAGGTGCATAGTTTTCCTTCATAGATTTGTATGCCTACTATGTTGTGAATTGCAAAACTATCATGTTGTTGGAGTTAACATTTTGAGATGGAGTGAGTGTGTGGCATTTCACCCAGGGAGGTGAGTGCAACTCAATACACTCGTCCCCCTGGAATGGTAAGTGTCATACTTATGATTACAAATTTTGAGCTATATATCCAGATGCGACAAAGACTACTTTCATTACTTGACTGTCACTCTCCATTTAGCTCTCTGCAGTGAGAGTGATGTCCATGAGTCGGTCTTAATGTCTCTCAGCTTCAGGTTTCTCTTGATGGTATCCTTGAACCGGAGACAAGGTCACCCTCTATTTCTGTAACCAGAAGACAGTTAGGAGTAGAGGATCTGCTTTGGTAGCCTGTCTGATGACATCCTCATGAGGTGTCCAGTCCACCGGAGATTCTTTTTGATCAGACGATCTTCCATAGAGGGCAGCCCTGTCCGTTTGAGTATTTCCTTATTTGTCACTTTGTCCTTCCAGGTTAGCCTCCTGATCGAACGCAGATGTTGCATCATGAAGGCATGCAGCTTTTTCACCTGTCATCTGTACACTGTCCAGGATTCGGCTCCATATAGTAGGGTGGATAGCACGATTGTGCAGTAGATCTTGCCTTTGACCCGCATGGACACATGGTGGTTGTTCCAGAGTCTCTGGCGTAATCGGCAGAAAGATGCGCTAGCCTTGGCCATCCTCCTCTATATTTCAGCATCAATGCGTCCATCACTTGATATAGTGCTTCCGAGGTAGGTGAATTCCGGAACAGAGTTCAGCTTGTTTCCGTCAACCATGATATCCTCCTCTCAGGTTCTTGTGGAGTTGGGTTGGTACAGCACCTCCGTCTTCTTGATGTTAATCTTCAGGCCAAACTTCATTGATGCATCGGAGAAAGCGTCCACTATTTTCTGGATCTCTTCAGCAGAGGGAGCAACCAGTGCACTATCATCTGCAAATAGCAGATCTCTACCAGACTACTCGGACACTGGATCCAGCTAGTGCACTTCCATTAAATACCCACCGGGCGCGTTCAACACCATACCATCATTCAACATGTACAGAATCCTGGTCACGGAACCAGTGTCATGGAGGTGATGAAAACAAGTGGGAACATTCTGCATAGAATTGAACCAGAACCTACATTTCCACCATTCTTGGGAAAGTGTCCTAACCATGAAACAATGTAGGCTCGCCGATACAATCCACCTGCCCACACCAACCTATATGTGGTATTTAACCTGGGGAGGTGAGTGCAACTCATAATGGTATAACCGGGCGAACATTACTACACTACATAGGTAATTAGACAACTCAACAGAGCACTAGGTGATTCATATTTCCAACAGTTGCGTATTTCACGTTTACATGTGCATTCCCACTTTTATAACTCTTCATTCTAGCTCTTCATTCTAGCTCTTCATTCTAGCTCTTCATTCTACCTGTTCATTCTCCCTGTTCATTCTACTGCTTCATTCTACCTCTTCATTCTCCCTCTTCATTCTACCTCTTCATTCTCCCTATTCATTATAACTCTTCATTATAACTCTTCATTCTAACTCTTCATTCTACCTCTTCATTCTAGCTCTTCATTCTAGCTCTTCATTCTACCTCTTCATTCTACCTCTTCATTCTACCTCTTCATTCTCCCTCTTCGTTCTACCTCTTCATTCTCCCTCTTCATTCTACCACTTCATTCTACCTCTTCATGCTAACTCTTCATTCTAACTCTTTATTCTAACAAAGTTTATTCAAAAAGTGTAACGGTGTGAGCATTTAGCATCACTTATCCAGGCAAAGTTGAAAAAATAAAGAAAGTGTTTGATTCACACTCCAAAGCACTCTTCAAGACATACCGTTTTCTGCGATATAGGCATTATTATGCAGCAATTAAAGCACATGAAATCAAATGAGTCAAATTTATTACATTTTAAGAGACAATTCTTCACAAATACTATTCATTTATTTACCAATTATATCCTCAAATACTTGAATTAGGTTTCTAAAATAAACAAACTGTGGAAACATGCCTAATTTCTCTTACGATTTATTTTTTACCCCCTCCTCTTTTGTCTTTCTTTGTCTTAAAAAAAAAGGTTATTTAGCTTAGTAACGTGTTAATTTTCTAAACTAAAATCAAAATCAAAACAAAACCAAATGGCTATTACAGGTGGATATGACGTGCTGAATGGTTTGCAATTAAAGTAAGGAAAAGAGATACTCACAAAGTTACCGGTGAAGAACTTGGTGGCCATTTTGTCGCTTCGCTGGGCTGAGCAGAGGAAGGGAGGGGACTTGGTGGCCTGCGACTTAGGCATCATCACATTCTTGGTTTCATAGCTTCCAGGGCCAGGCTCGCTCTAACGAGAGAAAAAAGTTAAATTTTTGCTTAAGCAAAATAATTCACATTTTTTGCCATTCGAAATATGATTCCATAATATTCGATTATATAATTAATAATTTAAAGTTGCATAGTGGTTTTATGTTCTAGCAACATCCAAGGTCATATAAGAATGGGATTCGGACTAACCAATTGCTGTCTTATATATGATACCGATGACACTAGAATCTCACATGGAATAACATCAGAGGAAGACGTAGCACGACTCCAATCTGACCTACAAATAGTATATGAGTGGCAACAAGAAAACAACATGCTCTTCAACGAGACAAAGTTTGAATTACTCAGCTATGGAAAAAACCAAGACATCAAAGACACTGCCAACTACACTGGCCCTCTCAAAAATCAAATTGGAGAGAAACAATGCTGCCGGGACCTAGGTATTATGATTAATAATACTTTGACATTCACTGACCACATCTCAAAAGTATGCAATAAATCAAATCAAATGTGTGGATGGATCCAACATATCTTTAAGACACAGAACCAAGAAACCATGCAAACTCTTTGGAACAGTCTAGTCCAACCATATCTGGACTACTGTAGCCAGCTCTGGGCTCCGCACAAAATTGGAGAAATGCAACAAGTAGAAGAAGCACAAAGAAAATATGCCAGTAAAATCCACACTCTATCTGAACACAACTACTGGGACAGACTCAAACTATTCAAATTTAACTCACAAGAAAGAAAAATGGAAAGGTACAGAATCATATATATCTGGAAAATAATAGAAGGAAAAGCACCCAACCCAGGAATATAATACTATATATCTCAAAGGAAGGGAAGGCTCTGTAGGATTCCAAAAATAGAGTCACAAGCTAGCTGTGTGATCAAAACAATCAGAGAAGGAAGCTTCATGGTGCGTGGACCAAACCTCTTCAATAGCATGCCACAAGACATAAGAAACAAGACAGACTGCAGCACAGAAGCTTCAAACACAAACTGGACAAATATCTCCGAAGAATCCCAGGATATACCAACCTGACAATAACGGACACCAACTCATTGCTGGAAATGACAAAGCTGCCTGCAATGACCACTGCATCCACACTAGATGACCAAGGCGGAGTCAACGACCTGAGCACCACATGCTCGAACTGAACTAAACTAAACTAAACTAAACTAAGGATAGGCCTATTGACATTTTGTACCGTTAATCAGTGAATATGAAACATGGCGGAAAATCCGCGAAATCCTGGAGATCTTTCATCTCTGAATCTTGTAAATCGATTCACTAGAACAGGCCTTTGATGTGAACCGGGGGGGGGGGGCCGTGACAAAAATGTTCCCAATTGGGTGAACGGACGAATCGGTAGATCGCAGGCTTCCCGTGTGGAAGGTCAGGAGTTCGATTCCTGGAATGACTTACAAATTGATACTTGTCACTTCCTAGCCTGGCGCCCACCATCAATAGTACAGGGCAAGGACTGGTTAGCTCAGTGTCAGGATAATGTGACGATGGGTGCGATATCGGGTGATGATGCCGGCGGCCAGATTTCCCAATGGGGCAGCATTATAAAGTTACCATGAGTGTGCACTGTCACAAGTTGGTGCCCATTCTGATATGACCTTAGATTTTGTCAGGACGTAAAACTCCAACCAACCAACTGCTGCATGTAGGATACTCACGGCTGACCGCGGGTTCTGGGCGAGGGTCACTGAGTGTATTCGATCGGTCGGGTGCTCGGGGTACTGCGCCATTTTGAAGAATTTTCCGTAGTGCTTCTTTTTTTCCGTGTTGAATTCATCGAAGGAGGACTTGAGCTCGTACTGACCAGGCCCCATGTGGGATGCCATCTGCAATCAAACCCGCCACATTTGATTGCTTGATTGATGGGTGATGATGATGATTTAATGACAAAGCAGCAGCAAAGGCCATATTTACGGTGATAAGTTTATAGAATTTATTCTGTTATTTTCCTTTCATACCAAAAAAAAAAGAGAAAGAAAATTAATCACTTTTATATGACGTCACACAGGGAAGGGTAGGATGGATTTAAATAGGTTTTTATAAGGCAGAGTCAAAAGGCTTTAAATTTACTTTAAGGTTGCATAGTCCGCTGAAAGCATAAACTTTTCAAAACAAAACCAGATTTGATCCTACATATCAAACTTAAATACAGGTTAATTATTAAACACGTGTTGCTGCATAAAGGTGAATACTGAACCAATTGAATAAAACCTGTTACTACTGATGCCTATGCGGACAGAGTTTTGACGTGCTTGCACAAATTCATTTTTCTTTTTTTGTCTACTTCAAATATCTCGTATGTCAGCCACTTCAAATAAAAGTTACTTCAAATTACCGGGGCGGCGCGGTGACCAGTCCGGATCGGTTTGTTCCGGTCGAGAGAGAAGACATCGTAAGGACCGCGCAGACTCGTCACGTTCTTCTCCATGTCATCAGTGAAACTTGTGTGTTTGTACAGGCCTGGGGCCAAATCGCATCCCTGCGAATGAGATGGAGAGATAAAGAATTTCTTGCTAAAAACACCTGAGCAGATAAAATAGTTAGTTAGTTAGTGGTGGTTGCTTACCACCGTTTCTCAAGCAAAGGCCATGCTCACAGTGAGAAGCGTTCAAGTTGTATAGTGGAACCCCGTTATAACGCACCCCGATTTAACATGAATGTTGATATAACGCGATGATTCATTGGAAACAGAGTTTGTTAATTCAAAGGTAATTCAGTAAGCTGATCCCCGATTTAGCGTGCCCCCACTGTTTGCGCTATGACATTATATGGACCGCCAATGATCGCGTTGCAATGACATTTCATTGTATTCTGTCATATTTTTTCAGCCATTTCCATTACACCTAATTTTAAATTGTACAATCAATTATGTATCAAACACTTACATTTACAAAGATTGTGGTCCATGGAAGATAAAATTCTAGATAAAATTCGATATAGATATTAATTAATATATATACAGATGAACCTCGATCCAACGCACACCGATGCAATGGATTCCAGATCCAACGGACACAATCCGCACGAGTGAGCTAGGCTCCCACACATGTGTAATGCATACTCACACATATGCATACTCATTCACACATACAAACATACCCACATAGTGCCATGCACACATAGTGCCATGCACACATAGTGCCATGCACAGAGCCGTGCAGGTTTGTTTGTTAAAATTTAACATCCTAGCAACATCTAAGGTCCTGTTTTCCACATTATCACTATGGCACCTATAGATAAAGCAATTTCGTCGCTGCAACGGACAAACGACTTTAATGGACAACTGCTCCCCCCTATTAGTCCGTTGGATCGAGGTTCATCTGTATATGGGAATTAATACGTAAAGATATTCATATCAACCGGATACCAAACATGGATATTATTAAAATCCAACTTTCAATGTATTGAAACACAAACCACATGTTCACAAGTAAATAGACATACCTACTTCACCAGTACCAGATTATTGTTCATAATTATATCCGCTGAATTCTCTAGTCATACTTAGTTATGAAACACATATTTACTATACGTACTGCATTTGTTATCTAACTACTACTGTACCTAATTGTCTGGAATGATCGTGGGGGCTTATTCGGGTTCATTGCTGGACATGGCAGGCAACGAGGCTGGCAGCCCCCCCCCCCCCCAACCCCCCCAACCCCCAACCCCCATGCTGGCGCCGCGCCCTCCCCTCTCTCTCTCCCTCGGCCTAACCCTGGCCTCTCAGCCAATCAAAACAACACACTCAGGGTGCCTCCACACCGCATCCAAGCTGGTCAGTTCGCCTCAACCTGCCGAACTAACCACTTCCCAGCTCCAATTTTTAATGTAATAAACAACTGACACCAGTACAGTTGATGCTTCTCATTTAAATGATAGTTAAGTTAGTGATTATCTATTGCATTTAACATATTTAATATTTACTTGATTTACAATTCTATTTTATATGTTACTTCTCTGTTTTACCCAATGTTACCGCGTTCAGATGTACCATCTCCCTTCATACCAATTTTCACCCCCCCTTTATTAGCAGGACCTTCGCTCGGCCGCTCCTCGCCCGACAGTCACACATGCTTATTGTACATGCCGCCGGGTGGGCCACACCCGAATAAAAGTCTTGTTTTATTTATATCAGCCTCTGGGTCAGTTGTGTCCGTGAGCAATGTAGCAATATTTGTAACCGAAATCCCCTGTAATATAACAAACTGTTCTATTTCATGGAGACCAGCTAGATAAGCATTGCTTTTCTGGGATCCTTTCTGTCTGTCAGGAATTTATATGCATTTATTGTATCACCTCAGTTTATTGTAAACATACCTTGCAGAGTTAAAATAAAAGAATTGAATTGAATTGATTTTACTGCCAAAAGATCTGTAATCCAATCCTGACAAAATATTATTATTTGACAAATATTACAATTACTAAAAACCTCTTTGTAATTTGTTGTAGATTCAAAAGGAACAACTGTATTTGAGTAGATTTCTTTAAGATCAGACATTTACTTTGTGATGAATATATTTACACTGCCCATAACAGAAAAGTGTGTTAACACTTGTTGTCACCGCTGAGCAGCACTAGTCCAATTATATTCAAATCTTTTGAATTTTGCTTTAGTAATACTTTCGGTTTTATTGTCTCTTGTTTATGGGTTGTGACTGTTTGTAGATTGCAAACAATCAAAAGCCAGCTTTCTACCTTACTTTGTGTTAGTCCATTAACCTAAAATTTGTTTGTCTTTTGTTGTGTGCAGTTCTATCACAACTTCTGAATTTAATTTTTTGCTAGTAAGGCCTTAAGGTCTAGTCATCCAGTTAAGCATGTAGATTTCGACAGGTTTGAGAGAAGGCTGGATAGACATTGAAAAGGACACAATTATGTGACTTCAGAGTTCCGTCGAACTGCATATCTATGCAAAGAAATAGTTATTTTTTACCACAATGAGATGGCATGAGAGGCCGAATAGGGCCTAGAACAGCCAGAATGCGATCTGTAAGTTAATCTGTAAGTCATAGTTACTTATTTGTGTTGTACAAAGGAAATATACATCATCAGTTGCGTACCACGAGTGGGAGTGACCTGCTTCTGTTCGTGCCAGAGTCGAGGAGTCCTACTTGACTGGCCGACTTCTTCTCGTTCTCCTCCAAGATGGCCTGTGGAATGCCTCTTTTACCGTAAGTCCCT
The DNA here is from genome assembly GCA_030323885.1 of Branchipolynoe longqiensis. Lineage (NCBI taxonomy): Eukaryota > Metazoa > Annelida > Polychaeta > Phyllodocida > Polynoidae > Branchipolynoe > Branchipolynoe longqiensis. Next base: position 78,477,297 of record CM059187.1, read on the forward strand.
GGACCCGGAGTTTCATTCTTTTTTTTTTTTAATGAGAAAAAAATGAGGGGAGAAGGGTGAACAAAGATATTTAATAGTAATATCGTGGGGGTGATGACCAGTGCCTCGGCGCTAACAAAATATGTGGTTAGATGAATACAATATTTTCCCCCAAAAAGGGAATATTGTGCCTAGAGCAGGATTGCAACCCACACCTCTTGCATTCCTCGCTAGTGTACTAACCATTACACCACCTAGGCTCCCTAATGCCATCACCCTCTCCTAGCGACCTGTCTATTTTGTTCCTTGCCTGAGAGGTCACATCAGACTACCTCATTAATACATCCTCAGAGTTGTCCTTTGTAGGAGACATTTGGGGGGGGGGGGGAATACAACCGCTGATATTTGTAGTTATATGAACCAACTGCAATAGAAATATATCATGAAATTTCACAAAGCCTACTTTAAATACTGTTGAAGTGTTGGCTATTTCTACCATTTAAAGTTGCATAGTGCGATGAAATAATACAATTGTTTTTCAAACAAAGGCAGTTACCTTATTTTGATCGTACATACCCTACTGAGATAATTATGCACTTATTAAACATGTATTGCCGCATACAAGGAATATTAAGTCAATTTAATGGAACCTGTCAGTGCGGAACATCATGCAGGCCTATTCTGTCCAGCATTTCGAAGTGCGCACCAAAAATATTTTACTTCTTTTTACTTCAACTATCTGTTTTTACTTAAAGCTGCATAGTCCGATGAAAACATAAATTTGTCAAAACCTAAGCAATTATTTATATTTTATTATGCATATCTAATGCATTTATCAAACATGTGTCGCAAAATAGAGGGGAATACTGAGGCAATTTAACAGAACTTGTCACTGGAGAAGCCTATGTTGTCAGAGTTTGGGTGTGCATGAAAATTATTGTTGCATGTTTGCACATAACATATTACAAAAGTTAGCCATTTGAAATAAAGTTACTTCAAAATAAAGTAAGGTACATAATAACGATCAAACTAGTATATTAATGCTGAGTCAGAAGCAAGGGCCATATTCACGGCGAAAGGGTTGTGGTATTAGGCCGACATTGAAATAGTCAGATTTGTGTCAAATGGCAGCAACAATTATTTCAGATCCAATTTTGAAGTGGTTAAATCTGTGTTAAATTACCACAAAACATAGCTAAAATTTCACCAGGTGTTCTTTGAAACTGTTAATATTTGTTTGTGCTTTACATTGGTGAGGAGGTCTCACGTGATATTTATATTAAAACATTATTGGTGCGAAACTATGAAATGCACACATTCAAACAGAATGTGTCTGATCCAGTGGACCCTGACACCCAATGCCCTCGGGAGATACACTCTCGGGAATTCAAAAGCTCACTATAATTTGGATTTGCAGCCTATGAATACACTGCCAGTGAATAACTAATATATTTAAGTAAGGGGTCCATGATTTTGTGCGTGTGTGTGTGGGGGGGGGGGGGGTATGTTTAAATTCATTGATAAAGCAGGGGAAATTTCCAATCGAGAATAAATATCAACTTGTGTGTACATTGATCATCTGGAAATAAATATTTCATTATTATTATTATTATCATTATTATTATTATAGTATAAATATATAAGTCATTAGTTTAATTCGGCTAGGATTTGAATTCCATGACCTGCTACACGGGAAGCTATTCAGCCATTGTGTCTGGTACATGTTAAGAATATGTGACCAGATCTATAGGCTGATTGACAAAGCCACATTTTGCATTCATTTGCTATTGGCTTTCCCATGCATTACTTACTATATACTTCTCTTTAAACCTTGCTTCACGCGTGTATATGATGCCGTTCGTGCTGCGAGGTTTCTCATCTGCTTGTTGTAGGAAGTCTTTGGACTCATATATTCCAGGACCCATCTTCCTTTTCTGTAATATCGATTAGCATGAACAGATTAAAATCAATTAACATTAATAACTCAATTCCTTTAAAGAAAACCTAGGTAAAGCTGCATAGTCTGTTGAAGCATCACATTTTCAAAGCCAAAACAATTATCTAGATTTGATTCAACATATCTAATTTGGATACTGATGCACTTATTAAGCATTTGTTGCCACATAGAAGGGAATATTGAGTCAATTTAATAGAACCTGTCTCTGCAGAAGCCTATGGTCTCAGGGTTTTGGCGTTCTTGCCAAAACTAATTTGACATGTTTACGCTTCAGATATCTCAAAAGTTAGCCATTTAATATAAAAGTTACTTCAAAGTAAAGTAAGGTAGATCATAACAATCCAATTAATATATTGATCTCATAAAAATTACAGAAACTCAAAGCCATCGGATTATAGAACCATTAGAAAAAGCACAATTCCACTACATCATTTTCAAGTGATACATTACCTATGTCACTTTCCAAGTTAATTCAATTCAATAACATAATTTCGGAATATAATTAAATAATAAGCCAATTCGCATGAGGTTTGTGAAGTATATAAACTAACTAAATAAACAGTATATAGACATCTTGACCAGTGACATTACTGTCACGTGACAAGCACTTCGGAATAGCATTGGTTTGAAAAAGAAATCAGATGGGTGTTGCCTTGCATAGAAATCAGGAGCAGTACCTTAATTGAATTGGGTCATTTTTATTATGTTCAAACTGGGAAAAAATTGACAAATGCACCCAATATATGCTCATTGTGTCTTTGTCAATGTGTGTACCTGACAAATTCTTCTAAAGCATTGTGAAGAAAAAAACTCCAAAAAAACCTCATAGATTCCGAACTATAACTTAGCTACAACCTACAAATGATTGGTGGTTACCATAATACACTAATAATACAGAGACCAAGTACAGGAAAGAACTGTAAGCAGTGTAAAGTAAGTATGCTGCTGATTTTCAAATAACACTTCTCTACATATTTAGGTACCCCTGTAGCACATTGATTCAAAGATACTATTGAATTATAAACCCCTTGTTTATGATGGTCAGCATACAACCCTTTAGAGGCTGTATTACATACATGTAAAGATACTATTGCATTACAAACTCCTAGTATATATTAGTCAGCATAAGTCCTTGTAGCATATATACATGCAAAGACACTACTGTATTATAAACTCCTAGTATAGGCAGGTCAGCAAACAGCCCTTTAGGACATTCATTCAAAGACACTATTGCATTATAAACCCTAGTATATGTAGGTCAGCATACAGCCCTTCAGTACATTCATTCAAAGATACTATTGCATTATAAACCCTAGTAATAGTAGTATATGTTAGTCACCATACAACCCTTTGGTACATTTATTGAAAGATACTATTGCATTATAAACTCTGGTATATGTTGGTCAGCAAACAGCCCTTTAGGACATTCATTCAATGACACTATTGCATTATAAACCCTAGTATATGTAGGTCAGCATACAGCCCTTCAGTACATTCATTCAAAGATACAATTGCATTATAAACCCTAGTAATAGTAGTATATGTTAGTCACCATACAACCCTTTGGTACATTTATTGAAAGATACTATTGCATTATAAACCCTGGTATATGTTGGTCAGCATACAGCCCTTTAGTACATTTATTCAAAGATACTATTGCATTATAAACCCTGGTATATGTTGGTCAGCATTCGGCCCTTTAGTACATTCATTCAAAGATACAATTGCATTATAAACCCTAGTAATAGTAGTATATGTTAGTCAGCATACATCCCTTTGGTACATTTATTGAAAGATACTATTGCATTATAAACCCTAGTATATGTTAGTCAGCATACAGCCCGTTGGTACATTTATTGAAAGATACTATTGCATTATAAACCCTGGTATATGTTGGTCAGCATACAACCCTTCAGTGCATTCATTTAAAGATACTATTGCATTATAAACCCTGGAAGTGGTACATGTTAGTCAGCATACAGCCCTTCAATACATTCATTCAAAGATACTATTGCATTATAAACCCTGGTACATGTTGGTCAGCATATATGGCCCTGTAGTTATTTACTGGCGAGTGCTGAACACCGTGTCGGTAGCAAAGGCCATAATCACAGCAAGAAGTGTTCAAATCTTATTCTGTTGTATCATTATCTGGCCATCGCTTTTAGTTTACACAGAATGTAAAAGCACACAATCAAGAGGCACTTTTGAAGTTAAAAGCTCGCAATCACAAAGGAATTGAAGCCATTTAAAATTCTAGATAAAAGTTGAAAATACCATTCTTCCTAAATTGATGAAAATTGTTTTAATGGACTATATATAAGGCAACATAGTGCTGCCGCCTCCAGAAGACTATGCTCGCCCTGTAGTACATACATACAAAGATACTATTGCATTATAAACCAACCTGTATATATACATATATTAGGTATGCGAATAACATGGCACTTTCACGAGACTCGCTTGTGCCACGGTGCTTGCGCGGAGCACTGCGCGGTGCACATTTGACTCTCATTTTACCTCTCTTGCAACCTTTATTTTAGGACTACCAGGAATCCAACCATATGGATGATTTAGTTCACATTTTGCTCCACTGCTACATCCAAAAATATTTGCTATCCGATTTATAGAAGTGACAACAAATCTTTATTCAAATTTATGTCTGTTTAAGTCACTGGAATTCTACTTGAAGGTAAGTTTTGATAATTTTGAAATTAGTTTATTTTGTTTCTTTATATATTTATAAGCGTTGTTTTCACACATACCTAGACTCATGAGTCATGAGATGGGTCACAGAATTCAACTGGCTTTCCATTGAAACAATGGACCAAAATTATCCATAAAAAACGCTTTATAAAGTGTCACAACTTCCTCGATAATTGTCACAGGATGATGATTTAGGTATCATTAGAAAGGACTTTCCAATACCTTTGCAGTGATCTATTTTATGTTGGAATCTGTTGACTTTGAATTTTGTTGTCACATACCTACATATATGAATAGGCCCGGTGACAATGCAGACGCTGATGCTCCGCGGGTTCACCACATCCAGTGGTTGTTTTTTTATTTTATAATCTATCGGTGATCTCAACAACCAGATCCAAATAGCCGTCTATTAATAGCAGGTGTGGTCGTGTGTGTGTGGGGGGGGGGGCAGTGGGCCCGGTATACACGAGTGGATTAATGGGAGTGGTGGATAATTGAGACTTACCAGAAGGCGCTGTGCTTCCCACTGCTCCTTGAAGAGGAGGTGAGGCAGGGCTGCCACTCGCGCCACCTCGTAGGCCCGGGACCAGCCCGGCCCCGCGGCCCGGTCCGCTACGGACGTGGCCGAGAAGGCGCCGTCCTGCAAGTCGTACTTGCCGGGACCCATCTTCACACACTGGCAATATGCGGCAACAGGCGGAAACGTCAATACAGCGAGGTGGTTAATGAAGGAAGGTGGTCAGGGTTGTGCTTGTAAGGTGAATAATGCCTACATAGACACACACAGACACATACACAGACATGCATACGGACATACACAGACACATATACAAACAAACACACACAGACAGATACACCGATACAAATATACATACACAGACACAAATACAGGTATACCCATACATACACATATATATATATATTATATACAGACACAAACACATAAACACAGTGATACAGACACACATATAAGAGACACATATACACAGACATACACCTACATACACATATATACAAACACACACACACATTCACAGACACACGCGCGCATATTAGTTACTCCCACTGCCCTGCACCTTGAATAGGGCTCCTAAATAATCTTATAGAAGTGTCGGAAGGATGGGTTATGGACCTACAGACATCAATTTGCAATCTAATATATTACATATATTGCTTAGATACCTATCTATCATAGCCTGCTACGTTTGGAATAAAGCATTTCTGAAATAATGTAGATTAATAAACTTAAGTTAAGAAAGTCGAATCTAGTGGCCACAATATTAATGTGTATGCATTCTCTCCCAGTTCATCAACAGTACGTTAACATAGATGAAGATTGTGCACTGGAACTATGACCTTCACAACCTGTTTAAAGTTGATTCATACCGAGCAGTTTTCGCTCAGATTTATACATTTAGTTAAATGAAACTTACTTTGGTATAGTTAGATAACTTCTGCATTATAATATTTATTATATAATTAATGAGTCGAAAAGACAAGAAAAAACTACAGTTAATTTCGATGATTTATTGTATTTTTATTCTTAGCAGGGCAAATTTTAAACAACGACTCTTAATTCTTACGTGGTAACTGTTCAACTTCCTGCAGTAGGGCGCTTGAACGAAACCTCCTGGCATTTTGCAATCAGGATACACAGCCGAGACATCAAACCTAAAGATAGAAATTATGCTTATAGCTACAACAATCTTTACTTTAGATAGCAGATGAATCATTGAATGGAATTGTTCATATTGCTACGGCAATATGGGTAATTCGAAACAGAGGCGGACCCTCTCCCCCCCCCCCCCTTCTCCCCCCTCTCTAACCCCTCCCCTTCCCTCTCCTCCCACTCCCCTCCTCCTCCCTACAGGTGGCCCCACCGCCGCCCTCCCATGCTTCTTTCTACTCCTCCCCCCTTCCTCCAGGTGGCGGCACCGGCACTCACCGCCGGTGCCGCCGCTGGTCCCCTGCCTCCTCCCGTTTCCCTCTCACTCTGCCACTTCTCCACCACACGCCTGACCACCAACACCTACTTTCACCAGCCCGCCCGACCCCACATTATCATAAGGGTTGAGGCCCGGGTCACCAAGAGACTTCCTTATTGCCTACATTGATTATTGACTCATTAACATTACTGCTTATTCCTGACTTATTACTACTTGAACATTTGACCTCACACCCACTTATTACTTATTGACGATTGATTTACTCGATTAACCTTATTGATTCTTACACCTCCATTCATTACTATTACTTGCTGATTCACTCTACTGAATAAATTTCCACATTATGTACTTCCGCCTCGTGTTAGCTACACATGTATTGCGTCATATGAGCAGCATTAATTTAAAGAACAACATTCTAATAACGTTATGGTATTGCAAAAAATGGGAACGTCATATCTCGAATGTGATTCGAACTCACATCTATGCCATTCTGGGGTGAGTGTCATCAACATTAGGCTGGATAGGCTCCCTGATGCAATCAACCTACATATATCAGGGGCGGATCAAGGGATCGGTTTAACGGGGTTAAAAATAGTGAACGAGGCGCAAAGCGTCGAGTAGGGGGTGGGGGTGGGAGGGGGTTTCCCCCCCCCTCCCCACCCGGGAAAAGTTTAAAAAAATCGAAAACAGACGTCCAAAATGAAGAGATTTTGTGGCAGCAGGGTGTCACTGTCACTAGAAAATGTGATATATTATTTTAGCTTCCGGGGGGGATCGTCCCCCCCCCCTAAATCCGCCACTGATTTATGTGGACTTCCACCTGGGGAGTTCAATGATACTCACTTCACTAATCCCACTCTAATAAACAAAATCTCTTATGTACAATTACAAATATCCAGATAGCGTATTTCCATTACACCCACAAGGCAGGCTCAATACCAGCCAGCACTCAACTTGCACAGCATCCTGGTCACAGCTCCAATGTCAAGGAACACCATGCCTACAGCAGGACTCGAACCCCCACTGCTGCCACTCTGGGGAGAGTATCCTAATCATTAGCCTGTCTATGCTCCCTGTTGCAACCAACTTACTCACACCTAACTGTGTGTGTCATTTCGTTTGGGGAGGTGAGTGCAACTGACTGCATTAGCCTAGACCTTACTTCCAAAAACAATTCAGACTTAATAAAGCCAAACAAAAAGAAATGGTGATCGTCGTTTTGAAATAAAAATCTGGGTCGGGCAGGCGGTTTTTATTTTCATTTTGTATTTGTCTGGTATTAATACATAACCATACACAATGACCGAACGAGTTGAGCATCTGCCTCCCATTCTGGTAGGTCGTGGGATTCAAACTCATGGGTCCGAAGTTCGAACCCCGGCCAAGTCAAACCAATGACATTAAAATTGATACGAAAGTTGAATTGCTGCTAGCCCAACGCATTCTTAGCAGTTTACAAAATAATTAAAAATTCAGGCGTAGCTGATTTTTCAGGCACGGGTGGGGACAATCACCAATTTCTTTTTTGTTTGGCCTAAGGTGGAAGTGAAACTTAGTAAGTGAAGCACTATCAAGGCTATACGGACCAGAGAGCGTGATTATCATTGAATATTCAGAGCGGCAGTGCTCAGTTCGAAGAATTGGCTCTCACAGTCTCAGCTTACTTATTGATAAGCAGTTGAGGCATACACGCATTTAAATGCATTGTGATTAGGTTGGTTCTCCCTACTCAAACATCACACCTGAACGTCACAAACACTGGCGTGTCGGTACAGACTTTTATTCCTCTAAGAAGTTGGATGCTTGGTCATGAACTCACCCTGCGAATGTGTCTTAAGGGCCTGTCACACCTCACCGGATTGGGAGAAATGGACAGAAACCGAACAAAGTCCGGTTTGTGTCCGTACAAGTTTTGAACATGCGCAAAACTAGGAATGGATGATGCCGGATTGACATCTACGGTTCTTGTCTGGTTTGAGTTTGTTCCATTGGCTATCGTTCATGTCCGTTCGTCCAGCGGCCATTGACCCGATAGCACAACATTTTAACACACTTTAATACATTTTGCTACTTATCACCACCGGACTAGACAATTCTGTCCGTTGCTCAATCCGGTGAGGAATGACAGCCGCTTAAACACCTCACCCTAGCAGTGAGGGTTGGCGACCTGACCACCGGCGGTGGAACTAGGGTCCACTACAAATAGACGACCGATCGAGTAAACGGATACGCACAGGTTATGGCCGGCAATTTACGGTAGGGAAGCAGTGCCGTGTTCACGCATATCTGGGCTGCGTTCAGGGTACACCTCCGAGTGGTCTTGGAGAAATTCCTGAAATTATGCTAGTCTGAACGGCGAAAGCAGTAGGTTGCCTCAAAAATGCCTGCCGCCATAGGGGGCAGCCATTTGCAATGGAAAAGAAGAGCTCTGATTGGCTGAAACCACTGAATATGGCGGCCATTTTTGAGGCACTTGTTGTCTCCTGTCTGAAAAGCGAGACGTCTCTAGCTGAGCCTCCACTCCATTGATGTTTAATTTATTTTGTTCAAACATTTATTCCAGTCCAATAGACTACATCACGGTTCCAGCGGTGCGGTGCATTGTGGGATGCATCAGAGCAAAACAAAGCCAGGAGAAGCACATGGCACATGCTAATACACTGGGTGCAGCTATGAAATGTGCTAGTTTCAGCTCATCTCAGCTCTTGTTTGAAACATAGAATACCAACTAAAAAAATATATAATAAATTAAGATATTAATCTTTTATCCAGCATTGCATTTACACCAATATAACCAGTACATCTTATGTCATGTGTGTTTCGTGTTTGGAGGGGATAGAGAGGCGTATGAATAGTAGGAGTATGGAACAAAGAAGACAAGGTGTTGTCTCCTAGTCCATGTTAATAGTGTAACCTTTTATTACAAGGTGGCAGCACTCAGAGTTATGTTATGATATACACTAGATGGCAGTAGTGAGCAGTAGATGGGTTAGAATAACTTAACAATGTGCATTTAGATTTAGACAAATCTAGGCACTCAGACTAGTGTTAGAGCCATAGCCAGAGGCAGTTTTATTTATTTTATTCATGTTTTTATTTATATTCTATGGTTTATGGAGAGTTGTGTCTTAAGCATAATTATGCATTATATTGCATCCTTCCATCCATGTTTATGCCAAATTGTTATGTCTTTCTAGTTATTTTGAATAAAATTGCCCTACGTGTATCGACAAACTGAATGGGCGTACGCCTTTGCTTTGCTCCCAACGCCGTTTTCAGCGCATGCGCAGTTGGAACCGTGATGTAGTCAATACCATACTTGTCATGTTCATACCAGAAAGCAAGGTTTATCTGCTTTACATTTGCAGTTTGTTGTGGGATGTATTTCCGATGTATTGTTGTGGGATGTATCTAAGCCTACCCGTACCTATATGATAAGTTATAGAAGTTGTCGCTGGCAAACATTTGCTTGCTAATATTCCGTGGCCTAATTACCCGTATACCATGATCTGAACGAATGTGGCAGGCCCCCTATATAGATAGGCGTTACTGGGTTGCTGTTTAAGGTTCGATCTTACTATTACTCTGAGCGAAATATCCTCTATTATTCACATAAAAAAATAAACTATGGCATTGACGGTCCATTTGTAGGTTATAAATAATGTAACCAATAGTGGGTCAATGGTTATGTACTCGTTCAACCCACTGTATTGAACCATACTAATACTCCCTCATGGTCATTGGATCTACTGATTTTCTTACGTCTATAATTACTACGATGGATTGGTTACATGTGTTCATTCCGCACAGTAAAGTATGGCCAGCAGCGAAATCGATGACTATGTCATAGATCTGTTTTCCTAAATATATTTCAAATCTGCCAACTTTTTATTTGAAGAACAAAAAAGGAATAGATTGCACATAAATTATAATAGTCCTTCATCCAAATGACAGCGAAACACACACATACAGAACACCAACAAATAACAATATTATATATAGGGCCTATAATAATCTTTGCTGAGGACACATTTACAGAACCAATTCTTGGAGCAATAAAAGTTATCTGCTAAATAATTTCTCACATACAATACGCATAATTTCTATGTTCAAAAGCCATTATCCGCAATGTGACTATAAAATAAACTATAAGATATTAAGAACTAAATATTCTGAATGTTGCCTTTTAAATATACGTGTTTTCAAGGGATGATCGAGATTAACATGTAGGCTAATGGTGGAATCAGAGCATGAAAATCGGCATGATTCCGTGGAAATCGGAATCCCTGGCAGATCTATTTAGCTTCTTCTGGCAGATAATCTGAATTTTCAAAACATCCTTTGATTTGGTAATGATTGAATTGTTCAACTTCAAGTATTTTCTGGAAGTGAGTGCTGAAAGTATTATTGGCCATATGCCTTATTTGGGGATACGTAGGCCTACTCAACAGACCATGGCAAGGTTCCAAACATTAAGACACCATCTTGTGTTAATTACTAAATCTAGGTTTGTGAATTTGAATAGTCTCATTCTTAACGAATCAATTATTAATCTTGAACTGATGTTAATTTTTCCTCACAATTTTCATTAGACAAAAATATATACTTATTCTAGCATCAGCTTTTACATAGCTGATCTTAGGTCGAAGATTTTAGTTAATGGCTCAGGTAACTTTAAATTGTGCCACAGTGGGTGTGATGATTGTCCAGGTCGGCTTTATGAGTTTCACCAAAGCAATGATTTGTGTCTTCGAATTGCCTACCATATTCTTTCATTTAACTTTTCATTAGGTATAATTATCAGGTAGATGGGCTATTTTAATGGATCTATTTAATTTGTTTAAATTGCCATGTGGTTCTTGTTAAAGTTTCGGGTCAATCCAGTTATGTAAGTAGGGTGCGATGGAATTTCGGGATACGGGCCCATATGTATGAGCAACATTTTATCAGCTCCGGTGTTAAAGGCGGGTCCCGGGTTATCTAACGCCGGTGTTCCAGATGTGTCATGGGGTATGTATGTGTCCAAAGCGTGACAGGGTTAGTTAACGTATCAGCCTAAGTGGTGAGCCTGTAGCCAGCGAGCACTGCTATTTGTTTAGTTTACATTCGTCAATTCGACAATATGAATAACGCTGCCGATGTAGCGGCTACGTTAATATCGCTTCGAATTTAGGGTTAATTTAATGAAATTTCACTTATTGCGTATGTAATTCTGGTAAATATGATCGCATTGAATAGATTTGGGCCTAATATATTGCTGCCGATGCGGCGGTGTTCTGGCAGTATGGATATCGACTTCGCTGCAGCGGCGGCGATTTGTTTGGTTTACATTCATCGATTCGACAATATGAATTACACCGCCAATGCGGCGGCAGCATTAATAACGGTTCAATTTTGGGTTAATTTGATTAAATTTCACTTATTGCGTATGTAATTCTGTTAAATAAGATTGCATTGAATAGATTTGGGCATAATCGGTCCCTAACATCGGCATTAACCATCCTATGGCTTGGGGTTAGTGCAGGCGACTTTAAGCTTGTGGTGTTTGTCTAACGCCGACACATACATACGGAGTTATCGCAGCTAACCCGGTAAACCCCCCGAAAACCAGCTTCGCAGCGCTAACCCCGACACATACATATGGCCTCTGGGTGTGTTCTTGATCTAGGACTGTTGAGCTATAACTCCAACAGCTCATTCTTTGTCCAGTCGAGTTGTGTGGCGATAGGCTAAATTCTGACATGCACAGCGTCAGTGGTCGATTCGGTAAAGCGTAATATTATAAAACACAGGCTTCCAACGTGGAAGGACTTCAAAACCCAGCCGAATCAAATCAATGACTTACACAATTGATTTTTTAAAAAGAGCTAAATATTGGTAAGTGTGAATATTTCATTATTTGATCTAGTCATCAGACCATTAAGCTAGAACAGCCTTGATTATGGGCACACTGCGACAGTGTCAGTGACACTGTGTCTGTGACAGTCGTACGTTCGCAGGTCTGTTTACTTTATGAAGTTTCTAGCTGCTGTCACCGGATTTCCAACACAATTCACTGTCCCGCAATGGTTCATAACTTCATACTAACCGAGCACTCTGGACGCCAAATGGCGCCCCACTGTACTTCTTTTCTGCCATCTTGACAACTGAATAGGTCTCAAGTGTCGGGAATACTTGGCAGAATCGAAAACTAGATCCACCAAGTCACTGTCGGAGTAGCACCGGGCACACACTTCCCGCGGGAGGTTATCCAACTCAGGTGTTGTTGATATTTACGGGAGAATCGCCGGAGTTGTATCCTAGTGTTTATCCAACGCACTCTAACAGGACGACTTGACTACAACTACAGTATGTCAATAGGTTCTCGGCTGTGAGATGCTTAGATGGTTGTTCTTATTTTCTTTTGGGGTGGTTACACGCACTATATTTTGATGAGAATTAAAAAGGTTTCGGCCGATGGTTGTTGCCGCTTCGCTCACGTAACATAGCAACCCCAAACATACCCTCGAAACAAATCTATATAATTGATGTCAAGACTAGTTGTTGGCATTTTCCACCAGGTGGCTACAAAGCTAAGTTCAAGTTCGGCTGATAGCCACCAGGTGGCTGCACAAATTTGGGTCTCCAACTTACCGGATAACAAACTTGCCAATGAAAGCCGTGGGTTTTAGCGAAAGACGTGAAACAACGCAATTTTGTACCCAGAAGCGTAATGCATTTACTTATTGTCAAGGGCTGAGTGTCTCTCGTAATCTCATGGTTTTCGCAGCACCCGCATCGCCATGAAAAAAGTTCTGTTTTACATGAATGGAAGCTAATTGATTTATTAGCATTTCTTCAGAGTTGCAGTTTCAAAGGATGCACCAATACGACACGTATATTTTTGAATGAAACAAATCCCGCATAGACGTACCTAATCACTAACATTCTGTATTTGATTTAGCCACCCAATTTGCCAAATTATGATTTCTTAAACAAAAACAACAATTTTAAACAAAAATAAGATTTTTGTGAATTTAGTGGTCCATTATGGGTGTTATTTTCTAGCTTAAGGGGCTGTCACATTAGGGTTTTTTGCGGGAGCGTTTGGCGGCGTAGGCGTGTTTCGTCATATACGTCGGCATACGCTGTATACGCTACTCATACGCTACGCATACGCTACTCATACGCTACTCATACGCCGCCAGATGCCGGCTTATGAGGCATACGCTGCCATACGCTTTCATAAATCCGTCCTTCCACATTTTTATGCTGCTCATACGTTACTCATACGCCGGCATACGCTCCTCATACGCCGGCGTACGCTCCTCGTATGCTAGGGGTACGTCGGCATAGGTTTTTCATACGCTCAACTTGTGTCACCGGCGTATCTCTAGCGTATCTCTAGCGTATCTCTAGCGTATGCATAACCTACGAGTTACGTATGGGAGCGTACTCCTAGCGTATGCACAGCGTATGCACAGCGTATTCAAAGCGTATGCCATAGGTCTCGACATCGATCTTGACTCATACGCTACTCATACGCTCATATGCTACATATACGCTACGCGTACGCTACTCGTACGCTACTCATACGCTCCACATGCCAATCAAAACCGTAAAAAAATGTCACAGCACGCTCCCATACGCTCCTCATACGCTCCTCATAGGTTCCACATATGCTCAAAACCACCCGAAAGGTCACCAAATGTCATCATAGGCTGGCACGCGCAGGACCTACGTAGGTTTTCAATATGCTCCCGCCATACGCCGTAATGTGACAGGGCCTTTAGCACGTAAATCGGATATACCATGCAGTTATCATTATAAGTATAAAGATAATTCAGGCATGTTTGCGTCAACATAAGCACAAAAGTCATGTTAGCCATTTAGCCACAATACTCCAATTTTAGACTTCTCGGTGCATTACAATACTTTGCTTTAAATCTAGAAAAAGTCGAGATTTAGATCCATAGTGTCTTTGAAAAGAATATTTTTTCACATTTTTATTATTTATGAAGGGAACATTTTCTATGCAGGATACTATATGGTTTTCCTATGTGGACCAAGTTTGAGGTATTTGTACAATCAAAACGAGATACATTAATGAGTTCATTCGATCACTGTGTGGAAACTAATTGTCAATTTAATCATTTTGAACATTAATACAACAGAGGTCTTATCCTCACTATCTCTCTACAATTTCGTCTCCAATTTGAAACCTTAAGTTTCCGAATTTCCTCACATCCACGATAATTACAGATTTCAATGTATGTAGATGCTATGTAAATGTCGGTAGACATCTTTCAGTTTAGACAGAACACGGCCATATTAATAACAGGATACATATGTTTACAATTATTAAAAGGCTAATGTAATATGTTATTTTATACACACAGATAAGAATCGTTGCAATATAATCCAAAATGGGTATTTAAAAATATCCATGTAAACACCATTAAAATATACGAAATAGTACATTTAAATACAATTTTAACAATTTATATATTGCACACATATGATTGTTGTAGATGTAAATTCGCTACTGTCAAGTTCTGTATTGTATAAACTCTATCACAGATATATGCCAGCATGTTTGCAGTACACGATACCACACTGTGTATGCAATGTATGCTCGCAGGCCTACAATAGGATAGGCTTAACAAGGTTATATTCTACTTTCTAAGCATTATAATGCAGTCAGATTGTGACTACACGTTACAGGTTATTCTGGTTATAAGTCTCAGGCTCAGCCCAACGGCGCACACGGTGTAAACTATGATGACAACTGTCTCAGGCCAGCGGACTGTCACCTAAAGAAAGACAGAAATAAACGTAGCGTTGTCTCAGTAACACAATTGCGAGTTATGCTACTGTAATGTGTGGTGCATCGCAGTATCCATGGTCTATCGAGACCCACCCGACCTGATTATCCCTAACATAGTTAAAATATTCACCCTTAGCAGAGAGTAGGGGTGGATGACAATTTAGTCTAAATACGAACAAAACCTGCCTTGGTATGAATCACCTTAAAATTCCCCATACCATCACCTCTGCCAATTTGGATTCCCATCGTCGTGTAGGCTATGACTTACAGCGTCATCAAAGGCCAGTTGCTCTCATACCATCTATGTGGTGTGGGAGGTTAAAAATCCCTTGGGTCAGTAAAACCGTAGGCTCGGGCTTTCTATCAACCAACTGTATAATGGTGAAAACCAGACTATTCAGACTTAACCATGATATGCAGTATAAATCTTCAAGAAAAAAACCCCAAAACAAACCGTGGAGTCACTGGTTCCCGTATGCAATGTCTATCTATATTGGTGTAGTGTTGAGGAATTGGGAGAGATAACACACACAACCACGATGGCGGCTACTAGATGCTCTCAATTTGAATTTGAAAGTCTATTAATCTACATCTTTCACTCCAAATATAGCGGGCTATGATAGATAACTATTTCAACAATATATTTAGCACATTATATTGTAAGCACATGTAGTTATTTCCATAATCCAGCTCTCCAACACCTTTTCACTTGGGTTGTTGAGCAGCCATGTCACAACAACAGTGCTGTGGGAGTACCCCTACCCCAGAGGGATCATAGAAGACCCCACCTGACCTGCCTTAACCTGTCTATTTAAAGTTGCATAGTCCGTTGATTTTGAGTTGCTGTCATATTTTGAGATAAATATGTTAGGTTGATCGTTATAATCTACCTTACTTTAGTTTGAAGTAACTTTTATTTTAAATTGCTAACTTTTGAGATATTTGAAATTGCAACATGCACAATTAATTTTGGCCAGCACGCTAAAACTCTGACACCATCGCCTTCTGCAGGAACAGGTTCTATTAGATTGACTTAGTAGTATTCCATTATGTGTGGCAACAAATGCTTACTAAGTGCATCGGTATCTAAGTTAGATATGTAGGATCAAATCTATCTATTTATTTTGGTTTTGAAAATTTGATGTTTTCATTGGACTATGCAACTTTAACTAACTTTTTAGGGTTAAAGTTAGGGTTAAAATCCCGGTAGAACGCATGCTATCATGGCACCATTACGAGGAGCATATATAAATGGTCAGCCATGACTAGTGAACTCACTAATTGGTGGTATTAAGTCGTCATCTATGAGTAGCAAGAAAGGTCATTTTATGACATATTCTGAGATAATTGGTTAGAGAGTACTAACCAGTTAACTCAGAGTGTGTCATAAGCCGAGAAAATATGCACAAATTATCTCAGGGTGTGTCATAAAAGGAGAGAGCATTCACTAATTACCTCAGAGTAGGTAATAAAAACACATTATTTACTTCTCTTATTATGACAGCAAATTGGAGCAATGGGACTTTTTTATATAACAAACAAAACAAAACGACACAGGACCAGGTCTCCATGAAGAGAGGTAAGAACATTGGCAACAGTGTTAGACCTATCTGGGAAATAAACCCACTGAAAAGCAAAGCTGCAAACAGAGATTAAACAGAGATAATTGCTCAATCTTGTGTATTTGAAATATTAATTAGATAAATCAGAATAAAAATACATCATTGACGTATGAGGACATTTACTTGCTGAAACATGTACTTGATCAAGCCACTATGTTACCGGCCAATGTATTTATATAACTCTTTGTAATGGTAGAATTTAACCGTTAATATTTACTTATTTTATTTGAGTAAAGCGGTATTTTCTGGGATAAAGCAGCTGCAACCTTATTTACCTGTTTAGCAGATGTCTCCAGATCATTTATCTGGTCTGCACCTGCAAAAGACAAACGACTCAGCTAAGACTCAAAACGGTGACTGCCAAGTGAAAGCGTGTTGTCCATCACATATATTTACACAAGTTGTATTGTGCTAATAACACGTTGGTGATAAACTACATTGACTTGTTTTTGATTATTCATATAAAGTTTATTACACCACCAATGTTCAGATACCAGGTGCCACTGTGACGTGCACATACTTTCAGAAGGGGCGGCTCAGTTGGAGAAAGAGCACACCCCGAACATTAAAAATAACATTCTTTTGGACTAAAAGGACACTTTTGATAGAAAGATAAAAAAAAGTCCAAGGGCTCAAACACCCCGAGTTATCCACCCCCTCCATCCAAAGGGCGCTTATTATATATATGTGTGTGTGTGTGTATATATATATATATATATATATATATATATATATATATAATAAACACAGGGAAAGCTACGGCCCTGTAATACATGAATTACAGGGCCGTAGCTGTTTCTACGCTTAACTTTCCCCGCGGTTATAATATATATATATAATATATATATATACATTATATATATAATATATATATAATATATATTATATATAATATTATATATATATATATTATATATATAATATATATATTATATATATATATATATAGGCGCAGGGAAAGCTACAACCACGTAATAAATGTATTAGAGGGCCGTAGCTAGCAGGGGGAAGAGGCGTTAGATACCGGCGCTAATATGTAAACTCCCTGAAATTGCTGGAAATTGCATTTAAGAGCTTCTAAATTTCAGAATTTGCTGAGGGAGGCAGCGTACCTCCCAGACCCCCCCCCCCCCCCCCCCCGTAGTGCCTCTTTCCTTTTGCACTTGCCCATTCCAAGAATGTATTTGCCTCCGCAGACAAACCTTCCCAGCTACGGCATGTATTAACATAGTCTGTTGTGAGAAGCTAAATGGAAACAGGTAATGTATATTATACATTCGAGCAATACATGAATGACAATCCACGGAGAATTGTTCAACTGTTCGTATGTACACGAGGTTGTCCTAAATGGACTAACTGAAGTTAAACTCGATTTGCTCGATGTGTTCATACTTACAAGTGTTAATGGAGTAAGTGACAACCTAATGTAGGTTGTCAAAGTGTTTATATGCAAGGAGTAGTGTGCGAATAAATGAGGGTCACTGTAGAGTAAATCCACCACCGTGCATATATGTACATAGGTTTGTACTACTTCTACTGCTACTATATATATACATCATATATATATGATGTATAACGCATTATACGAGTATAAATGCAAGGAGAAAATATACTTGATATATCTATTCCTCCGTGGCGCATTGGTGTAGAGCAACCGCCCCCCCCCCCCCCCCATCCAGCTGTCGGGGTAATTGGTGGGTGGGACCCCCCTCGCGCTACACACACTGAAGGAATACATATCTATATATCCCATGTCACTATGTACACATGTTTGTACTACTACTAATATATATAGTTTAAAATCTAGGCTCTTGTGACACACACAGTGTGGA
Organism: Branchipolynoe longqiensis; assembly: GCA_030323885.1. Lineage (NCBI taxonomy): Eukaryota > Metazoa > Annelida > Polychaeta > Phyllodocida > Polynoidae > Branchipolynoe > Branchipolynoe longqiensis. The sequence goes on from CM059187.1 coordinate 78,496,145, forward strand.
AAAGCGCGTGACTAGGGGCTGGTGGCGCCAAACTCGCCAGGTGGGATCTGGCCCGCAGCAAATCGCCTGATCAGGCGGTATGGCTAAATAATATATAGCATGCATAATAAAAAACGGAATAAATATCACAAGAATGCTCATCCGCTTTATATTCATATAATACGTTATATGTCACATATATAGAGGCAGATTACCGGGTGCTTATGAGCATGCAATCACCCCTGATAGCCGGAGACCGGTGGATTAAAACAAATTATTCCACTTCTACTGCCTGTAACTCTCACTCGTAGCCTGTGGCACTGCCACTGGTTTTTACTGTCCTTAATGGCCGCGGGGAACCTCACTCGCACTGGAGGATTTTGTTCTATGTTGGGCAACTTTCTCTGTATTTTCATGTAGGCTCTGGTATCTATAGTTACTAACAAAAATCACATGTAAAAATCCTACAGGGCCAGTGAGGTTCCCCGCATCCTTTAAGGATGGGAAGAGCTGATTGTGGCGACACAGGTTACGAGTGAGAGGTACAGCAAGTAGAAGTAGAATAACAAAAAATAAATTTTAAAAAGGTACCTGTCTCCTGCCATCATGGGTGATTGCATGCTCATGAGCACCAAATAATCTCCCTCTTTCAGCTCAAAAGTTTCCCCTATTGAATAAACAGAGGCCTTCAGGGGTACTAGCCAGACTAGTTGCTCAATCATCTAACTAATGTATTGTGTTGTGCTTACAGAAACTTACAACAATGCACACACACACACACACACACACATAAGCTATATATATATGCGTATATAGCTATATGTGCTGTGTAAGCATTATAGGAATATAATTAATCAGAAGCTTTCCACCTCAGCTCCTCCTAGGCTCCACCCTTAGTAATCTACTGCAGGGTTCTTTATATTATTGGTCATCGACTATTATGCTCTGACAACCTAAGGTGGTTGTGGCGCCACCTGTCTGTATATGCGTTCAGCTCACACGCCCGCACTCCGACCGCGGAAAATTGTCTATATATATGTTTATATACCTACGTATATACAACGTATATACAGATGTAAGCAAATACGCACGGTGCTTCCCCCGGCGGCGTGGGCCGGAACTAGCTTAGTTCACCGCCCCGTCGCCGGGTGCTTTACATATATACCTTGGGCTATAGCCTCCCTTCACCCAGTCGCTATAGGCTATTCTTACATGACTTATATATATATATAGCTTATTAATAACTTATATATAGCTTATATAACTTATATGTAACGTTCATTTTCTCGGCCTCATATGGCATAAAATGTTGCTAGGACGTCAAGCCCCAACAACCAAAACAACGACATATATATATATATATATATATATATATATATATATATATATACATACCATGTATACTAGCCGGACAGGGGGAGGGGGTGCACTACAGGCATTACTACACGCGATAAAGGGTTTATCACTATCCGGTAAATAACATTACCCACAGGTGCACAACTTATGATATAGCATGTGTGGTTTAATTGATACATTGCCATTGTTATACCCCTGTCACACTACGACGTAACCAGCCAACGTGAGCCTAACGTGATGATTTTTCGTCATTACGTTGCCGTACGTTGGGTCACGTTATGATGACGTCATAATGACGTTAGAGTGACGTCGAGCTACGTCATGTTACGTCGTGTTACATCGGCGCGCGTCGAGGTTTTGAACCTGTTCAAAACTTTCAACCGTATCTCAACGTGAAGCCGTTACGTTGGGATGACGTGGACAATGACGTTAGGTTGACGTTCCGCGATCGTTATAGCAGCGTAAATGACGTTAGAGTCACATTATGTCACGTCAGACCGACGGCCCGGGTGGGAGCAACGTGTGGGCAGCGTTTTGCACGTTACGGTCACGTTACGGTCACGTTACGGTCACGTTACGGTCACGTTACGGTCACGGTTACGGTCACGTTACGGTCACGTTACGGTCACGTTACGGTCACGTTACGGTCACGTTACGGTCACGTTACGGTCACGTTACGGTCACGTTACGGTCACGTTACGGTCACGTTACGGTCACGTTACGTTCACGTCACACCCGTTACGGCGACGTTACGCTCACGTTACACTAATGCCCGTTCACGTCGCCAATTACCCCTCCCCTCTAACGTTGTCACGTTACAGCTAACGTCACGACGTACACCCACGTTACTTTCACGTTACGCTCACGTCAACTACGCTGCATTCACGTCCACAATTTGCATATTACGCCGATAACTTCAACGTGATATCATTATTTTCACGTTGTGGTTACGCTGACGTAGTCACGTCGTAGTGTGACAGGGGTATAACACAAAAGTACTGCGTTTCGCCAGTCATAATCAGGGATGTGGCCAATAATTAACAAAAATAGCATGTACAAAATTATTCATACATGCTTCCAGGACATTTTAAACTTGTAAGTACAAAATTAAAAAAAATGCATATTATAAAAAAGTAAAGCTAAGATTCCATATACGCGGTATGCGGAATACACCCCAAGCCTTTCACCCACCCACCAACCCCACTATTAAAGACACTAACGGGTAGGGTTGAGGGTTCGAATCCTGACCTCACCTCTGAGCATTTGGGGGGAGGGAGAATTCCCCAGGGACTACTTAGCGATGATGACAACACCTCTGATTGAATAAACAACCATTATATACCTACATTGTCTCGTCTGTGTGAATTCCATTCGTATTCGCATCGATCGGTCCGTTGAGCGATCCACTTTGCCGCATTCGCATCCGGACATACGGAAGCACCATCGTGCATTTACATGCTTTTCCATTTTTGTTGTTGCTTTCCCTTACCGCATATATGGAATCTAATTAGCCTTAGTATGGAAACAAATGTGATGTCGAGAGAAATTGTTTGCACATGCTTACTTGTGCGACAATGTAGCTATGCCTGTGATAATTACTAGAACTCTTAGAGAACTTTCATGTACACATATCTGTAGGTAAGCTGGACCTCAGGGGCCAAATGTATGAAGCAGGGTTCGCGCTCCAAACCTGTGGTTAGCGGGGATATCTGGGTTAGCAGCGAAAAGTCACAATGTATGTGGCCGGGTTAGGCAACCCCCGCAAGCTTAACGTCGTCTACACTAACACCAAGACATATCAAGTTTACCATCGGTGTTAGGGACCGATTAGGCCCAAATCTATTCAATGCGATCATATTTAACAGAATTACATACGCAATAAGTGAAATGTCATCAAATTAACCCTAAAATCGAAGTGATATTAATGCCGCCGCCGAATTTTGGTCAAATTAAACCGGAGCCGATAAAAAGTTGTTCATACATTTTGCCCCAGGAACAGGGGCCATGGATTCGCGATATCTGAAGGAAGTAATCTTATTCAACACCTTATATATGAAATAATTATCTTAGTACTATTTAACAGCCATACTTATTTACCATGTGGAAACACTGGATTGTCATTGCCACTCATATCGTACTCATCTGTTTGTAAGAAAACACGGGATCTTTTCTTCTCGTTTCTAAGGACGACATAGCATTTATTCTAAACCAGATCAATGTCTTATCATTGGAGTACAACGTATCAATGTCTTATCATTGGGGTACAACGTATCCTGGATCATATATAAGCGCATTTAACTAATAGTACTAGAACAAACACACAAATACTCCAACCAACACCCAAATCCTACTGCATACAAAACAACACAATGAATCAAAGAGTAATTTCGGGTCACACTGAACTAACTAAGTAAAGATATTAGTATCTACTGAATTGGGAAATCCTAAACCAACAACTAAAACATTTATGTAAATGTAAAATGATTTAATGTACCTCATTAATGTAACTCATTACTTATTGCATTGTTTACACTTTCATTTCAGAATCTACTTCACACTTCAATTGACTATATACACCATGTAAACAAACTAAGAAAATTGTGTAAATATCTAGATACCAGTAACACTTACGGTCGGAAAACCAGTGATACGGCACTGACAAAAGATATATATGAATAAAATTCATTTACCAAAAAAAACACACCCCAAAACATACTTGACAAAAAGAATCTCAAAGTAGGCATAACATTCCTCAAATGCATCAGAAGTGACACTTGTATTGATTCTATAGGTCTCGTGTGTCTTATCCGATATAATAGCACTGTAGCACTAACAGCCGGTATGCGCTACACAGACTCATTTTCACTAAACGTGGTCAAGTATGGCTTCACCGGTGTACCATAGTATGTTTTTTGTTCATTAGTTATTTAAGCAGGGGAAATTTCAATCTCGGACGATTGGTCTTCCTCATTCCACTTGCTCCTTGACCTATCCTAATAATGCTGAGTGCCTGGCTAGGAAGCGACAAGTATACAATTTTAATTCATTGGTTTGACTCGACCAGGGTTCGATCCCAGGATCTACAAACATGGGAGACGGAGGCTCTAACTCATTCGGCCATCCCGTCTATGGTTCTAAAAGGGCAATGTAATCGGTTATCTGAAACGACATTGTATTGGGAATTCTCATGTTGTAATCAGCTTCAACCTTTTATAACAACCATCATCACTAAGGCACATGTAAATATAGGAAGTCCAATTTAGATCAAATTAACAAGTCCCTTGCTCATATTCAACCAGAAACTCCAAGCAACCAGAATGCAGAACAAAAAGCGGGCACAACATTGCATATCCTTCCTATCCAAAAGAAAGATCCAAAACTGCTGACCGGGCGCGATGGCCTAATCGGTAGAGCGCGGGTCTCGCGTGCGGAAGGTCGGCAGTTGGCTTCCCCCAATGACTTGAAAATTGATACTTGTCGCTTCCTAGCCTGGCACTGGGCATTAATAGGATAGTGCAAGGACTGGCTAGCTCAGTATCAGGATAATGTGGCTAAGTGGGATATCGGGTCATGTTACCTGCGGCTTAATATCCCCATGTGGCAGCACTATAAAATCGCCATGAGGGCGCACGGTCACAAGTCGGTACCCGTCCTGATGTGCCCTTAGGTGTTGCCAGGACGTAAAATTCCAACAAGCAACCATACATGTAATAGCAATACGTAACTACGTTGCACAGATTGTGTGCTTAGAAAAGTTTAATTACTGCTGGCCCGACGCATTTTAAGTTGAATAAAAATAAAAAATAAATAAAAATCAGTGGTGGGAGATTTTTCAGGCATAGGCGGGGACGATTACCAATATGTATTTATTTATTTGGCCAAACGACCCAAGTTAAAAATTAAAGGGCAATAAAAGGAACAACGCAACTTGACTTATTCATAATTATCAATAGTCATACTTTGTATATCTTGAAACTACTAGTTCTCTTAGAGTTATTAACGGTCCAATCAAGACAAATGTCCACTATAGCCAAACCTATCGGACTATGCAACTTTAAACTGAAATTTCTCCTGGCTTAGTAAAATATTTAGAAGAGTACAGACCATGTGTGTTTGCGCGTCTGCAGTCTGGTCGGTGACGCAGCCCCAGAAGGCCGAGCTCGGTGAGCACATGCAGGCCCATGTAGCCTACCACCACCCACTTGCTCTGGTCCGCCACCCCGGACTGCGACATGTACATGGCAGTGAGGATGTTGGCAGCTGTTCCAAAATAACACATCACAGCACAGGGTTCATACACGTGAAGCAAATCAAAATTCCACTGTTTTTTTTTCAGGCAGTTTCCAGGTAAACTTTATACCCAAATTCCAGGACCTAAAGGGCCTGTCACACTACAAGGTATAGCCTTAGCGTATGCCGATGTATGTGATTTTAGACCTACATGTCGGCATACATCATCATATGTTACGTATACATTGGGTATATGGCGGGTATGTTCCAGATACGTTGTTATACATCGTCTAACGTCACAACTCTCCGAAAAAACTTTGTGCATGCTCAAAATTTCCAACGTGTGTTGATGTGTGGCTCGTAGTTCCACATACGTTAAGTGCACATTAGGGGTACGTCGGCGTATGTTAGGAGTATGTTAGGAATATTTTGGGGTATGTTGGTACACCTAAGCGGTACATACAACCGGCTCCATTCGCATGTCGCTGACGTATATAACATACTCCCAACGTTCCGTTAACGTACACGAGCATACCCCTAGCATATGCGAGCATGCCCCTAGCGTATCATGAGCATATCACGAGCGTATCGTGAGCATATCGCGAGCGTATCGCGAGCGTATCGTGAGCATGTTGGCGGTCGGTATATCAAGGCACCACCTGGCTTCTTCCAGCAGACCTGCTCAACTCTTCAGAGAGGATGGATGTCCCTACACTCCATCTACAGTTCCAGCATCACTACAGAGTTACCATTTACCAGCATGAGCCCGTAATGATAGGAGAAGGAGGAGGCAGCAGTGGAGAATGTGGGTCAGACCCTGGATCAGGAGGTGGCCACAGTTTGGGTTGTATGACAAGCATATGGTTGAGCGCTGCCGTGAGGACCCTGTGTCGTTTGTCAACTTTATGCGCATGCTTCCCCAGATGTTTGACAAGATTATGGCGAGAGTAGGACCCACGATCGCCAAAAAGTACACCACATACAGGGTGCCACTGGAGCCTGGGCTGAAGATCGCCCTTACTCTGCGGTACCTGGCGTCTGGGAACAAATACTCATCACTGAAGCTTGGGTGGAGGGTCCCCCACAACACACAGTCGCTCATCGCGTGTGAAGTGTGTTAGGCCATCATCAATGAGTACCTGGATGAGGTCATGACATGCCCCATGACTCCACAAGGATGGCATCCCATCGACGACCAATTCATGGAGAAGTGGAACTTCCCCATACCTGTGGCGCTCTGGATGGGAAGCACATCGCCTGCTGGTGCCCTCCAAAGATTGGGCCACTCTATTATAATTACAAGGGGTTTTACTCCGTGGTCTTGTTGGTGCTTGTAGACGCGGATTACAAGTTCAACTGGGCAGATCTTGGGGGTATGGCTCCGCATCTGATGCCCAGATCTACAACGACTCGGAGCTGAGGGCGTGCACTGAGGGTGGCACCATCGGTTTTCCGGACCCCAAACCGATCGTGAACGGCGAGAAGGATGTGCCGTATTTCCTCATCGGTGACGATGCATTCATCCTGTGGCCAACGATGATGAAGCCGTACAGCAGGAGGGGGTTGACAAATGAGGAGCAACTCTTTAACTATCAGCTCTCCCGAGCTAGGAGAGTGGTGGAGAATGCCTTTGGCATCCTAGCCAACCGCTTCCAGGTGCTGCTGACTATGCAGCACCACCCCTCCACCATGAAGGTCATTGTCACCATATGCATGGTTGTGCGCAACCTGATGAGGATGCGCTACCCAGGGCTGCAGAACCAGCAGCTGGATCATCCACAGACTGGGAACCACAACTTTGTCCCCGGAGCGTGGAGAGAGCCCCAAAACCTGGCAGATGTTGACATTCTTCCTAGCCCCAATAGCCCCAACACCTCCAAGACAGGAAAGGAGCAGCAGGATCTACTGAAAGACTGGGTCATCTTGCCCGCTGGATCATTTTCCTGGCAAGACAGCATGATCTGATGTAAAAAAAATGGTATCTGTCTGTATGCACTGTGATATGTCTACTGTTATGATATATTTATGCATACTTACATCTCTGGTATATTGTGAGATGTCTACTTTTATGAATTGTCTATATGTCTATTGCTATAAATAAACTATATCAAATTTTTATATCAAAACACAATTACATGTCTGTTATATTTTTGTATATACCTACAGGTATATTGGGTGTTGATTTTAATTATTATAACATAATTAAACTCAGGGAGGTAGATTAGGTTTTGATTTTAATTTGTTATAACATAATTAAACTCAGACACAAATCTAGTTTAAATACTTATATATTTACTAGGCTAAATTTATTTCCTTTCTCTTTTTAGAAGAATTAAACTCTGACAGCATAACCTAGTTTAAAATACTAATTTATGTACATACTAATAACAACGCACAGAGAGGGAAAGAGAGGAACAGAGAGTGGAATAGAGTGGGGAAGAGAGGGGGAGAGAGGGGAAGAGAGAGGGAAAGAGAGGGGGAGAGAAAGGGGAAGGGAGAGGGAAGAAAGAAGAGAGAGGGGAAGAGAGGGGAAGAGAGAGGGTGACATCGGAGCTGAGGAGGGAAACAGGTCTAGATTAGACACCCCCAACACACCAGAGATCCCGACAGCCCCGACCAGTTCAATAGTCCATCCAACGTTTAGGTAGGTGTCCCTATCATAGACGTTCCAGTTGCTGCTGCTGTGGGAGTTGAACTGCCACTGGCAACTGGAATTGAGGCCCAGGACACACTCACACTCACAGTGCCGACAACAGGTTGGCAGGAGGAGGCATGTGGCCAAAGTTGAGGCTGACCATGAGGCTGAGGTGCAGGCGCCACTGTTTGGTACACGTAAGCTAAGGTAGAGGCGACACTGACTGATGGCGCATCAGGAGAGGTTGGACAGGCAGAGGTTGAGGTTGAGGCCGCAGCTGCACAGGCGGATGCTGCAGATGCTGCAGATGCTGTGGATGCTGGAGATGCTGTGGATGCTGCACAACAGACTGCAGCAGCTGCAGCATATACTGCTGGACATAGTCCTGGGTTTGTGACACCCATGGTGATGCCGGTGGTGGCTGGTGGGTCCATTACAGGTGGGGTTGGGGCTGATACAGCTCACTCTGTAACCGCAGAAACCGCAGGAGCCACTGGAGCCACAGGAGCCACTGGAGCAACAGAAACCACGGATGCCTCAGGTCCACAATCATCCTCCAACCCCTGTGACAGAATACGGTTGATCGCTGCCCGTGCATTCCTGAATCATGGCCAGGGCATCGTCATCAGAGAGTCCCGCACGTAGTTGGAAAACGTTGCGCGCTCGATAAGGGCCGGTGTTGGAGGCAGCTGCAGGCCCTTCAGCAGCTCTCTAGACTCGTCAAACTGCTTCTGGATGGCTGTCAGTAGGTTAATGTCATCTGGGGCTGTCCGCTTCCCCTTTCCCCATTCTCGGACTGCAGCAGGAGGTGTTGCCAGGACCTCTTTCTCCAGCCCAATCTGCAGATCAGCGCAGTCATTTTCGGCAGCGTCGAGATCCCTCTGCACAGCATCTATGGCAGCAAACACTTGCAAGACAAAATCATAAAATAACATAAGTAAAATGAATGCAAATCAATGTTTCAACAAATGAGGTCAACAACAATAAATATCAACAATAAAGAAGAACAACAAATATATCAAGTAAAATGAATAAATTGATTTCTCCAGATTAATAATGTAAATAAAATATATCGCTTTTTCGACTTGTCCAGAATAATATCGGTTTGACCAGAATGCTAATGCCCAGAATGCTCCAAATGATAAAAGATATTGTACTTACAGTTCTGCTTTTCTTTTTGTGCAGCCTCGTGTTCGTGTCCCTCAGCGACTTGAACCAGCCCTGCAGATGCACGGAAGACCTCCCCATCCGGTTTGCCTGGTCCTCCCACATCTTCCCCTTCTTGTCAGACCGCCTCTAGTCAGTCATTTTTACGTTCCATATGACTGGTTAGCCACCTCGGCTAATGACAGAGAACAGTCATTCTCTTTTGCCCTCTTCTTCTTGCTGGTGGCGAAGCCAGAGGTGCTAGTGGAGGCTGAGGCAGTGGAGGCAGAGGCGGAGGTGGTGAAGGCGACGGATGATGCACATGAGCTCCCTGGGAAGCAGGACATGGAGAGCTGGAGTGGGGCCGCATCTGGCTCTGGGTCTGCGTCTGCATCTGCATCTGCATCTGCGTCTGTGTCTCCAACTCAAACTCCATCTCTATCTCTTCAGGCTCGCTAGATGGAGAGTGGTGTGATGGAGAGTGGTGTGATGGAGAGTGGTGTGATGGAGAGTGGTTGGTGAGGAGGCAGGTGATGACACCGGAGATGGTGATGGTGATGCTGGCAGAATCTGCTTCTTCCTGCCTCTCCCACACCCTAGGCCTGTAGTCATAGCAGCATTGCAGGCAGCGGAAGCTGTGACGTTCTTCTTGGCAGGCATGGTGGCTTTGTGTGGAGAGAGCCAAACCTCCAGGGTATTCATACCCATCGGCAACCGATCACGTGACCAGGGCGTGGCCTAAATGTGCTCGCATACGTCATGAATAAGCTTTGCATATGTTGACCATACATCACTGTTCGTTGCTCATACGCTGAAACTGTCACCTCCAACCGTCACTGCATGTCCCAGCAATCTGAGTATACATCGCTATATGCCATGTATACGCCGCTATACGTCGCTATATGACACGCATACACTAGCCATACGCCAGCCATACGCTCTGTATATGTTTCATACGTTGCGCAGGCCACCCGCGGCACGAAAAGTTTGGCGAATGACGACCTATTTAAATTTGATTTTTATTTCAAAATGTTACGCATGCGCTAATGCCATACGTCATAGTGTGACAGGGCCTTTACCAAGTGAATGAAAAGTGACAAACTTTCTTTTTCCAATATAGCGACGCTATCGCTTGGATCTCGTGTCCGCGTGATTCTCACATTGCTAACTATAAACAGGGAGATGTGTAAGTTAGCAAAATCCTGGTGTAACTTGAAGAACTGGGTGGTAGCAGTAGAAGTACTAGAGCTACTACGATCCAGCAGCATTTGGGAATATTCTGCATTTTAATTATATCCTTCCGATTAAACATGAAGCTTGACGCATCCTGTATATTATAACAGTAGGCCTACATTCTATCCCGATAACCCCAGATGTTGCTAGTAACTAAATCCCCAACAAATAAAGGAATATAAAAGTACCAGTGGCCTGGCTTCCATATATATGCAGGTATGCAGCCGCATACGACTTGAGATTACAAGTATATATATTTTAAAATTAAAATATATGATGCTTTATAGCATTTTATTCCATAGCGTTTTATTCCAGTAGTGTTTTATTCCATCGCAGAAGAAGTCTGCGTACCACCATAAAACCCCAAGGTAGGTCCCTGAGTTAGGGAGAAGGGTCCACAGCGAGGAAAGGAGGAAAAACGGGTGACCACTGTCCCATATTGAGCATACCCTTGCAGGAATAGTTTCCCATTCTTTAAGTCCTGATATTGTGTGATTTAAATAGAAGTCGATGTAGATAAAATAAAATATACTTCAAGCACTTTAATGTGTGCAAAAGATACATATATATGTGTAACTATGTCTGAACAAGAAACTACTAAAAGAATAATGGATGTATTGGATGGGATCTTTCCATAATTTGAGCCAATCAGAGCTGTTCTTTTCGATTGCAAATGGCTGCTCCTTATGGGGGCTGCCATTTGCAATAAAAAAAAAAAGGTCTGATTGGCTGACATTGAGAGCTGTTCTCAGCCAATCAGAGATGTTCTTTTCAATTGCAAATGGCAGCCCCCATGGAGGCGGTCATTTTCCATAAAAAAGAAGAGCTCTGATTGGCTGACACTGAGTTTTCGTGAAAACGAGAAGAGGAAAATCCATTTCCTGCAAGTTCAAACAGGCTCAGACAAGTTCGAATGTTGCTGGTTGTCCCTCTCCTTTCAGTGCTGAATATGCTTATGGAGAAAGGGCGGCTGTCTGTGTAACCTCCTGGCTGCGGTTCTTACCTGCCCCACAGAAAGCCCCTTGTCCGACAAGACGGTGAGCCCAGTTGAATACCCATCTGTTTGGCGAGTCACCATCGCACCTCATCAGGCCTAGGATGGGCTGCAAGGGTGAAAAACACCAACAAACTATTAAACGACTTAAGAACCCAAGTTAGAATTAAAGAGTAATAACAATTAACAGGAACAACACAACTTGGCTTATTCATAATTATCAATAGTTATCGTTTGTATATACATGTATCTTAAAACTACTTGTTTTCCTAGAGTGGTCAAGGGTCCAATCAAGACTAATGTCCACTATAGTCAAGATGTGACTATTAAGGCCATTCAGCCGTAATGACGCTTCTCAGTCATTTAAGTGACATAAGTCGATAAGCCAAGACATTTACGGTTACGACAGGGTCAGAATGACCATATGTTTGACGTCCAATAGCCGATGATAAAAATCAATATGCTCTAGAGGCGTCGTTAAATAAAACAAACTTTTGTAAGCAAATCATAGGCTGACACTGCGTACGCGAATGGCGTAAAACCTGATTTCGGCCATAAGCCGTGTTCACACGGGGAATGTAAATCGATTCGTAGAAAGCGACTTGCCTAGTTCGACGCACATTTTCCGTGTGAACGGACGTCTGAGGCGGATTAGGGCTGATTCGACTCACGTGATGCGGATCCTGTAAACCACCTAAGCGAGGTAGTCTACGTGAATCGATTCCTGTGATGCGGATAATTTTGCCCGTGTGGACGCAACCGACTTACGTGATGCGGACTAAGCACGTCGATCTATATACTATAATTTGGTCTATGAACCTGCTAGAGGTGCACAGATATTTTTTTTATCATTTATTTTTAGGGTTTCACTGCCCAGCAGAAGTTTTGACCGTTCCAAACCAATACGATTCAGTCATTACATATCTAGGTCGAACCCACACTCTCTGGTGCCAGCATCGTCGAACCCAAAATGGCGCTGGTTAGCCTGGACTTGCTCATGCGCAGCATTCGATTTCCGGCCCAAGTACTGCCCATGTGAACGGGCCGCTAATTCGCCTCACCTGATTCGATTTGCCTGATTCGCCTCACATTTGGCCCGTGTGAACAGGGCTTTAGTCTTCCCCGATGAGAATTTTAAAATGTTGACAGGTATTCCTCCCTTGCATAACAGAATAGGCCGTGTGAGCTCTAACCCAGTGGGTAGGAATTCATCTGCCCATGACCATTACTCTGAGTATCCCATCGCTATTCTTAATGGTTCTCAGTGCAATATAGGTGGTATCTCTGGAATTTGACTTTTTTTCTTAAAATATGGTGAATATCCACGAAAAGAATACGAGTTAAAATCAAGTGACTAAATTCTAAGTCTCGTCTGTTGCAACTTAGTGAGGAGTAACAACATGTTTCCAAGAACTCATACTGTGATCTTAATACAACCATGGATATACACACAAGGACTAGTCATAGTTCATCATAATTGTTCTGGTCATGTAATAACCCTTTAATTATTCTTTAAAGACACATGTAAATTTGTATAAATAACTGCCAGTCATAGGTGCAAACCCGATACTACGGCACTGATAAATTATACCTATATGAATAAAGGAAAGAAATGCAAGCTTGTTTTATTTAATGATGCCTCTAGAGCACATTGAATTTTATCATTGTCCATTGGATGTCAAACATATGGTCATTCTGGCATATTTCTTTGGAGGAAACCCACTGCCGTCACATAGGCTACTCTTTCCAATAAGCAGCAAGGGGTCTTTTATATGCACTTTCCCACAGACAGGACAGCACATACCAACGCCTTTGATAAGCCAGTTGTGGACCACTGGTTGGAACGAAAAATAGCACAAACTGCAATATGAATAACGCCGCCAATGCGGCGGCGGTGTTAATATCGGTTCGAATTTAGGGTTAAATTGATAATATTTCACTTATTGCGTATTTAATTCTGTCAAATATGATAGCATTGAATAGATTTGGGCCTAATATATAGCCGCCGATTCGGCGGCGACGGTGGCAGCGGCGGCGATGTGTGTTTTGTTGATATGTGACAGTATGGATATCGACGTCGAAGCAGGGGTTGCTTGCATTCGTCGATTCGACAATATGAATAACGCCGCCAATGCGGTGGTAGCGTTAATATTGCTTCGAATTTAGGGTTAAATTGATAAAATTTCACTTATTGCGTATTTAATTCTGTCAAATATGATAGCATTGAATAGTTTGGTCTCCATCCTGACACTAACCTAACAGTAACACTAACACCGCTGTAAACCTGCTAGGGGGTAGGTTTACATTCTTCGACTTTAAACGTGCGGTGTTAGGAATAACACTGCTCCATGCATAACAACTTTTTGGCGCTAAACCAGAAATCCCTCCCTCACCGCGGTTTGCCTCGCTAACACCGCTCAATGCATACGGGCCCTGGGTGATAACTAACTACACAGTCATGAACTGAGCTGTAAACCACACCGACCATACTCACATTGATCACCGCAAGACAGGTCACAATAATGCCAATGATGGGGTGCGAAGTCTGTGGAAGGCCTTCTAGCTGCAAGATAAAGGCCACAGTACATGTTGAGGGGACATGCACTAGTTAGCTATCACTGGAATGCACGATCAATATGCCCAATACATTATTATTCTGCCCTTGTGCCATCTAATAGACCTTATCCGAATAAGAATTTTGCAGAATAAAAAACTTGTCACAAAAAAACAAAACAAAAAAAACACGTGCACACTGACCTGAAATGTACGTTTTGGGTCAACTTAAAGGCCTGGTCACATACACGTTAGTGGACGTAGTTGAACGTAGTGGAGGCTAACGTAGCTGAACTTAGTTGAATGTAGTTGAAAGAAGTTGAATGTAGTTGAACGTAGTTGAACGTAGTTGAACGTAGTTGAACGTAGTTGAATGTAGTTGAACGTAGTTGAACGTAGTTGAACGTAGTTGAACGTAGTTGAACGTAGTTGAAACTACCGGCCTCCATACTTCTCTGGTATGTTCAACTACGTTCAACTACGTTAGCCTCCACTATGTTCAAATATGCCCACTAACGTGTATGTGACCGGGGCTTTAACCACAAATGTCAAGTTTGTATACAATGACTATTGTATGGTCGTCGAATACAATTCATACAATGAATATCCATAAACAATGAAAATATAAATAAAATAGGAAAGCCTTACTATTACTGTATCAATGTGTCATTCTGCCATAGTTTCTCGATCAGCAATATAACCATGTGTAAAATATTCCGATAAAACGCATTGGTCGGGAATGCAGATGGTCTATAATGGAATACAAATGGTCTATTAATGTAAATGGTATATAGTGCCAGGTGCATGAATGTATTTATGTAGTTGCTGGTGATCCTTTACTTATGGTCAATAGTCATTGTGTATTAGGTAGATAGTGTGAAGGAGGCACTAGTGATCGTGTGTAAGGGGCCTCAGGAGCTCTACTCACTACCCCCCCCCCCCCCCCAACTGTTAGTCACCACACACACAGCTCAGGCAGGTGGTGGCCAAACAGCCACACCTCATGGTGGTGGTGGGCAGATCACAGTAGCCATGGTGACACAGGAATGCTTACTGTTCATTGGTGGCACTATAAATGATTGGGGGCATTCGACTGGGCCTCTCGATGCAAATATCAAAATATTTCCTTACAAATTCCTATTCGACTGGGACCGGAAGTGGGTTTATATACATATGATTCGGATGTGTTTTGTGGCTCTATCAGTAAATCTTGCGGATCGAAAGGGCCCAGTCGAATGCCTCCAATGTTGCTCATTGGAGAATATGGTCAGGTGGTATGCCATACCAGATCCATGTACCACTATATAATAATAAACCTGAGGGTAGAAGCTCTCTCTACTTTCATTCTTTATACTCTTCCTTTCTCTTCTTGCCTGTATTGCTTTTATTATAGCCTGCCTACACAACCCACAGATGCCAGCCGTGGACCTTACACATAGACAACAACTAATGTATGTACATGCTATATATATCTACATATTTCTAAGTTTAGATTTAGAATTAGACCTAAAGTCAAGTCGATGCAAATTTCATCAAAAACAACATTCTTCGAAGTCAGTAATAGACGAATGCATATAATTAATTACCTGATATATGGTGTTCAATATGAGATAAGGCACACACTCAGCGTTTTCCCATGAAATACAGTAAACAAGGTAATTGGACAGGTCCCCATGCCAAGCCTGACTGCTGTACCATTGAAAGAAGGTGACAGGTTGCTTAGCCCACCCTGACTCCTGTACCATCAAAGACAATGTACATAATTATAGTGTATTATCTCCTAATATTAATAATGAAACCAATATTATTCCTGCACTATGTTGAGTAGGCCTACCTACACTGTACACTATCAATGTTCACAATGGCATATGCTGCACACAATGCAGCACATTCCACTTCCCATTCCCCATGTACAGACCAAATGTGATCTCTTCAACAGCTGGAAGACCAGTGGCTTGGCGTTGACAAAATATGTGTTCAGATGAATAAAATATTCCCCCCCCCCCAAAATAGTATAGTAAAGTACCAAACATACTTAAGCACTTTAATATGTGCCATACATAAATAGAATTTGTGATTCTGTCTGAGTAAGAAAACTCCTACTACACCTGATCAAAGATAACACACCTGTTTGCTGTGGGATAGCGCCATTGCATGATTATTAAAAAAAATCCTATATGAAAGCGCTGAGTGGCGCGTCTTGTCATGAATTGTCTTCGCTAATACCAAGCTAGCTACAAGTGATAAGAGTTCACTAAGAACTCTGGTTAGATACCTAAATGACTGCCAGGTCGCTCGTCTGTCTCCAACACGCCGAATGATAAAAGTACATAGGAGAAAACAACTAAGAAGTGTAACAAGGAAATAATTAATTACAAGCAGGGTAATTCCACAATTAATCAAATGTGCATACCTTGTTATATATTTCACCATCTCTTCTACTTCAGTTCCTAATATACGGAGTTGTTGATGATAATTCCTTCAGTGTCGGACCTTTGTTACTGTAGGGCCTACAGATGACCTCGCTTCTTATACACATGGAGTGAATTCTTTGATACCATCAGATGGAGGTATTTGTTTATTATTGTTTTACGTCATAACAACATCTAAGGTCATATCACTTTATCAGGACTGGTACCGACTTGTGACAGTGCGACTTTATAGTGCTGCCCCACTGAGAGACCACTCCGCCAGCACCATGACTTGATATCCCACTCAGTCACATTATCCTGACACTGAGCCATCCAGTCCTTGCCCTATCCTAATAATGCTGACCGCCTGGCTAGGAAACGACAAGTATCAATTTTGATAAATCATCCGTTTGACTCTGCTGTGATTCGAACTCCCTACCTTCCGTTGACATGGTCAGTTGACAATGACAGCACGATGCGCAGTGTTGTGGTGGAGGTACCGGCTGACTGTGTTGCATACTACACTTGATTGATGTCACCTATGACAGATACCTGCTCCTTTCCTGTGTGAACTCACCGTGGAGAACCCTTGGACGTGCACGAAAATGACGACGAAGCCTGTCACGGTGAGCAGGGAGGCCGTCGACACGAGAGACACGTGAATCTGCAGCGATAACGTCACAGGGGAGAGTTGCAAGCTATGTAGGTGTACCCAGGGCCGATGCTACCATTAGGCAAACTAGGCAGTTGGTTGGGGGGCAAACCTCAGAGGGGAGCGGTACTGACCCCTGAAGCGTCACAGTTTTATGTAATGTCGTTTTCGTGGGGAGCAAGGAAGGTCAAGTAGGCCTAGTTGGCCTTAACTAGGGCGGAAAATAGTCTGGCAGCGGCCCTGTGCATACTGACCATCAAGGAAAAATCAAAAGGTGTGTTCCATAGTTCTAGTTACAGTATAATCCCATTAAACCAAGCTCGGTTAAACCAAACGATCGGTTAATTGAAACTTTTTTTCAGCGGCCTGGCATAATACTACAATTTATAATATAAAAATGTCTCATATGACCTTATAACCACATGCAAGTTTGCTTTAACTATACTGGAAGTGGCCTGGGGTCCGACAATTTTGTTTGGATTAACCGATAATTTGGATTAACCAACTTTTTTCTATGATAAATGGTAGTATTTTGCCAGGACACCAACACAAGTTTGGATTAACCGATTGTTTGGTTTAACCGAGCTTGGTTTAACAGGGTTGTACTGTATAACCCAGCAACCTCTAGTAGGCCTACTGTCGGATATTGTTACCAGCTACTTCTGCCAACCAGCTGGTGACACATGCGGGAAAATCTGTGATACAAACATAAACATCTATGAATACACTTAACAGTGTGGGCCATAGGTGCATTATTTTCCAAGTTGTATTAGGGTGTACTTACCACAAACCAGATGTGTTTGTTGAAAACCTTGGTTGTGGGCCAGGCAGGCTTCATGTAGCGAGGCAGGAGCATGCCAATCCCTGCACACACCATCCAGGCTATGATCATCAGAGAACCTAAAGGACAACATACATGTTATACCATATGAGTCATTGCTTGTTAATTGAATTCATTTAAACTAGTCTTTTGGGTTGTTTTTTTTGGCATGTTTTCATTTAAGAAAAAAAAAGAGAAGTAAAATGGGAGAGGAATAGGATTGGTCAGCCTAAGTGGTTTAATGGTCCGAACTCTTGCCTCAGTATCAGCCTTATACTATAGGTTATAACAAAGACCATATAGGGTCTTTGTTATAATGTCTAGCTACTACCATCTCTCTATAAGCACATACATGTAACGAACTAGTATCTTCTATTTCTAAGGATACATTTGCATCCAAATATATGTTGTCCTGACATAGCAGGTGTTTTGTCATCGGTTGAACAATCAAATGAGACAAAGGCACTTTGCACAGTGAAAAAATGGTCCGCACACGGCAGGGGTTCGCTGAAGATAGGAGTTTCAGAAGCCACCTGGTCAGGTAGGCCTACGACTGTAGTTTCAAGAGACACCGCCAGTTAAGCTAGTGACATCTATCGGCAGAATCCGGAACCACTCTATTCGGGTAGATTCCCCAAGTGCCTATGATTTCACATGCTATATCTCCGTAAAGAATGCATGGACAAATAATAAGATGCCTTATTAAATTCAGGTGTTCATATCACAATAGGATTCAAGCTCTTATCCTTTTAATATATATCTATTTTTAAAGACTATATTGTGTTTTTCTTCTGGAATTTCAGCACAGCTCTTTTCATGTGCATTACACCCCACCAGTTAAGCTAGTGACATCTATCGGCAGAATCTGGAACCACTCTATTCGGGTAGGCCTACTTTCCAGCTTAACTGGCGGGGTCTATTAACGTGTTATTCCGGAACATCCCTCTTCCGCAGACAGGTGGCGCCGCCCAGTGGTAGAGGGCGTTGTTATTATTATAGTTGTTAGCGGTTTTATTACGGGTCACATTCTTGATTTTGACTTCGGAATATACATAAATGTGTGACTATAGCCGTGTTTACACGGGCGAGTTAAAACGGCTCATATAATGCGCCTTGCCTAGTTCGCCTCACATTCGCCGTGTAAACTGGACTCTGAGGCGGATTAGGGCTGATTCGCTTCATATGATTCACTTTATGTAAACCACCTTGCCAGGTGGTTTATATAAAGCAATTCCGCTGGTTCCCGGGTGGGGATAGTGCTTGCCGGCTACATGCGCAGCTGTAACTATCACTGGTGCCCGGCAGTGTTAGGGACCGATTAGGCCGAAATCTATTGAATGAGATCATATGTAACAGAATTACATACTCAAATAATGAAATTTAATTAAATTAACCCTAAATTAAAAACGATATTAACGTAGCAGCTGCATCGGCGTCGAATCGCTGAGTGTAAACTAAACAAATATAGCAGTGCTTGCCGGCTACAGGCGGAACTAAGGCTGCTGGTTCCCGGCGCCGAAACACTTTCAAACTCGCTTCGTGTAAACGCGCCGCTACGTCGCTTCATATGAATCGCTTTGTCTAATTCGCTTCACAATTGCCCGTGTAAACACGGCTTATGTCTGAACAAGAAACTACTAAAAACAATAATGGACATATTCGACCGGGATTCTTTCCATAATTTGAGTCAATTAGAGCTGTTCTTTTCGATTGCAAATGGCGGCCCTCCAACCGGGCTCAGACGAGTTCAAATCTGACTGGTTGTCCCTCTCCTTTCAGCGCTGAATTAGATAAAAGATTCACCTGGTACTTTTGGTACACGGGTGAACGACAACGTAGTGTAAATACAGGCAAAAATAGCTTTAGTATAGAACAGGAAGTAGAATGCCTGCCTCCAGTATCAAATGGATACTTATATAGGCACAGAGTTGGTGAAATGGGAGAGAATGCAAAAAGACAAGATGGCAGCCATAGAACGCCATCAATTTCACTTTTAAATCTTATTTAACTCGATATTTTATTATATTTTTCAACTCAAAGGTAGTGGGGAAATATGAAGACATATACAAAGAATAAATGTTGCTTCTTAGATTGTGAAATTTGGCTCTCATTTCATTTCCCTGCTTTTTCGAATTTTTTTATATAGGGCTGGTATTCACCCGTGTACTGCGAGTACCGGGTGAATCCTTTATCTACACTGAATGTGCTTATGCTCTGAGAGCAGGGGCAGGAACGCATCTTATGGGTAGGACTTAAGAACTAATGCACCATGTAGTGACAACATCCATCAAATCCAGCGTAAACTACAGGAAAGTGGAATAAAAATACCAAAAAATTAAGCGAGCCAGACGGTATGGCCAAATGAGTTGAGCGCCCGCTTCCGTATAGTCGGGTTCCAGTACCTATCATAGCCGCTAGGTGCCGTATGAGTGCATCCAGACGAAACAACCACAGTGCCGACCTGTGTAAGTCCAGGGAACCAGCCTAGCTTCCGTGTGGCGTCGACTTCCTGTTATCCTGTCCCCTGTCCTATGTTTCAACAGAGGTCGCCACTGTGGTCGTTTCATTTGGATCCAGTCAGACGGCACCCAGCGGTAACGATGGGCACTGGAACAAGACTAACTTCCCGTAGGATTCTAGGGTTCGAACCGGCCTGAGTGAAACACATGACTTGAAAACTTGATAATTGTCGAATTGTCTCTTAGTCCCCAAGACTCGGCTATAGCTAGGATAGGGCAAGGAGCAATTGAATAAAGACCAATAGTGTCAATGATTGAAAATGCTCCTTGCAATTGAAAAATCTTTGCTTTGTTAGCGAATGCAGCACAAAACAAACAACACAAGGATTACAAATTAACCTGAGCCGCATTCAGGGTCTGTCTCGGAGACGTCTCGGCGATGCTTTTTGGCTTATTTCCATTCAGGGTGCATCTCGGAGACGTCTCGGAGACGCCTCCCATTTCGGACAGGAGATGAAAAGCGCCTCGAAAATGGCTGTGGTATTCAGTGGTTTCAGCCAATCACAGCGCAGCTTTTCCATTGAAAATGGCCACCACTATTGAGGCCGCCATTTTCGAGGCGGCTGACAGATAAATGCCGTTCAGACTAGTGTGATGTCAGGGCCATCTCCGGAGTGCCTCCAAGACGGACCCTGAACGCGGCCCAGGATTACTCTGGCCCTTATTTGTACCGTGTCCGTACCGTGAACCTTTATTAACTGGTTCTGGGTGACGCCACCAACGTTGATGAATGTTGCTGAGGCAAAGTTGATTGAAATCGCGCTGGTCTCTCTGTCAGTATGGTAGCCAATCCCACCTGTGGACAAAGACAATATTCTGATGTAACCACGGAGAGAACTGTCCAAGTTTAATTAACCCCCTACCCCAACCATCCCCCCATCTGCAAGCACTCCTCCATCTGAACCCTCAAAAATATATCCATGAGCGGAACAGAGGAGCTGGCTCTGGGGCATATCCAGGTGGCACCACTAGTGCATGCGGAGTCAACCAGTCAATGTTCCGTTATTAATTTACAGTAGGCAGGGGCGTAGCTTGACCTTTAACGATGTGTACTCCTAATTTCGGCAGGGGGTCTAGGGGGCCGCTTAAGCTTAAGCTGGTGGATTTTACACATTTTAGACGTGAGTTTTCGACACACCAGACTACTACATGCCTCCTCTCTCTCTCTCTCTCTTTATTATTTTTTAATATTTTTTTTTTTTGACATAACGATGTGGACGTTTTGGCATATTGTAGTAGATTAGTAGGCCCTGTATACTACAATACATAGAGTTAATTAGTAAATTTATATTTGTTATTATTCATATACTGGTATATTAGACCACATAACGTATATAAACACAGAAAACATATTTTGCAACCAAGTATTTTATATATACGGATGGCAAAGCGAGGCTGTTTGAGGCTCGCCCAGCATGCAATCCGAAAATACAGCCACCATATTGGAAGCGTTATAATGAGCGATGATAGGAGCAACATAATTGATATAGCTAGCAAGATGATGTTCACAGTTTAGACCCTCCTTCCCTACAGAGCTTCTATCAAATGCCAGATTCTAGAAAAAATGGTGGCAATAGTGATATCTGTCTGCATTTCCAAGGCATGATAAATCATGTGGGTTTAATACAAATTAAAAGCACCAAAGACACGCTGGCATACTACTAGTACTAGGCTATATCATATGAATGACATGGCCAATTATCCCGTTTTCAAAATGGCCAATTATCACGCTTCCATGACGTCACTTATAATTAACCATCTACCCCTCTACTATCTGTGGTACAACTTTGAAACCGCCCTCGTGACGGCATGTGTGTAAAGAGGCTGTCACATTACGACGCATCGCACCAACGTATGTGATTTTTGGCTGCTATGTTAGGATACATCGTCATGCGTTACACGTGTGTTAGGCGCTCGTTGGTATAGGTCAATGTACGCTGACATTCGTCGAGATATGGCATCACATGGCAGGGGGTCAGCAAAGTTTTGTGCATGCACAAAACTTTCGACTTACGACAACATTCGACAACGTGTGGATTTTAATCTGCCGTACATTATGTATGCATTAGGCGTACATTGATGTACGTTAGACAAACGTTGTTCACTACGTTACACTAATTTGACCTACATTAAAGGCAGTGGGAATGTACAGTCCGCATACTGACAACGTATGGATAATGTATGCCTAACATACGTCTAACATACATTTAGCATTTCTTCAGCATGTCTTGACATATGTAACATATGAGGCATAGTTCTGGTGAACAAATAACATATATAACGTTCACTGGTATTCTGTGAATGTACCATGAGCATTTTTCGCCGGGAGGTATGTTTGCCATACATTGGCCATATGCTATGTATACGGTATGTATACATCCAACTTTTCCCCCCACGCCGAAAAGTTTGACTATCTTCGACATAAAAAAGTGATTTTACACACTGGCCGCGCGCTTGTGAGATGCGTCGTAATATGACAGGGCCTTAAGCAGGCTAGGGGACCAGGCTATCTTCTTACTTGTGTATGTGCCCAGCCGTCCTTTAGCCATGATGAGATTATATGAAAATCGCTCAAAATCAGCAATGGAATCAGTGCCGCCACTCCGGTACCCTGAGACGACATTGGATGCTGATTTGACGTAAGAGAATCGGCAGGTGATACGCCCATCGACATGTCCAGCAGTGGATGTACTTGGTTCCAAGCCAATCGTCGGCTAATCGAGTTTAAAGACATGGGAGTAAGTATCAATAGGCCTATATCACGTGACTAAGCCATCCAGGGGCGTAGCCTGGTTCTAAAATCATCAGTGTAAGCTAATAACAGGGTCGGATGCAGGGCCTGGAAAGTCTTGAAAAGTTTTGAACTCCATTTCCCCCAGTTCAAGGCCTTGAAAAGCCTGAAATTTAACCTATTTTCGGTAATTAGTCTTGAAAAGCCTTGCCTTCCATTTAGCTGTCCCAACTGGTTTAAATTAGCCTGAAATTACCATTTGCCATTGTTGTTTTTTTCCTGAAATCCAAATGAAAATAGTTTTGAATTCCTATCAAAAACAGCCCTGAAAAGCTTTGAAATAGCTGTGACTCCATATCTTCACATATGTATGGACCGTGTAATAAGGAAGGCGCCACAACACATACCAAGTAGTTTTTAATTCATTATAGAATTTTACTTCGTATTCAACATCAAAACACAAAGAATATGCAGTTTTAAAGGAAATACATAATTGTTGTTTTGTATTTAATATCTACACCAAATGAAGATACGACTTTTATTGCACAAGGGAAGTAAAGATTTAACAAATTGTTGAAAAGGCGCCACTCTTGATGAATGTGCTCTTGAAAGGGGAGTGGTTGCTTCCCTGCTCCCCCCAAATTAATCTACAAACTATTTTAAGCATAAGGCATATATAGTTAACTAGCAGCAAGTGGAACAATTCAGTTATCGCAATCGCTATGATAGCTAAGATAGGGTTCCTTCCAATGAGACTACTTCTAGTCACTTTCATGGATTGACGTCACTAACTGCATGCTCCGCCATATTAACAATACCAACAATTGTGACAGTAACTCCCATGCAAATTGGTAACACAGACTCTGGTAGTGCCTCTCCAGGTCGTTGTTGAACAAGTAAAAACATTGGTCATATCATATATGACAAGATCTTCTCTGTGACAGTCTGTGGGTTTTTCCATTACTTCCAAAACATTGGGAATATATATATTTGTAAATAGAACATTAAACCCCAGCTACAAACAATTTATAATACAGACCAAATACTCCTAAAGAATGTAAACGCATGTGTATTGATACATAGGAGTTTGAATGCATCGCTGTTATTGCCACTGTTTTTTGTTGTTGTTTTCTTTCCCAGAATACTTTGTCTCTATATATTTTTGGAGCATATGTAACTGGGTTTGTGGCATGGTCAGTGATGTTATTTTCAAATCACAATTTCATGCAGGAGCACCATTTCCAGTGCCATAGGCATAGTTTAACATGGTATTTATATTTCAGATTTACAGTTTAAAATTAACATATAAAAAGCAAAAGAATAAATATCCTAGTGAATATCAAATATATTTCTCTATCAGTTTCTAGATTTGTCATGTTCTAGTGCTGATCAGATGTCGTGTTCCCAGCATAGCCACCACTGACTGAATTCCACAACCTGCGCTTGGTGCATGACAGTCTCAAGTGTTACATGGTCAGAGATAGGAGATGGACTTTTCTATATATATATATATATATACACGTTCTCTGGTAGTAAGCAACATGCATTGCCCGGACCACTGACGCATATTGTTGTTCGAGGATGGTTGGTTGTTGGAATTATACGTCTTGGCAACATCTAATGTCATATCAGGATGGGAATGGACTTGTGACACCTACACAAGCCACACGTGCAGCACAAGCCACCCTCCTGAAAGTGCCACATGTTAAAACTAGTAAAATGAAAAAGTCACCGGTTGTTCTGGGGGGAGCACTCTGGAACCAACTACCAGCACGTGTCAGGAACAGTGATTGTTACAAAACTTTCAAGATAAACCTCCATGCACATTTAAATCAACCAGCCTAGGCCAAAGCAGATCAATGATACACTGGGTCGGTGTTGCCGTTCCTTTCCCTGTCCCCCCGCTCCCCCACCCCCAAACAAACACTGTAAACCCAACCAGTAGCGGCCAACTAGACCAAAAACCCATCTACAATGGAATGAGCCTGGAAATGATTGTAGTTGGATCCTACTGAGGTACATGATTAATCAATATTAACGTACTTACTAACTCAATAGGCCCCACCTGAGATTACCATGAACGTAAGTTCAATCACAAAGGCCCACCCTACATCCCCCATCACCCTTTCAAAGAGTATGTTACTACTAGAAAGATAACCAGCTGTGCCCCACCCCTACTAATGCCTACCATACTAGTCTAACTTAGTTACCTCCCCGCATGTGTTTCTATTTTTCTTATTTTGTTCTTTAACTATCATTCATGTAACGATGTTTTGCTTATTTTCCTGTAATTGTCTATTTGTATATTGTTGTAGATTTGTTTACTGTGTAGAGGCAATTGTGATTAGGGCTGGAAGACCAGTGCATTAGCACTGACAACATGTTATTCAGAGGAATAAAAACACTTGAACAAAAAAAAAAAAAAAAAAATATTCACTCATGGTGACTTTATAGTTCTGCCCCACTGGGAAATCAGGTTGGTGGCACCATGACCCAATATCCCACTCAGTCATATTATCCTGACACTGAGCTAACCAGTCCTTGCCCTATCCTATTAATGCCGAGCACCAGGCTAGGAAGCCACATGATCCCATTTTATAAGTCATTGGTTTGACTTGACCGGACACGGAACTCCCGACCATCCGCACGCGAGGCCCGCGCTCTACCGATTCAGCCATCACGCTGTTGTTTGATGTTGCCAGGAGGTAAAACTCCAACAACAACCAACCAACTATCGGACATGGTGGCTGAATCGGTAGAGCTAACGCCTTCCGTGCGGGAGATTGGGAGTTTGATTCCCAGTCAAATCAAACCATTGACTTACAAAATTGATACTTTTCACTTCCTAGCCTGGCGCTCGGCATTATTAGAATCAGGCAAGGACTGATTATTCTCAACGTCAGGATAATCTGACTGAGTGGGATATCAGGTCATGGTGCTGGAAGCTAGATCTCCCAGTGGCGCAGCACTATAAAGTCATCATGAGTGTGCACTGTCACAAGTCGGTACCCATTCTAACATGACCTTAGATGTTTCCAGGATGTAAAACTCCAAAAAGAAACCAACTAGTAATGTACAAATATCGTCGGTGATGCCTTCTCTACGGTGATATCGATTACAATGACCGATGGTTTGTTTGTTTGTTGTTGTTTTGCGTCCTAGCAACATTTAGGGTCATATCAGGACGGGTACCGACTTATGACAGTGCGCACTCATGGCGACTTTATAGTGCTGTCCCACTGGGAAACCAGGCCGCTGGCACCATGACATAGTATCCCACTCAGTCACATTATCCTGACACTGAGCACACCAGTCCTTGCCCTGTCCTAATAATGCCGAGTGCCTGGCTAGGAAGCAACAAGTATCAATTTTTAAGTCATTGGTTTGACTCGACCAGGGTTCGAACCCAAGAGCCATGACCGATGGACTATCCGTTCTGATAAAACTGATATCAGACTGGGAAGCCTGATTACATTTTTTTGGGGTACATTAGTTGTTTAAGCAGCGAAATTTCAATCGCGGGCAATTGGTCTTCCTCATTCCACTGCTCCTTGCCCTATCCTAATAATGCCGAGTGCCTGGCTAGGAAGCGACAAGTATCAATTTTTAAGTCATTGGTTTGACTCGACCAGGATTCGAACCCACGACCCATTGATCTACCAAACATGGGAGATGGACGCTCTAACTCATTCGGCCATCCCCTCTTTTTTTTACTAAATGTATTTTATTCAGCGAATAATGTCTTTTGTCAGCGCCAGAGCACTGGTCTTCCGGCCGTTAATTACAATTTGTTGGTACATAAATGACAATATTAGCCATTGCTTTTGGTATTCTGGTTATTCATTGAAATACATCTAAATGTTACTTTCTGCTACTCAAAATACATGACTTACTCGTTGAGAGAACAATGGATGTAGAAATGGTTGGTGCTATTGTACATACCGGATCAAGTATTCTGTTTCCTTTACTCGGGGTTTCGACATTCTCAGTAGAAATGACAGAAAAGGTGCTGTTGCTGGGGTTGTATCTGCAGACAACAACGGGAGCTGGACCCTGCAAAGTGAGCGTTTCTGTATAATTAAAGCTTACATTCAAAGATCGGGCCACCTAATTTAAACATGTGTTCTTTAAATGCATATTCGTTATATCTCAACAAAATATTCATATGTTAGAAATATCATTCAGTGATGAACGATCGCCACGATTTCGTGGATTTTGGCTATTTCTGAGCCGTTCCAATTAACTGTTACAAAATGCTAGTGATACATGACTCAGTAAGATATGAAAAGAAGCCCTATCGAATATGCAACTTTACTTAAAGAGTTCAATTCAATTTAAAACGATCCTGCCAAATGAATTATATCAAATGGATCTAGATGAAAACTAGAAAATACGTTCACTGTTAGTATTATTACTATGTCATATTATAGATGATATATTATCATTTCTTAAGATATATCAGGCAACCCTATTCGTGAGATTAATATAAATGCACGGTCCGGAACAACAACACTTTGATACATGTACAAGATGCAGTCGGCCTGGATAAAAATTGGAGAACACAATTTAAAAGTAAATTTATATTTCAGTGACATGTAAATCTTGATGGTATATCACATATTCGATTCTAAATAAAGTACCCAGTTGTGCAATAACCCGCATTGTTTACCATTTTATTTTCAGCTAAAGCAAACCCAATGGCGACGTAGCTTTGGGTCGTGACGGGCATCTCCACCTCGAAGTCCACGTAGTTCTCGCGAGGCGTCCACGTGATGGTGTACTTGCACGAGGAAGAATCGCACTGAGCCGGCTGCCGGAAACAGCTCTTTCTCAGGCCACAGGTCTTGGTGTTTATCACAGTAGTCTGCAATAGAGGGCGGTATGGTAGAGGAAATGGTCTATTATGAACAGAAATGGGATGACTACCATTAAGAGAACTAGTGAGTATTACTGGCCGAGTCACCGGAGGCGGTGGCCGAATTGGTATAGTGGATGCCTCCCGTGCGGGAGATCGGGAGTTCCATCCCCGGTCAAGTCAAACCAACGACTTACAAAATTGATATTTGTTGCGTTCTAGCTTGGCGCTCAGCATTAATAGGATAGGGCAAGGACTGGTTAGCACAGTGTCAGGATATTTTGACTGAGTGGGATATTGGGTCATGGTGTTGGTGGCCTGATTTCCCAGTGGGACAGCACTATAAAGTCGCCATGTGTGAGCACTGTCACAAGACAGTACCTGCCCTGATATTACCTTAGATGTTGTAAGGACGTAACATTCCAACAACCAACCAACCAACTTACCGAGCCACCAGGAGTCTCTGTCGTGTGCTTGGCAGTGGTGGTTTCTGGGACTAAGGATGCTGTGAAGTTCACTGCTGTGGCAGACTGCACTTTATTTTTTAAATGAGACATGATGTTGCCTGGATACAAGATAAAAATAGCCTGAAGGTCAACACCATATCGAGGTCAGTAAGGTCATATACACAGCATATCTCTTGTGGTTACTAATAACCTAGTCACACTACTGCATGCGACCACTTTTCGACCACAAATAAAGGTTGGTTGCAAAGAAGTCGAAAGTGGTCGCAAAATGGTCCTCAGTGGTTGCCGACCTCCCTGCGACCATTTTGGTTGCAGCTACTGCACTAAGAACCTACTTACGATCATTTCGGTCGCAAGGAGGTCGACGACCATTGCTCTGGTGGCAAGCAGGTCGCTGGTGACTGTAGGCTCTTTGGTCCGAAGTGGTCGCAAAGTGGTCACAACTGGTCGCAAGCTATATCGTGACTGGGGCTTTAACGAAGACTTCCCTGTTCCTTTGGATCAGGTAATCCCCCAAATATTTCTCTACCATCACAAACCTCACTGAATTAAATTAAATAGGTGTCGATCGAAAACGAAGGATGTGACTACTATCGCGGTGACCCAACCCAACATATCCTCCATCCACTAACCCCTTCTCCTTTCACACTATTCCTATTGTGTGTACTACCCACCATTCTCTACCTTCGTGTAGACCTACAGTCTGTCTCAACACATCACTCTTCATAACTACACTCCTACTCACAGACACTGAACAACGCAGTGAAATGGTTAACAATCAACAGCAACAATAAACTAACTCTCACTGACCTTAAGGATGCATGCCATGGTATTTACAACCTAGAACCCTCTATTAACTCACCCAGGTTGCTTGGAGTGTAGGCGGACATGAACACACACACCCTAGGTATATAATACAAAGTGCAAGTAGCTCCCATGAACACACCATAGGAATAGACAAACTAAATTAGCTCCCCCCGATGATGGCTACCGAATAACTACAACCAATAATGACTCGTATTATTCCGTATTCTGTTCCAACCCAAATCTAAAGCTTGGTTTATTTAACAATGTTCTAGAGCACATTCATTTTCTATCTTTTTCTATCATTGGCTATTGGACATCCAACATATGGCCATTCTGACATTTTTCTTTGGAGGAAACCTGCTGCCGCCACATAAGGTACTCTAACCTCCCACACCACATAGACATGGTATGAAATCAACTGGCCTTTGATGACGCTGTAAGTTATACAAAGCAGTGGAAATCCAAATTGGCAGAGCTGGGGTCATGGGGAATCGAACCGCTGACCCTCAGATTAGGAGTCTGACCTAGAAAGAAGTCAGACACTCTAACCACTCCGCCACAGAGAACGCCACTGTAAAGGGCGCATTCCATATATGCGTAATGCGTAATGCGAATGCGAATGCGAATGCGACAAAAAATCGAAACGCCTTGAAACCTATGAGCTACATTCCATATACGCGTAATGCGTAATGCGAATGCGAATGCGAATAAAATCCATTATCCCGATCGCTCCATGTAGCGATCGGTGCGTAATGCGTAATGCGTAAAGGTGGTGCGAATAGAAAAGCATCAGTCGCATTTGTCCATTGATATAAGGCTGGAGGAGGCGACTGATAATTACGGACAGCCGGGACAAGGTGGTGCGAACAGAAAAGCATCAGTCGCATTTGTCCATTGATATAAGGCTGGAGGAGGCTACTGATAATTATGGTCTTCATGAGAAATATGAAGAATGGGACGGTGCAAACATGTAGGTTTATGCGGCGGACCTGTTAGGAAGCACTCTTCAAGGTGGTGCGAATAGAAAATCATCAGTCGCATTTGTCCATTGATATAAGGCTGGAGGAGGCGACTGATAATTACGGACAGCCGGGACAAGGTGGTGTGAACAGAAAAGCATCAGTCGCATTTGTCCATTGATATAAGGCTGGAGGAGGCGACTGATAATTACGGACAGCCGGTGCAAACATGTAGGTGTATGCGGCGGACCTGTTAGGAAGCAGTCTTCATATTTGGGACGGTCCTAACATCCCTCTAAGCAAGCTAAACTGAGCCATGTTTGGACCGACCCATTCTCTGTGTGTGTGTCTCTGTGTGGGTAGCTGTATCTCTGTGTGTGTGTCTCAATGTGTGTGTGTCTGTGTGTGTCTCTGTGTGTGTGTCTCTGTGTGTGTCTCTGTGTTGTGTCTCTGTGTCTGTGTGTTTGTATATGTGTGTGTATCTGTGTATGTGTGTGTCTCTGTGTGTGTCTCTGTGTGTGTCTCTGTGTGTGTCTCTGTGTGTGTCTCTGTGTGTGTCTCTGTGTTGTGTCTCTGTGTCTGTGTGTGTGTCTGTGTCTCTGTTTCTTTGTGTCTCTGTTTGGGTGTGTCTCTGTTTGTGTCTCTGTGTTGTGTCTCTGTGTCTGTGTGTTTGTATATGTGTGTGTATCTGTGTATGTGTGTGTCTCTGTGTGTGTCTCTGTGTGTGTATGTGTGTGTCTCTGTGTGTGTCTCTGTGTGTGTCTCTGTGTGTGTCTCTGTGTGTGTGTCTGTGTGTGTGTGTCTCTGTGTCTGTGTGTGTCTCTGTGTTGTGTCTCTGTGTGTGTCTCTGTGTGTGTCTCTGTGTGTGTCTCTGTGTGTGTCTGTGTGTCTGTGTGTGTCTGTGTGGGTGTGTCTCTGTGTGTGTCTCTGTGTTGTGTCTCTGTGTGTGTCTCTGTGTGTGTCTCTGTGTGTGTCTCTGTGTGTGTATCTGTGTCTCTGTGTGTGTGTCTCTGTGTCTGTGTGTGTGTCTGTGTCTGTGTGTGTGTCTCTGTGTGTGTCTGTGTGTGTGTGTCTCTGTGTTGTGTCTCTGTGTGTGTCTCTGTGTGTGTATCTGTGTCTGTGTGTGTCTCTGTGTGTGTCTCTGTGTGTGTCTGTGTGTGTATATGTGTCTGTGTGTGTCTCTTTGTCAGAGACACAGAGACACAGACACACACATAGAGACACACACAGAGACACAGAGTCACACACACACAGACACAGACAGAGACACACACAGAGACACGGAGACACAGACACACACATAGAGACACACACAGAGACACAGAGTCACACACACTTTTATACACTTTTTATATACTTCACTGCATAACGCATAATGCATAACGCAATACGCATTACGCATATATGGAATGCTGGCATTCGCATAACGCATAACGCGTAACGCATAACGCATTACGCATTACGCGTATATGGAATGCAGCCTTAAGGCTTCCTAATTTCAGACCCGGACGGCGGTCAGGATTCAAACTCACTGTGAAATAAAGCAACAACAAAAACACTTAGCTTTCTGCATTGTCACTTATGTAAATGCAAGATCCTTTAGGACCTACCTTGGTCGCTAACCTTTCCTTTTGCCAGTAACAGATAATATTCATTCTGAGTCAAGTCAGCAAGAAATTCAGTATCATTCTGCAGTTGACCTCCGCCATTTATAACATTCTTCGACTTGATGTAGGAGAAATAACACGTTAGTCTTCCGTCAAGGAAGTTGCCGGTTAAACTGTCTGCGCGGAGCCCAAGTGTTGGCTGAAAGACAGCATTTAAAGCAGGTCACATCGTGTTAGGAAGATGACAGCCCATTTCACAAACTATAACCCAAGCCCTACTAATAAATACTTTGGGGCAGATTTTCTTTTGATTATCGGTCGTCAAACGACGGAGCCGGCTATGTATTGGTTAATGCACTATTAGGCCTAGGTGTGTGGATATGTGTATAATGATTTCGTTGTTGCTGAGTTTTGAATCCAGACATGGTAGAAGATCGATGTATTTACCGCAATCCAATGCTATGTTTGTGTTCAGAGGAGAGTAGGACTAAGTGGAACTCATGGGGTATTGCATATTGTCTATATTCCTGAAATGTCAATTACATATATATACATATATATATATATAGGATGTATAATGAATTATGCAGATATAAAAACAGGCGGAGTTTCACTATTATTTATTATTTCCTATACTTTGTTAGTTATATTATTGTCCATATATATATATATATATATCCCACGAAATTCACGCAAATGCACTAACAACAAAACGTCTTTGCTTTTTTTCTAATTCATATCCTGTACATTCAGTGTACTTTTGATTAAATAATATGAATAAGCAATGCTTAGGACCCCCCCCCCCTACCCCCCCCCCCTTGGCGGCTGTATTAGATAGTATTTTTTTTTTACTCCACTCGCAGTGTTCGATTTGAAATTCTAGCATCTCGGGTGACCCGAGTCGTGGTCGTATTATTAACCAATGGCTGTCACCCACCCTGCTTGCTGCATAGTGAAGTTCGACGAGCTATTTCCGTTTCCGTTTGCTGGATTTTGGTTGATTATGAGATTCAACACAAATATACAAATGGTGGCGCCCATATAGGGCTATTTCCGTTTCCGTTTGCTGGATTTTGGTAATTTCATGTTCCACCTCTATGAGACTGGGTATTGTTTATGTATATATGTACACATGTTAGTCCTTAGCGGGGGGTGTCGGTATAGGTAAATATCATATTATACATATCCTAAAATATCAGCCTATGACCCCTTGGAAATGCCCTTAAATAGCCCATTTAAAAAACTGATTCTGAGCGGCATGTCCCTGGTGCCCCCTGGCAAGCGCGGGGCTGCCCTCCTCGGGTTCCATGCCCGAAATGCAAAACCTCAAGGATTCTCAGTACCTCAAGTTTGGCAACACTGATAGTTCTCTATTTGAAAGACAACGATGCAAAATTGGAAACCTATAGTAAATAACCTTACCTGTGAAAGGAAGTGGTTTTTATAACCACTATTTCTCGCTGTTTTTATATCAATGATCGATGTATTATGAAGACAGTTCACAGTTGGAGATGGCGACTGGAATAAAAAGCGTTGGTCAAATTGTCACGTGGGTCTGCTACATGTAGAACAACTCTATGAGGCTTCAGAAGAATACCACTTCTGTTAGTGTGTTAGGACATGTACTTTTTTTTTACTTCCATTATTCACTATATATCACATATATACTATCTATATATAGTATCCCATTGTCAGTTATAGTTCACGATTGCTATTTAACTCTTACACGCTCCCACCTCCACCCCAATCGTAGCCGTGCCTAGGAATTGTTGTTTGGGGTAGCGATACATGTTTGGAACGGACGAGTGATGAAGGCACAATTGATTAATGCAATAGGGTGCTCTCGGGGGGTGCCCCCCCCCCCCACCTAGGAAATTATTGTATCTATGGGATCTAAAATACCGTGTGCAGCTATTTTGTTGTTGTTGTTGAAGATTTATACTGCCAATCATGGATAAGCCTGAATAGGCTTGTTTTCACCATTAGACAGTTTGTCGATAGAAAACCCGAGCCTACACTTTTACCGACCCAAGGGATTTTTAACCTCCGACACCACATAGACATGGTATGAGAGCAACTGGCCTTTGATGACGCTGTAAGTTATACACAGCAGTGGAAATCCAAATTGGAAGAGGTGGGGGCACAGAGAATCGAAACACTGACCTTCAGGTTAGGAGTCCAACCTAGAAAAAAGTCAGACACTCTAACCACTCCGCCACAGAGAACAACTGGGAGGTTACAGACTAGGTTTTTTGTTTTGTTTTTGTTTTTTCTTTGAGGGCGGAGCGGCACTCTTTCCCCTCGCTAGCTACGGCCCTGGTGATGCAGACGGAGGTTTGGGGGGAAATAGGCGAAGTGGGACTTCCTTCATCACTATCACATGTCACCATGCAGGCTCTACCTGCTCTGAATTCTTAACTCCAAATTTAACTGAATACAATTTGAGAGGTTTCCATACACTCACCATGCTGCCAGTGGCAGAAAATCCTATCGCCAAATATCTCTCTGTATCGGTCAACTTAGCAGAAATCCCAAAGTTGACATAGTCCCCTTCAACATCCCAGCCAGCCATGAAAATGCAGTCATTGATTGCACAATTTTCTGGACTCTGATAGCAGCGTTTGCCCTTAGAACACACGTCCTGCAATAATAACAACAACAATTCAAAATAATACTGGATGTAATATAACTACCACATGGGGTATTGGTTGGTTGGTTGTTGGAGTTTGTCGTCCTGGCAATATCTAAGGTCATATCAGGACGGATACCGACTTGTGACAGTGTGCACTCATGTGCCACTTTATATTTCTGCCCCACTCAGAGATCAGGCCGCCAGCACCATGACCTCATATCCCACTCAGTCACATTATCCTGATACTGAGTTAACCAGTTCCTACCCTATCCTAATAATGCCGAGCGCCTGGATAGGAAGTGCTAAGACTGTATGCATTTCTAAGTCATTGACATCGGTTTGACTCGACCAGGGTTCGAACCGAACCTGTGGGTTCGAATCCCACGATCCACCAAAACGGGAAACGGACCCTCAATTGATTCGTCCATCCCGTCTGGTCAGATATGGTGTAATGGGGGACATGTGGCGTAGTTCATTTTCCGACACTTGGTGGCGCCTCGGTAGTAGTGGGCCTACGCGGTCATTGACAATGCTTGAGTTTGCCGGTACGCGCAGTGCAATACGTATATTTTATTCAAAATTAATAGAAATACAGAACCCTAACCGTAGAAATTTAATATAATCTATTCGTTGTATGTTTTCTATATGTATACCAAGCGGTTTGTCTCTAGGTCTTGTGGTTTTAGAGATATTTGACTTCTTCTGTATGAAGATTGCTCAAGACCATTGACAATGCACTGAGTTTGGCGGTACGCTCAGTGCAAAACGTTTACTTTATTCAAAATTAATAGAAATACAGAACCCTAACCTTAGAAATTTAATATAATGTATTCGTTGTATGTTTTCTATATGTATACCAAGTGGTTTGTGTCTAGGTCATGTGGGTTTAGAGATATTTGACTTCTTCTGTATGAAGATTGCTCATAGCCATTGGGTTTGCAGTGTGACAGTGTGCCGAATAGGCCCACTCGTTCAGTGGAGACGCGAACGGCAGGAATTTGAACTAAAAAGTCGGAGGTCCCCCATTAGATATTGGACAATTATGTGTAACATAGAATAATATATTCAGATTATTGGCCAACGAACGAAATAATTATAGTCCTAGTACTATGTTTGTGTCACATGTTGTACCTGTTAGCGACGGTTAAGTATATATTTATCCATATTATTTAAATTCTTCCATATAAACAACAAAGAAGGAATTAGTTGGTCAAGAACTAAGCCTCTGGATGGCCCTCCTGAAAGAAACTACCATGTATTAGTTTTAAATAAAAATTCTAGTCAGAGTGGAAGTCTCACACATGCATGCTAACCTGTGAGCTAGAGTTTCCCTACTTGGGAGCAAACCAACCATACCCAGGTTGCTTGGACTGTAGGTACACATGAACACACCCTAGGTATATAATACAAAGTGCAAGTAGCTCCCATGATCACATAATACCTTATACTCCATATTACTGTATCTTACTCATGTTGTAAAATGAAATGCTTACAGGGTCGGTGGCATTTCTGATTTCGAGAAAGCGACTGTCTTTGATGATGTCATCCTTCTTGTTTGTGTCATCTATTCCGGTTAAGGGCGTGGTGCAGTTGACAGGGTTCTGATTAGCAACCTCCACAATGCCTGCAATTAGAATTGCCAGTTTATCCCTGCTATTAAATGCCACCTTTCACGCATCTGATTGGTTGGCTACAAGTCGCAATAGAAAACCTTTTTTTGTTGTATTCTCTTGTATTCTCTACTGTAAACAAATAATCTGAATACTTAATAGTGTAGTAGTCTGTACATGAGCTCCACTACCATGCGATGGCGGCAGACACTATGCCGCACACCTATGCAGTTACACTGAACTGCGCTAGGTTGGCGGCACGCTAGCCACTGGAGAGAGCCCCAACTGGGCTGCCCTCTACTGCGTGTTGCTAGCACACACCCCACCCAGCGATAGAGGCGACATAGGACCTGATGAGTTAGGGGACGGGTCAGTTGACTGTTGACACCACGGAGAGCGGATAGGTTTTGGAATAAACCAGTTTGAAGCATACTGTTACTAAATCTTGGCGTTCTTCCGTCAGTGTGTGGCAGTGTGGAAGACTGTGGGCCATCACATTAGTGTATGAGTGCTATCTCGGAAACAGCAAAAATACTATTTACTCCCAATTTATTGGTAGAATAAAATTAGAACAGTATGTTATCAATATAGCCCTGCAGTGTGTATGAATAACTGCCCGAAGCTCTGGTCTGGTCTTTTTCACAAAGCTTATTTACTATAATATCGCAAATAATGGCTTCATTAAATGCTACAAAAATATATTATTAAAGACATACACAAATATATTTTGTAGCACTTAAATACCCAAACACACTTAAAGAGAATAATTGTGGTTGATTCTTAGAAGTATCTTTTGTGTACTGCTAATCCCATATTCTATCTTAATAGAAGTGTTGACCACATAAAATCAGCCACCAATCAAACATGTTAAAGATGGCCCTTTAAGAGAATATTCCCCTCCTCCATGTGTATCCAAGTGCCTATTAGCTAAATGTTCCTTCTCAAGGCAACAGCTCTGGAAATTCCTTTGTGGAATCCACACCAAATGTCAAACTAAAAGAGAATGGCATGATATCGTTATTCAACTAAAAATATAATTTAAAATGACCGAGTCTTGTACACAAAGGTAGGGCCTGAATTAATTCAGTAAGAGTATAGTATTTCTATCTCACCAACCTAGAAGGTGCTCCAGTGTAAACCTCCAACAAATAGACAAAACTATCTCACTAGTGAACTACTTGAGGTATTTGTGATATATGCGTAATAGACATACAGGTGTGGTTAATATATGTTAACGAGATGCAGAGGTTGAGAGAAAGAGATATGCAAATGAGATGACGTCATGGAAAGTTGCCGGCAGGTCAATCGTGCCTAGGCCGAGAATAAACCATTCAGTATCCAGAAGTCAAAGTGTTCAGATGTCGTACTTTCACAGTATTCATGAACTCACCAGGGGCCATATCTATGAGCAACTTTTTATCGGCTCCGGTGTTAACGGCGGGTCCAGGGTTATCTAACGCCGGTGTTCCAGATGTGTCACAGGGTATGTATGTGTCCAAAGCATGGTGGGGTTAGTTAAATATGATCGCATTGAATAGATTTGGGCCTAATATATTGCCGCCGATGCGGCAGCGTTCTGGCAGTATGGATATCGACGTCACTGCGGCGGCGGCGGTTTGTTTAGTTTACATTCATCGATTCGACAATATGAATTACACCGCCAATGCGGTGGCAGCGTTAATAACGGTTCGATTTTAGGGTTAATTTGATTAAGTTTCACTTATTGCGTATGTAATTCTGTTAAATATGACAGCCTTTATTAGATTTGGGCCAAATATATTGCCGCAGATACGGCAGCGACGGTGGCGGCCATGTTTAGTTGACATTGGACAGTATGGATATCGACGTCGCTGCGGCGGCGGCGATTTGTTTACTTTACATTCATTGATTTGACAATGTGCATAACGCCGCCAATGCGGCGTTATGCGTTAATAATGTTCGATTTTAGGGTTAATTTGATTAAATTTCACTTATTGCGTATGTAATTCTGTTAAATATGATCGCATTGAATAAATTTGGGCATAATCAGTCCCTAACATCGACGTTAACCATCCTATGGCTTGAGGTTAGTGCAGGCGACTTTAAGCTCGCAGTGTTTGTCTAACGCCGACACATACATACGGAGTTATTGCTGGTAACCCGGTAAACCCGCTGAAAACCAGCTTCGCAGCGCTAACCCCGACACATGCATATGGCCCCCGAGCAGGTATATCCAATCATGCAGATATGTATCAGTGTTTAAAGTTGCATGGCCTAATGCTTATACAAGTCTGTAATGCTAATTTGCTTTAGTTCGAAATAACTGTTACTTTAAAGGGTTACTTTTGCAGGTATTTGAATTGTAAAACTGGTCAATTAATGTTGGTGTGTACATTGAAATACTGGACATCATAGCCTTCAGCAGTGACATGTTCTATTGTTCTATTCTTGACCTAGTGTTCCTTCTATATTCTTAGCGAGAGCCCCAGTATCTAAGTTGAATATCTAGGACCAAAGTTAGCTGAATAGGCCTGCTTTGACTTTTAAAATGTTATGTGTTCATCGGACTATGCAGCTTTTACGTTGCCAATGAACAATTTCCTCCACCAACCCACCTTCTGATGACAATGGGAAGAACCTGTGTAAGACTTCAGAACTAATGCATTAGATAGCACCAAAAAACACAGAAGCCAGTACAAAACTCAAAATAGAAAAGAAGCATCAAATATCTTCTCACATTACCATTAAAGCTGCATAGTCCGATGATAGCATCAAATTGTCAAAACTAAAACAAATATCTGGATTTGATTCTACATATCTAACGTAGATCCTGATGCACTTGCCATATAGAAGGGGGTACTGAGTCAATTTCGGAGAACCTGTTACTGCTGAAGCATTATGGTGTCAGAGTTTTGGCATGCATGCCAAAACTAATTTTTACATGTTTGCACTTCAAATATCTCAAAAGTAAGCCATTGGAAATAAAAGTTACTTCAAATTAAAGTAATCTTGATCACAGCAATTAATCAAATGTATCCTCCAATACATCTAGATCCAAGTACAAAGCGTCCAAACCTCATTTGGAGGCTTTGTACTTGGATCTAGATGTATTGGAGGATACCCAGGTCCCAGAAGATCCCCCGTGGTCGCTGAGGAAGCCATCAGTCATCCTTCGATTCATGGAACTGAGGAAGTCTGGGACACAATCCACTTGAGTATCAATGACTGTATGGAGAGATTCAAGGCCAGTTTGAAGACCACTTCTCCATGTATACTGATGGTTCGAAAGACCTAAGCCGGGCAGCTGCTGTGGGAGTTTGCCAGGGTAAGAAATTTGGCATTCACATGCCCGATCAGAGCAACATTTTTACGGCGGAAGCCCGAGCAGTCCTTCTCACATTGTAAGTCATTGAACTATCCAACTACCCTAAATATGCCGTATACAGCGATTCCTTTTCCTGCCTGCAAGCTGTGACTGGGCTAAAAATGGACAATCCTTTCGTGGCAAAGGTCGTTTACAAAATGAACCAGCTGGCAACAGATTGATATGACATCCACTTGTGTTGGGTGCCTGGCCATGCCGGCATCCAGGGAAACAAATGAGGTGATTGGGCTGCGAAGGAGGCTCTGAATTATGATGTTGAACCATGTCTAACACCCCACTCTGATCTGAAACTACTAATACCCACCCACATCAAATCCAAACGGCAAAATGAGTGGGATGAAAACGTTAACAAATTGCATGAAATTGAACGAGCTGTAGGAAAACCACCACAGTCTCACGTGGGGGGTCGGCAGGACCAAGTGGTCCTCAGCCGCCGCCGTATTGGCCACTTGTGGCCAACACACATTTTCCTATTCAAGGGGGACCGTCCCCCTGAATGTATTGGATGTCAGTCCCCACTGACAGACAAGCACATTTAACTAAACTGTGTCGATTTTATGGCACTGCACCAACAATTTTACACTGCAAACAGCACACATGACCTTTTTATTCAAGTAAAACAAGAAGACATTTCCACCTCATATAGTTCATTAAAACAATTTTTATCAATTAATTCTTTCATCTATTTTATTTACCTTGACCACAAATTATATGATTGTGAGCTTTTAAAAACTCATAAGTGTCTATTGACACATAATTGATTGTGTGCTTTTACATTATATGTAAAGGCGATGGCTGAATAAAAAAACAAACAATTCTCGCCATGAATATGGCCTATGCTGCCGACACGGCGGAAAGAAACCACCAATCAATCAATCGATCAAATCTAAGTCTATTTATCTCATAAAATGCCAGAAACTCGAAACCATCGGATTATGCAACTTAAAAAAAAGAAATCTTCCCCCACCTGATGCTAATATAAATTACAGGGAGTCAAAGACCCTAGTATACTAAGACGGCTCACTCCCTATCTCTCCCATGGTAATGTAAATTTCACAGTGCCACCTTATGGTGGGTTTGATCAGCCCGGCTGCTGGTTGGTGTTTCACATGTAAACACATACAATTATATTATACATGAGATAGGTAAGTATGAATACACATCAATATGAAATTGCTATGAACAAATACACATGATCATCAGCATCATCATCAGCATTGTCATCATCACACATCTTTCACATTCATATATACATTTATAAGGCGTATAAAGAATTATGCAAATATAGGTAGGCGTAAAAAACATTATGCTTTTCTTCGAATGTTAACCAGGATTATTACGAAATGGTCTATTGATTTCGGCCCTACGCTTTTGCTGCGAGCCTCCCCCGGCGGTGATTCGGTCCTGCGCCGACTTATAAATACACCGTCGGCGCGCCGGCCTCGCCCCACTCAGTTGTTATTTGCTTTTATTTTTGTTACCGGTACGGGTATTCCGAGCCATTGATCGATATAAAGTTGCCAATCCATTTGCCTCTCTTGCTTTCCTTTATTATTATTTGTAGCTCCTCCTATACATATAATATAGCACCCGTTTAACCAAGAGAACAGCCAGCGCACCAAGTGGTAGGTTTGATCATTTTGATTACACAGTACAGGCTGAGTGAGCCGTCTTAGTATTATAGGGTCTTTGAGGGAGTAAATTCTACGTGTCCAAATTGAAATCAATAAAACAATCACGAATTCTAACAATTTTGCAATCGACCTTTTCCGCGGTGCATGCACAATTAATGAGTTACTACCCACATTAGTTCTTGTCACTCCCACCCGAGGGCAGGTAGGCGGTGGAAATCCTCTATCTATAAGCCCCTTCCCGCATAGCATGTCGCTCAGTGAGGCGCTAACCAATACATCAGTTCTTTCATTGAAATCAGATGGTGGGTTGGTGGTTGAAATCATCTATTCCTGTACCTCTATCCGTTGACCTAAGTGTGTAAATTGGAGGAGAGGGACCAGTCTGAGGGTGAATGTGCAGGTCGGTAGTTTCGCAGTCCTCCGCTAGGGGTTCTGCAGGCGGGCGGCCATGGGTAGTTTCAAAGACACACATCCATATGGTGAGTCCCGTAAGGGCAGCGAGCAGCCTCATCTGTCAACAGAAACGGACACTTAAAAGTCTGGTCACTTGACTTTACTGTGCATTCCTAAGATGACCATTCAATGAAGCGCAAAGCTGCATAGTCCGATGAAAACACCAAATTTTCAAAATCAAAACAATTATCTAGATTTGATTCTAAATATCTAACTCAGATACTGGTGCATGTAGTAAACATTTGTCGCTGCATTGAAGGGAATTCTGAGTCAATTTAATAGAAACTATTAGTGCGGAAGCTTATGGTCTCAGAGTTTTGACTAGATAAAGGATTCACCCGGTACTCGCAGTACATGGGTGAAGACCAGCCTTATATAAAAACGGTCGAAAAAGCGGGTTAATGAAATGATAGCCTAATTTCACAATCTAAGAAGCAACATATATTCTTTGTATATGTCTTCATATTTCCCCGCTACCTTTGAGTTGAAAAATATAATAAAACATCTGGTTTAATAAAATTTAAAAGTGAAATCGACGGCGTTCTCTGGTCGCCATCTTGTCTTTTTGCATTCTCTCCCATTTCACCAACTCTGTGCCGATATAAGTAACCATTTGACACTGGTGCCAGGCATTCTACTTCCTGTTCCATACTAAAGCTATTTTCGCCTGTATTTACACTACATTGTCGTTCACCCGTGTACTATGACTACCGGGTGAATCTTGTATCTAGGTTTTGACGTGCTTGCCAAACTTAATTGTACATGTTTCCATTTCATATATCTCAAAAGTTAGCATTTAAACAATAAATTACTTCAAACCAAAGACCATCGGAATATGCAACTTTAATTAAGGAATACAATTGAAATGGGCCATTTGAGCTCGAATCCAGCAGGTCATGATTCTTTAAAAGTTTTTTTCTTTAGGCTGTATTTATACTGTCCATAGCATATACGCCTGGGTATTCAGGCTTGTTTTCAATGCTGGCCAGCTGTAGTGTTGGTTTTATCTTATCAACACCGTTCGCCTTCGAGTAGGCCTACTCCATGGCAAGTATTAATAGCTTTGTGATGTCATACAGTGACGGGGAATGTGGACTTACATAAGTTATAAGGCATATACAATGATATATCTATTTCAAAGGCTTCAAATTTAATTTAAGTGATGGTCTGGTTTGGACTACTTTGCAAGTCTGTAATGTGCCCTACCCTACATCACTGAGGGCAATATAACGGCTGAATGACACAAATAACCACAGCTTGACGACGGAGACATTCGAACCATGGTTAGGCCATACATACTCCTGAGAGAGGTTGTCTTAAGCTATCCAAATTGTGACTAAATCTGAGCAAAACTGTCTGGTATGAATCAACTATAAACAACCTGTGGATACTTTTGTTCCAACGCACAGTGTTTATCAATATTGGCATAGAGTTGCAGAACTGGGAGAGAATGCAAACAAAAAAACATAGCTGTTGTTCGATACTCTCAATATGACTAAAAGTCTATAAATCTACATGATGTTATCAATTCTGCACTCCAATTTTAAGTAATCGGATATGATAGATAAGCATTTGAACAATATATTTATCATATTCGATTGCAAATTGATGTGGTTATGTCCATAACCCAGGACCCCAAACTAGAGTTGGACATGACAGCAACATGAAATTTCCAGGCTTCACCCCACATGAAGGACTAAATACAAGGGTAAAGGGGCTGTCACACTACGACCTATGGCGTTAGCGTATTCCGACGTATGCGCTTTTCGACCAA
Source organism: Branchipolynoe longqiensis (assembly GCA_030323885.1). Classification (NCBI taxonomy): domain Eukaryota; kingdom Metazoa; phylum Annelida; class Polychaeta; order Phyllodocida; family Polynoidae; genus Branchipolynoe; species Branchipolynoe longqiensis. The sequence goes on from CM059187.1 coordinate 78,539,566, forward strand.
CACGTTGGCATAGGCCGTCATAGGTTACGCCAACAATTTTTTGTGCATGTTCAACAATTTTAAACCTGTGCCGGCGTGTGGCTCATACATTTCTAAACGCTGGACGTATGCTGGATGTACGCCAGCATAGTTAGGGGTAGGTCGGCATAGGTTAGCCGTACCCTGAACCTGCGTCCTCCGCATATCTCTGGCGTATATAGCGTACGCCTAGCTTACGTCTAACGTGCCTCTAGCTTGTGCTGGCTTACTCCTAGCGTATTGTGAGCGTATGATGAGTGTATGCCCAGTGTGTTGGCTGTCTGTCACACTACGACGTATGGCCTTAGCGTATGCTGACCTATGCAAATTTTGACCAACATGTCGGCATACACCGTCATAGGTTACGTATAGTTTGGGTATAGGTCAAGTATGCTCGGCATAGGTCGGCGTAGGTCGGCGTAGGTCGGCGTAGGTTGCCGTATCTCGACCTATTTTTATTTTCAAATTATTTCGACACATTACGCACACACCACCGCCATACGTCGTAGTGTGACAGCGCCTTAAGGTTATTAATTCTAATGTAGGCTACTTGACGGCACTCGGACACCGAACAAACGCCACTCAGGCCCGGGCGGAATTCCAAGACAATCGTTGCAGCATCACTATTTTGTGTTAACCCAATATGTAGGACCTACCGCTTGCTTCTGTTTCTGAATTAAAGTTCCATAGTCTGATGGTTTTGAGTTTGTGTCATTTTATGAGATAAATATTTACGTTGATGGTTATAAAGTAGCCCTACCATACTTTAGTTTGAAGTAACATTGCATTAAAATGACTAATTTCGGAGATATTTGAAGAATAGGCTAAACATGGAAAATACATTTTAAAATGTTTGAGAAAACTCTAATCCTGTAGGCTTCACCAGAAACATGATCTATTAAATTGACTTAGCATACCGTTCTATACAACAACAAAGACTTACTAAGTGCACTGATACTAAGTTGGATACGTATGTAAGTTCAAATGTAGATAAACGCTTTCTTTTTGAAGATTTAATGGGTTTATTAGCCCATGAAACTATACTAGAAAACACTACAAAAAGTACAATCACCAATAAAACCCTCAGCCGCACCCACCCACAAACTCGCTCCCTAACAATCCCTCCCATCAACAATACCCAACGAAAATACCTGTGTGTTTCCTATCGACAATGCCATGACATTAATCACTAATACCTATTCAGGAAACACGTTAAAAGAAACCGTACACATCATAGTTTGATCAGTGAAGATTACTTAGTACTACTACCTTTTTGCTGGATGACAATGCTTCTTTATTCAATAGACAAACTGACTCACTGCAGTATGGCCTACTTAATACAGAGGTGCCAATTAGATAAGAGTGCGAGCAGCGAGATCCCTTGCTCATTTGAAGTAAAACACCAACAACCAACCAGCAACCCTAATACAGACATTGTAAATAGGTGCATTCACTCACTGTAGTGCCTAGGATATGTTTTGGGTGGATGATGATTATTTCTTAGTAAAGAGATTTGCTCACAGCGGTGCCTAATATTATCTTTTTGCTGGCTGACAATTCTTTCTTCAGTAGAGGTATTGACTCACTGTACTACCTACTATTACCTTTTTGCTGGCTGACAATTCTTTCTTCAGTAGACGTATTGACTCACTGTACTACCTACTATTACCTTTTTGCTGGCTGACAATTCTTTCTTCAGTAGACGTATTGACTCACTGTACTACCTACTATTACCTTTTTGCTGGCTGACAATTCTTTCTTCAGTAGACGTATTGACTCACTGTACTACCTACTATTACCTTTTTGCTGGCTGACAATTCTTTCTTCAGTAGACGTATTGACTCACTGTACTACCTACTATTACCTTTTTGCTGGCTGACAATTCTTTCTTCAGTAGACGTATTGACTCACTGTACTACCTACTATTACCTTTGTGCTGGCTGACAATTCTTTCTTCAGGAGACAAACTCAGTCATGCAGTTCCCATTATTATCCTTTTGCTGGCTGACAATTCTTTGTTCAGGAGATGTCTTCATTCACTGTAGTACCTAATAATACCTTAATGCCCGATAACAATTCTTTCCTCAATAGGCAAACTCAGTCACTGCAGTGCCTAGTATTACCTTTTTGCTGGATGACAATTCGTTCTTCAGGGGATGTGTTCACTCACTGTAGTAGGCTACCTGATAATACCTTCATCCCTGATAACAATTCTTTCTTCAGTAGACAATCTTACTCACTGCAGTGCCTAATGTTACCTTCATGCTGGCTGGCAATTCTTTCTTCAGTAGACATGTTGACTCACTGCAGTACCTAATGTTACCTTCATTCTGGCTGACAATTCTTTCTTCAGTAGACATGTTGACTCACTGTAGTACCTAATATTACCTTCAAAATGACTGACAATTCTTTCTTCAGTAGACATGTTGACTCACTGCAGTACCTAATGTTACCTTCATAATGACTGACAATTCTTTCTTCAGTAGACATGTTGACTCACTGCAGTACCTAATGTTACTTTCATGCTGGCTGGCAATTCTTTCTTCAGTAGACATGTTGACTCACTGCAGTACCTAATGTTACCTTCATTCTGGCTGACAATTCTTTCTTCAGTAGACATGTTGACTCACTGCAGTACCTAATGTTACTTTCATGCTGGCTGGCAATTCTTTTGTCAGTAGACATGTTGACTCACTGCAGTACCTAATGTTGCCTTCATGCTGGCTGGCAATTCTTTCATCAGTAGACATGTTGACTCACTGCAGTACCTAATGTTACCTTCATGCTGGCTGGCAATTCTTTCTTCAGTAGACATGTTGACTCACTGCAGTACCTAATGTTACCTTCAAAATGACTGACAATTCTTTTTTCAGTAGACATGTTGACTCACTGCAGTACCTAATGTTACCTTCATTCTGGCTGACAATTCTTTCTTCAGTAGACATGTTGACTCACTACAGTACCTAATGTCACTTTCATGCTGGCTGACAATTCTTTCTTCAGTAGACATGATGACTCACTGCAGTACCTAATGTTACCTTCATGCTGGCTGACAATTCTTTCTTAAGTAGACATGTTGACTCACTGCAGTACCTAATGTTACCTTCATGCTGGCTGACAATTCTTTCTTCAGTAGACATGTTGACTCACTGCAGTACCTAATGATACCTTCATTCTGGCTGACAATTCTTTCTCCAGTAGACATCTTGACTCACTGCAGTACCTAATGTTACTTTCATGCTGGCTGACAATTCTTTCTTCAGTAGACATGTTGACTCACTGCAGTACCTAATGTTACCTTCATTCTGGCTGACAATTCTTTCTTCAGTAGACATATTGACTCACTGCAGTACCTAATGTTACCTTCTTTCTGGCTGACAATTCTTTCTTCAGTACACATGTTGACTCACTGCAGTACCTAATGTTACCTTCATTCTGGCTGACAATTCTTTCTTCAGTAGGCATGTTGACTCACTGCAGTACCTAATGTTACTTTCATGCTGGCTGACAATTCTTTCTTCAGTAGACATGTTGACTCACTGCAGTACCTAATGTTACCTTCTTTCTGGCTGACAATTCTTTCTTCAGTACACATGTTGACTCACTGCAGTACCTAATGTTACCTTCATTCTGGCTGACAATTCTTTCTTCAGTAGGCATGTTGACTCACTGCAGTACCTAATGTTACTTTCATGCTGGCTGACAATTCTTTCTTCAGTAGACATGTTGACTCACTGCAGTACCTAATGTTACCTTCATGCTGGCTGACAATTCTTTCTTCAGTAGACATGTTGACTCACTGCAGTACCAAACGTTACCTTCATTCTGGCTGACAATTCTTTCTTCAGTAGACATGTTGACTCACTGCAGTACCTAATGTTACTTTCATGCTGGCTGACAATTCTTTCTTCAGTAGACATGTTGACTCACTGCAGTACCTAATGTTACCTTCATTCTGGCTGACAATTCTTTCTTCAGTAGACATGTTGACTCACTGCAGTGCGTAATGTTACCTTCATTCTGGCTGACAATTCTTTCTTCAGTAGACATGTTGACTCACTGCAGTACCTAATGTTACCTTCATTCTGGCTGACAATTCTTTCTTCAGTAGACATGTTGACTCACTGCAGTACCTAATGTTACTTTCTTGCTGGCTGACAATTCTTTCTTCAGTAGACATGTTGACTCACTGCAGTACCTAATGTTACCTTCATGCTGGCTGACCATTCTTTCTTCAGTAGACATGTTGACTCACTGCAGTACCAAACGTTACCTTCATTCTGGCTGACAATTCTTTCTTCAGTAGACATGTTGACTCACTGCAGTACCTAATGTTACCTTCATGCTGGCTGACAATTCTTTCTTTAGTAGACATGTTGACTCACTGCACTACCTAAGGTTACCTTCATGCTGGCTGGCAATTCTTTCTTCAGTAGACATGTTGACTCACTGTAGTACTTGATGCGCGAGAAGGAAGAAGCAAGGCGGGGGTGGGAAAAAGTGAAGGGTAGCAGAAGACGGCAGGGAGGTGAGTGCCTGAGGAGGGCCGGCGGGCGGCCTTATAAGGGAGGAGGGAGGGGCGACAGGCGGTGAGGTGCGAATGCTGGCGGCCCGGGGAGGGTGAGATGTGGCGAGCAGCGGGCGTCGGGTGAGGCGTGAGCGCCAGAACAAAGGACTGGCAGGAGAGGGGGGGGGGGGGCGAGCCGGGGCTCGGCCGAGGTGAGTAGGGAGCGCCACAGCGGCGGGGGAGGGTCTCTCCCTTCCCTCGCATCAAACGTAATGCTTCGCATTACGACCAATGTTGCCTACATACTGGCTGACAATTCCTTCTTAGTAGACAAACTTACTCACTGTAGTACTTAATATTACCTTTTTTGTTGGATCACAATTCTTTCTTCAGTGAACAAACTCACTCAGTGCAGATCCTAGCATCACCTTTCTGCTGAATGACAATTCTTTCTTCAGTAGACGTGTTCACTCACTGTAGCTGTGTATGGAATGAATTCTTGGCCGTTAGTGAGATAAAGGTCCCCTCCCACCCTCCACAGACAGACAGACATGAGATAAGGGCAGATGACTGGCAAATAACATTGATTACAAGATGGTCCTGAATAATTCAGCATGACATTTCATCCATCGGTGTTCGCTGTTAAAGGTGTATAATTCGATGAAACATTAAAGCTGCATAATCTGATGAAACGTCGTCGTGGGGGTGATGAAAATGGGAAATATTGTGCCTAGAGTGGGACTCGAACCCACATCTCTTTGCATTCCGGGCCAGTGTGCTAACCATTACACCACCTGGGCTCCCTGATATCAACACACTACCCATGCCTATCTGTCTATGCGGCTCCTTGCCTGAGAGGTCAGTGCAGACCACTACACTCGTCCTCCTGGAATTGTAAGTCTTTTAATGTTTACAATTACATACATATAGGCAATGCACTTACATACATACACCGGGTAGGTTCAACAACTATACAGCGCATAGCTTGTACAGGATCCTGGTCACGGCACCAGTGTCGTGGGGGTGATGAAAATGGGAAATATTGTGCCTAGAGTGGGACTCGAACCCACATCTCTTTGCATTCCAGGCCAGTGTGCTAACCATTACACCACCTAGGCTCCCTGATATCAACACACTACTCATGCCTACCTGTCTATGCGGCTCCTTGCCTGAGAGGTCAGTGCAGACCACTACAATACCAAAGTAATTACTTAGAATTGATTTTACATATCTAAATTAGATACTGATGCACATATTAATCATTTTGTTACCACATAGAAGGGAATACTGAGTCAATTTAATATAACATGTTACTGCTAACGACTATGGTGTCAGAGTATTGATGTGCTTTCCAAAACTAATTGTACATGTTTGCACTTCAAATATATCAAAACTTAGCCATTTAAAATAAAAGGTACTTCAAATTAAAGTAATCTAGATCATAACAATCAATTTAATATATTTATCTCATAAAAATGACAGAAACTCAAAACCATTGGACTATGCAACTTTAATATTTTCAAGACCAAATCATTTCTTTAAAATGTATCCTACTTAGCTCTAACATCGTATGTAATGTCTATGTAATGCACTCCTTATGGTATGTTCTTTGAAGGGACTGGGAGGGGGGGAGGGGGTCACAGGGGGTAGGGGCCGGGGTTGCCCCTTAGGAACCTAAGCACTCACTAGCTTCGAAAGGACGGTAGTAATGTAACCCAGATAATGTAGCAATGGCATTCTGCATTTGATTTCAACTTGTGTGCACACCCACAATCATTTGCATGCCTACAATTCAAATATATTCATATTTAGTATATTTATTGGGGTTTTACATCCTAGCAACATCCTAAGGTCATGCCAGGATGGATACGGACTTGTGAATGCGCATACATGGTGACTTTATATCCCACTGTTCGGAACTATGATAGAGTTCCATACAAATGTTTAAATTGTTTGAAATGCATAACTAAATACCTACGACACTTAGAAACATGAAATCAAATAACTAGGATATCTAGAGAATCTATTCTATATTACTATATGTATTACAAAACATACAAATAGACATAAAAATATGAAATAATACTAATTAAGTTAAGTTTCTTAAAACACTTTCCATTTCTATAAAGAATTATTCTATATATAAAGAACATTATTTATTTAATCAAAATAATATAAAATAATAATAAAATAATATATATTTTTGAAGAATTTTAGAGGTTAAGCACAGGCAGAGTGTAGTACCAGTAGATCATTAAAAGCGAACGACAATCTGTTTCCCTATGATCCAGGCCAGACACTGTATCATTAGTCTGTTTCCCTATGATCCGGGCCAGACACTGGATCATTAGTCTGTTTCCCTATGATTCGGGCCAGACACTGGAGTGTTACGTAATTGGATTGAATTGATCGAACGTATAAGTACTCTTGTTGATGTCCAGACCCGGACATAGCATTTTCAAAAATACTCGTCTCTTTTTTCGCAAGGCGAAGGCAATAGATAATGCCTGGGGGGGCATAGGTAATGCCTAGTCCATGAAGAAGTCTTAATCAGTTTTACAAAAGCGAGTGTCTGTTGGGAGCTCAGCTCAAATGATCGGAAAGATTCTTCCTTGTTCTTTTTCTATTGTTCGCTAGGCGATTGCATGAGATTCTTTCCACTGCTTGTTGGCAGAGAGAATGCCTGGGGAGGCATAGGTGATGCCTAGGTCATGAAGAAGTCTTAATCACTTTTACAAAAGCGAGTGTCTGTTGGGAGCTCAGCTCAAATGATCAGAAAGGTTCCTCCTTTTTTCTTTTTCTATTTTGTTCGCTAAGCGATTGCAGGAGATTCTTGTTGGCAATAGAGAATGCCTGGGGAGACATAGGTAATGCCTAGGGCATTGAATAAAATCTAATCATTTTTACTAAAGCGAGTGTCTGTTGGGAGCTCAGCTTAAATGATTAGAAGGATTTTTTTTTCATAATCACTTAACAAAAGCGAGTCTGTGAGGACAGCTCATCTACAAAATTGATTAAATTATTTTTGATATTCATAATCACTTTACTGGGGCGAGTCTATGAGGACAGCTCAGCTAAAAGATGATGACATTTTTTCCTTCTTAAGTTGTTCATACAGAACAAATCATCTACAAACTGTTATTCATCTACAAACTATTAAACTACCACAAGCTATAAAGCTATATTAGACTTTATAAAACTATATTGAGACTACAAAACTGTTGACCGGTAGTAATATACAGTAGATTGACAACTAGATTAGTAATATTACGAAGTTTGCATATAAATTTTGGCTTGGATGTGGCTAAGAAATACTATAATAATATTTTCATTTGAAAATTAATGGACATAAAAATGTGTCGAATATTGCCATTTATTCATGAAAGGTTGGTTCATTTGAAATTCATGGACATAAAAATGTGGCGTATATTGCCATTTATTCATGAAAGGTTGGTTCATTGTCTTGAATGAGCGAGGTCGCTCATTCGGTGTCATTGCTGGACATGGCATGCTCAAGGCCGAAGCCCTCCCCCCTGCCAATACTGTGGTGGTGGGGTGGGGTGGGGGTGGGGGTCGGGGGTGGGGTGGGGGGTGGGGCGTGGGGGGAGTGATGCGGGGGGGGGGAGAGGAGGGGAAGCCATCTTCCCCCCTCCTGCCTATATAACAACTCCTGCCAGCCATCACGGCCAGTCACTATCCTGATGTCTTCCGGAGCCACCGAAGCTGGTCAGTCTTCTCCAAACGCCCGCACTGACCACTTCCCACCTCCAATTTGGAGACAATTAACATGAAGAAACGACGGCACCTGCTGGAGAAAGTGTATGGAAACTGCGACAGCATATAAAAATAAAGCTCCGGTGCGACTGACACTGGTCAACATCCGGGGGAGGTGAGGTGGGCGAGATGGCGCCACCAGTACAGTGTTGTATCTTAGGGAGGATAACAATAATAATAAGTAATATTACCTTGCGAATCTTTATACTCTCATAATACATTATACATCATATAAACACATTCAGCAGTCTTGGTATGTAGGCTACTCTGAGGCACTGATATGAATACATATGTGAATCTCAATCTCAGATAAGGATGCTATATATTATATATATATATATATACTATAATTGCACCACAGACCCCCCCCCCCCCCCCCAACCTTAAACACACGCCATCCACTACATAAGGACATGTTCTCTAAGGCATCGGGCGGGTCCTTTTAGAATCTAGGGTTTAGAATATATTCAGAACAAGGTTCGATTCCCACATTATGCAGATTCTAGCTTTCTGCGTGCCCTTGGTGTGTTACTTTGAAATGAATACTTCAACTAGAGGGATGAACATTCGAGAGAAAACAAGTTAAATCCCATGTTTTAAAGATCTAGTCCCTTAAATTGTACTTGCATTCCTTATATTCCTAGTTTCTTTAACTTACCAAAATGCTCTAGGTATTCTAGATATGTCAACTACAGTGCATAGAACAGCCATGGGATATTTGATCTAATGTTCCCCAATGGACCTGTTCTTATCTACTGGATTGGACCTAAAATAGACCATTCTCTAACACCATGCTGCAAAGAGATAGTTGAAATTTTATAGATCATAAAGCATAGACAAAAGGCTTCAAGTTTCACTATTAATCGAATTAAGCTTTGGGATATGTTCCTTGGGGAACCTCTATTTCAATGCACTGCACCAAAATAACCCTTCTTTATTATACTGATCCATGGGTTCAGAACATGTTTCGGTGATATTTCACAGAGAAAATCATTCAAACTGTGTGGGCGTTCCCTAACCTAGATAATTCTGATATGACAACTGAAGTGGTTCCTGGCGGCTGAATGCCTGGAATAATCACAGCCTGCCCACATAGAACCCGGACCATCATTAGATCCTGACCGGACGCGATGGTCTAATCTGTAGAGCGCAGGCCTCCCGTGCTGAACGTTGGGAGTTCAATTCCCAGTTGAGTCAAACCAATGGCTTATAAAATTGATACTTCTCAGGGGCGTAGCTAGACCTTTAACGATGTGTACTCCTAATTTCGGCAGGGGGTTTAGGGGGCCGCTTAAGCTTAAGCTGGCGGATTTTACACATTTTAGACTTGAGTTTTCGACACTCCGGACTATTACATGCCTCCTCTCTCTCTCTCTCTCTCTCTTTATTATTTTTTATATTTTTGTTGTTGTTGACAGAACGATGTGGACGTTTTTGCGTACGCGTGTATGCCTAGCTATGCCCCTGCTTGTCACTTCCTAGCCAGGCGCTCAGCATTATTAAGAGAGGGCAAGGACTGGTTGGATCGGTGTCAGGATAATGCGACTGAGTGGGATATCAGGTCATGGGGGGGCATCACTATAAAGTCACCATGAGTGTGCACTGTCACAAGTCGGTGCCCATCCTGATGTGACCTTACATGTTGCCAGGACGTAAAACTCCAACAACCAGGCAACAGTAGATCCTGAATAACTTCCAGAAAACAGGTGGTTTCAAAATATACAAACTACGAAGTGTTATTCAATAGTGAATGAATTAAGTTGTGTTACTGCTCCTTTAAATGGCGGTTAGCATCGAATTTCTGATTTCCGAATTCCTTTTCAATATTTTGAGTTTCATGAATCAGACAATTTTCCTGAGGGTGATTACAACATTCAAATAGGACCTAGTTGTATGAGTCGATAAGATCGTAAAGGCTGTCAAAGCATGATACCAGAGTGGTATCGCTATGGATTAAATAACAAGGCATGTCATGTGATAATGTGACTAATCCTGAAAGGATATTGGATACCTCTGTAGCGAACACTACAAGGGTTGTCTCCAATTGATTCTCAACTTAGTGCAACATGACTAAGGGGTTATGCTAAGTATTGATGTCATCATCATCACCATCATCATCATCCCTTAACTGCGAGGGTTGTTGGGAGAACTACATATGACTTTGCAATCAGTTTTGTCCCCATCTGTCCCTGTTCTCTATTGCCCTCTATGACTTTCCAACATCCAGGCCTGTCCATTCCAGAATGTTGTCTTCCTTGCTCTTCCGTTGTTTGCCTTGTTTTCTTCCCTCTTTCACTTGTGCCTCGCAAGATGGTTCTGGCCAGACCTGATGAATGCATCGCTTTATGACTGTTAGATTGTTGTGTGGTCCAATTTTTCTTCTGGATCTGGTCACTGACTTCCTCATTAGTGACATGGTTTTTGTATGAGACGTGTAGTATATTGAGGGTATCGCTTTGTGTTCTTCTTTGGAACTTTGCTGTGGGGGTCCATGATTCACAAGCATAAAGGAAAATTGATGTGGCAGATCATATCTTGTAGCTGAGAGAAACAGGCTACTCTTGTCAAACCAAACTGGTTTCAGTTTTGTAAATGCTGCTGCTTCAATTATAGCTCGGGAAGATGCTGCTCGTGATTTGCAGGCTCTGTTCGTCTGTCCAGAACAACACAAGTACTCATGGAAAACTGGCCAGTCAAACACGATACTCAAGCGAGGGGAATCAAAGTAATGTTTCAGCTAAGATTTGCAATAACTTTCACAAATGGCGATAAACCTACCACTTAGGGGATCACAAGCTATGTTGTGACACACTAGGATACCAGGTCGTTGTCATAGTTACCCGATATCCCACTTAGACACGCTATCCTGATACTGTGCAAACAAGTCCCTTCCCTATCATAGCTTTACCAAGCGCTATGCTAGGTAGCGCCAAGGATAAATTGGGTTGACTCGGCTGGGACTCGAACCGCAAGGGAAGCCAGTGCTTTTATCGATTCGGCCACTGCATCCAGATCCGAGCCAAGTGCGATGACACTACCATGAACCAAATGCAGTGTGTACATTTCTTTTCTAATATGGCTTGATTCAGCCATATCTTAAAATAGAGACATTGGTTATGACATCACAACATTAAGTTTCATAGCTCATGATGACAATGGAAATTAAGGCAATTGTTTTTTAATGGTTTTTTTTGTGTATATATTTTTATTTACTAGAATAAATATTTGTCAGCGATATGCAAATAAATATTTGTCAGTGTTTTTCCCCCCAGTCCTAACTAGTTCATAGGTATTTACCTTATTTAATAGAGGCTAACATAAATTAACTAAGAAAAAGAGTGAAAAGGGTGAGATTGGTACAGAATATTTTCCATAAATTTGAATGAGTTTATTGTAATTGTTTTTAATTTTTGTATAATTAGCATTCCAAGTTGGATGCCAGTTGTGATTGAATGTGATTGAGATTGAGACAGGCATATCTGTCTATTGGGCTTTTGAAACAGCATGAATAACTAGGTACTTTCAACATAATGTTGTCATGAATGGGTAAGCATCATATATATCCTTCAAATGTATCGGAAGTGTCCCACATGATACACAAATTGTTAACTACTCTAAATAGAACTCCACAATTGTCCATGTTGCCCATAACATGGGTAATTCATACTGTGTGAAAAGTCGCAATGACCGCCGATATATACATCATCTAATGGATTACCATCTCATGGATTGCCGTGTTGACATTACCCGGCAATGAGTGGCTCCCCTAATCCACCTATGGGTTCCAAATTCCACTCCCGACTGACTGCAGGAACAGCTCACTCATTATTCTCCTGGGGCCAAATGTATGAAGAACTTTTTATCGGCTCCGGTGTAAGGGCGGCCGGCAGGTTAGCTAACGTCGGTGTTGGTATATGTGTCACGGGAAATGTATGTGGCCAAAGCGTGGCTTGGTTAGCTAACCGATGCGTTATTTATAGATTTGGGGAACCCCTCTGACACTGTTGCCGGCGAGCACCACAATTTAACAATATCGCCGCCGATACGGCAGCGGTAGTGACAGTGGCTATGCACACGTACGTGAGCTGAATCAATGCTATGTCTATGCGGAGCATTTATTTTTGCAAAATAGATTTAAAAGTTTTCATTGGGTCGATTAAAAATATCTTAATGCACGATTGAAGAGGAAGATCCGAAGTATTTAATTTAACATAAGAGCAATTTTCTCTGAAAGGATTAAAAACAGAGATAATATTGAAATTTGGGGTATTCTGAGTGTCAGCGCCAGTTCCATCAGCAGCGATTTGTTCTGTTTACATTCGTCGATTCGACAATATGAATATCGCCGCCGATGTAGCATCTGCGTTAATATCAGTTCAATTTTAGGGTTAATTTAATGAAATTTCACGATTTGAGTATGTAATTCTGTTAAATATGATCGCATTGAATAGATTTGGGACTTAACACCGATGGTAAATTTGATATTTCTTGGGGTTAGTGTAGGCAACGTTAAGCTCGCAGGGTTTGCCTAACCCGGCCACATACATTGCGACTTTTCGCCGCTAACCCCGGAAATCCGCGCTAACCACGGGTTTGGACCGCTAACCCGGCTTCATACATTTGGCAGACTAGCACTTCAACATCATTTACAACGCACATTTCAGACGTGGGCAGAGGTCAGGTTCGATTCCTAAATAAAACCACAGTATAAGTATACTACTTCACTTATTCCGTATTGTGAATTAGAATGTTACGGCAGAATTATGAAGGTACAGTGTGAATGGCCAAGACAGAATTATGAAGAAATTAATGCAAAATCCTAAGTTTGTTTATTGAGGCGAAACACAAGGTATACTATTAATGTTACTGCCTTCTTCATGCCGGTGCAATAACTACATTGAATTCACATACCAGTTCGATGCATATAACCAGGGTCCATACATATGTAAAGATTTAGAATTCAAGGCTTTTTCAAGGCTGTTTTTGATAGGAATTCAAGACGATTTTCATTTGGATTTCAGGAAATAAAAGGCAATGGCAAATAGCGATTTCAGACTAATTTAGATCAGTGGGGACAGTTTAATGAAATTCAAGACTTTTCAAGACTAATTACACAAAATAGGTCAACTATAATGATTTTGAAGGCCTTGAAAATGGGGAAAATGAAGACTCTTCAAGACTTTCCAGGCCACGTACGGAACCTATATAACATTTCATCCAGCATATCACGATTATATCACAGCTAGACGATCTGTTCACGAAGGTAATTCTTACGAATATCTATGCAGATATGTACAATATTTTCATGTATTAATCTCCATTGTGTGCATTTCAATTACCTCAAGGGTTTAGTGCCGAAAACAATGTATACACGTGTATGTGCACGTGACTGAGTACTTTACTGAGTACTTACTTGTATAGTTAATTGCTATAAAATGTAATTAGCATAAATATACTAAACATCCACATCCACGTCGAATAAAAAAAATACAATAGAATTACAACTTATCTGTATCCTTGAAATAACCGCTAGATACATCTGGCAAGTGCTGAGATACAAGCCCTCTAGGGGGCAGGTGGCGCCCCCTTCCTTGCCCGTCAGAAGTGCGTGGAAATAGAGGGAGCTGCTTCCAATTAGTGAGGACTCACAGAACCAACCCTAATGACAGGGTCGTAGCTAGGAATCTTTGATTTTGGTGGAAAATATTTCACAGATTGATAATTTCTTTCAATGAATGAGTGACAAAGCCAAGAGGCAATAGGCACTAGGCACTAGAGAGGTCTGGGGAATGCCATCCTTCCAAGGATTGCTTATAATCTAGAGGCTCTGGAATGGCATTTTCTGCTATTTCAGAAGGGTTATCTCTCGCGATGGGGAGTAACTTTCACCATTCCTCACTGCTAACTACGGCCCTGAATAACATAGGGATATTAAAGTATTCAATCACAAATTAAGCTGACAGCTACTAAGAGTTGTAAGTTGGACATAACTGCCTTAATTGAACAACACGGATATGGATAAATGGTATATATTTGGATTTATTGAACAAAATGTCAATCGTACATGCTTGAGTATAATGAGAGAGAAGGCCCCGAGATGCTTTAACCCTATAGTTTTTAGTCTCTTATTGTAGGGTGGGCGGGATGGCAGATTAGATTGTCCGTCGCCATCCGCCGCCAAGGTTGTAGTGTCCAAGTTCGGGTTTCGCCTGCTTTATATACTAGCTAGCTGGCCCGATCCCGCCAAATTCTCGCTATTTTGTATCGGTTTTTATTTGTCGACATCATATTTATTTACTCTAGCGTGGTTCCTGCGTAGTTCGAAAAGACCCGCTAGTCAGTAGACATCGATGTACGTATTAATGCTACAGTTTGAATTTAGGTGGCGCCAGCGGCCGATGAAAGGGATCCGACTCCGCCTTGTTCGATTACCCATGTTCGACAATGCACATTACTTTTGTGGACTCGACACATATGAAAAGTAATCACTAGGTATTTCAGGTTGAACCATCATCACCCTTTCTGGAGTTTTCATTTGGTCACTTCATGGTTTTCCAGATATTATGGTTGGTTTGTCTCATTATCCCTGCCATATAATTATCACTCATACAATTCAGTCCATGGCTAAATAGGCAACAGAATAAGAAGTGGTAGATAAAGTAAAGTATATGATTGATATGTCGATATGACTGGCGAAGAAATGTTCACTAAAAGAATACAAATAAAACTAGAATTTTCCAGAAGGTAAACATCTTTATATATATATATATATTAGTTAATTTAAGAAAATTCCTATAAGCGAAATTTTGGGATTATTTTTCTTTAAATGGCTAACGTTATTGCCATCGGGTGTATCCGTAACATATGTGGGCCTAACGTATATTTCGCCCAATATAAGATAATATATATATATACATACAGTGAATATACTATTACATAGGGAACTGAAGATAGATAGTGTCCTTGTTTATATTCCCATAATAGATAATAGAGCACATATACATACAGATATATCTATCTTAATATAATATAACGATATGTAGATTTCACTGCAGGGTCTATTTACATTTCACCCACTGTCTATGTAGATTTCACCCCAGAGTTTATGAAGATTTCACCCCCAGGATGTATGTAGATTTCATCCCAAGGTCTATGTAGATTTCGCCCCGGGGTCTGTGTAGATGTCACCCCGGCATGTCTAGGACTACTGCTGCTGGTCCTCTCTGATGAGAGACGTCTGGCTGCTTGGCGTTTCCCGTCCCAGCTCGGGCATGTTGTCGTACGGCTCCTCCTCCGGCTCCTCCTCCCTCAGGTGCGACGCCAGCGCCTGCGACTTGTTGAGGTCGTCCTCGTCGTCGTCCACCTCGGCGGTCCACTTCTTCACTTCAGGGTCGTCGCCGTATTCCGGTTCCGGTATTACCGGCTTCGGGAGGCCCGTGCCGAGGCGGGACAGTTGTTCGCGCTTGCGCAACTCGGCGCGCTGCTTGCGGCGTATGCGCGCTTCCTCCGAGTCGTGGTTCAATGGCTTGATGAACTCTTCGACTGGCGTCTTAGGCCGGGCCTCCTCATCGACGTCCAGGGACCCCCAGCCGTACGGACTGCGGAGAGAAAAGGTTTTTTGGGGTGTTTTTTTTGGTTGATTAAGCAGCGGAAATTTCAATCGTGGTCTTCCTCATTCCACTGCCCCCTGTCCTATCTTAGTAATGCAGAGCGCCAGGCTAGGTAGCAATAAGTATCAACTTTTAAGTCATTGGTTTGACTCGGCCAGGGTTCGAACCCACGAGTTCGAATCCCACAACCTACCAGAACGGAAGGTTGCTGCTGTTGTTGCTGTTTGTTGGGGTTTTACGTCCTAGCAATAGCCAGTGTCACATCAAGCCGATATCGGAGGTGGCCGAGTGCAAAATGTGAATCCAGACGACAGCGATAAGATAAGAGTTGGGGGTGCCGTGTGCCTCAGTCACGTGTTCAGGGGGTCACAGTGCTGATCGCCAGATCGCTCGATGCTGGCGTATCGGCAGCTCGTTATCAGACTGCGATAAGATATGTGCGAACAACTTGAGGGAGTGGCGGTGTTAGCGGGGAGTGAGAGTGGGAGTAAGTGTAGTAAGTGTTATTGGGGAGTGAGTGTAGTGAGTGGGAGCGGGGAGTGAGTACGGGGAATGAGTGCAGGGGTTGAGTGGGGAGTGAGAGCGGGGACTGTGAGTGGGGACTGAGAGCGGGGAGTGAGAGCTGGGTGTGTGAGTGGGGTGTGAGTTCAGGGAGTGAAAGTAGTGAGTGCGAGCAGGGAATGAGTGTGGGGAGGGGAATGTGAGTGGGGAGTGAGTGCAAGGAGTGACAGCGGGGGATGAGAGTGTGGGGAATGAGTGTGAGGAGTGTGAGTGAGGAGTGAATGCAGGGAATCAAAACAGTGAGTGTGAGTAGGGAGTGAGTTCAGGGAGTGAAAGCGGGGAGGGGGAGCGTGGAATGAGTGCAGGGAGTGTGAGTGGGGAGTGAGTGCAAGGAGTGACAGCGGGGGATGAGAGTG
Organism: Branchipolynoe longqiensis; assembly: GCA_030323885.1. Classification (NCBI taxonomy): domain Eukaryota; kingdom Metazoa; phylum Annelida; class Polychaeta; order Phyllodocida; family Polynoidae; genus Branchipolynoe; species Branchipolynoe longqiensis. The sequence goes on from CM059187.1 coordinate 78,556,392, forward strand.
TGGGGAATGAGTGCGAGGAGTGTGAGTGAGGAGTGAATGCAGGGGGTCAAAACAGTGAGTGTGAGTGGGGAGTGAGTTCAGGGAGTGAAAGGAGTGAGTGCGAGCGTGGAATGAGTGCGGGGAGAGTGAGTGTGTGGAATGTGCGTGGGGACTGAGAGTTCGGAGTGAGAGTGGGATGTGAGTTCAGGGAGTGAAAGCAGGGAGTGTGAGCGTGGAATGAATGCAGGGAGTGTGAGTGGGGAGTGAGTGCAAGGAGTGACAGTGGAGGATGAGAGTGGGGAATGAGTGCGAGGAGTGTGAGTGAGGAGTGAATGCAGGGAATGAAAGCAGGGAGTGAGAGCAGGGAGTGAGTGCGGGGAGTGTGAGTGGGGAGTGAATGGAATAAATGAAAGCAGGGAGTGAGAGCAGGGAGTGAGTGCAGGCAGTGTGAGTGGGGAGTGAATACAGAGAGTGTGAGTGAGGACGGAATGCAGGGAGTGATAGCAGCGAGTGAGTGCGGGGAGTGTCAGTAAGGAGTGAATGCAGGGAGTGCTAGCAGGGAGTGAGAGTGGGGAGTGAGTGCAGGGAGTGTGAGTGAGGAGTGAATGCAGGGAGTGATAGCAGGGAGTGAGAGCGGGGAGTGAGTGCAGGGAGTGTGAGTGAGGAGTGAATGCAGGGAGGGATAGCAGGGAGTGAGAGCGGGGAGTGAGAGCATGGAATGAGTGCAGGGAGTGTGAGAACAAGGAGCCATTCCGGACAATTCTATTCTATTTCTAGCCTGACAAAAAATAGGTGACAAACAGTGCAGAACTTCTCTGGGACACCGTGGTCAGATGATAAGATGATAAGATGATAAGTTTGGTTGTTGTTGTTTTATGTCCTAGCAACATCTAAGGTCATATCAGGACTGGTACCGACTTGTGACAGTGCGCACTCATGGCGACTTTATAGTGGTGTCCCACTGGGAAACCAGGCCGCGGGCACCATGACCTGCTATCCCACTCAGTCACATTATACTGACACTGAGCACACCAGTCCTTGCCCTGTCCTAATAATGCCGAGCGCCTGGCTAGGAAGCAGCAAGTATACATTTTTAAGTCATTGGTTTGACTCGACCAGGGTTCGAACCCACGACTCCACGATCTACCAGCAGGGGAGACGGACGCTCTAACTCATTCGGCCATGCCGTATGGTCATAAGATGATAAGATGATAAGCAGAATGTGGGTTATCAGGGATATCAACTGTTGATGATAACAAAAAATGACGTAGCGTCTACGATATGAAATTACATTAACATGGCGTCTACTTCAAAGGGTCAAATGATTCAATTTCCTGCAGCGTGGGAATTTGATAGGTAACAGTTTCCCACAAGACATTCTTCCCACAACTTCGTGTTGTCTAACCCGACGTCTTTGAGTTTGTGGCATATTTTGAATAAATATTAGGGTTATCATCACATTCTACCTCCGTTTAATTTGAAGTAACTTCTATTTAAAGGCCCTGTCACACTATGACATAACGACGTCAGCGTAGGGAGAATGTGAAAAACGTTGAACTTCTCTGCGTAGTATGCAAATTTGGGCACAAGTTGAACGTGGATGCAACATAGTTGACGAAAGCATAACGTCGGTGAAGCATAGTGATAGCGTCATTCAACGAGAGAGGACAACGTAATGACGCTCACGGAACGTTATGTACGTTATTCCATCACCAGAACTACGTTGCTTTACATTACGTGACGTTACATACGTCATGACAGGTTGGCAAAATGCTGAACGTATGTTGGACGTACGTTCGGCGTATGTTCTCCTGACGTTCCCATTACGGCGCGTGGACATTTCCACCGGCTTTGGGTCAACGTAGTTGAACGTAGTGAGCAGCATTTGATTAACGTCCGTCTAACATCATTGACGTTCGCCGAACGTGTACAGAACGTACGGCGAACGTAAACCCTTACGTTGGAGTTACGTCGAAAGTTTTGAACAGGTTCCAAACCTTGACGCGCGCCGACGTAACACGCCGTAGCTCGACGTCAGTCTAACATCATTCTGACGTCATCATAATGTAACCCAACGTACGTCAACGTAATGACGAAACGTGAGCACGTCAGCCTTACGTTGGCTCGTTCCGTCGTAGTGTGACAGGGGTATTAAAGGGTTAACTTTGGAGATATTTGCGATGAAAACCTGCACAACTGAGTTCGATATGTCACACTCTAACGTGGCGACAAAAGCTTAACAAGTGCAACAGCATCTAACTTAGATATGTACAGTCAAATCTAGATGAATTGTTTTTGTTTTGAAAATTTGATGTTTCATCGGACTATGCAGTTTTACGCGAACAACAAACCTTCGCAGTAAGAAGAAGACCCCGGTGCCGAGCATCATGGCGCCCATGAGGCTGAATAGGACGGCGAGGGTGACGATGTAGACGGGCGGGCCGCGGTAACCTTCGAGCGGCCGGCGGGTGGTCGTCTCAACGTCCTCATTCCAACCATCCTTCACAAAGAAGGCGGCCTGGTCTGCCAGCTTCACGTAACCAGCATCCTTCAACTCCTGGATGAGCAAAGTAACCAAGACATTTTATACTGACACTTCTTTGGGGGTTTTGTTGTTGGGGGCATTATGCGATGTGTATATATAATTAAAAAAATAAGACGTATAAAGATTATGCAAGGTGGGCGTAAAATACATTGGCCCATAATTTCCGAATTGTGGTTGATCTGGCGGGAGGCCCGAGGCGGGCCCTCACGCATGCTCCCTTCCCCCTCCCCCTCTGACCTGCATTCGGGTCCCGGCTTCCGTAGCATATGGATTTAACTCCCGTCTCCACCCACGTAATACCCACGTCAAAAGCGTCAAACGGCATCAAACGGTTCAAAAAGCCCCCACGTCAAAGAAGAAAATGCAGCGAACACGCAGGGCCGCGGCACCAAGAGGCCGACCCGCTAAGCGCGCCACACGGAAGGCCGCCAGCCCACCACTGTCCGACGCGAGCGACTCACAAGATGGCGGCGCCTCCCCGAAGCCGCCGACGCCGCCACCCCGGGCCGCGCCCCCCGCGCGCCAGTCGATTAGGACCCGTAAACCAACGGCAAAAGCGAGGCAGGCCGACAGCATCGGCCGAATGCAAGCGTCAATCGACGAAATACAGAAGCGGTGGATCGACGTAGAACGCCAAGCGGCCGAGCAGCGGCGCGAGGCGGCCGAACAAAGGACCGAGATGGCGGCGCAAAGCAAGGCGCTCGCGGAAGCCACCACCGCTCGCCGCCAGCCTACGCCGCCCCGAGTGCCCGACAACAGCGCCCGCCACGCCACCTAACCCGGCCACCCGGCCCCGGCCGCCGGCCCAGGAACAACACCGCTACAGCCGGGCGCGATCCCTATCGCCGGTATCGCCGTCCCCGTCCCACGTCAGGGGCCGAAACGGATCACAGCCGGCACGCGCAGCCGACATCAGCCCGTTCAGCGTCTGGGAGGCCCCGTCACCGACCCCGCCCAGGCACCGGCCCCGGCGCCCGGACGCCGCCCACGCGACCGGCCGCCACGCAACCCACCACCGACAACACGACAGCGGCGACTACGGACGCGGCGCCCGCTCCACGGCCGAGGAGGCGGTGCGCCTCATCGTCGCGGCGGCGGACGGCAAAGGACACTCACGGAAAAAAGGTATTTCTGCCAAATACATTTTCCCTTATGACCTGGTGGAGAGGGGGGACGAGGGCAAGGTGATTAAGAAAGGCGAGGCCACAAGGGAGGAATACACACTCGGACTGAAACGACTCGAGCACCAGTCGGCCTTCCCCGCGAGTGCCCTCACCGCGCTCTCCAACCACCAAGAAGCGATCGCACAGGATAACTGCTCGCTCGCCTGGCATATCGTCCGGCGGTATTCGGAGGAAATATTCACCCGGATCGCGGACGGTAGGCTTCCCAAGGGCTGGAAGGACGAGGCGGCGATCAACGCTGTGAGGATTGAGGTCATAGCAATGGCCGGACACAACCCATCCCAGCCCGCCGCCTCGGGGGAGCAGCAACACGCGCGTCAGGGCAAGGCGGGAGCCGACCCCCGACCCCAGTACGATAGGGCCGCGGTCGGCGCCCCGTGCCCTCACTGGAACAAGGACCCCGCCTCGTGCGACAAGGCATCCAAGGGCGGCTCTCACGGCACCGGCACGCTCAAGGTGGCACACATATGCGGATACTGTGCTAATGTCCGTAAAATAGTAACTAACCATGCCGAGGCCTCGTGTTTCTCAAAAAAGTCTCGCGATCGGCCGGGAAAGAACTCTCAACGGGATTTTTAGAGCGCCGGCCGGACGCCCCGGTGCCGGCCCCACAACCCCGAGACCCGGAACGCCCCCCGACGCCCCCCGTGGAAGCCAGTCTCGGCCGCCACGCAACCCCCGTGAGTGTTTACATCGCCCCGGCTCCGGCTGGCTTCAGCCATGGTGCAACCCCCCTGAGCCCCGGGTTCCCCCGTGACGTCACAGCGGCCCGCCGCACACGCCCCCTGGAGGCAAACACTGACACTACCCACATGGGGCCCCGCGGGGAACCCCCTCGTGACGTCACGCCGCACGGCCCCAGCTGGCGCCACCTGGAGGACTGCCCCGACACAACAACAGTAAACAACCACCACAGCCCCGGCACGCCCTCCTACGAGAGTTTCGCCTCCTGCCTCGGCGCCCCCACCAGGACATCGACGCCCTCGGCCACCGACCCCACCCACCCCTGTGTGTTATGTGACGCGACGGCGGACGCCGGGCCGGGGCCCGACGAGCCAGTCGAGCAGGTCGTCGACCCGCTCATACAGCGCTCCCTGCCCGCCGCACCCGTATGCGGCCCCACCCCGGAGGAATACAGGGACACGCTCGACGCCTTCTGGCCGCTCCTATCCGGCGAGGGATGGGCCGCGTACCCCCAATATGCTAGCGCATACGCGGCGGCCCGCGCCTCGGCCCTTCCGAACTTTATGGCCGCCCGAGTCCCGGTCCCCTCCGAACTCAACATACCCGAGTGGCGCCGCACCCTCGAAGGATACGACGACCCCGACCTCGTGGACCACCTTGAGTTTGGGTTCCCGGCAAATTACACCGCCGCCGGGCCCCCTACCCCCACATACAAGAACCACCGGGAGGACCCCGACTTCGCACACCACGTCACCAGGTACGCCCAGGAGGAGATCCGCCAGGGCGCCCTCCTCGGGCCATTCGCGGTCCCGCCCTTCACGCCCTGGTCCCAGTGCAGCCCCATCATGACGCGGCCGAAGTCTACCCCGGGCAAGCGCCGCGTCATCGTGGACCTCTCCTTCCCCCGGGCCGCAGCGTGAACGCGGGGATCCCAAGGAGAGAATACCTCGGTCGCCGCCACACCTACAAGCTCCCTGCGGCGACCGACCTCGGGCGCCGCGTCGTCCGCGAGGGGCGCGGCTCCTTCTGCTGGTCCGCCGACGTATCCAGGGCCTACCGGCAGCTCCGCGCCGACCCCCTCGCTGCTCCCCTCTTCGGGATAACCATCGACGGTCGGGTCTACGTGGACATCGCGCTCCCCTTTGGATGCCGCACATCCGGAGCCGCGTGCGTCCGTGTCACCGCGGCGGTCGTCGAGGCTTCTTCAGCGTGGCCTATGTGGACGACTTCGTCGGCTGCGAGGGCACCTTCCTCGGCGCGATGCAGGCCTTCGATGGCCTCCGTGAGATCTGCGCGACCCTCGGGCTCGCCCTCGCCCCCGACAAATGCTGCCCCCCTACCGTCCGCCTCACCTGGCTGGGCATCGAATGCGACACCGAGGCTATGGTGCTCCCCATCCCCGACGACAAGCTCCGAGACGTCGTCCAGGAGTGCGAGCGCTGGCTCGGGCGCCCCACCCTCACCAGACGAGCCCTCCAGCGCCTCGTGGGCCGCCTCGCCCACATCAGCACCTGCGTCATCCCCGGAAGGGCGTTCATGGCGCGCATCCTACGTGCCCTCAGGTCTTCGCCCGCCGCCGGTGCCGCGGACGTCGACCCGGAGCTCCGCAAGGACATCCTCTGGTTCCGCGACTACACGGCGGGCGGGAACGGCGTGTGCCTGCTTCCCCCGCGCATTCGCCCCCAGTGGACCATCGAGTGCGACTCGTGCCTCACCGGAGGGGGCGCGTTCTCGCCCACCGCCTGCTTCGCGGAGGCCTACGACGACGCCTTCCGCGAGGCGTTCCCCAGCATCCACGAGCTCGAGGCCCTGAACCTGGTCCTCGCGGTTCGCGCCCTCGCCCCCGACGCCCCCTCGGGGCACCGCATCCACGTCAACACCGACAACGCGGCGTCCGCGCACGCCATCCAGAGCGGTCGCGCGGCGGACCCCACCCTGGGCGCCTGCGCGAGGGAGCTCTGGCTCATGGCGGCCCGGGGCTCCTTCGACATTGTCGTCCGCCACAAGCCGGGCTCCGAGCTGGAGTTCGCCGATGCCCTCAGCCGCGCCCACCTCTCCCCAGCCGCCCTTGAAATTGCTAAGAATCATTGTGAAATTCGCGGCCTTCGGAGGGTCAGGGTCCACCATTCCCCCGAACTCATCACCAATGACCTCTGACCTCTTCCAGATTACGGGCCCGCAGCGCACAAGCACCTCATGGAGATGCACCGTGCCGCGCTCGCGCCGGGCACATGGCGCAACCGCGACCGGCACGCCAGGCGATACGTGGAGTTCGCACTCGACCAGGGCATCGACCACCTCGCCCCCGCGGCCTACGACGTCGGCCAATTCATCGCGCACCTCCACCGCCTGCTCCCATCGCCGGCCTCGGTCGCCAACGCCTTCTCCGGGGCCCGCTCCTGGGTCCGCGAGGCGGGCGGCGACCCCGCCCCCTTTGATGCCCCATTCACGACCCGGGTCAGGCGTGGGGGTGAGCGCCTCTTCGCCGCGCCGGTCCGGCGGGCCCCGGGCATCGCCCCCGAGATGCTTCCTGTCATCCATGACTACATGAGGGCCCTGGGCCACCTCGGCGTTGCCCCTTGGGTGGCCACGGTCGTGGGGTTCTTCAGTTTCTTGAAGCAGTCCAACCTGCTATCCCCACCGCACGCGCCCTGGGGTGGCCCCCACACCCTCCGGCGGGACGACGTCCGCCCCGTCCCGGGCGGCCTCTGCCTCCGCATCGCCTCCTCCAAGACCATCCGCCTCCCGACGCAGGCGGTATCCCTCTTCGTCCCCGCCATCCCGGGCTCAGCCATCTGCCCGGTGCGCGCTTGGAGGCGGGCCCTCGACCTCGCGCCCGCATCGGGTGACGCCCCAGCCTTCCTCGCCCGCCCCGGTGTGCCTCTCACCCCCCGCGACGTCACCCCCCTCATCCGCGCCGCCCTTCGGGCCGCCGGCGTCCCGCGGGCCGACGCATACACCATGCACGGCCTCCGCCGCGGCGCCGCCCAGGCGTGCGCCTCACGGGGGGTCGACCTCTCCGCAATCATGGCGCAGGGGACATGGGAATCCGACGCTGTCCACTCCTACGTCCCCAAGCTTGCAGCCTCCGACGCCCCGAGAGCCTTGGCCCTCTGTTTTGGGTCGGCTCCCGGGCCTACCTCCTCCCAGAGTCTTCCGTCCCCCTCGGCGGACCTGGAGCAGGTCGATTGACTTATAACATTGCTGTTCGCCTTTGTACCCTGCGCCATTATCTTATGTAATAAACCCTTCTTTCACCCACCTCCGTCTCGGGCTTCCTCTGTCCAGATCGGCCCATAATTTCCGAATTGTGGTTGATCTGGCGGGAGGCCCGAGGCGGGCCCTCACGCATGCTCCCTTCCCCCTCCCCCTCTGACCTGCATTTGGGTCACGGCTTCCGTAGCATATGGATTTACCTCACCCACCCACCCTCTGATTGTACTCTCTTAACTAGCCTTATTGCTCTCTCTTAACCCATTAGGGGGTCGGCTCCCGGGCCTACCTCCTCCCAGAGTCTTCCGTCCCCCTCGGCGGACCTGGAGCAGGTCGATTGACTTAAAACATTGCTGTTCGCCTTTGTACCCTGCGCCATTATCTTATGTAATAAACCCTTCTTTCACCCACCTCCGTCTCGGGCTTCCTCTGTCCAGATCATGCTTTTCTTCGAATGTTATTACGAAATGGTCTATTGATTTCGGCACTACGCTTTTGCTGCGAGCCTCCCTCGGCGGTGAATCGGTCCTGCGCCGGCCTATAAATACACCGTCGGTGTGCCAGCCTCAGCCCACTCGCTTGTTTTTTGCTTTTTTTTCCCATATATTTTTTTCATTTACATTTTACTGCATGGATGAAAGTGGTCTCCGGGGGGGAAAAAGCAGACATTTATAATTACGGTGAAGTTATCTTTGGTCGTAATGCGAGCATTGCGCTTGATGCGTGGAGAGGAAGAGACCCTCCCCCCGCCTCCCCGGTCGTCGCGCAGCATTCGCACCTCGCGCGACGTCTGCCCCTCAGCTTTCTTCCTCCCCCTCCCCCGGGCCGCTGCTTTCGCACCTCACCTGCCACCGCCCTCCTGCCCTCCCTTATAAGGCCGCCCGCCGGCCTCCCTCAGTCATTCGCCTCCCAGCCCTCCTCCTCGCTCTGCCTTTCTCCTTTGGCTCTCCACCACCGCTGCTTCACCTCGGACCGCTGCATCCCCTCGGACCCCTCCAGCATGCCCGGACACGGAAAGGGAAAGGGCCGCAAGAGCTCCCGGGCGACCGTCCTGGCCACGCCGGGACCCTTCTCGGGCTCGCCGGGAGGCGCCTCACCACCTTTGGCCCCGGCGTCCCCCTCGGCGCCCTCGGACCGCCCCTCGGGCACCGAGACGGCCGCGATCCTCGAGGCCCTGCACCGCCTGACTACGTGCATGGACGCCCTCGAGTCGGGGGGAGCCCGAGGAGCACCGGAGCAATTTGAGGCCGCCTACATCACGCCGCCCGCCCCAGCGCCTCGGGCGCGCGCCGCCGCCGGGGCCCGGCCCCCGCCGCCACCTCAAGCGACACTGCCAGGGGCAGCCCACCCCCACTACCAACGGTACAGCCGCCTCACCGCCCAAGCCGGGCCCGCTCCGCCCCCCACATACCTCCAGGACGTGGTCGAGCAGCACACCCCAGCATCCGCGGCCGATGCCGTTCGCGAGATCCTGGCTTCCGCCGAGGCGCAATGCACCGTCAGGCGCCAAGGCATTCCTGCGGATTACATCTTCCCCTCGGACCTAGTGGAGAGGGGTCTTGAACGGAAGCCGGTGAAGAGGGGCAAGGCTACCAAGGACGAGTACAACCTCGCCCTCCTCACCCTGGCCAGCCATCCAGCCTTCCCCGCCCACTCCGTCCATGGCCTCCACCACCACCATCTCACCGTGATGAGGGACAACCTCGTGCATCCGTGGCCTACCGTCCGCCGTTATTCCGAGACCATCTTCACCTTGATAGCGGATGGGAGGCTCCCCCACGGATGGCACGATCCAGTTGCCCTCAACATGCTGAGGATGGACTCCCTCACCACGCCCGCCGCCCTCACCCAAGCCGCCCCGGCAGCACCAGCTCCCCGAGGCGAGGATTGTCCCCGAGGTGCACACCTGCCCCGGGCCCAAGTCGACACCCGCATCGCCTACGACAGGCAGACTCACAGGGCCCCCTGCCCCGCCTGGAACCGCGAGCCCACCTCGTGCGATCGGGCCCCCGTCGGGGAGGCCCACGGCGAGGTGGGGGACAGGCACCGGCACGTATGCGCCTACTGCGCCAACGTGCGGCGCATACTGACGATGCACAGCGAGGCCGGCTGCCTCACCAAGCAAGCCCGTGAGCGCCAGACCCCGGCCGCCTCGGCGGATTTTTGATCCGCCGCCCCCCCCCCGCCCCCCCCCCCCCGGCCGGCCCGGGGGGCCCTCCCCGGCGCCTCACCCACACCACTGCCGACAACCCCGTGACCCCCACCGACAACCCCCCAGCGACCACCGATCGAAACGCCGCCCAGACAGAGCCGGGGACCATCACCTCGCACCTCACGCCCCAGACACAGCCCAGCCTCACGAGGAACCCTCCCCAGACAGCGCAGCCGCCGACCATCACGACACCGCCTTCATCAACGCGCCCGACCCGACCCCGACCCCCAACCCGCCCAGCCCTGAGGACTTCGCTGCCCCCCTACTCGACCCTCGCCAGACCTCCTCACCGCAGCCCCCAGGAGCGGGCCTCCCCTTTTTGGCCGCCCGCTCCCTGTCCACGTAGGCCCCGGACACATCATCACACCCAGACCTTCAACTCCGGGCCCCCGCCTCGGGCGCGCCTCGAGCCCTCTCCTCCATTTTGGTGGAGTGCTCCTCGGCGCCCCCCCCCCCCCCTCACATGAACTCATATCACCACTCTGACATTTGCTCCTTATGAGCCCCGGATATAGCTTATTCATTGTTCTGTTGCTCCTCATGAGCCTTACTTGCTTCTTACCTTTCTACTGTTGCTCCTCATGAGCCTTCCTTGCTTTTTACCTTTGTACTGTTGCTCCTCATGAGCCTCCTCACTGTTGCCCTGTTACCCTCTGTTGCCAGAGGCGTCCCAATAAACGCCTCTTTTTTCCCACCTCCGCCTTGCCTTCTTCCTTTTCGCGCATCGGTCGTAATGCGAGCATTGCGCTTGATGCGTGGAGAGGAAGAGACCCTCCCCCCGCCTCCCCGGTCGTCGCGCAGCATTCGCACCTCGCGCGACGTCCGCCCCTCACCTTTCTTCCTCCCCCTCCCCCGGGCCGCTGCTTTCGCACCTCACCTGCCACCGCCCTCCTGCCCTCCCTTATAAGGCCGCCCGCCGGCCTCCCTCAGTCATTCGCCTTCCAGCCCTCCTCCGCGCTCTGCCTTTCTCCTCCACCCACCCACCCACCGACGACGGATTTCCGAGAAAACCCGAATATTCTCCCCATAGGGTTAGCTATGTCAGGGAATCACGGAAAATTGGTGGAAGTCAGGATTCATACATATTGGTCTATACTGATATAGTGCTACAGCATTTGAACAATATAGTAGCATAAGCCCTCCTGGGGCCATATGTATGTGTCGGTGTTAGCGAGCTAAAACTGGTTTTGGACGGGATTTCTGGCTTAGTGGCGAAAAGTCGGTATGTTTGCAGCAGTGTTATGGAAACACCATGAGTTTAAGGTTGGCTTCACTAACACCACGCCATAGCAAGTTTAACGTCGGTGTTAGGTACCGATTAGGCCCAAATCTATTCAATGCTATGATATTTAACAGAATTACATACTCAAAAAGTGAAATTTGCTCAAATTAACCCCAAAAATCGACTCCACTCGCGGTGTTTGATATTAACGCCGCTGCTACATCTGCGGTGATATTCATACTGTCGAATCTAAGCAAAACAAATGGCCGCCGATGCGGCGGCGGCGAATATCGCTTCGATTTTGGCCTTACTTTGACCAATTTTATTTAACTGAATAACATACAAAAAAAGGTGAAATTTGGCCAAATTAAACCAGAAATCGAAGCAATATTAACGCCGCCACCGAATTGTGGTAAAATAAACCAATAATCGCACCGATATTAATGCCGCCACCGCCGCCGCCAGATCAGCGGCGATATTGTGAAATAGCGGTGCTCGCTGGGAACAGGCTCAGAGGGGTTCCCCAAATCTAAAAATAACGGATAGGTGAGCTAACACCACCCCGCTTTGACCCCATACATTTCCCGTGACCCATTTCCCAACACCGGTGTTTGCTAACTCGGTGGCGGCTCTTAACACCGGAGCCGATAAAAAGTTGTTTTTACATATGGCCCCTGCTGGGTATGCTGAAACTGTGACCGGCGTCTTGAGACGCAACTTCAGTCCTTGCTGAGGGACCAGCGGAACTTGGAGCACACATTTTGGTCTTCCTCATTCCATGGCTCCTTGCGCTATCCTAGTAATGCCGAGCGGTAGGCCCAGAAGTGGCTGAATGAGTTGAGTGCCCACTTTCTGTGTGGTAGGTTGTGGCGCTTCACGTCCATGGGGGGGCGGGGGGGAGGGGCAAACGCTGGACGAGTCAAACCAATGACGTAAACAAATCTATACTTGCCACTCTCAATGTAATACAAACATTATAATTAAATGTACAGAAAGGGTGCACTCACAAGTTCTAGAAGGTTCTGTGCATTTCTGCTCCGCAGCACGTCGATAATAAGTGCACTTGGGACTCGGAAGGTCTCGTCTGGGACAGCTGACCGCTTTGTGCGCTTCCCAATCTGGCCGCAAAGCGGGTTGTTGACTTTTACCGTGATGGTGAAGAGCACTCTGCAATGTACACCGGACTTTAAAGGTGGGGTGAAGAGCACTCTGCAATGTACACCGGACTTTAAAGGTGGGGTGAAGAGCACTCTGCAATGTACACCGGACTTTAAAGGTGGGGTGAAGAGCACTCTGCAATGTACACCGGACTTTAAAGGTGGGGTGAAGAGCACTCTGCAATGTACACCGGACTTTAAAGGTGGGGTAACCTGGTGAGAACTGCGGACTTACCTCGAAAATCAACTTTGGGTACTCCTCATCATGATGTAAGGTTAAGCAACAGTTGGGGTAACCACCGAGCAACAGTTGGGGCAATTACCGAGCAACAGTTGGGGCAATCACCGAGCAACAGTTGGGGCAATCACCGAGCAACAGTTGGGGCAATCACCGAGCAACAGTAGGGGCAATCATCGAACAATTAATATGGTACTCTGTCCTGTATCAAACTAAGGTACCAGTCAAATCAGTCCAGGTTAAGTTAGTCAGGGTCAAGTTAGTCAGGGTCAAGTCAGTCAGGGTCAACTCGGTCAGGATCAAGTCGGTCAGGGTCAAGTCAGTCAGGGTCAAGTCAGTCAGGGTCAAGTCAGTCAGGATCAAGTCAGTCAGGGTCAAGTCGGTCAGGATCAAGTCAGTTTGGGTCAAGTCAGTCAGGGTCAAGTAAGTCAGGGTCAAGTAAGTCAGGGCCAAGTCGGTCAGGGTCAACGTTACTCAAGATCAAGTCAGTCAGGGTCAAGCGTTGTAATCCCGGGAGGAAGTACAAAACATTATGGGATATATGCTTACATTGGTTCAGGTATGTCCAGAACTGACTAGTCACCTAATGTTGTATTCTGAGAACATTTGACCAAATTCCATGAAAATATTTTGTTAGGAGTCATTAGCTTGCACACATTACTATTTTTATTTGGGCTTTACCTCCTGGCAACACCAAAGGTCATATCAGGATGGGTACCGACTTGAGACAGTGCACACTCATGGCGCCTTTATAGTGCTGCCTTCCTGGAAGAGCCAACCGCTGGTACTGTGACCCAGTTTCACACCCAGTCACATTATCCTGATACCGAGCTAACCAGTCCTTCCCCTATCCTAGAAATGCTGAGGGCCAGGCTAAGTAGCGACAAGTATCAATTCTGTAAGTCATTGCTTTAACTAGACTGGGTTTCAAACTCCCAACCTTCCACACGAGAAGCCTACGCTCTTGCCGATTTAGTTTGTTTAACTTGCTTGCTGTGTTACGTCCTAGCAACATTCAAGGTCATATCAGGACGGGTACCGATTTGGTTACGACTAACTAAATAAACATCTACCATGATTCACATCTACTGTCTTCTTTCCGATTGTCTGATTTAGAATTCCCAAAAGTTCCAGGGTCTCTCCCAGAACTCCGTCAGAGCCCTGCGTCGCAGTGAACGGACGCCATGACGTACCTCATGACATAGTCGGCGTCCTCCCGCGGGTAGCCCCGGGCCAGGTGGAAGTCCTCGGGTCGGCTGAAGTACTCGGTTGTCGGGATGCCAAAACTAGAAGCAACAGCCAACACACCGCTACAGTACATCACACACAGCTACAGGGTTCGTACACGTGAAGATATGGAATTCAAAGGCTATTTCAAGGCTATTTCAAGGCTGTTTTTGATAGGAATTCAAAACTATTTTCATTTGGATTTCAGGAAAAAAAAAACATTCACGAATGGCATTTTCAGACTAATTTAGATCAGTGGGGACCGTTTAATGGAATTCAAGGCTTTTCAAGACTAATTACCCAAAATAGGTTAATAGGTTAAATTCAAGGCTGTCCAATGCCTTGAAATAGGGAAAATGAAGTTCAAGACTTTACTATATCTACTGATCGTGTTTTATTTAGGGGTCATGCAAAGTTTTCAACATTTTCATGGTAATACAAAGTGTACTACTTTCCCAGACCTTCCCCTGTCAGGACCACCTAAATAGTACATATCAACATCTTTACTACAGAACATAAAGGGATGAATATGAACATCTTAAATATCAACATTGTATTAAACGACCCTCTTCATATCCTTTACATGAATGTGAAAATATTGAAAACTTTGGATGGCTCCTTAGTTAAAGTCATCTTTTATTTGAAAGGGTTAAGTTAAAAAATATTTGCAGTGAAAACATGTACAATAAATTTTGACATGCACACCATAATGCTGGACATTATAAGGTTAAAAAGAAACTGGTTCTTTTAAATTTACGTTGTATTCCTTTCATGCGTCAATTTTCATGTTAGCATAACATGGGTAATTTGTGACAGGGTGGAAGGGGTAGGGTCTTAAGCCAACTCCTACGACACTGATACGCCACCTATCCATTTGAATAGAAACCAACTGCTTGCTGCCCCCTACTGTCATACATGGACATTAGCAGCCCTGACGGTGCATGACCACACCCCTTAAAATTAAATACTGATGCCGCCACCTACTGGCTCCTTTCATGGCTGACGTCACAGCGAGCACTAGAACTGCTCACTTGCCGACTGGACACAAACCCAAGAACACCGCCCACATCACCAATTTGCCGCCTCCCACCCCTCAACTAACAAACAGGCTACTCAAGCAGTAGGGTTGAGAGTGACGAGTTTCATTGACTTTGATGACCGATTGTGATTTAACTATTGTTCCATGACCTTCTGTTATTTTGATTAATAAATGCAAATTATACCACTTCTGTCTCGCCGTGAATTAAACGTTTAATGGGTGCACCCATATCTAAGTTTGGTACGTAGAATCAAATCCACATAAGCGCTTTGGTTTAGATATTTGATGCTTGTATCCGACTGTGCGGACACCACACACCTGTCTGGCTTCCGGTAACAGCAGCGTTCGTAGTTGACGGCCGAATTGATGCAGAAGAGCTTCAGTAGTTTACTCACCACTGCCCACATCACGGGCTCCACGTCGTCCCACTGCATCGACACGGGCACACACAGGTCAGTGTGGGGTGGGAGTGGAGGGTGGGTGGGGGATAGATAAAAGGTTCACCTCTCACTGCGTCTCTTTGGCTCGCCGGCTGGTCACCATAGAACAAATAGACACGGTCCTTTGACTCAACTCTCCTCATTTCTCTTTCCTAGACTCTACCCTTTTTTTTTCTCCCAGGCATACTCCTCACCCTGACCAGGGGAGTTGTGTGCTTGGGTGGGGCGCTGTACCTTTACGTTTTCTCTCACTTTGTTCTAATTGCTGGAACCACTGCTGCACCCATCTTTACCATTGCTGCTGTCGACTGGATACAAGTGCTCAACTACCGCTCAACTACCCCCGGACTGAAGAGATTCCTGACCACCTCAATGCTTCGCCATTACAACGTTGTAAAGATGTCCCCAGCTTCTATAACACTCCCTACTGAAGATTAATCTTCAACCAAAGATTGGGCCGATTTATCGGAGCCTCTCTATAAATGTTGCAGTCCTGCAACCAGTAACCGTCGTAAGGTTACAAACCACCCCCAAAGCAATGAGTTCAGAGGTCGGTTGGTTGGATGGTGGAGTTTCACGTCCTGACAACATCTAAGGTCATATCAGGTACTGACTTGTGACAGTGTGAACTCATGGTGACTTTATAATGCTGCCAACCTGGGGAATCAGGCCGCCACATGACCCTTGACCCAATATCCCATTCAATCATATTATCCTGACACTGAGCTAACACTGAGTTCTTGCCCTATCCTATTAATGCCGAGTGCCAGGCTAGGAAATGACAAGCATCACTTTGATAATTCACAGTTTAGAGGTAAATGACAACCCGATGTAAAACTGACTGAAAGCGTAGCACAATGGCCACCATGTCGATAGGTGACTTCTGTCGATTCAACTTTAACAGGATTTAATCTATTAATCAATCAACAAAATGGCGAATTAAGATTATATTTCTCTTCTTAGATTAAAGTTGCATAGACTGATGGCTTTGCGTTTTGGTAATTTTTCTGAGATAAATATATTAAATTCATCGTTATAATCAATCTACCTTATTTCTGGTTGAAGTAACTTTTATTTTAAATGGATAAGTTTTGAGATATTTGAAATTCAATCAAGTAAACTTAGTTTTGGAAAGCACGCCAAAACTCTGACACCATAGGCTTCAACAGTAACAGGTTGTATGTGTCAATAAATGCTGAATATGTGCATGAATATCTAAGTTAGATATGTATAGTCAAATCTATATAATTATTTCGGTTTTGAAAATGTGATGCTTCATCGGACTATGCAGCTTTAAGAATAAGAATTTATGTGGTCATTTCTTTTATCCAACATTCCGACACTTTTTCGAATGGGTTGTCTCAGAAATGGGGCTGCGGGAATAAATGAGGGGGGGGGGCAGTGCTAAGGGTTTCACGTCCTAGCAACTTGTAAGTACTCGTTGTAAAAATCACCAGCGCAGATGGGTGTGACTAGTTTGTCGACAGGTGTGAGCGTATATATATATATATATAGAAATGGGGTTCTACAAAAACCCCAATACAAACATCTAGCAAGTGCTGATGTGTATGGGAAGGCGGAAGGGGCTGGAGTGGTAGCGAAGGTTGATATGAGGCGCCAATTCCGGCTAGTGGCGACTCACGGAACTAACCATACTGCACTGCTTCATTGGTGATAATATTGGCATATTCAAATATACAACACATATATTGGTAGCTTAAAGTGGCATAGTCCGATGGTTTTGAGTTTCTGTGATTTCTGAGATATTAGGTCGATCGGTATAACCTACCTTACTTTAGTTTGAAATAACTTTTATTTTAAATGGCTAAGTTTTGAGATATTTGAAATGTAAACATACTAGATTCTATTAAATTGGCGCAGTATTCCGTGCTAATTTGTGGCGAATGTTTGCTAAGTGCACCAGTATCTAACTAATGCCTAGTACACACCTACCGTTTGTGCCCACCCACCTACCGTATACGATCTAAAACTGCCCGTTTCGCGCACAAAAATCGCTAGGTGTGCGCTCCCCG
The DNA here is from genome assembly GCA_030323885.1 of Branchipolynoe longqiensis. Taxonomy (NCBI): domain Eukaryota; kingdom Metazoa; phylum Annelida; class Polychaeta; order Phyllodocida; family Polynoidae; genus Branchipolynoe; species Branchipolynoe longqiensis. Next base: position 78,573,565 of record CM059187.1, read on the forward strand.
CGCACACCTAGCGATTGCGATTCGCGACTAAAAACTCAGTTTTAGGGGTAAAACGGGCCGATTACGATTGCGATTCGAAAAATGAATCGGCCCGTTTTCAGTTTTAAGCGGGTCAGGTCGAGTCGCGAGTTTTAGTGTGCGAATCGTATACGGTAGGTGTGTACCAGGCATTAGATATGTAGAATCATCTCTAATCACTGTTTTAGCTTTGAACAAATGTGATGTTTTCATTGGACAATGCAGTTTTAAGACAGAATCAAGTCGAGAGCCGGGTGAATGTTTTTGTCTTGACCTTTGGGTAGACTTTGAATAAAGAGGCACTGCTTTGACAGGTAGCTGAGCGGAGGCCATTTCGACACCAGTGACATCATGAGCTGGATAGACTGTACGCAGCTGAAGGCTGCAGAGCGGTTACCAAGGTACCGAAAGCTGGGCAAGTCACATCAGAATCAATCAGTAACGGGCAGAGCAGGGTTCGTTTGTTGTTGTTTTACCTCCTAGCAACAGGTCATATAAGGACGGGGCAGAACAGGGAGTCAGCACCAGAATACATCGAGTTGTTGCTATTAATTATACACTGGAAGCTACAAGTTGAGTCCACAGGGGGCTACAAGAAGATATAATTTCAAACACAAACAAAAAGAAAAAAAAGGAAGAATATCATAACATCATAACATTATGAGTGCTTTATACACATTACAGTGCTACCCCATTGAGATAAATCACCGCCGGCACCATGACATGCTAGCCCACTCAGTCATAATATCCAGATATTAAGCCAATCAGCTGTTCTCTCCTATCCTAGTAACGCAGAGCATCAGGCAAAGTAGGGACAACCATTTAGTTTGTAAAAGTCTTTGGTTCGACTGTAACTTGTGTAAGCGATTGGCTCAGTCGACTAGCATTCATTGTGCTGTCACCTATCGTGATAGACAGGAACTAATCACGGCAGGTCCTGCTTACAAGTATTTGTACCCTACTTATGGAGTTGACTGCTTAAAGTTGCATAGTCCGATGACTTTTAGTTCCTGGTATTTCCTGAGATAAAGATATTAGGTCGACCATTATAGTCTACCTTACATTAGATTGAAGTAACTTTTATTTTAAATGGCTAACTTTTGAGATATTTGAAGTGCAAATGTGCGAAATTAATTTTGGTAAGCTTGCCAAAACTCTAACACCATAGGCTTATGCAGTAACAGGTTCTATTAAATTGACTAAGCATTCCCTTATATGTGATGACAAATGTTTAATAAGTGCACCAGTATCTAAGTTAGATGTGCAGAATCAAGTCTAGATAATTGTTTTCGTTTTGAAAATTTTATGTTTTGATCGGACAATGCAGCTTTAAATTGAGTTGCGTTTTTCATTTGTGGTGAATAGTTATGGAATGCCTAATTGCGGCAACATGAAGCTAAACTGAGTGTTACTGGGGCAACAAAAGGAACTTGTACTTTACACGAGAAGTAATATATTAAATAGCATTATACAAACCCGAGTGATGTCCAGCTTCTGCATTGTAATCACGACTGACTCTATCGCCTCCTCGGACATGGCTGGGAGAAGAAAAGGACACAACATTATAATCATACTCATAGCAATCAGCGTCAGAATATGCATCGACACAGTGTAATTAACATCCTCAAACTCAGTAGCATATTATTATAATTAGCATCGCATTCATTATCATATTAAAAGTACCATCATCACATTCATCAGCATATTATTATTATCACCACCACACTCATTGCGATATTAACAATGTTATTATTATTCGCCCCATATTATTATAACACTTATTATAATACTCATATGAAATTATTATTAGTATTCTCCTATACAACACCATAATATATCTATGATTATTATTATGCAAGGTAGTGAGGTGAACCTCCATTGTGTGCCACCGGTTCGGGTTCATACATAATCAGGTACGAAAGTGACCTATTATTTATATGAGCATAATTCATTACACATCATATAATATATATATATAGTTAAGGTAACGTGCTATTTGTATTATATTCGCATAATTCATTACACATAATATATATTATATAACATTTATATTTGCATGATTCATTACACATCATATATATTATAACATTTATATTTGCATAATTCATTACACATCATATATATTATATACCATTTATATTCGCATAATTTATTACACATCATATATATTATATACCATTTATATTAGCATAATTCATTACATATCATAAATATTATATAACATTGATATTCGCATAATTCATTACATATCATAAATATTATATAACATTTATATTCGTATACTTCATTACACACCATATATATAATATAACATTTATATTTGCATAAATCATTAAACATTGTTATCTCATTATATTAATATGTGAATATATCCAGATAAAGTAACATGCTATTTATTTTCAGATAATTCATTAAACAACATACATAATGCATATATCATTATATCAATATGCATATTTGTATATGTGTGCCTACTTGTACACTCCGGTTTGATGTTGCACATGGCGTAACTGGTGCCGACGCCGGGGCAGAATCGGCCGGCCGTCGGGCGAGGCTCGTCGCAGGACCGGGCCCGCTGAAGGCGCCCATTACACGGCCGGGAGCATCCGGTCCACTCACTCCACGCCGACCAGTGGCCGTCAGTCTCTGTGCGGGCAACAAGGTCACGTCAGCTCCCACATGCATATAATAATGCTACACTTTACATAACCATACATGGCGCAAACTGGCGCGAGTACTGGGTATACACTACTGGCGATGGCGCCACTGGCGCTGGCGATGGCGCACAGATGCGTAACTATCGTCCGGTCCATAATCAAATGAAACGAATTCTCCGCTACTTATATATATATATATAATACATTATATTTTATATATATATAGGTACATATTGGTTGGTTGGTTTTAGTTATCTATACATCCCGACAACATCTAAGGTCATACCAGGACGGTTACTGACTTGTGACAGTGTGCGCGCATGGTGACTTTATAGTACTGCCCCACTGGGAAATCAGGCCGTCAGCACCATGACCAAATATCCCACTCAGTCATATTATCATGACACTGAGCAAATCAGTCCTTGCGCTATCCTATTAATGCTGAGTGCCAAGCTAGGAAGTGACACATACCAATCTTGTAAGTCATTGGTTTGACTCAACCAGGAATAGAACTCCCGATCTCCCGCACTGGAGGCCGCTTCCCGTTATATACATTTATATATATGTTCACTGTATATATATGCTTATATAATGTACATTATATATATATATTGATATAATGTATATATACATTATATAAGCATATATTACAACGTACGTATACAGTAACAATTGACCGTCTGAGTGGGACTGGAGGCGATAATGACCAGACACAGCTGGCTTATAGGAGGTCAGAGCCCCTGACAGGTGGCGCCAGCATGGCCAAACCTGGAACTAAGCAATGCCATACACTAGCTTTGGTTCGCAATTAACAATACAAATAGAACTGAAGATGGTAGTCTCCTTCTTTATATTCCCACAATACTATAGAGCACATAGCTTGGCTTTCATTTTTATTGGACATATACTGAACTGTTTTTCTATTGTTTGCGGAACTATATTCCAGTAAGTTCATACAGTACTGGTACGATTCAGTCAAAGAACAGGAGCTGAAACATGTCGGAGGGTTTGAACCAGAAACGGGTGAAATCAATGACATAAAAATGAATAGTTGTTGCTACCTGGCCTGACACTTGGTATTAATATGGCCCAGTAAATAGCGGTGGAATGGGGAAGTCATTGTCTGCGATTGATCCAAGAACCAGGAAGCAATTGGACCACACAAAGATCTCCCGACAATTTTAAAGCGATATAAACCGTAGTGGTATGGCCTGTTCATCAACTCTAGCCAAAACCATATTGCAAGGCACAGTGAAAGTGGGGGAGAAGACAAGGCGGACAAAGGAAGAGGTGGGAAGAGAACATCAGGGAATGGACAGGTTTGAATGTTCGGCAAGTCCCAGAGGGCAGTGGAGAACAGGGGAAGATGGAGAAAACTGTTGTAAAGTCATCTGTGGTGCCCTAATGCCCCTCCCGGCACCGTGTGTCACTATCACAGTATCAATGTAAGCCTTACCTGAGCAGGCCAGTTCATCCAGGTCGAACATGTAGTAGCGGTCACACTTACAGATGTAACCTCCGTCACTGTTTTCACACTGACTGTGAACGCCACACTTATGTTTATCATCCACCACCTTTGTAGCGCACTCATTGACGTCTGCAACCAAGGTGACGAGAAACTACTGACATGTGAGAACCTTCAAGGACAAGTGGAATAGTGTATATGTAGTCGCCAACAAGAAAGAAGGAAAACGAAAAGGAACACAACAAATTCTGACAAGTGGCGATGTATTTTCAGGGAAGCAGCAGGAGTTGGAGTGGGAGGCGGCACCCCCTGGTGTACTGGACTGGAATGATGGGGTGGCGCCCCCTGGTTTACTGGACTGGAGTGATGGGGTGGCGCTCCCTGGTCTACTGGACGGGAGTGATGGGGTGGCGCCACCTGGTCTACTGGACTGGAGTGATCAGGTGGCGCCCCCTGCTGTACTGCAAAGAAGGCTGAACATGGGCAGCCCCAATTCCGGTTTGCGAGGACTCACAGAACTAATCATGCAGTAAACTGCTCTTTTGGTAATAATATTCTTGGTTGTCCATTGGTGGCGATGATGACAGCAACACATCATTTGTTGTGAATTCATTGATGACCGATTAGTCCTATTTGTGCTCGGAATGTGAGGTGGCATGTTGGACATGTGTGTGTAGCTGCAGTTAGAGAGTCTGGTACGTGAAAGACACAATCTTTCCTCTGCTGATGCTTTTGTTTAGCTTGAGATATATGATCAGTTTCAAACCACACTGTGCTTTCTGTCTTTGTCCACTGCTACCCAGGTTTCCAGTGTTGAGATTACATTTCTTCAGGTTGTATTTAAGGCGGTCCTTAATAATAGACATATTAAGAGGATACAATAGCATATTGAGAGGATACAGTACCGGGCTTATACATTTGCATAAGTTAATTGATCTCCAGTTTCATATGTATCAAATTTGGTATGTGGAAGCTTACAATGTGTTACCTCTCCATATATTGTCAATATTGGTGAGATTTACTAGTCTGCATGAAGACACCAACATCGAAACCGGATATAAAAGATGCTACAGTGGGTGATGGCCGAGCTAATATTGTAATAATAATATACAGGGTGTTAGAACATGATAGATAATTGACACAATAATCTGAATATATTATTGCATGCTACATATAATTACCTAAAATAGCCAAATGGGTGAATTTAGTATAGATTTCACGGTAGGCATGAGCATCTTATTGACAAGACTGACAGAATAGATACCACTAGCTTTCCGCCGTGAATGTGGCGTTCTCTGTGGCGGAGTGGTTAGAGTGTCTGACTTTTTTCTAGGTCAGACTCCTAATCTGAGGGTTGGCGGTTCGATTCCCCGTGCCCCCAGCTCTGCCAATTTGGATTTCCACCGCTGTGTATAACTTATAGCGTCATCAAAGGCCGGTTGCTCTCGTACCATGTCTATGTGGTGTGGGAGGTTAAAAATCCCTTGGGTCAGTAAAAGTGTAGGCTCGGGCATTCTATCGACCAGCAGTGGAGTGGGGAAGACCAGTCGTCTGTGACTGGGATTTCCCCTGCTTGGGATAACTAATGTACCAAGAAAAAAAAAGAAAGAGAGACAAATAAGTATTCACACTTCCTGTCTACCATTTGCTATATCGCTAATGTAGGACTTGTTTCTGACACGTCAGAAATCAATCAATCAATTATTCAGATTTATAATTACACCAGAAGCTGACATACATAAATTATGTAAATACAGTATGTTGTAGCGGGGAGACAATAAACAATTTTGGTATCTTGGAAGTAGCGCATTGATGGTATGCACGTGCCACGGCGTGCCGCTCTGTTATAGGCTGATCAAGCCTCGTTTTCGATCACACATGAATAATAGCAATGCTAGGCTCACCTTTGCAGACACCTTCGATGTTGTGGTAACCCTTGTAGCACTGGCACTTGTCCTGGCCATTGACGTGCGAACACACGTGATTGCACGCCTGTCTGGACGATTCGCTCACGCAAGGACTTTGTACTAGAAGAAAAAATAGCCAGAAGAAATTTGAATTTGAATTTGGATTTTATTTTATCATGAAATATGATTGGAGTGTTTTTGGTCGGCATCTCCCAAAAGGCATCCCCCAATCTGCTTGCTTGTACACCCAAATACGTCTCTCTAAACTAACAATAAGTAACTAGCAAAGTATCTAAACCAATTGACAGTTTAACAGTTGGTGCATGTTAAGTACTGAACATTATCACTTGGTGGTGAAGAAGCACCTAGAATGGTCATGGGACATCCAAACTCTTTTCCTACCCAGCTTTGTTCTGATGGAGGTCACCAGCCAACTGACCTAGTTAAACTTCTACAGTGGACTACTTCTAATATCCCTCTGACCAGAGCCTACTTCTATTACTTGTGTCCAGACAGATTTTGTGAAATAAATATATATATATATATATGTGCTCTATAATCTATTATGGGAATATAAACAATGGAACTATTTATCTTCAGTTCCCTATATTATAGTATACTCACTATATCCTATCTAACTGACCCTGTGTAGTGCAGTATTGGCCACAGTGGCGCCACCTGTGAGGGGCTCTAAGCACTGTATGCCAGCTGCGTCTGGTCATTATTGCCTATAGACCCGCTTGGATATATATATAAATATGCATATATACACATCACCCAGCATTTCTAGAAGTACTTTATTACCTCTAGAGATAGCCTGAACTGAGACACCTAGATATGTCTGGATCATTAGTGTAATGGTTAAGGTGTGGGACCTGTACTCTGAAGGTTGGGAGTTCAAACCTCCCTTGGGGCTTTAGCTTAGTTTTTTAAAACACGTTTTCCACTTCTATATATTCATGAATAATCGCTGCAAGTAAATTATGCAATGAACTTGTACCAAGAAATATATTTCCTGTATGCACAACACTGAAAATAATGAAATCCGTAAGTTTTACTCTACCTTTTTTCCATTCTCAATCAGCCATTTAAAAAAAAAGCAGGAGTACTGGTCAGCCTCAGCACTCTCCCCACACATATCTGGTTATCAGGCTATATAAACATAAAAACTAAGTAAAGTTCTGCATGAAAAGCGCTTGTCGCCGTGACGTATACCAGGCCACTTTAACCGGGCTATTTTGATGCATTATTGTTTCTTGTCCGCAACTCTATGACTAGAGATTGTCAAGTATTAGTCTTTTCAGTTACAGCAGGCCTAAATTGAACGTAGTGCCAGTTGAATGGTACGAGTATCAGGAGGAGAGAACAGTTACAAAAATACCATACGGCACCGAAAACGGTCTATACTCTTACCTTTGCACTTCTTCGGATTGTTGGGGTCCTTGAAGAAGCCTAGGGGGCACAGACACCGGTAGCCAGGGAAAGCATTTTCACACTTAAACTCGCAGTTGGACAAATCCACTGAGGCACACTCATCGATATCTGTAATCAATAGGAGATAGCGGTATTATCAGACAGAACAAGTTGCTTGGTTGTCGGAGTTTTACGTCCTGGCAACATCTAAGATCATATGAGAATCGGTAACGACTTGTGAAAGTGCACACTCATGACAAGTTTATAGTGCTTCCCCACTGAGAGACCAGGCCATCAGCACCATGACCTAATATCCCACTCAGTCACATTATCCTGACACTCAGCCAACCAGTCCTTGCCCTATCCTAATAATGCTGAGCGCCTGGCTAGGAAGTGACACATATCAATTTATAAGTCATTGGTTTGACTGAACCAGGGTTCGAACTTGTGGGTTCGAATCCCATGATCGACCAAAACGGGAGACGGACGTTCAACTCATTTGGCCATACCGTCTTGTCGGCAGAACAGTAGGAGATATAAGTATTATCATATACCAAGTAACTCATTAAACTAACATACAGTAGCAGGAACTGACATGGGTAATACTCCATACAGTATGCCATAGGGATAGGAGTTAACATATGAGCATGTCTCAAAAGGTTATAAGTAGTATGGGATAAGACTTTGTCCATTGTAAAGCTCAACATACTATCTGCTTATGCATTTGCTCAGGAAAACTTTATTGTTTTTTTTGCATGGCGTTTCATAATCCCAATAGAATACATATTGATTGGAAGCATATGTCCTTCTGTTTTCAGTGTAACCGTTTCTATGCTGTTTTGTGTCAATCGTTATGCGGACAACAACAAAATTAGTTATTACCTTTTGAGAGAGGCTCATTATATACCAAGTAACACATTAAACCAGTATACATAAATAACAATGCGTGCATGTAGCCAAGCAACAGCCAAATGACGTCACCTGCTATCACTACATGACAGACAATTAATGTCATCTGCTGGTACTCGATGAGAGCAAACTAATGCTGTCAATTATTACCGGATGACAGCGAAAATATATCGCCTGCTGTCACCCAGGCCGTAATCGATTAACACGACCCGGGCGACTCGGGTCACCCGAGTCGTCAGAATTTCAAATAGAAGACCGCGAGTGGAGTCGACAAATACACGTGCCGTGTGCAAAACAACCCGACCCCAGTAACCCACCTCTTGGCTGGGGTTTGCAAGGAGCGATGACATCACATTTGTGCTGGTACCGTCCTGCAGGCTAACAGTCACCGGTACCAGTCATACATTTTTTGTTGTTGGTAATAACATAGATTAATGAAATGGAAATATCACTAAACTATGCCATCATAAAAATAGTTAAATCATATTTTGCTGTAATTATATCGGCTACTAAAAAAACAATTAAAACGGCCACCATTTTTGTCACCCGAGCATGGAGAAGCTTATTCGATTATTCGACCCGAGTCTGCAGGATGTGCGCATGCGCCAAAAAGTGGCTCGGGTGACCAGAGTCGATTAATCGATTACGCCCCCAGTAACAGGCAGATACTTCGTCTGCTGTCACCAGATGAGAGTCAAATGCTGTTGTCTGCTGTCACAGGATAACATATAAATAATATGGTCTGTTGTTACCAAATGACAGTCATATAAATGCCACCTGCTACCAGGACACGGGATCATAGTCGTGGTGTTTGCTGTCACCAGGTGACAGTCAAATACTAGTTTACTGTCACTAGTCGACAACTAAATAGATGACAGAAAAATCGTGTTATTTAAAGTTGCATAGTCCGATGGTTTTGAATTTCTGTATTTTTTCTGAGATAAATATATTAGATCCACCACTAGTATCTACTTTACATTAGTTTAAAGTTACTTTTATTTTAAATGGTAAACCTTTGAGATATTTTGAGTGCAAACATGGAAAATTAGTTTTGGCAAGCTTGCCAAAACTCTGACACCATAGACTTCTGCAGTAACAGGTTCTGTTAAATTGACTCAGTATTGCCTTCTACGCAGAAACAAATGGTTAATAAGTGCATCAGTATCTAAGTTACATATGTGAAATCAAATCTAGATAATTGGTTTGGTTTTGAAAATTTGATATTTCATCGGACTATGCAGCTTTAATGTCATAGACGGAAATAAAATATTCTTTTGCAACCCCCAATAGCCGATGTTTAGTTTTTGTGCTAGGGGGTCGTTAAGCAAACAAACAAAATACAATTATTTCCTACCACTAAATTACAGCCAAATAATGCCGCTAACTCACTAGACAATAGACAAATTATGCCGTTTACTGTCACCAGACGACAGCCAAATAAAATTGCTCACTATGGTGTTCTCTGTGGCGGAGTGGTTAGAGTGTCTGACTTTTTTCTAGGTCAGACTCCTAATCTGAGGGTCGGCGGTTCAATTCCCCGTGTCCCCAGCTCTGCCAATTTGGATTTCCACCGCTGTGTATAACTTACAGTGTCATCAAAGCCCTGTTGCTCTCATACCATGTCTATGTGGCGTGGGAGGTTAAAAATCCCTTGGGTCGGTAGTAATGTAGGCTCGGGCTTTCCATCGACCAGCAGTGGAGTGGGGAAGACCAGTCGTCTGTGACTGGGATTTCCCCTGCTTGGGACAACTAATGTACCAAAAAAAAAAAGAGAGACAAATAAGTGTTCACACTTCCTGTCTACCATTCGCTATATCGCTATATGAGCATACAACAGCCAAATAATGCTGTCAATGACTACTAGGTGACAGTTAAATACAATGTCGTCTGCTGTATCCAGACAACATTACAATGAGTAGACAGCAATGCTCCAAAACAACAATTCTTAAAGACAAATCCGTCTTGAATGACCTTCGATGTTGCCAGTACGTAAACCCCAACAAACAACCCCAGACAAGCGTCGTTATGGTTACTGGCAGACGTACCGACACAGCGGCCCGTGTTGTAGTTCTTCTTGAAGCCGGTGTAGCAGTCACACTTGTAGGAGCCATTCGTGTTGACACAAATCTGCTGCTCTCTTATGTCGCACGAATTCAGGTCCGGCCGACTGCACTCGTCAATGTCTTAAAACAGTGAGATTGTAAACAGGATGGTTTATTAATTTGCCCTACAATTAACAAACACAAATCTGAGTGGGGGAAATATAATTCACCAAGAAGATAGGATGCCTGTAGTTAGTTCCTCCCGGCAGTAATGTCTCATCGTGGACAGGGCTGCTAAATTACCTGATAGAAAAAAAGTGTCGGAATGCTGGGTTATGGACATAACTAAATACATTGTTCACATACTTATCTTTCACAGCCTGCAACTTTTGAACTGAAGAACTGGGGAAATCATGTCGATTAAAATCCCAAGCGAGGTCCTACGTTTAACAGTGTGACAGTCCCACTTTGAATACTTGAGACGCCAACTTTTAATAATGCGAAATCCCCACTTTTAATAGAACACCGGCCCCACTTTTAACACGGTACCATCCCCACTTTTACCATTGTTCCATCCCCACTTTTTGCACTGTGCTATCCCCAATTGTAACACTGTTCCGTCCCCACTTTAAAAACTGTGCCATCCCCACTTTAAAAACTGTGCCATCCCCACTTTTAACACGGTGCCATCCCCACTTTTAACACTGTGCCATCCCCACATTTTAGACTATGTCATCCCCACTTTTAACAGTGCCATCCCCACTTTTAACACTGTTTCACCCACACTTTTAACATTGTACCAACCCCACTTTTAACACTCTGCCATCCCCACTTAACACTGTGGCCCCCCCTACTTTCAACACTTATCAATGGTAAGCTTGTTCTTGGTACATTTCAAGACTGTATGTATATATATATATATGACAATGGGGTGAGGTATGCGTTAAAGTGATGCACAAGCATTAGTCAGGCAAAGTAAACACAGTTACCTGCACACTCAATGCCGTCGCCTTCGTATCCCGAAATGCAATGGCACCGGAAGTTGCCAGGCAGGTTGAAGCAGGTGGCGTATTTTGGGTGACACTGGGCAACAACGTCCATCCTCTCTCCCTTACACTCATTTAGATCTGCCAATTGAAATACGCGTGTCAGAGAAATCTCACTCCAAGCTGCATACTCTAATAAAAGTTTAAAATTTTGTAAACCAAATCATTTTCCTAGATTTGAGCCTTCATATCCAACTCAGATACTGGCACGCTCCTTCAATATTTAAGCATGTTGGCTAAGATATCATGGGTAATTTGGGAACGAGGCTGCCCTGCTTTCTCACTTTCCTCGGCCCTGCTAGGCCCCACCCCTCGTCACTTCGCCTCTGAACTCCATGTTGCACACATCGCTTCCCCACCCACCCACCCTCTTACCTAGGGGGTAACCGACCAGACAGGATGGCCGAATGAGTTAGAGTGTCCGTCTCCCGTGCTGGTAGATCGTGGGTTCGTGGGTTCGAACCCCGATCGAGTCAAACCATTGACATAAAAATTGATACTTGTCGCTTCCCAGCCAGGTACTCGGCATTATTAGGACAGGGCAAGGACTGGTGTGCTCAGTGTCAGGATAGTGTGACTGAGTGGAATACCAGGTCATGGTGCCAGTGGCCTGGTTTCCCAGTGGAACAGCGCTATAAAGTTGCCATGAGTGCGCACTGCTACAAGTCGATACCGGTCCCAGCCAGCATTCCCAGCTGGGCCCTGGGTGGGCCCCACATGGGCAGCCCATCTGGGGCCCAGCTAAATTTGGCCACAGGCTCCAAGTGGGCCCCACCTGGGCTAGGCCCAGGTGGGCCGATCTCAGTTATTGAATATGTTCACTATATCTTAGACAAAATATGATTTTTTTTTAAAGCTGGGAATCTAGCCCATGTGGGGGCCCATCTCATGCCCACTTCATGCCCACGTCAGAGCCCACCTGGAGCCCCTGCCCAGCTGTGCCCAGCTCGCCCATTGACAACCCATGTAGGGCCCACCAGGGCATGTTGGCTGGGGTCCTGATATGACCTTAGATGTTGCTAGGACGTAAAACAACAAACAAACAAACAAAACATAGGGGGTGAGCACTGATCTCCCCTGCAAAGTCCTCATCACTGCCCACTTACTTGGACTTATCCAGTGCATCTTCTCTCCTAGCATTGGTTACTAGCACACCAGTCTGCAACTAACCGAACAATTGGGCCCATGCCGCCCGCTTGCCTCGCGAATGCCAGACCTCCAGCAGGTTACTGATTACTTTTATTAATACATTTATTTAAACCATCTCATGCCTGTCTCATTCTGTCCGAGGGAAGTGAATTATTCCTGCAGGGCAGGAATACTTAATCAATTTAATAAAAAAACCTGTCACTACTGAAGGGTATAGACTCCAACATTGGATCATGCACAGCGTAATTAATTTGGTCTGTTTTCAATTCAAATATCTCCAAAGTTAACCTTTTAATTAAAGGTTACTTTAAATTACTGTCAGTAAATGATAGCAATAAAGATATCGAAAAGAAAACCCATCACACGTGACAGAAGAAACTGAAAACCCTCAGAATACGCAACTTTAAACAATTTTCAATGATTTAATTCTATAATTTCAATGACTTCCACTGATTGCAGACATTTACAGGGATGAAAGTGGTCTCCAACAAAAAAGGCGGAAATAATGTCGAGACCTTAGCGCCAACCGCGAAAACGTAGATTTCCTCTATAGGATATTAGCACTGTCAGGGAATCGCGGAAAAATCCCGGAAGTCAGGTTTCACCTGTCTATAGCCCCATTCACACACGGGCATTAAGTCGCCTCAACTAGTTCGCCTCATCTAAGTCTACTCAAAACGTGTGTGTGAACGTGCCTCTGAGGCGAATTAGGTTCATTTGACTCAACTATAGTTCGCTTCAAGTAAACTACTTCTCAAGGTGGATTAGATGAGACAAACTACTTGATGTGACTTAACTTAAACTTTAAGGCTCGTGTGTGAACGGGGCTTTTGTTGTGACTGTATTATCGCCCATGCTTAACTTTCTCATCTCGGTTTTATGCTCTAGTAACATATAGAGGGAGTGCACGTGACGTCATTACTTAGCAATCAGCGGTGAGCGGGCTGCCATCTTGGATTACGAGCACCCTCCCTAGCCATGTTGTGAATGCATGCAGATGCAGGAAAACAGAGATTTCTTCTATTATGGGAGGGTCTGGCCAGTTTACATCCAATGTGTTTACTTACAGCACCTTACTGTCTTTAGCAACAACTTCTGAGGCCAAACTGCTCAAAAGAGTGACAAATAAAGCAACAAATCAGTAAATAATCACAGTGTAGGCAGTTGCAAGCCTTCTGTATGTCATCCAATATGGTCACCGAAAGTTGCCTCGTGACGTCATTACACCCCTCTATCAGAACAGGATTCGGACTAATCAATAGTTATATCTATCTATTTATATTTATATATCTATATCAAATATAATGACATTTTATGAACCTTAATCAGTGAATAGCAACAATCGTGGCAATCCGCAAAGTCGCGGAGATATTTCATCCCTGACCGTGAATAATTTCACTCCTAAGTTTATGAGCAGCTGACAAACTGCAGCGTTGCTGGAAGCGGCGTACCTTTGCACTGGAACTTGTTCTTGACGATCCGTGTGAAACCCTGCTTACAGACACAGTCGTAGCTGCCCTTTGTGTTGACGCAATATGTGCTCAGCAGGTCACAGCGGTGGCGGACCTTCATGTCCAGGGTGTTGCATTCGTCCACATCTAAGCAGTACACAAACACCAACAGGTACAAGTAGTGTGCAGTGGATGCTTATAAGTTATAGCGTGCTATGAGGTAATTGGTTAGTACTTCACAGTAATGCATAGGCCATAGTGTATCTTTATAACATACTCTGAGATAATTGGTTAGTACTTCACAGTAATACATAGGCCATAGTGTATCTTTATAACATACTCTGAGATAATTAGTTAGTACTTCACAGTAATACATAGGCCATAGTGTATCTTTATAACATACTCTGAGATAATTAAAGCAAAATTAAGGCAACACAGTTTCTCAAACAGGATCATAAATATATGGAATAGTCTCCCACAAAATGTTATAGATGCCGGCTCAATAAATTCATTCAAAAACAGATTAGAAAAAGCATGGGCTGATGATCCAGGGAAATTTGACCACTTATTCACCACATGCTACTAATTTATTCCTTGTGTTGCTAATTACTTGCACTCAAGCAAAAATGAGAGACAAATAAGTGTTCACACTTCCTGTCTACCGATCGCTATATCGCTATAATTAGTTAGTACTTCACAGTAATACATAGGCCATAGTGCATCTTTATAACATACTCTGAGATAATTCCTTGGTATTTAACAGTGAGTAGCGTATCTCTAAAACATATTATGAGATAATTGGCTACTACTTCACAATAGTGGATAGTGTATCTTTATAATATACTCTGACAGTCTGAGATAATTGGTTAGTGCATAGTATATCTTTATAGCACACTATAAGATAATTGGTTAGTAGTTCATAGTAGTACATAGTGTATCTTTACAGCATACTATGAGATGATTGATTAGTATTTCACAGTAGTACATAGTGTATCTTTATAACATACTATAAGATAATTGGTTTGTATTTCACAGTAGTACATAGTGTATCTTTATAACATACTATGAGATGATTGATTAGTATTTGACAATAGTACATAGTGTATCTTTTTAACATACTATAAGATAATTGGTTTGTATTTCACAGTAGTACAGTGTATCTTTTATACATGCTATGAGATAATTGGTCAATAATTCAGTAGTATATAGTGTATCTTTATAGCATACTATAATATAATTGGTTAGTATTTCACAGTATCTTTTATAAATGCTATGAGATAATTGGTCAATAATTCACCATAGTACATCATGTATCTTGTATAACATGCTGAGATAATTGGTGAATAATTCAGAGTAGTACACAGTGTATCTTTTATAAATGCTATGAGATAATTGGTCAATAATTCACAGTAGTACATAGTGTATTTCTTATAAATGCTATGAGATAATTGGTCAATAATTCACAGTAGTACATAGTATATCTCTTATAAATGGTATGAGGTAATTAGCCAATAATTCACAGTAGTACACAGTGTATCTTTTATAAATGCTATGAGATAATTGGTCAATAATTCACCGTAGTACATATTGTATCTTTTATAACATGCTATGAGATAATTGGTTGATACTTATTAACCAATTAGCTCCACTCTTTACTGATACAGCACCTCACGGGTACATCATATGACTACTACCCTATGGCGAGCAAGTTTGCTATAATGGAGGCAAGTCGGCATACTCCACTTCCGGTTGTGAGCAGCACCCCACACACTCGGCTAGTTGCACCGCGGTAATAGAGATCCTAACAGCTCACGCAAACCACTCAGCCCATTTCCACTGACGGCTGTCCTTCCTCTTCAGTGTACCTTCCCATTCACTAGGACCACTTACCAATGCAGGTGTGGCCGTCAGAGAGGAGGGAGTATCCCGAGGGACAAATGCAGCGGTAGCCGTTCACCAGGTTCTCACACTTGGTGTCCACGGGGTTCGTGAAGGCGGCACACTTGTGAGTGTAGTACAGCGGCACCCCATTGGTGGTCGCCTCCGCAGTCGTCGTGTCTGGACTGGTCACTGACACCTTCAGAGAGGAGTCAGGCTTCGATCAGTTATAACGGTGACCACTAACAGGAATATAAGCTATTCCCACACAGGTTTGCGTTAGTGCAGTGAAGAAAATGAGGTTGGCAAAGGAAGAGGTGGGAAGATGACAATATCAGGTAATGGACAGAGCATGGAGTTCGGTATGTCCTCGAGGGCAGTGGAGAAAGGGACATATGGAGAAAACTGGTTGCAAGGTCATCTGTGGTGCCCCAATGACCCTCGCGGCTAAGCGTTTGATGATGATGATGATGATACATTTAGTGTACATTTAGATTCAGTCAACAAAATCCCTGGATGAATTGAGGTCATATTAGGATTAATGGCTTTCTCTGTGGCGGAGTGGTTAGAGCGTCTGACTTTTTTCGAGGTCAGGCTCCTAATCTGAGGGTTGGTGGTTCGATTCCCCTTGCCCCCAACTCTGCCAATTTGGATTTCCACCGCTGTGTATAACTTACAGTGTCATCAAAGGCCGGTTGCTCTCATACCATATCTATGTGGTGTGGGAGGTTAACAATCCCTTGGGTCGGTAAAAGTGTAGGCTCGGGCTTTCTATCGACCAGCAGTGGAATGAGGAAGACCAGTCGTCTATGACTGAAATTTCCCCTGCTTAAACAACTAATGGACCAAAAAAAAAAAAATCTATTATATATGAAATAACATAGCACAGGACATATTATAAAATAGAAAAGGGGCACTATTTATTTTAATGGACCAGTTTCTATCTCCCTTCGAGGTACGTCAGGAAGTACTACACACCATCGTTGCTTCAGTCGTTAGGGCCGTTCCCCGGTTTATTGCCACATAGGTCAATGAGTAGCGTGACCTATGACTATCACCACCGGACGATATGACCGAATAGGTTGAGCGTCTGTCTCCCGTTTTGGTAGATCGTGGGATTCGAACCCTTGTCGAGTCAAACCAATGACTTAAAAATTGATACTTGTCGCTTCCTAAGCCAGGTGCTTGGCATTTTTAGGATAGGGCAAGGAGTGGTTGGCTCAGTGTCAGGATAATGTGACTGAGTGGGATATCAGGTCATGGTACTGGCAGCATGGTCTCCCAGTGGGGCAGCACTATAAAGTAACCATGAGTGTGCACTGTCACAAGTCAGTACCCATCCTGATATGACCTTAGCTGTTGCCAGGACGTACAACTCCAACAACCAACCTACTACATGTACTAGGTAGCCAGGTCACATGTAAACCTCAGTTGGGGTCGTGGCTGCTAGGATGGGATGGGATGGTCCACTGTCGGGAGCGTCTCTTGGTGTGCTGCCACCTGCCGGTACTTCTGACATGGAACAGTGTAGTGGAGACTGTGTGGTAGTGTGGCTGATCAGTGACTACTACATTATTTAGAACTGGTACAGCAAGTGGAAAGCTTCGAGTAGTATCCCCCCCAACATCACACACAACACATACATTGGTACATGGGTCAACTACGAGGTGAGAGTCCGGTCATACAATAATAACATTATATATATATATATATATATATATATTCTATCAGAGATTGGTGTAGAGTTGAATAGCTGAGGGAGAATGCACACAGAACACACCAAAAAAACTCTCAAGATGATGGCCACTAGATGCTCTTGATTTAACTTCTGAAGTCTATCAATCTTCATAGCTTCAAAAAGCGCTTCACTAAAAAATTGGTGAGAACAATATATGTAGCATATTAGATTGCAAATTCATATAGTCATGTCCATAATCCAGCCTTCTCACACATTTTCTATCGGGTTGCTTAGTAGATAAAAGGTTCACCCCAACTTACAGTAAGGGTGAAGGACAACTATGCTTAAATCTGAGAAAAAACTGCTTAAAATAGGAATTAACCGAGTTTGTTCAGGTTCCAGTGGACTGTTTTTTTATCTATTTTGATTTATAGTTGAAAAATTTGGTAAGGAATGGGACAACAACAATATAGCAGCCACATAAAGGTCTGGATTCGACTTTAAAAGTTTATTCATCTACATGAATGAATTTATTCCACAGTTAAAGATTAGTGGGTAAATATAAA
Organism: Branchipolynoe longqiensis; assembly: GCA_030323885.1. Classification (NCBI taxonomy): domain Eukaryota; kingdom Metazoa; phylum Annelida; class Polychaeta; order Phyllodocida; family Polynoidae; genus Branchipolynoe; species Branchipolynoe longqiensis. The sequence continues at coordinate 78,591,744 of CM059187.1, forward strand.
AAGGTGTGTGAAGAATATATTTGGCTTCTTTGATTAAGAATTGATACGCTCATTTCCTTAACCCTGCTTTCCAACACTTTTTTTTTCTAATGGGTTCTTTTAGCAGCCTCGTGTCAGCGCTGCGGGACTGAGTAACTAGTTGCTTAGCAGTCCTGTCTTTCTGAAGGACTGCTAAGCAACTAGTTACTAGTGAAGGGCTGAAGGAGTCACTACTGGGAGCCTGGTTGACCCGCACCTGTGTTTGAATCGTGCCGTTGACGTCGCCTTCGGTAACGTTGAGTAGATGCCCGGCGGTGGTGGTAGGCGGCGCGCCGGCGGTGGTGGGCGGTGCTCCGGCGGTGGTGGGCGGCGCGCCGCCGGTGGTGGTCGGCGCGCCGGTGGTGGGGGGCGGCGTTGGCGGGGTGGGTCGTGTGGCCAGCGTCATTCCTTCCTCGAGAGGGAGGCCCTTACACTCATCCACGTCTGTGGGGCACAAGAGGCCTCATTAGAGATTACTCAGGTGCAAAGTATATGTAGAGCTAGTTATTGGCAGGTCAGTCATTACTCAGGCGCAAAGTATATCATGAGCTAATTATTAGCAGATCACTCATTACCCAAGTGCAAAGTACATTTAGACTTAGAGCTAGTTATTAGCAGGTCAGTCATTACCTAGGTGCAAAGTACAATTAGAGCTTAATATTGGCAGGTCAGTCATTACCCAGGTGCAAAGTACATTTAGACTTAGAGCTAGTTATTGGCAGGTCACTCATTACCCACATGCAGGAAAACAGTACATTTAGAGCTAGTTATTGAGAGCTCAGTTATTACCCAGGTGCAAACTACATATAGAGTTAATTATTGGCAGGTCAGTCATTACTCAGGTCCAAAGTACAGTTAGAGCCAGTTATTGGCAGATCAGTCATTACCCAGGTGCAAAGTACATCTAGAGCTAGTTATTGGCAGGTCAGTCATTACCCAGGTGCACAGTACATTTAGAGCTAATTGTTAGCAGGAGAATCATTACCTAGGTGCAAAGTACATTTAAAGCTAATTATTACATTTGCAAATACATTTAGAACTAGTTATTACCAGGCCAGTCATTACCCACATGCAAAGTACATCTAGAGCTAGTTATTGGCAGGTCAGTCATTACCCACATGCAAAATACATCTACAGCTAATTATTGGCAGGTCAAGAATTAAAGTATTCAGAATTTTATATTACAAAAAAACTTAAAATTTAACTTAAAAAAAGGTAAAAAAGGAGTTTTCGTGGAATGATCAACATTTCGTATGGAATGATCGAGACTGCGCGGAACGATCAGGATTCCGCGCAGTACGGAGGAACCAGAGCCTGAAACCCGGAATGATGACCCGCGGAAATCGGTTTTGATTGGTGGACAGGGCCCTAAGCCTAGTGTAATATAATGCCCGGCCGTCAGAGCCCCAGATATACCACTTACTCTTCCCAGATGCGTTCTGACAACTGTCTGTCAGTTCACACCTGATGCCCCTCTCCAACAAACTAATCTGTAATATATCTACTGTATCTCTCATAAGGCAGAAAGGGAAGACAAGTCATGCAAGATTGACAGTGAAGAAGTTGTGCTTTATTGGTATCAACTCCTGTTCACCTACTAGTGACCTATCACCCTAAAGGCCCTGTCACATTACGGCGTATGGTGGGAGCGTATGGCGGCGTAGCGGCATTACGTCATATACGTCGGCATACGCCGCATACGCTACTCATACGCTACTCATACGCTACTCATACGCTACTCATACGCCGCCAGTGCCGCAACATGCCGGTGTATGTGAAGCGTATGAGGCATACGCCGCCATACGCTTTCATAAATTCGTCCGTCCAATTTTTTTTGTGCATGCTCAAAAAAACACGACCTATGAGGGCGTATGGCCCATAATGTCAAAAGATTTCACAGCACGCTCCCATACGCTCCCATACGCTCCTCATACGCTCCTCGTACGCTCCTCATAGGTCCCCCATACGCTCAAACACACCCGAAAGTGGCACCAGCACGGCGTACGTAGGTTTTCAATACGCTCCCGCCATACGCCGTAATGTGACAGCCCCTTAACCCCTTACCTGCTGTCCGCACAGAGCCTCATTACTCTCTTTAGTATGTATATGAATCAGTGCTTACAGCCCATTGAACCGGAGTCCCATGGTTGTTGCACACATCTCAGTTTGTAAATGAAAGGAGGAGCCTCACACAGAGTGTTTGGGTTCCTGCACAAGAGCAGAGTGTGTCTCACTCAAGAGTCAGGAGTAGAGTGTTCACTTCAAGAGTCCATCCAGAAGTTTCCCGCCCAGAGTTTCTGGAGCAGTGTGTATAGGATAATCAATATCAGAATGAGACTTGTGTGGTCAGGTGGGGCAAAGGGGCACAGGTGACTGGGCCTCCCACAGCCAGCCAATCAGGCACCCTCTACAGCCTTGTGGGCGATGACCCGATATGGACAGCTCTCACTCAACCCCAGCTGTAGGTGGTATCCATAATGTATGCAAGATGGCTGGTGTGCTTGCCCATCGGCCCTGTGGTAACAGGTAGTTGCAGATAATTACAATAAATATATATATTAAAAATGTCATTCTCCTCCACTTGCACCCTTACTGGTGCATAGAGGGAACATTTCACCAAGCATTAACTGTCTCTTATATAGGAACAACTCGTCATAATCTCGGGCACTATGTATTAACATATATTTCACATAGCTTAATATATCATACAGCGAGTGGGGCACCCATTGCTTTTCTATTACATAACCCTTGTCCCCACTCCGTCGCCCAAGGATAATAATGCTCTCTGCCAATATATAATTCCGAACTGAAAATCCGTATATTTTTACACTAGGTCAGTTAGCCCCCTGGCGTCGGCGTATGACACTGCTCTACACACTCACCGTAACATCGGCGGCTGGTGGCGTTGTAGACGGTTCCGTGAACGCAGAGGCAGGTGGGCTCAGTGCCGTTCATGAAGCACTGCCCCGCCTCCCCGCACGTGTCGATATCCTGCAGGTAGCATTTCTCAACAGCTGCAACACCATTGCAGAGATGCCAATATTGCGTGACCAAAAATAGGAAGATTTTAACATTTTATTAGGAAGATATGTTTTTGTGTGGTATCCCGATAATCGGACATAAAATATTTTTTTTGTTCGTTTGTTTAATGATCCCCCAGCACAAAAAGTAGACATCGGCTATTGGGGGTGCTGGACATATATCATGACATCGTACAATCATACAGTATATATACATGTATATATAATTAAATTATATACTTGTTGATACAAGTGCCACCATTTATCCCACCATGTTTTATATGTTATTTTCCAGGCTCTCCTTGCCACCTTGAGCTGCTGATGTCCTTAAGCTGTTGTAAGTAGCTGATTTTTCCTTTCGTATTAGCTGATTTTTTTTAGGTGGGTGAGAGAGAAAATCAGAAGATTTACACCTGGAATCGATAGTTTTGAGTTTCTGACATTTTCTGAGATAAATACATCAGGTTGGTCATTATTATGTACCTTACTTTAACTTGAAGTCACTTTTATTCTAAATGGCTAACTTTTGAGATATTTGAAGTCCAACCATGCAAAATTAACTTTGGCAAGCACGACAAAACTATGACACCATAGGATTCTGCGGTAATAGGTTCTCAGTATTCCCTTTTGTGTGGTGACAAATGTTTAATAAGTGCACCAGTATTTAAGTTATATATGTAGAATCAGCTCTAGATAATTATTTTGCTTTTGAAAATGTGATGCTTCATCGGACTATGCAGCTTTAAACAAGTGAGATAAACTGTGTAACAAATCTGCAGCACTGCAGGCGGCTCGATCACCTGTTACTGTGTGCTTGTCCGAGTTGAGGACAAACCCTTTGTAGGCGTAGCAGTAGTAGGACCGGTCCGTGTTGACGCAGCCCTGGCTGCAGGGCGATGTAGGATGGTCACACTCATCAATCTCTGTCAGCGGAAACAAACAAATGCCAGTCTCTGATCAACACCACAATCCAAAGACAAGGTCACATGCGCATAGGCATATATATGACATGGGGGTGATGAAAATGGGAAACATTGCGCCTAGAGAGGGACTTGAACCCACATCTCTTTACATTCCGGGCCAGTAACCATTACACCACCTAGGCTCCCTGATATCACCACACTACCCACGCCTACCTGTCTATGTGGTTACTTGCCTGAGAGGTAAGTGCAGGCTACTACATATATATATATGAATGCAGACCTGCCTACAATTTTGATTTTGGCATATTTTGCATACAGTTCTAAGCCATGGATAAGGACCAAGAAGAACATGATAGTGGGTACAAAATATATGCTCTGGCTAGAGGAAATGAGTGAGCGTAACGGCCGCAGAAATGTGGGGAGGTGAGGTCGTACCAGCAGATGACTCCTAATGAATAGAGATAACCAGCCCATGACCTAGTGGCTGGAGAAGAGATGGGATCTTCTGGCTTAGTATAATCGCATAATGGCTCATAGAGCATGCATATATATATATATATATATATATATACATATCGTTGCATTTTCAATGCACCTGAATCATTTACAGGAGCTGAACTGAAACAGAACGAGAGCAAGAGTTACATGAACTCAGAAGGCCATGTGACAACTTACCCTGACATGACACGTGGTTGATCAGCTCGTAACCCTCTGCGCATGAGCACTGGAAACTTCTGGGCATATTGGCACATCCGCCCTCACAGCCACCATTGTCAGTGAGACACTCGTCCAGATCTGAACAAACAGGTCAACGTCCGTGGTGGATTTAGGCAACGACTTATTAGGTTTTTGTGGCAATTTAACCCCCGTCAATGTGTACCCCGACCTCACAACGTCACAGCGTAAACTAACTATCCTTACTAACACTAGCGCATAGGGTAGGTACATAGTAAAATGTCGCAAATGTGGCACAACAAACACAAAATAACAGTGTCGATGACAAAGCCACTACCAAATTGAGACTATTGCTGTTCAGCGATAAAAACAAGCTGAGACTGTGAGAGGCGACGTACTCATTATAGACAGGGTAAATAAGTCATCACACAGAAAAAATAAATAAGGGAAGCCCGACACCGGTGTGGTGGTTTCAGCGTGTTCCCGTGCTCAGACGTGTCCCGTTGCTTCTGCACATGCGCGGATTTCGCATCAACTCGGGTCACCCCAGCCACTTATTGGCACATGCGCACATCCTACAAACTCGGGTTGAATAATCGAATACGCTCGGGTGGACAGTTTGTTCTTTTTTTTTTAATAACCGATAAAAGTACAGCAAAATAGGATTTACCTATATTTCTATTTCATTAATCTAAGTTATTCTTTTTTTGCACACGGGACGTGTATTTGTCGACTCCACTCGCATGTTCTATTTCAAATTCGGATGACCCGAGTCGCCCGGTTCGTGTTAATCGATTACGGCCATGTTTACTCAATTCTGACGCATGCGCAGAAGCGAGGGACACGTCTGAGCACGGGAACATGCTGAAACCACCACACCGGCCCAACACCAGCCGTTACCCCAACACCGACCCGCACCTGCCGTGACCTAACACCGGGCCGCCATCAGCAGTGACCCCAACACCGGCCCGCCACCAGCCATCACCCCAACACCGGCCCGCTACCAGCCGTGACCTAACACCGGCCCGCCACCAGCCATCACCCCAACACCGGCCCGCCACCAGCCATCACCCCAACACCGGCCCGCTACCAGCTGTGACCTAACACTGGCCTGGCACCAGCCTCCACCCCAACAGCGGGCCGCCACCAGCCATGACAGCAACACCGGCCAGCCAGCTGTCACCCCAACACTGGCCCACCACCAGCTGTCACCCCAACACCCACCTGCCACCCGCCATCACGCTGCCACCAGCCGTCGCCCCAATACCACCCCGCCACCGGCCCTCACCCCAACACCGGCCCGCCACCAGCTGTCACCCCAACACTGGCCCGCTACCAGCTGTCACCTAACACTGGCCTGCCACCAGCCTCCACCCCAACAGTGGGCCGCCACCAGCCATCACCCCAACACCGGCCCGCCACCAGCTGTCACCTAACACTGGCCTGCCACTAGCCTCCACCCCAACAGCAGGCCGCCACCAGCCATGACCCCAACACCGGCCCACCACCAGCTGTCACCCCAACACTGGCCCACCACCAGCTGTCACCCCAACACCCACCTGCCACCCGCCATCACCTTGCCACCACCCGTCACCTGAACACCACCCCGCCACCGGCCCTCACCCCAACACCGGCCCTCCACCAGCCCTCACCCCAACACCCGCCCAAAGCCGATCAAACATTTGCTATCACCAGCCTGAGCCAGAGTTCGAATGTTTCAAGTATTTTTTTGAAATTCTGTGTTCATATTATGTACTAGATGGAGAAAAACAAATGAAATTAGATATTTTCTTTATTGGGGTTTTTACATCCTAGATATGTTAAAAACAACACAAAGGCAGAAAATGAAAAAGACATGTCAGGCTGTCGAATTAACTATAGCAGCTTTAGCCAAGGTAATGAGTGAGTAAGGCTCTAGGTGGCGCATCGATCGGGTGGTCAGTTCAGTGTTAGTCCATACCTGCCCATTTCACAGGTTCAGCTTACATCCTTTGCTATAGACCCTAACTCACTGTGTACAGGCTTATTGATGACCAAAACTTAGCAAATATTTTACATCCGGTAAAATACCGCTTTGTGGATGTGTATTCACCAACTCCCCGCAACCTTCCACTGTGTAACCTGTAGCTGTGACTTAGTGTGCTTACACTAAATTACACGTCGGGTCACAGCTTCAGTCCTTCCTCAGGGACAAGCGGCACAAACTCGAACTACTCATCATAATGAGGGATTAGTGACGTGTCTAAACTTGCGACTGTTTGTGCATCAGGCATGCGCAGTCAAAGTACTGACTCACCTAAACACTTGAAGCCGTCCCCAGTGTATCCCGGCAGGCATTGGCACTCGTAGGTACCCAGCTTGTTAATGGTGTTCGCAAAGTAGGAGCAGTTCCGGGGAACGCCAGGTTTACTCTCATCCACATCTACGTATTCAAACAGATGACGTCACATTTAAGCAATCGGATGCTGCTGTGTTATCATTACATAAACAACAGTTTGGGGGAACGCTGAATTTACGCTGGTTATGTATGCATTCGAATAGATGGCGTCACATTTATGCGATTGGATGCTATATATGTGTCAGTATATATATATTATATATATATATATAATATAATAACATATAAATATAAAAGATTCCAGTGCGCAAGTGACAGTATTTCTCCTCTGGTACGGTTGGGGGTAGTGGCGCCACCTGGCTGGACTGTGAAAATGGGTCATCCAGAAAGTAGTACACAATATATGGGTGATCATATAGGGAACATTCCCTTTCGCGCTTTTATACTCGCATAATTATTATACATCACATATGCTCTTTACACACAGAACACCTTCAGCAGTGAGTCAATCAAACGCAATACGCTCCACTTCCCCAAAAGTACATGCCGGAACATAATAATTAGACAAAAGACCTGATCCATTCCTGATAACATTCACATAAAATCATGTTATACCACACATATATTATTATATATCCGAAATCAGTGAGTATTGATAGCCCCAATGGGGAAAAGAATATTGATGGGGTTTGTCTATTTCCGGTTTAGGGGAGCATTCTAACAATTACACTATCTAGACTCCCTGCTTCCATCAACCTACCCAAATCTACCTCTGTATGTTGCATTTCACCTGGGGAAGATATGAGTCATCACATTCATGCTCACTGGACTTATTTTTTTTATAAGTCTCATACTTATGTATAAGGTTCAACACCTTATGACGCTTTGTTTGTACATCCTAGTCATGAACTCACTGTCATAGGAGGTTTTCAAACAAATAGGACAATAAGCCTAGAGTGGGACTCAAACCAACATTTCTGACATTCCTAAAGGCCCTGTCAGATTACGGCGTATGATGGGAGCGTTTTGAGCGTATGTGGAACCTACGAGGAGCATACGAGGAGCATATGAGGAGCGTATGGGAGCGTGCTGTGACAGTTTTTGACGGTATGGGCCATATGCCCTCATAGGTCGAGATTTGTTGAGCATGCACAAACAAATTTGGACGGACGGATTTATGAAAGCGTATGGCGGCGTATGCCTCATACGCTTCACATAAGCCGTCACTTGGCGGCGTATGAGTAGTGTATGAGTAGCGTATACGGCGTATGCCGACGTATATGACGTAATGCGCCTATGCAAAAAACCCTAATGTGACAGCCCCTTTAGGAAGCGTCCTGGTCATAGCGAGGAAATGGTGTTTGTGGTGGCAGATAAATTCTTGGAACAAACGAAAGTGAAATGCGTGAGGCACTAGGAGGGGTTGGGGGTATATTATCCCTTCAAGAAACATTTTAATCTAGAGACTGTGAAATGCCATCTCCAGCCATTTCAGGGAGGTTACATACTAATGTGTTTTTTTTGTGGAGGGAGGGGGTAACTTCCCCCTTACATCCCTAATTAGACTGTCTATGCTCCCTGATGCAATCACCCAACACTCAACACTCACCTACCTGTGTATGTGGCATTTCACCTGGGGAGGTGAGTGCAACTTGCTCAGATATGTGGAGATATCGAATTCAAGGCTATTTCAAGGCTTTTCAAGGCTGTTTTTGATAGGAATTCAAGACTATTTTCATTTGTGTTTAGTCCAAAATTTCTATTCCTAATGGCGATTTCTGACTAATTTAGATCAGTGGGGACATTCTAATGGAATTGAAAGCCAATTACCCAAAATAGGTTAAATTCAAAGCTTTTCGATGCCTTGAAATGGGGCAAATTAAGTTCAAGACTTTTCAAGATTTTCCAGGACCCGTACAAATGCTGGATATTCTGAAACACTACCAACTATACAAATACCAGAAGTGGATTTATAAACTGATATATTTACCAGTACAAGTAAATCCGTCAGACTCGAGGACGAAGCCCCTCCGACACTCACACTGGAACGAGCCCTGAGTGTTTATGCACTTGTGGGAGCATTTAGTGGAGGAGGCATACTCTGCACATTCGTCTATATCTGCAACACACACGGGCAATTGAGAGCAATTTATTAGTATCACCGACTATCTGATTCAAATAAAAAGGTAAATTTCATTATTAGCTTTGGTTTTCTACTCTTGTTGTTAAATGGATTTTGATGTGGCAGTCATTATTCACATGAATAGTCATTATTCATATGAATATTCATTATTTTCATTAATATCATTTCTCATATTCCATTCATGATAAGGGATACTTCAAACTAAAGCAAGGTACACTATAATGACAAAAATAATATTTATATTTCTTTTTAATAAAACGAATGGCCTAAATTCAAAAACCATCGGTCTATGCAATTGTAAAATCTTATTCGAACAGATTAGACCGTTACGTATACATTTTAAAGAAAACTAATTTTAATCAATCATGTACGTCTGTCCCTTATTAGTTTGTGAAGATTCTTTTGTATATACAGACAGGAAGGTCCCCTTATAGGGGGATGCTGAGCAAACTCACCTACATTAAAATGATAAAATGTTAATTCACCTATACATGACTTGCTCCTGAGGAAGGGGTGTTTGTAGCCATTCTTGCATTTACAGTCGTAGAAGCCATCACGGTCTTCGCAGGTGGCAAAGTTTCCGCACTGGGCCTGACCGGAAGTGCACTCGTTAATGTCTGCCGGAAACAGGTGGAGCTGTATTAGTACTGAACAGACGCGAGGTCACATGCACAGAAATCTGTCTGTTTAAACTAGTACTGAACAGATACCAGTTCACGTACACAAAAAGCTGTCTGTTTAAACTACTACTGAACAGATATCAGGTCACACAGACATACACACACAGACACACACAGACATACACACATACATATACATACAGACACACCCTAACATACACACATGCATACACACATACACACACAGACATTACCACCCATATATATATATATATATACACACAGACAGACACACAGATAGACACACACAGACAGACATGCATAGACAGCACACACAAACACACATACATGCACACACCCAACATACACAGACACACATACACCCGACATGACTTTGCAGAGAGAGACACACACACACAGACACATAGACAGCCGCACACAGACAGAGGCAGACACACACATACATGCACACATACATACACACAGACACACACACATACAGACACATGCATACACACATACACACACAGACATTACCACCCATATATATATACACACAGACAGACACACAGACAGACACCCATACACACACAGACACACACATACACACACACAGACATACACATATACACATACACACGACCTGACTTTGCAGAGAGAGACACACACACACAGACACACACAGACAGAGGAAGCCACACACATACATACCCACAGATATACACACAGATGCACATACACACAGACATTACCACACATACATATACACACAGACACACACACATAGATAGACACACACAGACAGACATGCATAGACAGCACACACAGACACAGAAACACACAGACATGGACACACCCGACATACACAGACACACATACACCCGACCTGACTTTGCAGAGAGAGACACACACATACAGAGACACATAGACAGATGGACACAGATAGAGGCAGACACACACACATACATACACACACATACATACACACATACATGCACACATACATACACACATACATACATACATACCCACACATACAGAGAAACACAGATAGACACACACACAGATACATACAGACATACATAGACAGACACAAGCAGACAACAGACAAACATTATATTCTGTTAAAAACCCTAGTGCCATGGGCCTATGGCACTAATCCAGACCCAGAAGGCCCTCACCTAACCAGGAATACCTACCTACAGTCCTGTAAGGTTCCAGGTCATCTCACATCACGTGGTCACCGCGAGATGAGCATCTGGGTCATATCCACAGGACTTTTGACAAGCTTGTCAAAATTATTTTTGGTTCTTTCAGCTCATATTACTTCAAAACTAATCATCTTTAATCAAAATCACTCCGGACTAATGATTAGTAGCTTGTAACGATCAATTTGATATATTTATCTAAAAAATAAGACAAAAATTCAAGTGCCATCGGACCATGCAACTTTAACTAGTACTGGACAGACGCCAGATCACATGCGCAGAAAGTTGTGTGTTTAAACTACTGCTGAACATACACCAGGTCACATGCACAGAAATCTGTCTGTTTTTAACTAGTACTGGACAGATGCCAGGTCACATGCACATAAATTTGTCTGTAAACTACTACTGAACATACACCAGGTCACATGCACACAAATCTGTCTGTTTTTAACTAGTACTGGACAGACGCCAGGTCACATGCACAGAAATCTGTGTGTTTAAACTACTACTGAACATACACCAGGTCACATGCACAGAAATCTGTCTGTTTTAAACTAGTACTGGACAGATGCCAGGTCACATGCACAGAAATTTGTCTGTTTAAACTACTACTGAACATACACCAGGCCACATGCACAGAAATCTGTCTGTTTTAAACTTCTACTGAACAGACGCCAGGTCACGTACACATAAATCTGTCTGTTTAAACTACTACTGAACATCCACCAGGTCACATGCACAGAAATCTTTCTGTTTTTAACTAGTACTGGACAGACGCCAGGTCACGTACACATACATCTGTGTGTTTTTAACTTGTACTGAACAGACACCAGGACACATACACATAAATCTGTTTGTTTAAACTTGTACTGAACAGACACCATGTCACATCCACAGATATTTTTCTGTTTTAAACTAGTACTAAACAGATGCCAGGTCACATACACAGAAATCTGTCTGTTTTAAACTAGTACTGAAAAGATGCCAGGTCACGTACACAGAAATCTATCTGTTTTTAACTAGCACTGAACAAGCGCCAGTCACATGCACACAAATCGCATGGTTACACCGATTTGTAATTTAGATTTATGTCTGTTTTAAACAGATTCCAGATCAAGTGAAAAAGAAATCGCAGGGATTCATGGATTAGTAATTTAGATATGTGTCTGTTTTTAATAGTTGCCGTGTCAAGTGCACACAAAAGAAGGGTTTTAAGGATTGGTAATGGAGCTACTTGTCTGTTTTAACTAGTTCTGAACGAGTGCTGTGTCAAGTGTCAACTAACGTGGTGTTTCATGGATTGGTAATTTAGTCTCTCTGTTTATAACTAATACTGAATAGCTGTTATCTTAAGTGTCAAGCACACTACCACTTCGGCGTGATTAGAGTTTACTATACTATATGTAACTAACACATTCCTAACGCAATCTGCATTGCAGTATGGTCAATATCATTTTAGAAAAAGGTTTTCATCCGATCATTGATTTGAATCAACGTTGGGCATCACAAGTACCTGGACGAGAGACCATCTTGGAATGCAAGGTGTTGCAGATATAGTGATACAGTCATATCAATAGTCGAGATATATATAGTGCTTAGCTAAATCGAATAAAAATGATCACATAGTAAAGATTTTTTATATATGCATCTTTAATTTGATCAACATTTTTATATTAAAAAAATAGAAGCATATGGCAGACATTACTTACTCTCTTGCCACCATTGTACAGTTTCTACGCGTATAAAAATGTTGATTATTGAGAAGGACCCCTTAATCAATGAACATAACACACAAATACATTTTAAATGGGTCACTCATAAATGACTAGTTTAGACCTATACTGGATTACCCAACAATGAGGTGGTTTTTTTGTTGGGGGGGGGGGCATATGATGGGTGTGGACAGGTACAGTGGCTTCACACACACACACACCACCACCACACACACACACACACACCCGCGCTATACGTACTGACACAGCTGGTGAGCCCATTGCTTTGCTTCGCTCCTCGGTTGTAGCCTTTCCCACAGAAGCACTGCTCCTTTCCGTTAACTGTCTCACACTTCCCGGCTGTACCTCCAGCACCTTCACAGCGGAGGAACTGACACGTGCCTGCAAATAGGTCACGTGACATGACCACGTGGTGCAACAATGTATAAATCGGACTATGCAGCATTTTTTTGTTGTTGTTGGTACATTAGTTGTTTAAGCAGGAGACATTTCAATCATGGACGATTGGTCTTCCTCATTCCACTGCTCCTTGCCCTATCCTAATAATGCCGAGCACCTGGCTGGGAAGTGACAAGTATCAATTTTTAAGTCATTGGTTTGACTCGACCAGGGTTCAAACTCATGACCCCACGATCTACCAAACACGGGAGACGGACGCTCTAACTCATTCGGCCATCCCGCCTGGTTGGCCAAATGGTCTTTGACAGAACATCAGAGAGTCCTTTGATCCCATTTTAATAATATATTTCACTAGAATCGCAATTATCCCTCTCTCCCAGTCCACCTCCCTCCCCCTCCCTCCCCTTCCCCCTCTCCCCCGCCTCCCCTTCCAAGTTCCGCTCTCTCCGCTCTTCCTGTTCTTCCTCCTTCCTCTCCCCTTCCCTTCTCCTCCCTTCCCTTCTCACCCCCTCCTCCCCCCCCCCTCCCATTTTGTCAGTTGAACAATTCTCTTTTCCTGCCTTCTTCTCAAAACCGATGTATTGGTCGTCCAACAATAGGTATGTAACAAGTTGCACTCACCGTCCCCCCTAGAATTTGAGTCTCATACTTTACAATTACAAATATCCAGGTAGTGCAGGTAGTGCAGTTACACATCCTCAGGAAAAGCTTAACACTATACAGCGCGTATTGTGCAGTATCCTGGTCACAGCACCAATGTTGCTGGGGTTTGATTTTACAAATGGGAAACATTGCGTTGAGAGTGGAATATATATATATATACATATACGTATATATTGCAGCATCTTTATGTAATTAAAATCTAATTTTGTAGCCGTCATCTAGTCAGTCTCATGACTCCCATCCAATCTGTCCAGCAGTATGAATGGTATACGAAGTTATGCACACATTATTAAATACAGACTTTCATTGTGTTTCGGCTATTTCCATGTATTTCATTACTGAAGTCTAAGGTGGTTGAGCGGCATGGAGAGTGAGCGGGAATCTGCACTAAGCCAAGTCAAATCCAGCTCGCTCTACTTCCGGTCTTGCTCTTAACCCGCTCACTCGAGATTTGGTTGACCTCGGCAATTGACCCCGCTGCTGACTGACCTTGGCAGTTGACCCCGTTGCTCATGAGGGAGAGGCCAAGCGGGCAGGTGCAGGTGTAGTAGTTGCCCTTCGTCACACAACCCCCCTCACACTGGGGCTCGTTCTCCACTTTGCACAGGTCGTCACCTGAAAGAGCCGCGGTACAGGGGCATTAAATAAGGACCTAGGGATAAATGGGCCTCGCTATCTGAAACCGCCGCAGTATAGGGAGTATTAAATAAGGGCCAAGAGATGAAAAGGGCCTCGTCCTCTGAAAGGGCCACTGTACAGGGGATATTAAATAAGAGCCCAGAGAGAAAATGGCTTCATCATCTATAAGGACCGAGGTATAGGGCCAATAAATAAGGACCGAGAGATAAAAGGGCCTCATCAGCTGAAAGGGTTGTGGTACACGGGGCATTAAATAAGGGCCCATAGAGAAAAGGGCCTCATCATCTGAAAGGGCCTCGTTACATGGGGCATTAAATAAGGGCCCAGAGAAATGGGCCTTGTCATCTGAAAGGGCCGCGGTACAGTGGGCATTAAATAAGGGCCCTGAGAAAAGGGCCTCATCATCTGAAAGGGCCGCGGTACAGGGGGCATTAAATAAGGGCCCGGAGAAAAGGGCCTCGTCATCTGAATGGGTAATGGAACAGGGATATTAAATAAGGGCCCAGGGTAAAATAGGCCTCGTTATCTGAAAGGGCAGCGGTGTAGGGGGTATTAAGCAAGGGCCCACAGAGAAAAGGGCATCGTTATCTGAAAGGGCCATGGTAAAGGGGGCATCAGATAAGGGTTGAAAGAGAAAAGGGCCTCGGATTCTGAAAGGGCCGTGGTAAAGGGGGCATTAAATAAGGGTTGAAAGAGAAAAGGGCCTTGTTATCTGAAAAGGCTGCTGACCTTTCAGTGAAAGAACCGAGGTACAGAGGGTTTCGATGCTCATACCATCCATATTACCATTTTGATTTGATATATTTGAGTTGTCTCAGTTCAACCATATGGTTTGACATTAGATCCATTAGGCCGTCAGTGCTGACCGGAAGTTGATTACACAAAGTGGTAAGAAATAGGCGGCTCACCGACGCAGAGTGTCGCATTCACCGTCGACACCTTCATGCCGATCGGGCACTCACACCGGAAGCTCCCCCGTGTATTGACACATATCCCCTCGCAGCCATGGTGACCGAGGCACTCGTCCACATCTGCAGGCAACAGGCAGGCACGTTGTGAACGTGAAATACACATGAAATGGACAGGACTTATGATATGTACATTACAATTTACATATACATGAAATGTATGGGAATTGTACATGAGATGTATATTACAATTTACATACACATGAAATGTACCAGACTTATACATGATATGTACATTACAATTTACATATACATGTCATGTATGGGAATTGTCCATGAGATGCACATTACAATTTACATATACATGAAATGTACTGGACTTATACATGAGATCCAGTACAATTTACATATACATTAAATGTACCGGAATTATACATGAGATGTATATTACAATTTACATATACATGGAATGTATGGGAATTATACATGAGATGCACATTACAATTTACATATATACATGACATGTATGGGAATTATACATGAGATGTATATTACAATTTACATATATACATGACATGTATGGGAATTATACATGAGATGTATATTACAATTTACATATATACATGACATGTATGGGAATTATACATGAGATGTACATTACAATTTACATATATACATGAAATGCATGGGAATTCTAAATGAGATGTACATTACAATTTACGTATACACGAAATGTACTGGACTTATACATGATATGTACATGCCCTATAAATGAAATGCTCATGAATATATAATTAAATGCCCAATACAAAACATGCACATTAAATATTCATAACGAATAATGACATATAATGAAATATACATGCATGATACATGAAATATAATTAAATGTACATTAAATATAGCTTATGGACCCTGCTCAAACCTTTTTTTTAATATCAATTCGAAGAAAGGTCAAATAAAATAAAAGTCCTGGTACACTGAAAGTAAATAATTGTTCTGTGACGTTTGGAAGCTGGTATTTTCACTTGTTTGGGCCAGAATTGCCTGGAGGCCAAATTATGGAAACGTTAATCATTTACCCCCAGCTCACTTTTGCTATGATATATTTCTTTGACCAAATGAAAATCTAATACAAAATACCACCGCCCCAAGTGTGTTTCTGCTAAATAATACAACATTGAAAACTTAATGTAATGCTTCTATTTTTTCTGTACATTTCCTTATATATCAGGGATATTTCATGTATGTTCATGTATATTTCATGCATATTTTATATTCATGCATATACATTTCACGTATATATAATTAACGCTGTTGTACCTGAGAAACAATGTTAATCCTTTTTCTTTGGCCTTACTCATACACCCATATGGCTCTTTTAAGTCCTAGCCAATTCTGATCTAATAATAGCAAAACAGCGACTAACTCAGGACAATGCCCATTCATGGCGACTTTATACTGCTGCCCCACTGGGATACCCATCCTGTTATAGCATCCACACACGATGCCTACCTTGGCAGATGTTGTTGTCGTCAGGCAGGTACCCGGGTTCGCACCCACACGTGTGAGAACCTTCAGGCGTGTCGCTGCACCGCCCGAACCCTGCTGGGTCGCAATCATTCAGGGGCCCGATCTGGCACTCGGGGCGATCTACAACAGCAAGTCCTTATTCATTGTAGCTATAGCACACACAATGTGGAATATGATTGGGATAACATAACTTTATTCTGAGCAGCCCCAATGATGTGGTGTGGCCACGCGAGAGCAGATGAGAAGAAGGTCATGGTGTGATTGCGGTCAAGTATGGTAGTGAGATGGCTCAGGCGAGACAAATGAGCAAGGCGATAAGTGAGGCAAAGTAATATGTATACATATATATGTATGTGGTAACTAGCGGGTAGCATATAGTTACCTAATATGATAAGTATAAAGTATATGATGAATGATAATTAGGTTAAATTAGATAGGTGTAATTATTAATATATGATGATATAATATATTTGATGTTATATAATATCTCGATTAACTTGCAGAGTGGGTGGGTGTGTAAAAAGATAATTGTGGTCAGTCCGGTGGATGGGAGCGGAATGACCAGGCTTGGTCTGGAAGTGAGGAGCTCCAGTGATGGAGGGCTGTGATTGGTCGAGAGCAAGTTGGAGTGAGGAGAGGGAGGAGGGACCAGATTTTGAATGGCAGATGGTGTAGTGAGGTTCCCACCCCCTTATTTTTTACAAAGGTGCACGTTTATTTATGCTACAGAATGACCCTTATAGAGCCGATGGGAGTCAGGATATTATCTCACACTGGCTTATTTATTATCCTATATTTATAGGATTATTTTACAAAGGTGCATGTTTATCTATGCTACATTAAAATTACCCTGTATAGTGCCAATGGGAGTCAGAATATTATCTCACACTGGCTTATTTATGCTACATTATAATGAACCTAGATAGTGCTTATCGGAGTCAGAATATTATCTCACACCGGCTTATTTATGCTACATTATAATGATGCTGTATAGTGCCAATGGGAGTCAGAATATTATCTCACACCGGCTTATTTACGCTACATTATAATGATCCTGTATAGTGCCGATGGGAGTCAGAATATTATCTCACACCGGCTTATTTACGCTACATTATAATGATCCTATATAGTGCCGATGGGAGTCAGAATATTATCTCACACCAGCTTATTTACGCTACATTATAATGATCCTGTATAGTGCCATTGGGAGTCGGAATATTATCTCACACTGGCTTATTTATGCTACATTATAATGATCCTATGTAGTGCTTATCGGAGTCAGAATATTATCTCACACCGGCTTATTTATGCTACATTATAATGAACCTATATAGTGCTGATCGGAGTCAGAATATTATCTCACACCGGCTTATTTATGCTACATTATAATGATCCTATATAGTGGTGAGGCAAGTCAGAATATTATCTCACACCGGCTTATTTACATGACATTATAATGACCCTATATAGTGCCGATGGGAGTCAGAATATTATCTCACACCGGCTTATTTACACTACATTATAATGATCCTATATAGTGGTGATCGGAGTCAGAATATTATCTCACACCGGCTTATTTACGCTACATTATAATGACCCTGTATAGTGCTGATCGGAGTCAGAATATTATCTCACACCGGCTTATTTACGCTACATTATAATGATCCCGCACAGCAGTGATTCACCCAGCACTCCTTTTCTCTAGGAACATATCTAGAGCGCTAAGTGAGGTATTGCTGTAATTGAATTGAGTTCATTCATTCATTACATTAGACATCCATATTTGCCACTGTGAAATGGTGCGTCTTACTCTGTTACCTACCTACGCATGCGTATGTATTGACTTCATTTGTCCACCACCCTTCCTTACAGTCGCAGGTGAAGCCGCCGTAGGTGTTGATGCACTTCAGTTGGCAATTATGTTTTCGCGAGTCACTCGACGGCAGCACACACTCGTTCACGTCTACGGACAGAAGGTTCGTTGGTGGAGTTTTACGTACTGGCAACATCTAAGGTACCAACTTGTGACAGTGAGCACTCATGGGGACTTCATAGTGCTGCCCCACTTGGATATCGGGCCACCGATACCATGATCAGGATAATGTGATTGAGTGGGATATCGGGTAATGGTGCCAGCAGGGTCCACTATACAAGTCGCCATGAGTGCACACTGTCAGGTCAGAAGTCGGTATCCATCCTGATATGACCTTAGATGGTCATAGGATGTAAAACTACACAAAATAAACAAACAAACCGCCTGCTTGAAGAGATGTGTGAATAGTTTTAGACATAGACATGCGTTAAAAGATCTACCTTGTTAAAGCTGAACAGTCCGATGGAGCATTACATTTTCAAAACCAAAACAATTATCTACATTTGATCCTACATATCTAACTTAAGCCGTGTTCACAAACACAACTTTAGGCCGAACTAGATAAGGCGAACTAGATGAGGCGAACTAGTGTCGTGTCCACACACGGAGCAGTTTAAGCCGGAAATCGATATCTGCGCATGAGCGTGTCCATACTAACCAGTGCCATTTTCGGTTAGTCGACGTCGCCACAAGAGAGTGTGGGTTCGACCTAGATATGTATAGACTGAATCGTATTGTTTTGGAACGGTCAAAACTTCTGCTGGGCAGTGAAAACCTAAAAATAAATGATGAAAAAAATATCTGTGCACAGCTAGCGTTTCATAGACCAAATTATATAATATGCACTTTTGATCGCCCAGAAAGTCAACAAACTCAGGTCTCGACTGCGCATGCGTGTGACATGCTTAAGTCGCATGAAGTAAACTGCTACCGTCCACACAAGCTAGATGGGCCGACTTAAGCTAGTTCGCTTCATCAATACTACCTCGCAACGTGGTTTACTTGAAGCGAACTAGATGAGGCGAACTAGCCCTAATTCGCTTCAGCGTAGCGTCCACACGGCGAATGTAAGCCGAACTAGACAAGGCAAACTAGTTGAGGCGACTTAAAGCCCGTGTGTGAACACAGCTTTAGATACTAATGCACTTATTAAACATTTGTTGCCACGTATATACTGAGTCACTTTAATAGAACCTATTACTGCCGATGCTTATGGTGTCAGAGTTTTGGCATACCTGCCAAAACTAATTTGACATGTTTACACACGTTAGCCATTTAAAATAAAAGTTACTTCAAAGTAAAGTAAGGTAGATTATAACAATCAATTCAATATATTTTTCTCAGAAAAATGACAGAAAGTAAAAATCATCGGACTATGCAACTTTAAGCAGCTCTCCAGACTTGTTTGGTTATTAACTCAATATGCTCATGTCCCATTTACCTGAGCAGCTCAGCCCGTTACCGTCCATGGTTTCTGGGCAGTCTGAACACGTGAACTCGCGGCCATCTGCACTGCGCGCCGCCTCGCGGGGAATTCGGGAAGTACACGCTGCGGGATAGAGTAAAGTGTATATTTAACACAAGGTTGATTGTTGGAGCTTTACGTCCTGGCAACATCTAAGGTACCGACTTGTGACAGGACTGGTACCAACTTCTGACAGTGTGCACTCATGACGACTTTATAGTGCTGCTCGCTGAGAGACCAGGTCACCTGCATCATGACCTGATATCCTAGTCAGTCACATTATCCTGACACTGAGCTATCAGCTAAGCAGTCCTTACTCTATCCTAATAATGCCAAGCGCTTGGCTAGGAAGCGACAGCTATAAATTTGTAAGTCATTGATTTGAATTGACCAGGGTTCGAATACCGCGATCTACCAAAACAGGAGACGGACACTCAACTGATTCGACCATCCCGTCTGGTGTGTACATTTAACAAAACCTCAACCATAGACACCACTTGATGTCATATAGCTGCATTGTGCTTGTATGTATATATCTGCACATACTCTATATATGCAATATATGTATACAGTAAAACATCTCTAACCGACCACCATACCAGGTCGACCACTCCCCTATATCGATCGCTTTATTTGGGTCCCAAACGAGCACCCATACAATACCATTGTAAAGATGGGGGAAAAAAACTCCCTAAGCTGACCACCTCCCTAAATGGACCATTTAAAGTCGGTCCCACGGTCAGTCGACTTAGAGAGGTTTTACTTTATATATCTATATATATTCTTTTATGTAGAAACAATTCTCCGGTGCGAATGAGGACGAAGTGCACCGTTAAGGACGAATATGACCGGTGACGGCGCCACTGGTCGGATACATGGGGACGAAGAGGCAAAACACGGAGTAGCATATACAGTAATAATGGACAATAATAATAGTTCCCTTCCATGCCTTTATACTGGCATAATAGTTATACATCACATACATATTATGTATGCTGCATATATGCTGCATAATGTATTATGCGAGTATACAAAAAGTAATTAGAACATTTCACCAGTGTTTGTTACTATTGTATTACTGTTCAGCACACCATTATTTTGTCGGGCGAGGGCTGCAGTTTAATACTACATTGGATCAATCTATGTGGCATCTGTCGTTTAGAGAAGCACTTGCGAAATAAATATTGTATTTTATATTGCCATTGAACTGATTAGTGATAGCTTTATCCCCTGCTGGATTTCTGATGGCTTCTGCGTGATAAGCAAGTTAATGACGAAGGGTTTGTCTCAGTAGTAGAAGGGCTGAACATTAATTTTGATAGTTCTGTGTGTCTTAGATAAGGATATGTAAGATAAAGTAAGGTACATTGTAGTGAGGTACTGTAGGATGAGGTAACGATAAAAGAACGTAAGGTATATTACGGTAAGATATAGCAAGCTTAGGCAAGGAACGATAAGATAATGCAAGATAATGTAAGACAATGTAAAATAATGAAAGGTAAATTAAGGTATATTATGGTAAACTGAGCGAAAGAGTTAAAATATTGTATGGTAACATAAGGCACATTGCGATGAAGTGTAGTAGGCTGAGGTAACGATCACATAAAGTAAGGCACATTGCGATGAAGTGTAGTAGGCTGAGGTAACGATAAGATAAAGTAAGGCACATTGCAGTGAAGTGTAGTAGGCTGAGGTAACGATCACATAAAGTAAGGCACATTGCGATGAAGTGTAGTAGGCTGAGGTAACGATAAGATAAAGTAAGGCACATTGCAGTGAAGTGTAGTAGGCTGAGGTAATGATCACATAAAGTAAGGCACATTGCGTTGAAGTGTAGTAGGCTGAGGTAACGATAAGATAAAGTAAGGCACATTGCAGTGAAGTGTAGTAGGCTGAGGTAACGATCACATAAAGTAAGGCACATTGGTTGTAATGCGAAGCATTACGTTTGATGCGAGGAGAGGAAGAGACCCTCCCCCCGCCCCGCGCTGTCGCGCTGCATTCTCACCTCGGCAGACGGCGCGGCGCGCCGCCCCTTCCCCCGCCCTCCGCGTCGCGCAGCGCTCACGCCTCACCCGACGCCGCTGCTCGCCACCTCTCGCCCTACCCCGGGCCGGCAGCTTTCACACTCACCTGCTGTCGCCCCTCCCTCCTCCCCTTATAAGGTCGCCCCCCGGCCTCCCTCAGGCACTCGCCCTCCTGCCGTCTCCCAGCTCCCTCCTTTTTCAAGTCTTGGCTCCTCCACCTCGGATCTCTGCTCCAGCTCAGCCTCAGGATGCCTCAAGGAAAAGGACGTGGACGGAAGGGATCCCGGGTCGCCCCCCGCATCCCGGGGCCCTCTCCAGCACCCGGTCGGGGCGAGTCCCCGGCCTACGCCCCGGCGTCCCCCGCGGCGCCCTCGGGCCGCACCTCGGGCCCCGAGATGTCGACACTGCTGGAGGCACTCCAGCGCATCCAGCTCGACCATCAGCACTCCGCCGCCGAGGCGCGCCAGGCGACGGCCGACCTCCACGCCCGGATCGACTCCCTGGAGACCGGGGGGCCCCGCCCGGGGATCCCCTCATCTCCCCCGAGGCGCCAGGCCGCCCCGACGCCTCGGGCGCCTACCGCCACATACAGCCATCGGCCCCGCCGCCGGCTTCAGGCGTCCCTCCCCCGGGGCCGCGCACCCCAGAGTACGAGAGGTACCGTCACCCCTCTCCAGTCAAGCACCACCCGCCACCTCGCCGGCCTACCACGAGGAGGCCATACCGCCACAGCCCCGCCTCCGCGGCCGACGCCGTCCGGCACATACTAGCATCCGCCGAGGCGCGGCCACTCCGGCAGGCGCCAAGGGATCCCGGCCAACTACATCTTCCACCTCCGACCTGGTGAAACAAGGGGCCGAGAGGAAAGCCGAGATGAAGAGGGGGGGAGGCGACCAAAGGGACGAGTAGACCCCTCGCCCTCCTCAGCCCTCATCGACCACCCCGACTTCCCCCGCCCACTATCCGCCCAGGGACTCACCACCACCACCTAGCAGTCTCCCGTGATAAGCTCGGGGATACCCTGTGTCGACACGCCGTCCGCGCGGTACAATGCGACGTCCGTGGGTACCGACCGCTACCAGCGGACGGAACCCTCCCCCAGGGCTGGCACGACCCGTAGCGCTCAACCATCAATGAGACTAGATCTGCCTCGCCATGCCCGAGGACCAGCCACCGCCGCCCCTGCCCGCCTACCCACCCGGCATCCACTCTACCACCGACGCGTCCCACCTCCCCGACCCCAGCGGAGGGGGGCGGACGCCCGCGGCGCAGCCGTACTGACAGGGACGCCCAGCGGGGCCCCTGCAGCGGGCCTGGACCGGCGCCCCCGCCTCGTGCGATCGGAGCCCAGGCGTCGGGGAGGCCCCGGTTTGAGGCGGGGGACAGGCGCCGGCACGTCTGCGCAGTACTGCGGCCAGATGTTGAAGGCGCCCTCCTACACCATGCACGAAGCGAGGCCCGACAGCGATCACAAAACAAACCCGTGAGGCGCCAGACCCCCGCCCGCGCCACCCCGTCGTGATTTTTGATCCATCCGGCCTCCCGCACGGGCGCCTGTGGGCCCCCTCCCGGCTCAGCGCCTCACCACTGCACCACAGAAGCCCAGCAACTCCACCGACAACCTCCCAGCACCCACGAACGCAGCGCCCACGCCGCCGGAAGTTTCCCAGCCTGGTATCATCACCTCGGGCACGTCCGCTCGGACCGCATCCCAGCCCCAGCCTCAGGAGGAACCCTCTGCCCAGAGCCGTCCTCACAGCACCGCCTTCAACAAACCGCCCGCCCAGACAACGACTCACCACGCGCACACCAAGCCGCCGGAGACTTCGCTGCCCCGCCGCCGCTCGACCCGGGGTTCATCCCTCCTAACACCGGGGCATCCCGCCAAGGATCGGGGCCTCCCCCTTTTTGTGACGCCCGCTCCCTGTACGTGACGCGCAGGCCCCGTACACCACCCCCGCCGCCACCCGAGAGCGGAGCAGCCCCCCTCTCGCGGCCCGACCTCTCGGCCGTCCCCACCACCACCTGCTGCCCCCGCCTCGGCGCGCCCGCGAGCCGCTCTCCGCCTTTAGCGGTAGGGCGGGCTCCTCGGCGCCACCGCCCCGCCCTGTCGCACTACTCCCGGCCCTCCACTGACACTTGATCTCTGTTTTTTCTATTTTACTACGGCTCCTCATGAGATTTCTTATTTTTATCACATTTTCACTATATTTACCTCTTAACCTGTCCTCTTTTTACTCTGTATGCCCTGTATGCTTGTCTGAGGCGAAAATAAACACGCTTTAATTTCCCCCCCCCCCTGCCTCCTCTCTTCCTTTTCGCCGCATCGGTCGTAATGCGAAGCATTACGTTTGATGCGAGGAGAGAGAAGAGACCCTCACCCCCGCCACCGCGCTGTCGCGCTGCATTCTCACCTGCGCGCGGACGGCGCGGCGCACGCTCGGGGCCCCCTCCCCCGCCCCTCCGCGCTCGCGCCAGTTCGCTCACGCCTCACCCGACGCGGCTCAGCGCTTCGCACGGTCTCTCGCCCTACCCCCGGGCCTGGCATCTATCACCACTCACCTGCTTCCTCCCCCCTCCCCTGTCGCGTCCTCCCTCAGGCCCTGCCCCGGGCCCGCAGCTCACCGCCTCACAGCTCCTCTGTCCCAGCCCCTCCTTATCCACCGCAGCCCACCCAACACACCACGTCCTCTACCTTCATCTCCAGCTGGTGGGACGGCCTCCTCAGGCACTCGCCCCTCACTCCACCTTGACACTTGATCTCTGTTTTTTTCTATTTTTGACTCCGTCCTCATGAGAGTTCTTTATTTTTATCACATTATTCACTATTGTACTTCTACCTGTGGCTCTTTTTACTCTGTATCCCTGTATCTCTAGGCTATCAATATCCACGCTTTATTTCCCCCCCCCACCCCCGCCTCCCTGACTCTTCTCTTTCTATTTCGCTCGCATCGCGATGAGTGTAGTAGGCTGAGGTCACAATCAATAACGTAATGGCACATTGCAGTGACAGTGTACGTAGGCTCTGAGGTAAGATCAACATAAATTAATGCACCTTCGTTGATATTTGTAGTAGGTAACGCAGATAAACGTAAGTCAGATCAGGTTAAGGGCAAATTGTACAGTGAAGTGTATGCTAACGTAACGATCATATAAAGTAAGGCACATTGCAGTGAAGTGTATGCTAAGGTAATGATCAGATAAAGTAAGGCACATTGCGGTGAAGTGTATGCTAAGATAACGATAAGATAAAGCAAAGGCACATTGCAGTGAAGTGTAGGATTATTTTACAAAGGTGCATGTTACGCATGTTGACGGTTCAACATGGATAATTTACTGGCGGGAACACTGGCACTCTTTTCTCTCACACTACTTTCTTGACATAGTTCTCTGTTACTGACTGCCATCTTGCACTTCACTTTCACGCCGGTCTTTCTCCTTCCAAGTCGCTTCACAACTCGCTTCAGAACTCGCTGTTCGGTGGTTTCTGTTCCACGAATGTCCCTATTGTCTATAGGGTGGAATATCTGGTATGGCGCCAAAAAGAGAGAAGAAGGGGAAGGGGACGGGTAAGGCGAAGTTTACGTCGGGAAGTGTTAAAAAAGTAAGGAGGAAAAGTGTGAGAGGTGTACAAGGTGAGAGTCGGGAAATGCTCCCTGCTCGGAGGGGCGGGGCAGTGGACGGTACTGCCGAGCCGGTGCCGTCGACTTCAGCCGTTCCTGACTTTCCTGACCCAGATAGCATGACTGTATTGGAAATAGAAAAAGAAATGTTGTTAACAAATAGGCAGCTCATTGTGAGGGTGGCGGACTTGGAGTCTCGTGGTGGTCATGGGAGGAGGCGTCCGTTGGTTGTAAGTCTTCTGTCACCTCCGAGGTCGCCAGTGGTCCTGCCCCCAGTTGAGGCCCCCCTGCCGCTATCGGTGCCGGTGTAAAGATTTCAAATTCCCCCCATATTCAAGTTCCCCCCCGGGAACTTGAAAACTTTTTCAAATTCCTCCCAGGGGAATTTGAAAACGTTTTCAAGTTCCCTCCCTCGTTTTAACTTTCCCTCCCCCGGGGAACTTGAAAACGTGCGTAAAACTATACCAACCACCCAGCCTCCCCAGGCCCTCTCAGAGGACTGTGGTTGGGCTCCTTAGGCTGCCTTTTTCCTTCCCCCCACCTCCCCCCTACCCCCCCTGGAAATTGTCTGGAAATTTTTTATTTTCCGTGAAATTTTCAATTTGTTGTGCTTTTTTGAATAATTAAAAAAATATAGAATCTTTGTGTGAAATTCGTTATTTTCGTGAAATATACATTTTTTTGGTGAATTTTTTATGTGAAATTGTTCGATTAACAACAAATCTTTTTGGGAAAATTTTGGTGACTACTATTACTATTTTTCATAAATTTTCGATCTTTTTAAAACTTTTACATTTTTGGGGAAATTCTTTATTTTAAACAATTTTAAATTCCCAGAGGGGGGAATTTGAAAATAGGGGGAGGAATCTGAAAACTGTTTTTAAGTTCCCCCCCAGGAATCTGAAAACGTTTTTAAGTTCCCCGGAGGGAAGTTGAAAACGTTTTCAGATTCCCGGGGGGGAACTTGAGAAGGGGGGAAGTTGAAATCGTTACACCTGTAGCAGTGGAAATCCCCCTGCAGGGGCCTCTGCAGAGTCAAGAGTCGGTGCAAGTGGGAGAGGTGTCGGCTGTGGTCCCGGTGCCGGTGGCCACGCCCCCTGCTCCAAATATGGTAGTGCCGGTGTCGGCGAGTGAGGTTCCTGTGGCAGCTTCTGTATCGTCGGCGGAGCAGGCTCAGCAGGTGGCTTCGGTGCTAGTGAAGCTACTGTTGGAGGGTTCCTCAGTAGTCAAGAAGCCTAAAGGTATAGTCTTTCAACCACATACATTTATAACACGTGGGGACGCATGTAGGTCGATACCAATGGGTGAAGCAACTTGGCCCGAATACTTCGGGGCTCTGAAGAGGCTTGCTGCCCATCCGTCGCTTCCTCCGGCCTGGCTTCCTGCTTTGTCTCGGCATGAAGAGGAGCTGGCGGAGTTGGCGGAAACCTGGGACTGGCCGACGTGACTCATCATCAGCTTGACTCATCATCTTCAGCTAGTGGCTGCATTGACAGAGCCACTGTCTAGGGGCACCTGGGCAAATAAACGCCTCCACCTTCAAACATATGAAAGATTCTGCCTGAAACATGGTGTCGACATCTTGACTCCTTCGGTGTATGACATACTGTCATACATAATGTTCCTTAATTCATTTCTCAGATCCCCAGGATCGGTAGCAAACTACGTAAGTGGAGCTAAGACCTGTATTCAGGCCCTTGGTGATGAAGTTGTTAATTTTGATGCTTATCACATGATTATCCTTAAGAAAGGAATTCTAAAAAATTCAACTCATATTACATCTCGGGCATCTCCGTTAACGCCGTCTGATCTTAAGTTGATAATTTCATACCTGATACAATTTAATGAGTTCTCATTTGTGTATGTCTCTGCCTTGTTGCTCATATACTATACAGTATCTCCACAGAGTAATGTGACGGTTCCTTCACACAACGTGATGGCCCCACATACGATTCGCGCTGACGATATTGTTCTTACTAACCAGGGAATGTTGGTTACTGTTAACTCTTCCAAGACACGTACTACTTCTCAACCTCCGCTGACTTATCTTCTTCCAACAATTCCTTCATCACAGTGTTGTCCTGTGAGTGCCTGGACGTGATATAAGACTTTCTCGAATCCTCCTCCACTTGGTCCTGCATTTCTGCTGCCATCAGGTGTTCCACTGACGTCGGTCCGGTTAACAAAGATATTAGTTGCTGTGGCTAAAATACTATTTGGACCTGAATGCCCGTTAACTCTGCATAGCCTCCGTAGGGGGGCAGTGCAGGCCTGCGTGACGGCAGGAGTGCCTCTTACTGCGATTAAAGAAGCAGGACCGTGGAGTAGTGACGCTGTGTCAGCTTATCTTCCTCAGTCGGTAATTTCTACGGTACCAGCAGCCCTCGCCTCTATTTTGGGTTGAGGGCTGCTGGTTGTTCTGTGCTAGTTATTCTCTCTCTCATCTCTTTCTTGATCTTAACATTTCCTCTAACTTATCACCATGTAACTAGTCTCATTGCTAATTGATTAATCATTGTTCGATATGCTTGATACTTATCTTGACATCATTTAACCTGATTGGTACTCTATACGATACCACATTAATATCACGGTCATTTAACCATGACACGATACGATACACGATACCGATATGTTCTCCAGCCAAGACCGACCTGCCTGCAGGTTATGTTCTCCAGTAAATTTTGTTATCTCCATCTCTGCCTTGTCTTGTTTTGTTCCCGTATGTAAATTACGCATGTTGACCGTTCAACATGGATAATTTACTGGTGGGAACACTGGCACTCTTTTCTCTCGCACTACTTTCTTGACATAGTTCTCTGTTACTGACTGCCATCTTGCACTTCACTTTCACACCAGTCTTTCTCCTTGCAAGTCGCTTCACCCACCCACCCACCCACCCACCCGATAATCATGCAAGTAAGGGGTAGGGGTTGAGGGCTGCTGGTTGTTCTGTGCTAGTGATTCTCTCTCTCATCTCTTTCTTGATCTTAACATTTCCTTTAACTTATCAACATGTAACTAGTCTCATTGCTAATTGATTAATCATTGTTCGATATGCTTGATACTTATCTTGACATCATTTAACCTGATTGGTACTCTATACGATACCACATTAATAACACGGTCATTTAACCATGACACGATACGATACACGATACCGATATGTTCTCCAGCCAAGACCGACCTGCCTGCAGGTTATGTTCTCCAGTAAATTTTGTTATCTCCATCTCTGCCTTGTCTTGTTTTGTTCCCGTATGTAAATTACGGTAAAGTGTATGAGAAGGTAACGATAAGATAAAGCAAGGCACACTGCAGTGAAGTGTATGCTAAGGTAACGATAAGATAACACAAGTCACATTGTGGTAAAGTGTACTAGGCTAAAGTAACGATAACATAAAGCAAGGCACATTGCACTGAAGCAATGTAAGCCGCGGTGAGGTGAAGTAAGGTGTTGCTTACTGCCGTAACATGGGTTAGGGTAACACGCGTCCGCTATCCTCTCACAGTATGCGCCTCGGTAACCAGCCTGGCAGACGCATGTCGCGTGGGCGTAGGGACCAGTTCGATCCTGGGTAACAGACAGAGCACACAGTGAGGTTGGAGTAGGCCAAGCGCAGAATCATCCGCACTACCTCACAGAATCACACACTCAAAGGGGCTTACGTCCATATGCATAGGTACGCAGCTGTGTGCCACCTGAGATCACAATTTTGTCTATTCAAATATATTTTATAGTGTTTTATTCCAATGGTGTTTTATTCCATCTGCGTACAACCTGAAAATCCCAAGCATAGGCCCCTGCTTCATATGCTTATGTTTGGCATGAGTGGGGGAGAGTGTGTAGTGTAAGTGGGTGGGAGGAAGGCAGCAGCTGCACTGCACCAGTATTCTGGATCCATGCAGTGTGCTTCGTCCCCAGCTTGAATAGAGGGCGGGTTGGCATTCACTTCGGTATCTCTGATTTCTTGTTTGTTGGGGTTTTACATCCTGGCAATATCTAAGGATATGTAAGGATGGGTAGTAATTTGTGACAGTGTACACTCATGGTGACTTTATAACGCTGCCGCATTGGGAGACCAGGCCACTGGCACCATGCTCCGATTTCCCACTCAATCACATTATCCTGATACTGAGCTAACTAGCACTTGCCCTATCCTCGTAACGTCAAACCCCATGCTAGATAGCGACAAGTATCAATTTTCAAAGTCATTGGTTTGGCTCACCCAAAATTCAAACTTCCGACCTTCTGCACAGGAAGCCTGCGTTCTGACGTGACATATTAGATGATCAGCTTATACACCTACATACGCATAGACATACGCTGTTTACTTCTTTCATATCAGCCCATTGACCCATTTACCATCAAGTAGAAATACTCATCAATGTAATCATCAGCTCACAAACACGGCAACACACTGACCGCCTACCTGAATAATGTTGAAGTTACAAATGGCGCCGTTCTGACAGACGCACACGACCACTTCCGGTATGCGCAGCACCGACACCCCGTCACTGTCGACGGCCAGGAACTCCATGTAGACCTGCGTCGGTGGCGCCACCCAGTGGTAGATGCCGACGTACAGGTCGGGGTCATCATCCGACGCCTTTACCATCAGGCTGTGGTTGGTTGTCTGCTGCTCGTTGTCGACGACCTTGACGTAGATGCTGACCTTGCCCCCGTGGTGGTGGTCCTTGGCAGCCAGGTAGAGGCTCTTCACCACTCCGGCCGTCGCCTGCACTCTAACAGTTGTCCGGGAGGACCACAAGGGGGGGAAGTTACCTGCACAAAACAAGACAAATAAATAAAACTTTTTTTTAAACAAAAAGAAACAAAACAAAGGGGATATATGTACCTACAGTGCCGGATTTAGATGAAGAGAGGTCCTAGGCTATTCTACTTGTGAGGCCCCTCCTAAAGACCTATAACAGCGTACAAAATAATGATGGTGTTCTCTGTGGCGGAGTGGTTAGAGTGTCTGACTTTTTTCCAGGTCGGACTCCTAATCTGAAGGTTGGTGGTTCGATTCCCCGTGCCCCCCATCTCTGCCAATTTCGATTTCTACTGCTGTGTATAACTTACAGCATCATCAAAGGCCAGTTGCTCTCATACCATGTCTATGTGGTATGGGACTGGGAGGTTAAAAATCCCTTGGATCGGTAAAAGTGTAGACTCGGGCTTTCTATCGACAAACTGTTTAATGGTGAAAACAAGTCTATTCAGACTTATCCATGATAGGCAGTATAAATCTTCAAGGAAAAAAAATGTGCCTTGGCCAGAGCTCCCTAAGATTTTGAGGCGCTAGGCTTCAGCATGACTTCATGGCTACATAATAGTGCTGCCTTACTAGGAGGGCGTGTTGCTGGCACCATGACTGAATATCCTACTTGCCATGATATATATATACAGTATAACCTCGTTAAACCAAACTTGAAGGGACCCTAGAAATGTGATTGGATTGACCGATCATTGGTTTAACCAAGCTTTGGCTTTGACTTTGAATAAGCGTGTATTGCACATGTAATACACAATGTATGTGGACACTTTGATTATTGTTTTTTTATGTATATACAGTATAACCCCGTTAAACCAAGCTCGGTTAAACCAGACGATCGGTTAACCCACACTATTTTTCGGCGGCCCAGCAAAACACTACCATTTATCATATAAAAAAGTCTGTGGGGTCTCAGATGACGTTATAACCAAATGAAAGTTTGGTATAACCATACCAGAATGGCTTGGGGTCCGACAATTTTGTTTGGATTAACCGATAATTTGGATTAACCGACTTTGGTTTAACCAACTTTGTTATATGATAAATGGTAGTATTTTGCTGGGCCGCCGAAAAAAGTGTATTAACCGATCGTTTGGTTTAACCGAGCTTGGTTTAACGGGGTTGTACTGTAGTCACATTATCCTGATACTGAGAAATCGACCTTATTAATTATAAATAATCACCGATGATAAAAGCAAATTCTTGCGGGAATAAATGCCTGGCATGATCAAAGACCCTATAATACTAACACGGCTCACTCAGCCTGTACTGTGTAATCAAAATGATCAAACCCACCACTTGGTGCGCTGGCTGTTCTCTTGGTTAAGCAGGTGCTATATTATATGTATAAATGTATATATGAATGTGAAAGATGTGTGCTTATGATGATGCTGATGATGATGTGTATTTGTTCATAGCAATTTCATGTTGATGTGTATTCATACTTACCTATCTCATGTATAATATAATTGTATGTGTTTATATGTGAAACACCAACCAGCAGCTGGGCTGATCAAACCTACCACAAGGTGGCACTGCAAAATTTACATTACCATTGGAGAGATAGGGAGTGAGCCGTCTTAGTATTATAGGGTCTTTGGCATGATACACCCAGGAGGTAAACTTTCAACCTTAAAACCAAAAACTAATGACCACTAACACAATATAGCGAATGGTAGACAGGAAGTGTGAACACTTATTTGTCTCTCAATTTTTGTTGTTGTTGTTGGTAGATTAGTTGTCCCAAGCAGGGGAAATCCCAGTCACAGACGACTGGTCTTCCCCACTCCACTGCTGGTCGATAGAAAGCCCGAGCCTACACTTTTACTGACCCAAGGGATTTTTAACCTCCCACACCACATAGACATGGTATGAGAGCAACCGGCCTTTGATGACGCTGTAAGTTATACACAGCGGTGGAAATCCAAATTGGCAGAGCTGGGGGCATGGGGAATCGAACCGCTGACCCTCAGATTAGGAGTCTGACCTAAAAAAAGTCAGACTCTCTAACCACTCCGCCACAGAGAACACCACAAGGTGAAGGCAGTCAAGGACAGTAGCTAACTATATGCTTAGGGTTAGGGTTAGATATTTTGGGTAGGCATTGACTGTAGACTTCGGATCTAAAACAAAAGAACCGGTACCGTGAAGCTAGACTGCCGATCTATGTCAATGGTACCACTGCTGTCACGGTACCGTGATTTTAGAATATCCTTCTGTCGCCACGGTACCATGACAATAGAGGCGTTCTAATGTTTATTGTTTCATTATGGTTCTCTTCATCATCACTATCATCAATAATATAGTTATGAGGCAAACTGGTCACGCAATTAAAATACATCCCGGGGATAATCAGATGATTTCGAAATGTACCTAAATTCTCCTGCTCGTTCGGCAGAGATAACGCGGTCTCGCCAGTTGCCCGCGCCCAGGCAGCGTTCCCAGTCAAACGGAAGTCGTGTAGACACGTCACTTCCGGCTGCGTCTTCCCTGGGTAGGTGCACAAGTTCTTCTCTTCGACGGTAGGTGGCGCGGCGGGCGGCATGTAAGGGTAGTACTCCTCATCAAAGAAGTTGTTGGCGTCCACGTAGGTTTTGTACCAGGAGAAAAGCGTGAAGTTGTTGGCGTAGGTCGGCCCATGGATGCTCCGCAGCGACCCTAGCGGCAGAAACAGACACCGTGTAGGTGGGGTGAATCAATAGCAGTTTAAAGTTGGCGTTTGAATTTTTGCCTTATTTTTGAGTTAAATATATCAAATTGATCATGGTTAATAAGTACATCAACATCTAATCAAATCAAGATAATTGTTTTGGTTTTGAAAATGTGAGGTTTCATCGGACTATGGAGCTTTACGTCCTGTAGTGATGGTACTCTTTTACTGGATCATGCGCAGTATACAATAACATTCAGTTGATTAACAAGGTCTCCATGGTAACCCGCTACTCACAGGTATTGCCAAACTCGTAGAGCTGCTTTGGTGTGACTTGGTTGATGTCATACTTCTTCCCGCGTCCGTCGACAAGGTCGTTGGTCTTGTCTCCGTCGAAGTTGCCTAGCAACCCGGACAGGTGACCAGTCTGCAGTTGCGCCGAAATCTCCATGCGCACGGCCATTCGCGCACCGTCCACCGTCACCACGATGGTCACTCCAAGGTCAAACACCAGGATCGTCTTTTCTGAAAGAAGAAACAGTTGGTTGAAAGGGTGATGGTGGGATGTAGGGTTGGCCTTTGAGGTTGAACTGATCTTCATGGTAATCTCAGGTGGGGCCTATTGAGTTAGTAAGTGGATGAATATTGATTAATTATGTACCTCAGTCAGATCAAACTAGAAGAATTTCCAGGCTCATTCAGCTAGTAGGTGGTTTTTTTGGACTAGTTGGCCGCTACTGGTTGGGTGTCCGTGTTTGCAGTGCATGGGTGCCAGAGAGAATGGGGACAAGGAAAGGAATAACAAGTATGATATGACCTTGACCTAGGCTGTTTGGTTCAAGTGTGCATGCAGGTTTGTTTACCTTGAAAGTTTTGTGAATACTCAGAAGAGAATTATTCAAATAAAGTAATTATCCACAACAACAAAAAAACACTGTTTACTTACTGGTGGCGATGGTGATGGCCACGGCGCTGAGGGTGGTGTTTCCGGCCACGTACACCTCATCGCCGACCCACACCTCCAGTACGCCCGACGAGACGAGGTAGACCTGAAGCCGGCTGGTTCCCGGCACGCCGACCAGCGCCGCTACCCCTCTGTAAGAGGGAGACAAGCGGAGCATGCGCAGAGAGTTGTTATCCAGTGTAAGGGACGTTACAGGGTGAGTTGTTTTTTGGGGGGATTTAGTTGTAAATGAATTTTATTCATATAAATCTTCCGGTATATTCATATAAATCTTTTGTATTGAAGGGCGTAGATTTTATGGCTTTACGCCAACAATTTTACAACGCAAACACCATGCATAATCCTTTGACTAATGTAAAACAAGAAGCAATCCTAGCTTTCTTGAGGGCGGCAGGACTACCACCCTGTATAGTTCATTAAAACAATTTTCATCAATTTATCTAGAATTTTACCTGACCTCAAATTTATTGTCATTGTAATTATGAGCCTTTGACTTCAAAATTATCCCTAGACACATAGTTGATTGTGCTTTTACATTCTCTGTAACAGCGACAGCCTGATAATAATATCACAGAATAAGATTTGAACAATTCTTGCCGTGATTATGGCTTTTGCTGCCAACATAGCGTTAAGCAATCACCACAAACTAACAATACATATTTGGTAAGTTTATTAAACTCATGGCTGAGCATAAACACTCTACCTAGTTAAAGCTGCATAGTCTGATGAAATATAAAATTGTCAAAACCAAACCAATTATCTAGATTTGATTTTTCATATCTAACTTAGATACTGATGCACTTATTCAGCATTCATTTCTGCATAGAAGGCAATACTGAGTCAATTAACCAGAAGTCTACGGTGTCAGAGTTTTGGCAAGCTTGCAAAAACTAATTTTCCATGTTTGCACTCAAAATATCTCAAAGGTTTACCATTTAAAATAAAAGTAACTTTGAACTAATGTAAAGTAGATACTAGTGATCGATCTAATATATTTATCTCAGAAAAAATACAGAAATTCAAAACCATCGGACTATGCAACTATAAACACAAACGCAAAAACAGGCGGCAAGTGACGCTTGAAAGTAGCGTGGGAGCTGTCGAACGCTGCTGGGGCCTGGCGCCCTGCAGCCAAACGGCCAGACGACAGCGATTGGTCAATAATACATATGACATTAACCCGCGTAATAATATATAATAAATAATTCTAGGACCATTTATATGTGCATAATAGATTATATTGTATATACATCTTTTGTCAGTGCCATAGCACTGGTCTTCTGACCGATAAGTGTTACAGGTATATACGTATACAATTCTTCTTATTTTAATGGTTTATATAGTAAATTGAAGTGTGAAGTAAATTCTGAAATTAAAGTGTATACAATGCAATAAGTAATGAGTATGAGGTACATCAAATCATTTTACATTCACGTGCAATGTTTTAGTTGTGGTTTAGAATTGCCAATCCAATAGATACTAATACCGTTAATCACTTAGTCTTAGTTCAATGTGATCGGATACTCTTTTATTTATTATGTTGTTTTATACGCAGTAGGTTTTCCACGCTAGTTGGGGTATTTTTACGTTAGTAAGTCAAGATGTCTTGACTATTGATTTATTGTGCAGATAAATAAATAAATTTATTCATTGGTGTGAAGAATGAATATTGGTGGGAAGGGACTATAAGGGAGGGGGAGGCCGGTAGGCAGGACACACTGGAGGGTGGGCCCGCAGTGGGCACAACTCTGGTTGTGCATTCAGTTGTTTCTTTATCTTATCGATGGTGTTGGAAATCGTAAATAAGCAGGGATGAATGTCGTCTCCGACAAAATGAAAAGCGGAAATCTATCCCTATGGTGAGGTTATATGTAAACCGACAAGGAATTTCCGCGAAAACGCTGTATTCTCCCATAGGCTTAGCACTGCCAGGGAATAGCGGACTAATTAAAGTTGCATAGTCCGATGAAAACATAAAATTTTCAAAACCAAAACTCTTATCTAGATTTGATTCTACATATTCAACTTAGACACTGGTGCACTTATTAAGCATTTGTTGCTGCATAGAAGGGCGTAATAAGTCAATTAATAGAAACCGTTACTACTGAAGTCTATGGTGTCAGAGTTTTGGTGTGCTTGCCAAAATTATTTTGGCATGTTTTGACGTCAAATATCTCCAAACTTAGCCATTTAAAATTAAAGTTACTTCAAACTAAAGTACAGTAGATTATAACGATTAGTATAATATATTTATCTCAGAAAATAGCAAAAACTCAAAAGCATCGGACTATGCAACTTTAACAGAAGTCAGGTTTCATGCACATCAACTACACACCATTTTTGTGTAAATAAACTGAATTAAAAAATGGCTGGAAGACCAGTAATTAGGCACTGACAATTAAGAACTTATTTGGCAGAATAAACATATTTTACCCCCCTAAACAAATTTAAAGTGGCGTGGGCGATGCTCACGTGATGACGGTGGTGGGCCGGCTGGTGCTGCGCAGGTGCGGTGACCTGGTGAACCTGAGCTGAACGTTCACGTTGACGGGCGCGTCCTTGACACTGCGCGCCATGTAGAATTCGCCCAGCCCGGCGAACGAGAAGGGCCCGAACTGGTCAGGCGTGACGAACCAGGGGTCACCGAACGCAGGTCCTGCAAGCCACAGACGCACAGCAGGTCAGCAGATGTGGTCTTCCCGGCCGGACTGTATATATATCTATATACTTACATATATATGTATGTATATACATATATATGTATATACATATACAGATGAACCTCGATCCAAAGGACTAATAGGGGGGAGCAGTTGTCCGTTAAAGCCGTTTGTCCATTGCAGCGATGAAATTGCTTTATCTATAGGTGCCATAGTGATAATGTGGAAAACATTCGGTAAAGTATACCAGACGGGATGGCCAAATGAGTTAGAGCGTCTGTCTCCCGTGTTGGTAGATCGTGGGTTCGAACCCTGGTCGAGTCAAACCAATGACTTAAAAATTGATACTTGTTGCTTCCTAGCCTGGCGCTCGGCATTATTAGGATAGGGCAAGGACTGGTTGGCTCAGTGTCAGGATAATGTGACTGAGTGGGATATCAGGTCATGGTGCTGGCGGCCTGATCTTCCAGTGGGGCAGTACTATAGAGTCGCCATGAGTGCACACTGTCACAAGTCGGTATCTGTCCTAATATGACCTTAGATGTGAGTATACGCGTGTGGAGGTGTGAGGTGTGGGAGTATACGGGTGTGGATGTTGATGGGTGAGGGGTGGGAGTATACACGGGTGGCTAGCGGATTGTGTCCGTTGGATCCGGAATCCGTTGCATCGGTGTCCGTTGGATCGAGGTTCATCTGTATATATCTATATACATATATATATGTATATATATACATAATTATGTATATACATAATTATATATAGGCATATATATATGCCCCCATAGGCAGCAGCCATTTGCAATGGAAAAGTTGCGCTGTGATTGGCTGAAACCACTGAATACGGTGGCCATTTTCGAGGCGCTTTTTGTCTCCTGTCTGAAATGGGAGGCATCTCCGAGACGTCTCCGAGACACACCCAGAACGCAAATAGGTCAAAAGGCGTCTTCGAAAGGTCTCCGTGGTGCCTCCGAGACGTACCCTGAACGCGGCCCTGGTCACAACTTCAGCTTATACACCGGAAGGAGGGGTTACTGCTTTACTACAACCCTATTTTAAACTCACTTTGCGCCAATAACCATATGCCCCCTGATGAGCAAATCTGGTAGGATTCTTGCCATACATTTATGACGAATCTTGACAGAAATCTTGCCATACATTTATCTTCAATGTAGATTGCAGTGAAAATTGTCCTAACAAATATTTTACATTAGATAATATACCACTTCGTGTAAAAGTGTACTTCACCACCTCCATATATTATCCAGCATGTAAGCCCAAAGCTGTAACCCGGCCTGATGGGTCGCAGCTTCATTTCTTCCTGAGGGACCAGTGGAACTGGCATAATGGCACGGTGTCACAGTTTCAGCTGCCTTTCAGTTTCATGCGCATGGGTCAAAATCGAACAGCATCATCACTAACTTTATAAATTTAATAGAATGTTTTTGGTAAAGATGTTTTCTATATGTGTACCAAGCGATTTGTTTCTAGGTGGTGTGGTTTTAGAGATATTTCACTTTTCCTGTATTTTCTGTATGAAGATTGCTCACGACCATTGACAATGCCTTGAGTTTGACGGTTCACGCAGTGCAAAACATTAGTTTTATTCAAAATTAATAGAAATCAAGAATCCTAACCTTATAAATTTAATATAATCTTTTTGGTAAAGATGTTTTCTATATGTGTACCAAGCGCTTTGTTAATAGGTGGTGTGGTTTTAGAGATATTTCACTTTTTCTGTATTTTCTGTATGAAGATTGCTCACGACCATTGACAATGCCTTGAGTTTGAGTCTATGCGGGCGGTGGAAACTGGCGGGCAGCTGAAACTGCGTCAACGGTTCTAGATGACCTCATTCACACTAATCTTTACACTGACCTAATTTGCGTCCGTTGTAGTTACTGCTGCTGACAATGGGTCTCTTCTCCAAATATCGCCCACAGAATTTGTCTGTCTGCGACCCTGTCTCCAGGCAGCACCACCTGAAGGGATCCACCTCCATGGACTGGTGCAGAGCATCATTCTACAACGAAAGCCAGACCATACTCATAGCAAGATAAAACATTCACCCATACTTGTAGTAGGGGTGAAATACAACCCATTAGAAAAAGTTGCGAAAGGATTGGTAAATGAGATGAGCAGATACATTCTCAATTTAAGAAGCAAAACATATTCTTCACCTACATCTACATATTTACCCGCTACTTTTGATTTGAAAAATATAATAAAACATCTAGTTTAATAGAATTTAAAAGTCAAATCGACATCATTTTGGAGTTGCCATCTTGTGTTTTACATTCTCTCCCATTTCATCAACTCTATGCATATAAGTAGCGATTAGATAGTGGAACCAGGAATTGCACTTCCTGTTCCATACTAAAGCGATTTTCGCACATATTTAAACGACATTCTCATTCCTAGCCTGACGCTCGGCATAAATAGGATAGGGCAAGGACTGGTTAGCTCCGTGTCAGGATCATGTTGTAAAATTTCCAGATAATTAGACATTGGCGGATGTGAGAACTAGTCTATAGGAATTACAATTGTTATATGAAAAGGTAAATGGTATATAGAGCCAGAGGCATTAAGGTATTATGTGGTGCTTGTGATCCTTTCCTGAGTTTGATATAGACATTATGTAGTTATAGATAGTGTGAGACGGGCACTACTCTTAGTGTGACAGAGCCATAACAGCTCTGCTCACATACCCCCTCCTCCCAACTGTTATTTACGGATCACTGCACACCCAGACACAACAGGGCACTGTAGCCATAAACAACCAAGGCATGGATACAGGCATGATGATTGTTCATTGGTTGATTGGAGAATGCCTATTGCTGATTGGAGGAGCTGGTCAAGTGTGACAGCCATCTTGGATTCTAGAACCTATATAATAATAAAACAAGCAAGCTCCTTCTGATTCCTTCTGCACACTCTTTACTCTGCCTTTCTTCTACTTGCCTGTAGTGATTTCCTATTTACCCTGCCTACACAACTACAGCTGCCAGCCGTCGACTTTACAATGTGACGGAGTGGGATATCGGGACATGGTGACGGTAGCCTGATTTTCCAGTGGGGAAGCAATATAGTCGCCATGAGTGCGCACTGCCACAAGTCGGTACCTGTCCTGATATGACCTTAGATGTTGTTTGGATGTAAAACAAAAACAAACAAACACCACAAAAACAACAACATACCAGTGCATATCTGACGAGCAGCCCCAGCTTGTTGAACTCGGTGACCCCGTGGTTGGTGTTTATCAACACCCCGTCCTCCTTCCGGTACACGCAGCGGCAGGTGGCGCCTACAACACATGCGGGCGGAGAGAACAGGTCAATTGTCGTCTGCTTCACTTCAGAAACTGAGTTTCGGCGGAATCAAACTATTAAAGAATCCCTCAAAAGGATTGCAAAAAAAAGCCGCAAGAGATGATCACTCAGTGTGAGTTTCATTTGAGAAAGGTCCATATTAGAACTATGTACAGTAAAACCTGTCGAAATCGACCGAACTTGGGACCGACTTTAAGTGGTCCATTTAAGGAGGTGTTCTGTTTAGAATATAGTTACAATGGTAATATTAGGACCCAAATAAAGCGATCGATATAGGAGAGTGGTCGATCTGTGGAGGTGGTCGGTTAGAGAGGTTTTACTGTATTCGATTAAATACACCGACGCTAATCCCTCTCTCACTATATATAGTGTATATATATATTCGCACTATCAGAAGTCGGGACCCGTCCTGATATGACTTTAGCTGTTGCTAAGAGGCAAAACCCAAACAAACAAACTATTAATAGTATTATGATTTTATTAATTCTTAGGCGCGAGTGACAATGTGGCGCATCCATTGGGGATGAGTTGGACCGGTGGTGGCGCCACCAGTCATGTGACACCGCCGCCACAGGTCATGTGGCGCGGGGTCAACACATAGAGTAGCAACTCCAGGAGCAATAATGGACAAGAATAACAATAGTTCCCTACCGTGCCTTTGTACTCACATAATACTTGTACATCACATATATGTATTCATTCACAACAATAGCAGCCACACACATTGGTACTATTTTTCCTACGCTGAGAGTTTCACTGGCTGGTTTTTCTATCTCTCATATTGTAATCATGTAACAAGGAAATCATGACTGACATGATGCCGGTATTTATATACCATAAACCTGTTGTAATTTTCCATAGTACTACTGATATTAGACTAAAGTCAAGAGAGCATCAATAACATATCCTGAGAAATGTAGCATACGAAAAATTCAGTGGTAAACACTAATTATATTTAATAGCTAATTTGTTGTTCTAACCTAGAATATTTCAATTGATATATAGAAGGACAAATTGACGTAAAGGCGACTCTGTGCATATATGTTATAGTTATAAATATCCGCAATGCATATATATGTCTAGGAAGACCAGAACCTTGGCACTGAAAAATAAATATTTCTACAAAAACAAAACACAAGTGCAAGATTTAATCTGCATCAAATTCTACTAACAGAATAGCTTCACTT
Organism: Branchipolynoe longqiensis; assembly: GCA_030323885.1. Classification (NCBI taxonomy): domain Eukaryota; kingdom Metazoa; phylum Annelida; class Polychaeta; order Phyllodocida; family Polynoidae; genus Branchipolynoe; species Branchipolynoe longqiensis. The sequence continues at coordinate 78,633,114 of CM059187.1, forward strand.
TCACCATGCATATCAGTACAGAGTTACCCTAACCTTGACACTGAAAATATCAAATGCACACCCTGCTATTTCTCAATGTTGTTGAGTGACAGGACTATAATTTTTTTCTCTTTTGAGCAAACTCTTGCTGATTTCACATGATATGGCAGGAAGACTAGTGCCTCGGCGCTTAAACAAATTAATTTATTCGCTGAATAAAATCATCATTTACGAACAAAAGGAAGTAAAAAAGAAGAAGAAGAAGACATGACACATGTGAGCTAAGACTGTCCTATTGCAGGTTACCTTTCGCGTTGGGGAGGATTCGCTTGAAGGTGTAGTCGCTGGTGTGCTTCTCAAAACTCTGATCAAGCTGTGCCTGGGCGAGCGTTGGTGGACACGACCCCATCAGGTTCTCCGCCCATTCAGACACGTCCGGCTCCGACTGCAGGTTGAACAAGTACTCAGGTTTTTGGTGATTTCTTTAAAACATTTGGTTAGGAAGCCAATGCGATGCCTGGATGAGTTGAGCGCCCCCTTCCCGTGTGATTATATCCGCTGATTCTTTTCCCAATTAGTCTGTAATTATGCAAACATGTATTTCCTCAAATTATTCAATTTAGGTTGGTTGGCTGGTTGTTGGACCCTGGCGCTCGGCATTAATAGGATAGGGCAAGGACTGGTTAGCTCAGTGTCAGGATAATGTGACTTAGTGGGATATCAGGTCATGGTGCCGGCGGCGTGATTGATCATCCAGTGTGGCAGCACTATAAAATCACCATGAGTGTGCACCGACACAAGTCGGTAGGTACCCATCCTGATATGACTTTAGATGTTGCAAGGACATAAAACTCCAACAACCAACCAACCAACAAACCCTGAGTGCTGAGAAGCGAGAGCTTGAATGTAAGCTCTGCTGCCGACTGCCTCTCACCTTGTACCACTCGGTGCACAGGCGGCGACTGTTGAGGTAGGTGTCGTTGTTGTTGTCGAGCCTGTACACGACGAAGCCCATCTTGCCGTGCGGCTGTACGACGCGCTGTGACAGCCGGTACACGTTGGGCACGTCCGGGTCCGGGGACGAGGAGTAGCGGCCCGACGACGGCTCCTCCCCGCTGTACGTCACGCCGTCCCCGCCCCGCACCACGTAGCCGACGACGGCCGGGTGGCCGTGGTAGCGCACCTGAAGCACAGTGGTGCTGTCACAGCACCACGGGGGAGAGTGACAGTGAGTCATTGCGCATGATTTGAGGTCAAGAAACACTAATTTCTTTTTCTTTAATTTAATTTTTTTTTTATTGAGGCTGTATTTATACTGTCCATAGCATATAAGCCCAGGTACCCAGGCTTGTTTTCAATGCTGGCCAGTTGTAGTGTTGGTGTTATCTTACTACACAGTAGCTGCTGATAAGTAATTTGATTGCCTGCATTTAATAATACATTTTTTTTGGTACATTAGTTGTTTAAGCATGGGAAATTTCAGTCGCAGGCGAATGGTCTTCCTCATTCCACTGCTCCTTGCCCTATCCTAATAATGCCGAGCACCTGGCTAGGAAGCCACAAGTATCAATTTTTAAGTCATTGGTTTGACTCGACCAAGATTCTAACCCACGACCCCACGATCTACCACACGGGAGACGGACGCTCTAACTCATTTGGCCATCCCGTCTGGTTCAGCCTAATCTTTCTTTCAAGTGACCGATCCATGGAACAGTCTTCCAGACCAAGTCGTCAAAGCACCAACGGTAGAAGCATTTGAGAGAAGGCTGGGTAGACATTGGAGAGAACACCCTTCAATTATTTGACTTTAGGGCTCCGTCTACCTCCATATGTATGCAATAAAAGAGGTTTTCTTTACCATAACTAGCTGGCAGTAGAGGCCAAATAGGTGGTCGAGATCAGCCAGAAGAGGATCTGTAAGTTAATCTGTAAGTTAATGTTACCGGGGAACATGGGTAATCCGTAACTTGGAAACTAGTGGTCGGGATGATGCTATAGGTCTGTTGGGTTGCTAGGCACAGTAACCCAATAACAAATGCATGCCTCCATGAAGCCCCCCACCCCCTTCTTACTACGTCATACTTAGTAACCTCACCTTTCTTCCTGACTTTCAAATAACCCTAAGCTCGCTTTCGTTCGGCCTATGCACCAGTAAGCGCCTTCACAACACATTTTGCCTCCCACCCACCCCATTGTAACTTATACAGGACTGAACATTACAGGTGCTGGTGCAACAGGATAGGTTGCCCCCTGGACAATTCCCTCCCCCCTCACCCTGGATAAGTTTTAGGAGTCAGGTTGCAATTATGATTATTCATTCTCTGTGTTCCTAATATTTCTAATATTCCAAAAGATACAGTGGCATAGTTTCATATTACGAGTAAAATGTCAAGAGGCGCAAGGTACCCAACTCCAGTTAAGGTCATTCGGATATTATTTTATCCTATTGCAACGATAATCTATGTAGTAACATGTAATTTCCAAAGATTCCAGGTGGGGGAGGGGGGGGGGAGTTATCCGGGGTATGGGGAAGTTATCCTAGGATATGTTATCCCCCGGGGGAAGTTGTCCAGGGAGGGAAGTTATTCTGTTACACCAGCCTTCGTATCGAACCCATACCCCTTGTCGTGAATACAATTATATGCGTATTATGTACTTCTTATATCGACAAGTGCACAGGCGGCGACTGTTGAGGTAAGTGTCGTTGTTGTTGTCGAGCCTATGGTATGCAGGTATTGCAGGTATTGCAATACCTCAGGGAGTTTAACACCCCTGTCCTGCAGAGTTGTAAACAACTGCCTTGTGGTACAGGTTCTTGACAGAACCGAAGGCTAAGGGAGCAAACCCTAAACAGAAAACCATGTCAATGTGGCAACATCAAGGGCAGTTGATGTATGGAACTCCCACTGCAGGGACAAATAGTTTTGCGCCTGTCTGGACATGTTCTTGCCGGTGTGAAACCTCTATTTGCTCCCCGAAAGAGTGCCGCTGGTAACTTGCAAAAGCCAGCAGCACTTCAACACTTTTGCAGGCAGCTTTCATGAAATGAAAGCAGTCTTTGTCACATCATGACCGACAGCATGATGATGATGATGATGATGATGATATCGACAAGTAAAAACTGTCAATTGAACGAGGATTTTCCAGGTCTGGAATCCTAAATTAGAAAATTCCATGACTTTCCAGGTTTGCAAGGACCCGCATGAACCCTGAGTTATAACTAAAGAGTGTGAAGAACTTACTCGTAAGATCCAGGTTCCCATCGCATGCCGTTATGCTGGTAGATGTTGACTATGTAGGTGTGGATGTAATCTGTTACCAGCAATGCCTGGAATGTGTTCCTCTGTAATGCAAGTGTACACATGCTGATTTGATGAAGAATGAAATATTCCCATGCATAATATTTCCATATTATGCCATTGAGATTACGTTAATAAATGAGATGATAATCTTGTTTTCCCTAAACACATTGTGGTATGTGTATTTTGGAGTTAGTTAATTTAAATAGGGAACCACCGCGGCCTGTTATAACATTAATAAACACCTTTCTCGGAATAAAAATCCGATGCCTAGTTAATGAGAAATAGCTAGCAATATGCGTAAATCATCATGTAAAGCATTAACGTAGCTACCATTTTATACACACAGACATGTGAGTTGCTGTTGTTCTCGCAGTCTACCTAAGTATGGCCCCTGAAGGTGGAGGTGGGTGTGGTGTGGGTGTGGGTGTGGTGGCTATTGTGGTGTGGGTGTTGTTGTGGTGGTGTGGGTGTTGGTTTGGTGGTGTGGGTGTTGGTTTGGTGGTGTGGGTGTTGGTGTGGTGGTGTAGGTGTTGGTGTGGAGGGTGTGGCTGTTGGTGTGGTGGTGTGGGTCTTGGTGGTGTGGGTGTTGGTGTGGTGGTGTGGGTGTTGGTGTGGTGGTGTGGATGTTGGTGTGGTGGTGTGGGTGTGGTGGTGTGGTTGTTGGTGTGGTGTGGGTGTTGGTGTGGTGGTGTGGGTGTGGTGGTGTGGATGTTGGTGTGGTGGTGTGGGTGTTGGTGTGGTGGTGTGGGTGTGGTGGTGTGGATGTTCGTGTGGGTGTGTTGGTGTTGGTGTGGATGTGGGTGTACTGGTGGTAGGAAGTTAACACGATGTAGGGAGATGGAGGATGATTGATTCAAGAATCCAACTACTTACCTCCGTTGTTTTCGACTGGTAGTCAGGCGCCATATTTTTCCATGTGACCTTCAGAATGAACTTGGGTGACATGCTGACATTGAGCTTGAGTAGCATTGTGTTGACCTTGGCGAATATTGCGTCTGACATCTTAGTGTAGGTCTTGTAAAATATCTGTAAAAACATGAATCCGAAATTAAAACTATACAAGTGTACACACACATATTATTTAAAGCTGCCTTGTCCGATGGTCTTGAGTTTCTGCCATTTTCTGAGATAAATATATTAGATTGATCCTTATAATCTACCTTACTTCAGTTTGAGGTAATTTTTATCTTAAATGGCTAACGTTTCAGATGTTTGAAGTGCAAGCATGCACATTTAATGTTGGCAAGCACACCATAGACTTCTGCAGTAACAGGTTCTATTAGGTTGCCTCAGTATCCCCGACTATATGGTGACACATGTTTGACAGGTGCACCAGTGTCTAAGCTAGATACGTAAAATCAAATTTACATAACTATTCTTGTTTTGAAAATTTGATGTTTTCATCGGACTCTGCAGCTTTAAACTAACTTTAAACTATGACTATAAAGGGGAAGCATACTACGGCACTCCGTATTTATAGCCTGACCGTAGCGCCCCATTCCGGCTGGCGGCGATTCGAACATACATATATATATATACATATATTTATATAATTCCTTCGAGCGAGTGGAGGATAGGCCTCGCGCAGGAAGCGGAGCGGTGCATGATGGGAGCCCCGCACCCCCCCCCCCCCCACCCCTCCAATCAGATAGGGGGCGGGGAGTGCAGTACACAACAGGCATTTATCAATATCCATATATGTATGTAAGTGAGCGGGAAGCAACATTTTGACACGATTCCCAGGTGGAGCGGAGCGGAGACTGATCGGATCACAGGGTGTGTGTATGGTGGGGGGGGGGGGGGCTACATCGAATGAGGGGGGGGGGTTGTTTGGTAGGCGAGAGGTGTCAGGACAAAACATTACATAATACATAAAACACCCAGCGCTGTTAGATATAGCTAAAGAGTTGTAAATCTAAATACTGTACCCCATATGCTTTACTTTATTGTATCATGGGTATTTTAATGTTTTTTTTAAACCATGAATAACTTTGTGTAAATAACTGATGGCCACAAAAGCAGTGCTACGGCACTGAGAAATTACATCCCTGTGAATAAACTTTGTTAACCAACATTTTTTTATGAAAAAAGTAACAGAATATTTGACTGCTACAACTTGACATAGAGTGAACTGTGACGCGCAAACCTTGTGGAACTTGGTCTTGCTGGTGGAGTCAGCCCAGAAACAGGCGATCATGCCTCTGATGGTGCTGTCTGTTCCTTTCAGGACACTCTCCCCCAACGGACGCGCCGGGTGTTTGAAGGTCTCGTTCCAAGGATGGTTAATCTTGGCGTTCGACAAGATAATCTGTCCATTCTCCGTCACCTGGGTGTACACACAGATAATAACCACATAGAATACAGGGCACTTTTGTCCATTCTCGATCACATGGGTGTACACACAGATAATAACCACATAGAATACAAGGCACTTCTGTCCATTCTTCATCACCTGGGTGTACACACGGATAATAAGCACATGGAATACAAAACAGTTCTGTCCATTCTCCGTCACCTGGGTGTACACACAGATAATAACCATATATAATGCAAGGCGCTTCTGTCCATTCTCGATCACATGGGTGTACACACAGATAATAACCACATAGAATACAAGGCGTTTCTGTCCATTCTCCGTCACCTGGGTGTAAACACAGATAATAAACACATGGAATACAAAGCACATCTATCTATTCTCCATCACCTGGGTGTAAACACAGAAGGCACTTCTGTCCATTCTCCATCACCTGGGTGTACACACAGATACTAACCACATGGAATACAAAGCACTTCTGTCCATTCTCCGTCATCTGGGTGTACACACTGATAATAACCACATAGAATACAAGGCACTTCTGTACATTCTCCGTCACCTGGGTGTACACACAGATAATAAACACATGGAATACAAAGCACATCTATCTATTCTCCATCACCTGGGTGTAAACACAGAAGGCGCTTCTGTCCATTCTCCATCACCTGGGTGTACACACAGATACTAACCACATGGAATACAAAGCACTTCTGTCCATTCTCCGTCATCTGGGTGTACACACTGATAATAACCACATAGAATACAAGGCACTTCTGTCCATTCTCCGTCACCTGGGTGTACACACAGATAATAAACACATGGAATACAAAGCACATCTATCTATTCTCTGTCACCTGGGTGTACACACAGTTAATAACCATATAGAATACAAGGCGCTTCTGTCCATTCTCTGTCACCTGGGTGTACACACTGATAATAACCACATAGAATACAAAGCACTTCTGTCCATTCTCTGTCACCTGGGTGTACACACTGATAATAGCCACATAGAATACAAGGCACTTCTGTCCATTCTCCGTCACCTGGGTGTACACACTGATAATAACCACATAGAATACAAAGCACATCTATCTATTCTCCATCACCTGGGTGTACACACTGATAATAACCACATAGAATACAAAGCACTTCTGTCCATTCTCTGTCACATGGGTGTACACACAGATAATAACCACAAATAATAAAAGGCACTTCTGTCCATTTTCAGCAACGTTGCCGGATTTCTCTGTTTATATAACGGAGTATTCCATACATGAGCCTCACCACCATGCGGTGGCGCCACTCTTGTCCGTATATGGCGACAGGTGGCAACATGCTAGTCAGGGGCAGTCCCTGGGTGAACAGCCCCCTCTTCTGCGACTGGCTAGTAGCCACCCACCACCTTGAGAGGATACCTGCGGCCTGGCTGGTTAGGGGGCAGGTCACTTAGATCGGTAACGCCACAGTGAGCGGCATAAGGATTAAACTGGGAAGCATATGCTTATGTGCTGGTATTCTCTCCACACTACATGATTTACAGACCAGGTGGGAACCAGCAGTACTTCTATGACAAAGCCTATCACACAACCTTTTACAGTAACGCTAAGACAAGTTCGAGAAGTAACCTGGATATTAGGATCGCTTCTCGGCCTTTTGGCTAAGATCAAAGCCTTTTGGTGCCGGTCACAGGGTAAATCTGGGGATCTGGAGGTACCCGGTGCATGAGGTCAAAGGATCGAGAGGCGGCCCCTGGGCACCTATCCAATGAGACTTTTCCGAGGATAGGCAGGCTCATAAAAAATCCACAAAAAAACTGTATATTAGTTGCTAATCTAAGAAGCCATGTGTACCCTATCAGATGATGTAACCTCCCTTAAAGTTGCATGGTCCGATGAAATATAATTTTGTCAAAATTAAAACAAGTACTTACATTTGATGCTATATATCCACCTTAGATATTGGTGTATTAGCTAATGATTTGGGACAGTATATACAGAATAACCAGTGAGTTTATAACCTCACCCCTTTGAACACTCAGTTTGAAACACCCATTATGCAGGAAGGCCATTAACCAATTAGGCCAATCTCGTGACCCCATTAGCCCCCCCCCCCCAACCAAGTAGGCCTGCTGTGCAGGGTCATAGAGGGGAAGGGGATATGAGGTGGATGTGTGTGTATGTGTCTGTGTGTTTCCTGACCTGACTTTACAGAGACACAGAGACAGACATACACACAGACATACACACACAGACATACACACACAAGACATACACACACAAGACATACACACAGACATACACACACACAGACACCCAGAGATAGGCACACACAGACAGACATGCACAGACAGCACACACATACACAGAAACACACACACATGCACACACCCGACATACACAGACACACATACACCCAACCTGACTTTGCAGAGAGAGAGCCACACACACACACACAGAGACACCCCCAGACAGACACACACAGACATACACACAGACAGACATGCACAGACATACACACATAGACATACACACAGACACACACATACGTATTCATACAGACACACACTAACATACACACATGCATACACACATACACACATACATTACCACCCATATATATACACACAGACAGACACACAGATAGACACACACAGACAGACATGCATAGACAGCACACACAGACAGACAAACACACATACATGCACACACCCGACATACACAGAGACACATACACCCGACCTGACTTTGCAGAGATAGACACACACACAGACACATTGACAGCCGCACACAGACAGAGGCAGACACACACATACATGCACACACATACATACACACAGACACACACACATACAGACATACACACCCATACACACCCATACACACACATACACACACAGACATACACAGACACACATACACCCGACCTGACTTTGCAGAGAGAGACACACACACAGACACACACAGACACACACAGACATACACAGACACACATACACCCGACCTGACTTTGCAGAGAGAGACACACACACAGACAGAGGCAGCCACACACATACATACCCACAGATATACACACAGACGCACATACACACACAGACATTACCACACATACATATACACACACACATATACACACACACACAGACACACATAGATAGACACACACAGACAGACATGCATAGACAGCACACACAGACATGCACACACCTGACATACACAGACACACATACACCCGACCTGACTTTGCAGAGAGAGACACACACAGACAGAGACACATAGCCAAACGCACACAGATAGAGGCAGACACACACACATACATACACACACATACATACATACATACCCACACATACAGAGAAACACACAGATAGACACACACAGAAATACACACACACAGATATTTACAGACATACATAGACAGACACAAGCAGACAACAGACACACATTATATTTTGTTAAAAACCCTAGTGCCAGAAGGCCCCACCCAACCAGGAATACCTACCTACAGTCCTGTAAGGTTCCAGGTCATCTCACATCACGTGGTCACCGCGAGATGACCATCTGGGTCATAGCCACAGGACTTTTGACAAGCTTGTCGAAATTATTTTTGGTTCTTTCAGCTCATATTACTTCAAAACTAATCATCTTTAATCAAAATCACTCCGGACTAATGATTAGTAGCTTGTAACGATCAATTTGATATATTTATCTAAAAAATAAGACAAAAATTCAAGTGTCATCGGACCATGCAACTTTAATATTACGTCATATCAATTATTCTCAAACCTGTCATTGCACATAACACACACTACATAATATTATGCAAGATTCAGCAATTTGGATCCCTTTGATGATTCACAACCTGACATAACCTTTTTTGTTGAGTAATATTTTAATCTCTAGCTGCGGATTTGTTTTATTTTTGTTGAGTAATATCGTAATGTCTGGCTAGGGATTTACACCCATGCCCAATAAAAGAAAAAAATCCTCCCAAGCGAGTGACTCCGAATGGCTGTGATGACAGAGTAGCGGCAAGCTACTGGTCATGTAAGTTAGCTCATGGAGGATTACAAATAATTAATTTCCCCATCATGGGTTTATACTCGTATAATACCCTATACATCACACTAATAATAATAAACCTGTTGCAGAGGTGAAATGGATATAGCTTCGAATGGTGACAAACTTACATAGACGTTCTCACTAAGGGAACCCCCGAAGATGGGAAGCCCGTCTGGGATGGGGATGAGCTGCGAGATGCGCTCCATTGAGTTTCTGCTCTTCGACAGCACTTCGATGTCCCCCGCCTTAGAGCCAAACGACAGCAGGCGGATTTCTGGGGAAGTAGAGGTCAATCGTTAACGCACAAGTATATCCTTTACTGCGACTGGTACAGGCGGCGAGGAGCGGTTAGTGAGGTGGACCTACACTGGTGGTGCCACCAGTCGAGTCTGTTCAGTATTTATACTCGGATAGTTCTCATACATCATATGTATATATATGAAATAAAAAATGGAGTTTTATATATATATATATACCACATGCAGGTGGTGCCAGTGGGTGCCAGTGAGAGAAAAGGAAACTAAAACACTGGATATGTGTATGGTACTAGTTAAGCATATAAGGTCAATTAATGGATGTTAAACTGTGTGGGGAACAAGTCCTTGTCTATATTCCCATAACTTCGTTATAGAACACATTAACTATATATAATTATGTTATATATATGTTATATATAAATATATGGAACACATTATATATAAATAATGTGTTCCCTATATATATTCGTCCATATTATGTTCGCTACCTGATACAATGCATTTCAAGTAATGGACTTCGGATATATAATATGGGGTTTGAGGTCCGAGGGTCCGCTACGCCTCAGTAAATATTCATTCCAGAGACCCCAGGGACAGAAAGCCATATTAGCGCGACAGAGAGTTGATTAACTGACTTTATTTTTCAATTATTATTTAGCAAATTTCAGCAGAAATGAGACAAATAAGCAGACTGATTGCCCGGTCCGGTATTAGTTTTATCAGACCAAGCGAAGAAGGCCAGTGGATATTGTAATGAGTATCGCTGAAGACAATTAGTTAAAGCTGCACAATTTGATGAAAGCATCACATTCTGGAAAGTTAAACAAATACAACCTGACCAAGATTTTATCCTACACATCCAAACTTACAACACTGGTGTACTGATTAAACATATATTGCAGAGTGGTGCTCCGGTACTACACTGCTTCATTCGGAAACGAGCAAACAAAGCCCATGATGCCTAGCATTTCAGGGTGCACATCAAAATTAAACTAGCATGTTTTCACTTCAAATATTTCCAAAGTCAACACCTTAATGTTGCATAGTCCGATGCTTTTGAGTTTGCCTTTTTCTGAGATAGATATATAATACGGTTGATGACAATAATCTACCATACGATAGTTTTAAAATAACTTTTATTTTAAATGGCTAACCGTTGATATATTTGAAGTGCAAACATGCCAAATTAATTTGGGCAAGCATGCCAAAAGTCTGACCCCATAGTCTTCAGCAGTAAAAACTTCTATTAAATTGACCAAGCATTCGCTTCTGTGTGGCAACACAAGCTTAATAAGTACATCAGTATCTAAGCTAGATATGTAGGATCAAATCTAGATAATTGTTTTGCTTTTGAAAATTTCATACTTTTATCGGACTAAGCATCTTTAAATCTAAATTTGAACTAAAGCAAAGTAGATTGTAATGATCACGCTAATCTATTTTTTATATTTGTTTAAAAGGGAGAAAGTGAAAAACCAGTGGGTTATTATGCAAAGTTGACGCAGCTGCCAGTGAATGAGTACCGTCACAGTTTCCGGTCGCCTCGTTCTTCTCGTAGCCTGAGGCGCACGTACACACGTAGCTTCCAACGGTGTTCACACACGTCGTGTCGGGCGGGCACTTATTGTTGTCCGCAACCAAACACTCGTCCTTATCTGGTTTGGGCAAAGGTCATTCAAGGTCATGAGTTGCTTATGGTGCTGTCACATTACGACGCTTCTCGCCAACGCGCTTCAATGTATGTGATTTGTTGGCGCAACGTCGGGATACATCAGGAAGCATTACAGGGAATCAGTGAAGTTTTGTGCTTGCGCAAAACTTTCGACATGCGACGACGTGTGGGTGCCAACGTTATGGTGATGTTAGGGGCGCGTCGAGATAAGTTAGACGCGCTGGAATAACGTTATGCAAATGCTACGCACACGCTGCGTGCACGTGAGGCTCATTCCCGTTTTGTTTGTTTGTTATTGTTTTACATCGTAGCAGCATCTAAGGTCATGCGCCAAACTTTTTTTGTTTTTTTCCTCACGCGTCGATATATGTTCCCACAAGGTCGGCCACACGCTATCAACACGTTGCGCTGACATTGAACTTTTTCCCACCACACCGAAAAGTTTGATGTGTTTAGACTTTTTTGTGCATTGGCAGCTCGCCGGCGAGAAGCGTCGTAATGTGACAGGCCCATTACTTATTACTGCAGTGAAGCACACCCACCTCACCCTTCTTTGGGGTGCGAGTAAATTAGTTGATTAAGCAGGGACAATTTATTTCAATCTACTTAAGGGTTTTTAGATGAATGTTATATCACTGGAATCAGATTTAAGAGGTATGTTACAACACTAGCCCGGAATGCAAGAGGTGTGGGTTCGAATCCTGCTCTAGATGCATAATTCAATCTGCTAACACTCATGAATTTGGAACTACTTAAGGGATCTGGATGAATTTCATATAACTGGAATCAGATGTAAGAGTTGTGTCCATATATATAATTTATAAAACTGAAGAATTGACTTTTCTTTAAAAATCCTTTCTTTATATTGGGTTAAGTGTCAGCCTACCGAAGCAGTTGAAGCCCTTGCCGGTGAGGTCCCGGAAGCCCTCCTTGCAGGTGCAGCTAAAGCCGCCCGGCAGGTTGTGACACATGGCGTGTTGGTGACAGTTGTGGATGAGCTGGCCATTCGGGAAGGTCTCCACACATTCATTTATATCTGGTTTAAAAGAGAATATCTCTGTTTTACCTCGGACGCAATCAGACACCACATATATGAAATCCTATCTTAACAACCGACCTACTGCTAACCCCACTAAAGCAGTAATACTCCTGGCTAATCCAATTCAACCACTAATACTTCCCGCTAACCATCACTCGACCACAAATACTCCCTGCTAACCTCTGTCAACCACTAATACTCCCTGCTAATCTCCCTCAAACACTACTACTCCCTGCTAACCCACTCAACCACAAATACTCCGTGTTAACCTCAGTCAACCACTACTACTCTGTGCTAACCCCACTCAACCACTAATACCCCCTGCTAACTTCAGTCAACCATTACTGCTCTGTACTAACCCCATTCAACCACTAATACTCCCTGCAAACCTCAGTCAACCACTAATACTCCCTGGTAAACCGACTCAACCACAAATACTACCTGCTAACCTCACTCAACCACAAATACTCCCTGCTAACCTCAGTCAACCACTACTATTCCCTGCTAACCCCACTCAACCACTAATACTGCCTGTTAACTTCAGTCAACCACTAATACTCCCTGCTAACCTCACTCAAACACTACTACTCCCTGCTAACCCCACTCAACCATAAATACTCCCTGTTAACCTCAGTCAACCACTAATATTCCCTGCTAACTCCACTCACCCACTACTACTCCCTGCTAACCAAACTCAACCACTAATACTCCCTGCTACCCCAACTCAACCACTAATACTCCATGCTAACCTCAGTCAACCACCACTACTCTGTACTAACCCCACTCAACCACTAATACTCACTACAAACCTCAGTCAACCACTAATACTCCCTACTAACCCCCCTCAACCACAAATACTCCCTGCCAACCTCAGTCAACCACTAATCCTCCCTGCTAACCCCACTCAACCACAAATACTCCCTGCTAACCTCACTCAACCACAAATACTCCCTGCTAACCTCAGTCAACCACTACTACTCCCTGCTAACCCCACTCAACCACAAATACTCCCTGCTAACCTTAGTCAACCACTAATACTCCCTGCTAACCCCACTCAACCACTAATACTCCCTGCTAACCTCAGCCCACCACTAATACTCCTTACTAACTCAACTCAACCACTACTTCTCCCTGCTAACCTCACTCAACCACTAATAGTGGTAAGGTAAGGGAAGGTAAGGTAAGTTAAGGGAATTGAAGGTAAGGTAAGGTAAGGGAATGGAAGGTAAGGGAATGGAAGGTAAGGTACGGTAAGGTAAGGATCGGTAAGGTGAGGTAATGTAAGGTGAGGTAAGGGAATGGAAGGAAAGGGAAGGCAAGGGAAGGCAAGGGACGGTAAGGTAAGGTAAGGTGGGGGAATGCAAGGCAAGGCAAGGAAAGATAAGATAAGATAAGATAAGAGAAGATAAGATAATATAAGTAAATATAAGATAATATAAGATAAGAGAATGGAAGATAAGAGAATAGAAGATACGAGAAGAGAATATAAGAGAAGGTAAGGTGAAGTGAAGCTGGGGCTGCCACTCTCGTGACGTACCATCGGCTCTGAGGAACTGGTTCGTGCCCGCCTTGGTGACGGCCCTGAAGTTGAGCTTGGCGTGGCAGGTTGGCCGCAGCCCTCCGTCCTGGTACAGACACAGGCTGCCCTCCTCGGGACGACACTGCATGCCGGCCACCCGGCACCACTCAATATGGTCTGCAACGAGGTGTAAAAATATACGGATTTTCGGTTAAGAATTATATATTGGCAGAGAGCATTATTATTCTTGGATGTCGGAGTGGGACTTAAGTTATGTAAACTAAAAGTAACTAAAATCAATAGAATCCCACTCCCATTGTACATGATGCTGAGTGAGGTAAACTATATGTTATATATTATGAGTGGAGTTGATGGAAATGTACATGATGCTGAATGATGTAAGCTATCTGTTATATATGATGAGTGGAGTTGATTGAAATGTACATGATGCTGAATGATGTAAGCTATTTGTTATATATGATGTTTGGAGTTAATGAAAAGAGCTCCTTTGCAAGAAACAGTACATGATGGTTGAAATGTTCTCTATGTGTTCATAAAGAATACAAAGGAGGAAAAGAATGATTTTACTATATACAAATCTGTAACTGTTTGCAACATCCTGTCCACCCAAGACCACCGACTGACCCACCTGCCTAATTTGCATATGTATAGAGTACACCACCTGCAGCTGGTTTGAGTGACAGCCCCGAATGGGGTGGTCACCCACCCAGTCTGTGGGGAGTGTCTCATTGGCTGGCTGGGGCATGTCCAGTCACCTGACTCCCTTGGCCTATCCTGACCACACCTAGTCTCAGCTAATGAATTATTCAAGAAGTTTGCTTCAGACACACTGAAGGAAAATCACTCTCATCCTGGCTCTTGAGTGAGACACACCTACTCTAGAGCAGGACCCCAGACACTCTGTCTGATGCTATCCAAATTCAGATATTCAAATTGAGTGCATCCACAGCCATAGGGCTCCTGTCCCATGGGTTGTGGGCACTGTTTCAATATACAGGCTAAAGTGACAATGAGACATAGTGTGGGCAGTATATGAGGAGTACAGGTGTTAGGTCACATGTAAGGGGGATGACAGGAGTTGCTGCCAATAAAGCACAACTTATTCACTGTTCATCCTTGTGACTAGTTTTCCTTCCTCTTTCCAGACATGGTTAAATTGATTAGGCTGATTGTATCACAGGTGAAATGAAGGGGGAGAGTTTTGTAATCACATAGGGTGCTCACAGCGGCAGAGCATCCGTGTTTTTATAGAGGGACGCACAGACACTTCGCAATTAGCGCATGTATGTGTCTAGATTAATACAGTATAACCCTGTTAAACCAAACTTGAAGGGACCATAGAAATTTGTTTGGATTAACCGGTCATTGGTTTAACCGAGCTTTGGCTTCGACTTTGACTTGGCTTTGTCAAAAACGTGGGTGCATTATGAATGTAATATACAATGTTTGTGGACACTTTGATTATTGTTTTTTTATGTATATACCATTTAACCCCATTAAACCAACCTCGGTTAAACCAAACGATCGGTTAATCCAAACTTGTTTCGCCGGCCCGGCAAAATACTACCATTTATCATATACAAAATCTCAGATGACCTTAAAAGCACATGAAAGTTTGGTTTAACCATACCAGAAGTGGCCTGGGGCCCAACAATTTTGTTTGGATTAACCGATACTTTGGATTAACCGACTTTGCTTTAACCAACTTTTTTATATGATAGCTGGTAGTATTTTGTCGGGCAGCCGAAAAAAGTTTGGATTAACCGATCGCTTGGTTTAACCGAGCTTGGTTTAACGGGGTTGTAGGCCTACTGTATGAAGAATTCAGGCGCACCCAAAACTCAACGACACTAAAGCTATTTGGACCGAAATGAAACCATTACTACCAGGTTTGAGCTGAAGCTGCTATCATTACGATACTCAAATCCGTTTAAAAAATAAATAAATTCACAAACCAACATATCACAATTTTATTTGTTTTACAGAGAACAATTAAAATAATGGATTTGCCAGTTTTTGAACCGGAACTCATCAAATTGTCATCCTACCTATCGATCTTAGACACTTGTGCATTTATTAATTTAACGTGGCCTTAGATGTTGCTAGGAGGTGAAACAACAAGATACACACGAACCTTTGATGCAGTTTTTCACGTTGCAGTCCTGCCGCTCCTCCCCGAGGGGGCCGGTCGGCGTGGCGCGCTCACACCACCGGCCGCCGTTCGCCGGGGTCGGGTTGTCGCAGGCCCGGGTCCGCCGCCGGTAGCCGCTACCGCAGTTTGCCTGACAGTCGGTCCACGCAGTCCACGTCTGCCAAGCGCCGTTCACTGCGGGGGTGGGGGGGGGGGGGGGGGGGGGGGGGGGGGGGGGGGGGGGGGGGGAGGGGAGAGACATATATTACTAAATACAAAAAACACTTACACTTCAAGGAGAGACACACATATTAATACATTAAGAGAACACTGAGACTTCAAGGAGAGACACATATAACTAGATAAATAGATCAATAGAGCACTCACACTTCAAAGAGAGAGACACACATAACTAGATAAATAGATCAATAGTGCACTCACACTTCAAAGAGAGACACACACATAACTAGATAAATAGATCAATCACACTTCAAAGAGAGACACACACATAACTAGATAAATAGATCAATAGAGCACTCACACTTCAAAGAGAGACACACACATAACTAGATAAATAGATCGATAGAGCACTCACACTTCAAAGAGAGACACACACATAACTAGATAAATAGATCAATAGAGCACTCACACTTCAAGAAGAGACACACACATAACTAGATAAATAGATTGCTAGAGCACCCACACTTCAAGAAGAGACACACACTCACATACATAGATACACAGATCAATAGAATATTCACACTTCAAGGAGAGAGACACACACATAACTAGATCAAGGATCATCATCTTCATCATCATGCTGTCGGTCGCGATGTGACAAAGACTGCTTTCATTATTTCATGAAAGCTGCCTGCAAAAGTGTTGAAGTGCTGCTGGCTTTTGCAAGTTACCAGTGGCACTCTCTTCGGGGAGCAAATAGAGGTTTCACACCGGCAAGGACATGTCCAGACAAGCGCAAAACTATTTGCCCTGCAGTGTCTGGTCTGGAGATGTTGGGATTTCCATACATCAACCGCCCTTGATGCTGCCACAGTGACATGGTTTTCTGTTCAGGGTTTTCTCCCTTAGCCTTCGGTTCTGTCAAGAACCTGTACCACAAGGCAGTGGTTTACAACTCTGCAGGGCAGGGGCGTCAAAATCCCTGAGGTATTGCAATACCTGCATACCCTCAAGGATAAACAGATCAATAGCACACTCACACTTTAAGGAGAGCCACACATACATAAATAGATCAATAGAACACTTTAAGGACATCTCTCTAGCATCCGATTGGTTGAGTGTAGACTAGGCTCCTTACAGGGGTGGAGCACACCGAAATGATAGCTTTGTTTTTGCCTTTTATTTTTCTGATAAATGGGGGGTGATAATTCTTGTTGCCGATAAATAATCATACATTGATACATTTTTATTTTGTTTTGAAAGGATAATACCGTACACAAAATATTTCGAATGCAACTTCTTCAGCCAACAAATGAGATACGTAAAAGATGGCCCTTGAATGAAATAAGTAAGAAAATGCGGATATGGAACTATTAATAATTAAACCTTCGTGAATGACGTCACATGATATGACGATACATTAAACCAAATTTATACAGAGCCTACATATCAACTTTTCAAATCGCTCAAATGGAAATGTCTGCTCTCAGTTTCAACTATTATATACTTTCGTGGGGATAGGTGGTTGGTGGGAAGCACGCCCAGTTTCAGAAGGTGAGTTACTAGGTAAATCAAGGGATTCACCTATTTTTCAAATGGAGGGTCGGGACTTAGAATCCTGTTTGAATCAAAGCAGTGACTTTAATATATTTGATACTTGTCGCTACCTAGCCTGGCAATCAACATTACTAGGATAAGACAAGGTTTGATTGATGATTGTTATATGCTGTGTCGGCAACAAAGGCCATATTCACAGTGAGAAATGTTTAACTTGTATTCTGTCCAAATTAATTCAAGCATCGCCTTTACACTAAGTGTAAAAGCATACAATCAAATATGTGTCAAAAGACACTTATGAAGTTAAGAAGCTCACAATTACAAAATGTGTGACCAGGGAAAATAAAATTCAACATAAAAGGATAGGAAAAGAACTGGTTGGGTCAGCATCAAGATAATGTGACTGAGTGGGGGGTGTTGCTAGGAAATAAAACACCAACAGACCAACCTATTTCACAGCGCTTTCCGGTGTAGGTCCCATTACAGGTGCACTGAAAGTCGTTGACCAGGTCCTGACACGTGCCATGACTGCTGCAGGTGTTGTCGTCACAGTCATTCACATCTGTGCAACAGAAGGACAACCATACTCAGGTTCAAGGGTCTCTGTATGCATCATAGATACAAGATTTGCCCCTCACTCTGTTCAAAGGTGAAATACAACCCTATGTAAAAGTTGGAGAAAATGCATCTCACTGTTGATGATCTTAAGACCCTGTCACACTACGACGTACGGCGTCAGCGCGTGCTCATCATTAGAAAATTTGCCAGGATGTCGGCATTTGTCGAACTTTTCAGTGGTGGGGGCTACAAATGGGCATTTACACAATGTACACACAACGTACGTGAGGTATGCAGAATGTATATCTGATGTATTGCTAGTGTATGAGAGTGTTCATGTGCCTCGCAAAACGTTCGCAAAATGCTCGCATATGCTCATGGAACGCTGACCAATGTTACATACGTTACTCCAGCGCTAGAAGTATGGCGTATATGTTAAATATGCTGGAGGTACGGCACGCATACGTTCGAAGTATGTTAGGAGTACATGATGCATCCATTGGCAGTACACGGACTGTACGTGGACTGCACTTTCCCACTGGCTGAATGTATGGCTAATGTGCAGCAATGTATACCAACATATCCCTAACGTACTCCCAGTGTATGCCGACGTATCCCTAACGTACACACAGCGTATGTTCAATGTACGAGCCACACATCGACACATGTTGAACATTTTGAGAATGGACAACATTTTTTCGGAGCCTTGACACGTGTCGACGTATAGCGACTTATCCACAATGTATACGCCATATGCCCAATGTACACGTAAAGTATGCTGACGTGTTGGTCGAAAATCACATATGTTGGCGCACGTTGAGGTGATACATCATAGTGTGCAGACCCTTTAGTTTGGCTTCCCTACCTTTTGTCAATTAAAATCCAATAGCAATAATCTGATTGTATGTTTTACCTCAACATATAATCTCCATGGTGTTCAAATCACATAATATCAAGGACTAATCACACAAAGTCAGTTTGAAGTGATAGAGCCCATGAAGTAAATCCACCATTGTTTGAATAGCGAAATAGCGAATGGTAGACAGGAAGTGTGAAACACTTATTTGTCTCTCATTTTTGCTTGAGTGCAAGTAAATAAGCAACACAAGGAATAATTAGTAGCATGTGATGAATAAGGAGTCAAATTTCCCTGGATCATCAGCCCATGCCTTTTCTAATCTGTTCTTGAATGAATTTATTGACTCGGCATCAATAACATTTTGTGGAAGACTGTTCCATATATTTATGATCCTGTTTGAGAAACTGTGTTGCCTTAACTTTGAAATGGCTCTGGGTTTTACTAGTTTGAGAGTATGGCCCCGACTGCCTTCTCTTTTACTGAACTGGTTGTGTACCACATGACTGCTTCAGCCAAAGAAAATGACTGCTTCCTGACCAGTGCTGATCTTGATTGGATTATTACCCAGGAACCTCGCAACTTCCTACCAATGGCTGCCATGTGGATGTGGGCTCTATCCATTCAAACTTCAAACTTCATTTATCTCCTGGACTAATCAGTTCAAAGGCTTGTTCTTCACCCCTATTCAGACTACTGTAGTACGGGGTGAATCTGTTATATACATGCACCCCAGTCGAGCCTCAATCCATCAGGAGATCTCGGGAACAGGTTTCTTTAGCTTAAGCCCTCCCTACGCCGAAATAGAGCCGTTTGCGGTGCCGTACGAGGTGGTACGTCATGCTCGCCTGATTCGGACAGAGGAAGCTCGAGACTGGAGTGGGAGAAGGAGGGTTTATTGAATCATTATTAGGTTGTACATAGGGTTAAATCATGACAGTGAAATCAATGTCAGTTAGAGTTCAGTCCACTTGGTCAATGTCGGCTGATGGTAGAGGGAGGACCTGGGAGCTCGCGGAGGTAGGCCCAGGAGCCGACCCCCACGCAGTGGCAGTAAAACAGAGGGTGGGTGGGCATGGTAAAAACAGTATATGTTTGAACCTGGAGCCCGAAGGCGGGTCAAGCAGGGGTATGGGGAGGAGGGGGGAGGGGAAGCGCATGCGCCGCTTAGTGATGTGAGCGTCTCGGGCTTCCTCCGCTGGATCAACCACAATTCTAAATTATGAGCGAATGGTACTCGTACCGTTTGACCGGTACTACTTTTAATGTCAGCGTGTTCCAACTGAAATAGGCTGATGCGCCACAATCTCTGGTTATAGAGTTGGGGTAAGAGGAGATAACAATGCTTCACTTCAAAATAGGCTCTGTCAATTTCAGGTTAAATACTCCATTGAGAAGAAAACTCTCACAAATTAGTGCATTTCTAACTAATAATAAACATGGTGGTGCAATGCATAATTACCACGGCATTCCAAGCCAGTGCCAAGGGTGGGAGGGTTCTGGGTGTTCCAGACCAAGCCCCCCCAAAAAACAAAAAAAGACAACAAAAACAGTTGCTCCAAACAAAAAGCTAAATAACGGGAACCAATGATAATTTGGAAAAGTATTACAATAATTTCAGGTTTTAAATGGTTCTTACATCAATTTGGAACCCCTCTCTCTGCACATGGAATCCCACCTTCTAGTTGGAAACCCCCTCCCTCCATTTGGGAACCCCCATCCTCTACAGTAGGAAACCCCCTCCATTTCCCGGAAAATCCCCAAGAGAATTCCAGCCACGGCCTGCATTTCCACCATTAAGGTTGCAGGAATCAGGTAACGGACGATAACAATAGAGGCTCAGCTGCTGAGTAGAATATGTAATCGATACACCAAATACCCAGACACAAATGACCGAATATACATCTCAGATGCAATTTTCCAAAGCTGTCATACCATAGTTAGGCTACCCAATCTGAATGTCATTTAAAATATTATCTCCAAAATGTTATCTATTTCAAACTCTCCTCTCCGTACATCGAGATGCTATGCTACTTGCAACAAAATATACAGCTTAAAAATATATTTAGTAAATGATATGCATATATAAAAAGGAGGTTTATGCTAATATTAAATAGATGGAACCTGGAGACTTTTGGCTAGTTTTATGATGCAGTCTACAGCTTTGTGGTTTCTGCGTGGTTGGAGCGACTTGGGGGGTGAGTGATCTGTTCGGAACTATGCATAATCCACTTCCGGTCGGCAGGCAAGCTGCCTTTCCCATCCCGGTGTCACAGTTTCCGCCATCTGCCAGTTTCCTTGGTACGCCTACACTCAAATGCATTGTCAATGGCCATGAGCAATCTTCATACAGAAAAAGTGAAACATCTGTAAAACCACACCACCTAGAAACAAATCGATTGGTACACATATAGAAAACATGTTTACCAAAAACATTATATTAAATGTATAAGGTTAGGGTTCTTGATTTTTATTAATTTTGAATAAAACTAATGTTTTGCACTGCGCGTACCATCAAACTCAAAGCATTGTCAATGGTTGTGAGCAATCTCCATACAGAAAATACAGAAAAAGTGAAATATCTATAGAACCACACCACATAGAAACAAATCGCTTGGTACACATATAGAAAACATCTTTACCAAATACATTATATTAAATTTATAAGGTTAGTGACGATGCTGTTCGATTTTGATGCACGCGCAGAAGCGATGCATACTGCGGAAACTGGCGGACGCTGGAAACTGCAACACTGGCATCGGTGGGCCAATCTGACCCAAATTTTGCTTTCGAAAGATTAGTTGCATGACTTACTTTCGCATTTGAGAATCCCATCACCGACATAACCAGCAATGCAGCTACAGGTGTAGGATCCAATGTTGTCGGTGCAGGTTGCAAACTGGTGGCACGTGAAGTCACTGGGCGAGGCGCACTCGTTCTTATCTGAGATTCAAGGGACAGGTGAAACGACAGTGAATCAAACACTACCGGTTCATAGTACTTATGGCTTCAGCATATGACAGTGTGGAGCTTATACTCAGAGTTGTTTTAAAGTTGCAAAACCAAAACACTCATCTAGATTTGATTCAATAACTATCTACATATGAAGAGTTCAGGCGCAAAACCACGTAAACGCCAATCCCAAAATTGATATACACATTGGAATCAAACCTTCAAAAAGTATAGTTTTTAATATTCCTCCTTTGTTGTTCATAGCTCCATAATGATGTCAACATAAAAAACCCTGCACCAAATGGTGCCAACTTACTCTAACTGTGACTTACTTTCACCCTACACTGAATGGCGCCAACTTACTCTAACTGTGACTTAGTTTCACCCTACACTGAATGGCACCCACTTACTCTAATTGTGACATACTTTCGCCCTACACTGAATGGCTCCCACTTATTCTCGCAGCGACTTACTTTCACCATACACCAAATGGTGCCAACTTACTCTAATTCTGACATACTTTCACCATACACCAAATGGCACCAACTTACTCTAACTGTGACTTACTTTCACCCTACATTGAATGGCACCCACTTACTCTAATTGTGACATACTTTCACCCTACACTGAATGGCACCCACTTTCTCTAATTGTGACATACTTTCACCCTACACAGAATGGCCCCCACTTATTCTCGCAGCGACTTACTTTCACCATACACCAAATGGTGCCAACTTACTCTAATTGTGACATACTTTCACCATACACCAATTGGCACCAACTTACTCTAACTGTGACTTACTTTCACCCTACATTGAATGGCACCCACTTACTCTAATTGTGACATACTTTCACCCTACACTGAATGGCACCCACTTTCTCTAATTGTGACATACTTTCACCCTACACAGAATGGCCCCCACTTACACTAATTATGACTTACTTTCACCATACACCGAATGACACCCACTTACTCTATTTGTGACATACTTTCACCCTACACCGAATGACACCCACTTACTCTAATTGTGACATATTTTCATCCTACAGCAAATGGCCCCCACTTACTCTAACTGTGACTCACTTTCACCTGACACTGAATGGCACCCACTTACTCTAATTATGACATACTTTCACCCTATACTGAATGCCCCCCCCCCTTACTCTAATTGTGACATACTTTCACCCTACACTGAATGGCCCCCACTTACTCTAATTGTGACATACTTTCACCCGACACTGAATGGCCCCCACTTACTCTGAGAGCAACTTACTTTCACCATAGACCAAATGGCGCCAACTTACTCTAATTGTGACATACTTTCACCATACACTGAATGGTGCCAACTTACTCTAACTATGACTTACTTTCACCCTACGCCGAATGGCACCCATTTACTCTGACAATGACTTATGTTGACCATACACTTACCCAGACAGCAACTTAATTTCACGCTACACTTAATCTGACAGCGACTTACTTTCACCATACACTTACTCTGACATAGATTGACTTTCACCTTCACTTACTTTGACAGCCACTTACTTTCACCCAACACCGAATGTCTCCCACTTACTCTGACAGTGACTTACTTTCACCCTACACTTACTCTGACAGTGACTTACTTTCACCCTACACTTACTCTGACAGTGACTTACTTTCACCCTACACTTACTCTGACAGTGACTTACTTTCACCCTACACTTACTCTGACAGTGACTTACTTTCACCCTACACTTACTGTGACAGTGACTTACTTTCACCCTACACTTACTCTGACAGTGACTTACTTTCACCATACACTTACTCTGACAGTGATTTACTTGCCCCTGCACTTACTCTCAGTTACTTTCACCCTGCACTTACTCTGGCACTCCTGTGTGTTGTCGTCCCTGGTGATGGTCACGTAGCCGGCCGCACACTCACACTTGTAGCCTCCCGGCGTGTTAACACAAAGCGTCTGCCGGTCAGCGCTGCACCAGTGAGTCGAACCATCGGAACACTCGTCAATGTCTGTCACACAGGAGGAACACCACCGGCTTTTAAACAATATCACACCAGGACATAGTCTCTTACCACTATCGAGATGATATATTGTTTCATAAACATTCGAAATGGCTGCGGTCACTGACGGCAACTCTATCAGGTTGGGCAAACATCTTAAACAACCAGGGCGTGGATAGGCCTGTAATCAGCTTCATGGGTATTATTAATTCCTTCCATAACAAATTAGGAGACAAGACAGACGTATTTGGATTGAGCCTAAGACTCTTGCTGACCCATACGACCACCGTTACATTTTATTAAAGCTGCATAGTCCGATGAAATATCAAATTTTCAAAACCAAACCAATTATCTAGATTTGATTTTACATATCTAATTTAGACACTGATGCACTTATTAAGCATTTGTTTCTGTGTAGAAGGTGATACTGAGTCAATTTAACAGCACCTGTTAGTGCAGAAGTCTATGGTGTCAGAGTTTTGGCAAGCTTGCCAAAACTAATTTTCCATGTTTGCACTCAAAATATCTTAAAAGTTTACCATTTAAAATAAAAGTTACTTTGAACTAATGTAAAGTAGATACTAGTAATCGATCTAATATATTTATCTCAGAAAAAATGCAGAAATTCAAAACCATCGGACTATGCATCTTTAAGTAAAATGGGAGGTGGAATGGGCAGAGAGTAGGGGAGTAAGGCACCAACTGGAGGGCAGGAGGGGAATTAGGCGAGCTGCTTGGTAGCAAACCTCCTGCTCTCCAGGTCGCACATCAGCCTCCAGTAAGCCCAACTACAAAGGAGCATATCAAATGAGGTTACAGGAGTAGTAGGTAAATACAATAGTATAATATAATAATAAACAGGAGAATTACATACGTGAATAATATTCACATAAGTACTTCGTGCCACACATAATTCGGTACTATAATTGACAGGGTTTACTACATGAAAATGTGTTAACATCTACACCTAGTGAACATGCATGGACTTGCAACAAATATTTATATTAATGGATAGATACAAAGCTGCTGGACGAAATAAATGACTGTCAGCCAGCTTTGGTGTTTCAGTTCAGAGTAATTAAGGATTGAATTTAAATTAAAACAGAAGGACTGCTATATATTGCACCTGATATCCTGGTTATATTTTTAAACCTGCATAACATGTTTATATTATCAAAGAGAACATCCAGATGTATTATATGGATGTCATAAAGGAATTAATCTGGTGATTTCTCCTCTAGTAAAATACCACTCAATGACAGTATTCCCAGACTCTCAATGTGTGCGTGTGTGTGTATTTGCTGTGTGGCTGTGGTGATACCGATTCCCTCACTGACTGTTGGTCAGGACATCATGACCCCCCCCCCCCCACCCACTCCCCACCCCCACCTGGGTGCCTCCGCAGCCACTCCCCCTCTCACCATACATCCAGCCAACTACAACCACGTTAGTTACTGGGGCAGGAATGGAGGGCAGGAGGATGGCGGCAGATTGGAGCACATAGATCTACAGCATTATATTTGAAACGCAACAATATGATAGGTAGACAGGTTTACATTAACCCCCTATAGTAAACCAAATAATATTTTCACAGGATCTGCAAGACTGACAAATTTCATGATTAAAAACTCAAAAAAATCTGATGAATAAGGGTTCATCCAAAGTTTTCAACATTTTCATAGTTGTAAAGGGGGGAGGGCAGGGGGGGGGGGGTGTCAGGTAAGCACAACTTTTATCGTTTAATAAAATGCTGATATTTTTCGGCATACTTTTATGTTCCACATTACTTTGGTCAGGGGGCGGGGAGAAGGAGGGACGGGGCAGATCTGGAAAAGTACTACACTCTGTACCACCGTGAATATGTTGAAAACCTTCGATGACCCACCCTTATGTGAAAAGAAGTTAAACGCGTGGTGGCGGCCATGAGACCCCTCACCTGTACACTTGTTGTTGCCCTCGTCCTTAAAGCCCCGCTTGCACCTGCACACGTAACTCTCGCCGCTGAAGGTCTTGAGGTCCATCTCGCGGTCCTCACACTTGGCGTTCACCGAGCACTGGTCGATGCCCAGGGCGCACTCGTCGACGTTCTGGCCGCAGTCGAGGATGGCCCTGTAGAAGACGGCGTTGTTGTCCTCGTTGACCTCCTGCAGGTTCGCGTCACGATCGACGCGCACCCCGACGTACACGTTCTTCCAGCAGTACGGCTGCGTGGCCTTGTTCAGCGGAATCTTCATCTTGGTGCCGGTCAGTTTGACCCGCAGGGTCGTGTCGGGCGACATCGGGGTCTGCGTTGGGGAGCGGGATGGGTGGTTATTGATGTTTGTTTGTTGGTTTGTTGGAGTTTTACATCCTGGCAACATCTGAGGTCATATCAGGACAACTACCGACTTGTGACGGTGCACACTCATGGCGGTTTTATAGCGCTGTCCCACTGGGAGATCAGGCCGCCGGCAGCATGACCCAATTCCCCCACTCAGTCACGGATGGTGAGTCAGATACAGACAACTTCCATTATTTTTACAATAAATCCTCTCCGGAGTGAATGACTGACTACGAGTGGCAGAAGTGGGCCACGATTACAGAACAGTGGTGTCCCACCAGTCATGTGCACATAAGCTCAGGAAGGATTATGTACAATTCATTTTCCCCTCCATAGGATTTTACTCTTATAACAACTTATACACCATATAATTCCTATACATCACACAAAAACAACAGCCACCAACTGAGGTCTGAGCCCTGACACACAAGCTTCTCAGGGCGAGTGTATGCATGCATGACACGTGAGCACTAGCCTGCATGATTGACAGATGGATGGGTTTGGGCAGGATTAGGTGCATTCATTTTCCTCCTCCGCATGTTTATACCCTTATAACAACTTATACATCACATAATTCCTATAAATCACAACAACAACCACCAACTGGGATCTAAGCCCTGAGACACAATATCCCAAGGGACTGCTGCTGGCTGGGTTCGGGCAGGGATCATTTTCCCTTCGATGGGTTTATACTCTTATAACAACTTATACACCATATAATTCCAATACAACACAAAAAAAACCACACAACAGTGGTCTGAGCCCTGAAACGCAAGCTCCCAGGGGGCAGTAAATCTACATGCATACATGATCACGTGACCACTAACCTGCATGATTGACAGCTGGCCCGGTTCGAGGGGTGCGCGTTCCGAGAGGT
Source organism: Branchipolynoe longqiensis (assembly GCA_030323885.1). Classification (NCBI taxonomy): domain Eukaryota; kingdom Metazoa; phylum Annelida; class Polychaeta; order Phyllodocida; family Polynoidae; genus Branchipolynoe; species Branchipolynoe longqiensis. The sequence goes on from CM059187.1 coordinate 78,660,711, forward strand.
AGTCTCCCGTGACGACGCCGTGCTTGTCGGTGACCGGCCTGTCCCAGACGGCGTCCGTCGACAGTACGTAGGCCCAGTCGAAGTGTTCGGTGCCAAACTGGCCGACGTCGGGCGACACGCGGGACCCAGTGATGGTGACGAGCACCTCGAGGCTGTAGGACACGAAGGTGTTCACCAGGAACGTGTCGTCGACCAGACCCTGCAACTCGAAGCTCACCGCGAACAGGTCGAGGCTCTTCTCTGGAATGGTAGTCAGAGGTTTGTTTGTTTGTTGTTGTTTTACGTCCTAGCAACATCTAAGGTCATATCAGGACGGGTGGTAGTCAGAGGAGTGAGCGGTGTGAGAAGTGGTGTAAGCTGTCGGGTGTTGCTGAGTTATTTGATTGATTGATTGGTGGTTTCTTTACGCCGTGTCGGCAGCATAGGCCATATTCACGGCGAGAATTGTTTGTTTTTTATTCAACCATCGCCTTTACATATAATGTAAAAGCATACAATCAGTTACCCAGATAGCACACAGTCGTCGGCCCGACGGCGGCCCGACGGCGGCCCGACGGCGGCCACTCCGGCGGCCCGATGATTGAACCCTAACGTCGGAACACCGCCGTCGGGCCGACGAAGCCCGACGGTGACTCAAAAGTGGAAAGGGATTGAACCCTAACGTCGGAACACTACCGGCGGCCCGACGGTGGCCCGACGGTGGCTCAAAAGTGGAAAGGGATTGAACCCTAACGTCGGAAATCCACCGGTGGCCCGACGGCGGCCCGACGGTGGAAAGTCGATCGCGACGGTGCGACCAATAGCCGACGTCGGCCCGACGGCTGTGTGCTATCTGGGTAGGTGTCAATAGACACTTATTAATTTTTAAAAGCCCAAAATCATATAATTAAATAAAATAGATGAAAGAATTAATTAATAAAAATTGTTTTAATGAGCTATATGAGGTGGTACCGACCAGCTGGCCTCAAAAAACCTAAAATGTCTTCTTGTTTAACTTTGGTAAAAAGGTCATGCATGCTATTTGCAGTGTAAAATCGTTGGCGCAGTGCCATAAAATCAACACAGTTTCTGAGTTATTTGAGATGCTCTCTAGATGTTGTTGTTGTTGTCGTTTATAATCGGTGTCAATATGGACTTTGCTGCCTGGCATGGACACAAATCAAGCAGATCAATATAATCGGGTGTATTACTACAACATAATGTACCAAGGCGGCGGCGGATGCGGAAGGGTGTATATTGGGTTTTATTGAGCCTTTGAACATTCAGTATCATTTTACAGGTTGCGAGAGATTACATGGTGCTGGCTGGTAGATTTGAATGAAGGTCCCCCACCCCCACCCTCAGAGTTACTTCTATTGAGGATTTGCGTGTGACGTAGGCATCACACTACTCCTGCTTTGTGGTTGGATAGAAGCAGTTCGTTCTACTATCAAGTGTATGTAAATAAAACAAAAAGCACAAATCTATTCACTGCTACGATCTAATTCTGTTATTTAGAATCATGAATATTCACTAGGGGTTGAAATAATGTTTATTTAACAGAATAGAATACTCAATAAGTGAAATCGGTCATATTAACCCCAACATCGAAGCAATATTAACCCCTGCCCCCACCACATCATCATCATTATCATGCTGTCCTCGCGAAGTGACATAGACTGCTTTCATTACTTGTCTGTCGCTCTCCATTTAGCTCTCTGCTGTGAGAGTGATGTCCATGAGTCGGTCTTAATGTCTCTCAGCTTCAGGTTTCTATTGATGGTATCCTTGAACCGGAGACGAGGGGGCCCTTTCTTTCTGTACCCAGAAGACAGTTGAGAGTAAAGGATCTGCCTTGGCAGCATGTCTGATGACATCCTCATGAGGTTCCAGTCAACTGGAGATTCTTTTTGATCAGAAGATCTTCCATAGAGGGCAGCCCTGTCCATTCGAGTATTTCCTTATTTGTCACTTTGTCCTTCCAGGTTAGCCTCATGATCAAACGCACATGTCACATCATGAAGGCATGCAGCTTTTTCACCTGTTGTCTGTACACTGTCCAGGCCTCAGCTCCATATAGTAGGGTGGATAGCACGATTGCATGGTAGATCTTGCCTTTGACCTGCATGGACATATGGTGGTTGTTCCAGAGTCACTGCTGTAGTCGGCCGAAAGATGTGCTAGCCTTGGCCATCCTCCTCTGTATTTCAGCATCAATGTGTCCATCACTTGATATAGTTCTTCTGAGGTAGGTGAATTCCGGAACAGAGTTCAGCTTGTTTCCGTCAACCATGATATCCTCCTCTTGGGTTCTTGTTGAGTTGGGTTGGTACAGCATCTCCGTCTTCTTGATGTTAATCTTCAGGCCAAACTTCTTTGATGCATCGGATAAAGCGTCCACTATTTTCTGGATCTCTTCAGCAGAGTGGGCAACCAGTGCACTGTCATCTGCGAATAGCAGCTCTCTCACCAGTATCCAAGTAGTCTTGGTCTTCTCTCTGAAGTGTGCGATGTTGAATAGGTCAGCACTCTGTCTGGACTGTATATAGACACCATCCCCCATGCTTCGGAAAGCCTCATCAAGCATTGCTGATAGGAAGACTCAAAAGTCTTGACCCCATTGGTAACCCCGAACGATCCAAGACTTCCCCTCCAACACTAATATTCGCCATCATTCCCGTATGTAGAGCCTCAATCATAGTTGTGAATTTCTCTGGGCATCCATACTTCCTCAGTAGCTGCCATAGCCCGGTCCTCCCGACTGTATCGAATGCCTTAGTGAAATTGACAAATACCATGTACAATGGTCGGTCCTGCTCAATCCACTTTTCTTGTAGCTGTCGGAGACAAAATATCATATCCATGATGCTCCGGTTACCTCTGAAGTCACACTGTGTCTCTGGAACTACATCAGGTGCTATGTGAATAGATAGTCTGTTGAGGAGGATACTGGCGAAGATCCTGCCTGCTATGGAAAGAAGAGAGATTCCTCTATAGTTCCCAACATTTCATGAAAGCTGCCTGAAAAGTGCTGCTGGCTTTTGCAAGATACCAGCAGTACTCTCTCGGGGAGCAAATAGAGGACTCACACTGGCAAGAACATGTCCAGACAGGCGCTAAACTATTTGTCCCTGCAGTGGCTGATCGGGAGATGTTGGGAGTTCCATACATCAACCGCCCTTGATGTTGCCACAGTGACATGGTTTTCTGTTTAGGGTTTGCTCCCTTAGCCTTCGGTTCTGTCAAGAACCTGTACTACAAGGCAGTGGTTTACAACTCTGCAGGGCAGGGGCGTCAAAATCCCTGAGCTTTTGCAGTGTTAATAACTGTTCTGCTGTACTTTCTATCCAACCAGGATGGACGACGAGGCACTGATCACGTGGTGCTAATCGCTTGACGCAAAATTTTATGATGGCATAGTCTAGTTATATTTCCATTTCATTAATCTAGGTTATTACCAAAACAAAACAATGTATGACTGGTACTGGTAGCTGTTATCCTGCAGGACGGTACCAGTGCACATGTGAAGTCATCACTCCTAGCCACCCCCAGCCAAGAGGTGGGGTTACTGGGGTCAGGTCGTTTTGCACATGGCATGTGTATTTGTCGACTCCACTCGCGGTGTTCGATGTGAAATTCTGACGACTTGGGTGACCCGAGTCGCCCGGGTCGTGTTAATCGATTACGGCCTAGGGGTGCGCCAATGGTGCTCAAGATTTATTCTGGGACCCGTGCCTCTGCCCGTAAGTTACCCATGTTAGGAATAACATCACAATATTATTGGGTCATCTCCTTCCACATAATGTATATATATATATATATATATATATGAAGAGTTCAAGATTTTGGGATTGGCGTTTAAGGGGATTTGCACCTGAACTCTTCATATATATATATATATATATATATATATATATATATATATATATATATATAATATCCGACCATCCGAGCAGGTGGTATTGACCAGCCACAGCTGGTATCAGGGTGGCCACGAGCCACTCACAGGTGGCACCATAGTGGCAGAAGCAGGAACTAACTCGTATGACAGTAATATATAGAAGAGAACCTATAACTAATATATAGAAGAGAACCGATAAGTGGTAGTGTCCTTGTTTATATTCCCATAATAGATTATAGAGCGCATATATATGCGATGTATAACGAATTATACGAGTATAAAGATACGTAAGACCAACACTGTACCGGTGGCTCCACCTTACCTCCTCGCCTCCACCAGATTTAGACCAATGTAGACCTATATATAGGGCTTCATATATCAACAGAAGTAATAAGTAGCAACTCACTGAGGCAGAAGGGGTCCTGGAAGTGCAGTGGACCCGTCGTGGCGACGTTGTTCTCCTCATGCGCCTCGACGCGCTGCTGCTTGGTGTCCAGCACGACCTTCATGGTGATGTCATCCCGGAAACTGCAGAGGAAGAGGAAGTTCTGGGGCTTCAGGTCAAAGCCGCGCGTCGTGTCACTCAGGTCAAGGGTCGTGTTACTGTAGACGTTGGTGTTGATATTTTGGCGCTTCCGGTTCGTGACATCATAGCTGACCTGGGCCGTCGTGCCACCGGCCGACAAGAAAAGCTTGTATGTGAACACCGGCTCAGGGTCAGCTAGCTTCCCCGACCAGCCTGCATTGTCCGAAACCTGTTGCAACACTGCGTCAGGGAGAAAAGAACATGTATAAAATAAAGGTATCAATATTAGGTACTGATGTGTTTGTATAATTTAGACAAAACAGTTACTGATGTCTTTGTGTAATTTAATATGTCACTGTTAAATAACACAAAGACTCGGCTACTGACATATTTATATAATTTAATATGTCAATATTGCACAAAACGAAGACGCAAACCTCAGTTACTGATGTGTTCGTATAATTTAATATGCCATAAAGACTTCATATGTAATGCCAGAATCCTTTCACCCGACATCTGCCAGCATACTTTTTGGGGGGTTCATTACTTGATTCGACAGGGGAAATTTGAATCACAGACAATAGGTCATCATTATACTTCTCCTTGCCCTATCCTGGTAATGCCGAATGCCAAACCATGTAGTGACAAGTACAAATCTTAAAGTCATTGGTTTGACTCTGCCAGGGTTAAAAAAGGGGGGCCTTAGCCCACAGCCTAAAAGAATGGGAGGCAGACGCTCAACTGACAGACCCATGATTGTCGGTTACATGTTTGTAAATAAATAATCCATCTTAGTAGAAGGTTAATCTTAAAGTGATACAGTGTTTGTTTTCTCAGGAAGTTAAATGGCTTAGTGACATATTCAGGCGATCGGGGTTCATAGCACTTATTAGCAGTAATCAAGGCTCATATGAGAGTAGGGTGTTAGACAATATCATGTTTGCTTTCCTTTATTGGGGCTTTACGTCCTGGCTACATCTAAGATCTGTTAACAGGCTATTATGCCTAAATGTATAAACGGATGAGAATACGTAGACGCATAAGCATACATAAAACTAATAATGAATTAATCAGTAACTGCATATTCGATATGAGCATACATCGGTAAGGAATTCTTTCCTGACTTCTACTTCGAGACTGTAGTTTCAAATTCATCCGCAGAGTGGTGCAACAGTAATTGAACCATTGGTGCATTAGAGATCTTCTTTACAACCACAAATGAGACTTGTGAACCACATAAGAGAATATCGGTTTCATTGTTGTCAGTGAAAAGGGTAGACCCTTACATTTGTTACTTACATTTGATGATGACGTCGATGGCCAGGTTGAACGGGTTGATTTCAGGAGATGACAGCTACAGTTTGTTACTTACATTTGATGATTAGGTCCATGGCTAGGTTGAATGGGTTGATTACAGGAGATGACAGCTACAGTGTGTTACTTACATTTGATGATTAGGTCCATGGCCAGGTTGAACGGGTTGATTACAGGAGATGACAGCTAAAGTTTGTTACTTACATTTGATGATCATGTTGATGGCTAGGTTGAACGGGTTGATTACAGGAGATGACAGCTACAGTTTGTTACTTACATTTGATGATCATGTTGATGGCTAGGTTGAACGGGTTGATTACAGGAGATGACAGCTACAGTTTGTTACTTACATTTGATGATGACGTCGACGGCAAGCTTGAACGGGTTGCGGCGAACATCGCTGGTGAACCTCAGAGATGGCAGTGTGATGCCGAAGGGTGGGTGCTTCCCAACCGTCAGGTCCTCAAAGCCTGCAACCAACACACGGCGCCGGTCACACGTTGAGGGGCACATTGGGCTGGTGTAGGTGGGGGTGGGTTGGAAACAAATGGGGCACTAAATATGACTTTTAATAGGACACTAAATAGGGCAGTAAATGGGACACTAAATAGAACCTTAATTCGGACACTAAATGGGCACTATATAGGAGCTTATGTTGGACACTAAATGGGACACTAAATAGGACCTTATGTTGGACAAAGCAGACGGGATGGCCGAATGAGTTAGAGCGTCTGTCTCCCGTGCTGGTAGATAGTGGGGTCGTGGGTTCGAACCCGGGTCGAGTCAAACCAATGACTTAAAAATTGATACTTGTTGCTTCCTAGCCAGGCGCTCGGCATTATTAGGGTAGGGCAAGGACTGGTGTGCTCAGTGTCAGGATAATGTGAATAAGTGGGATACCAGGTCATGGTGCCGGCGGCCTGGTTTCCCAGTGGGACAGAACTATAAAGTTGCCATGAGTGCGCACTGTCACAAGTCGATACCCGGCCTGATATGACCTTAGATGTTGCTAGGGCATAAAACAACAACAAACAAACAAAACTTATGTTGGACACTAAATGGGACACTAAATAGGACACTATGTTGGACACTAAATGGGGCCCTAAATAGGACCTTATGTTGGACACTAAAGGGGGCACTAAATAGGACACTATGTTGGACACTAAGTGGGGCAATAAATAGGACCTTATGTTGGATAGTAAATGGGACACTAAATAGGACCTTATAGTGGACAGTAAATGGGACACTAAATAGGACCTTATAGTGGACAGTAAATGGGACACTAAATAGGACCATATGTTGGACACTAAATGAGAAACTAAATAGGACCGACCTAATGTTGGACACTATATGGATGGGGCACTAAATAGGACCTTATGTTGGTCCTAACATTTTGACATTGACCTTATGTTGGACACTAAATGGACATTAAATAATACACTAAATGGGACTCTTTCAGAATTGTGGTTTGGTCGTAATGCTTGCATTGCGTTTGATTCACGGCGGAGAAAGACCCTCCCCCCCCCCCAGGTTCCTCTCCTTATTAGGCGGCCTACCGCTGCCTCCAGCACATGCTATCCGGACCGCACTTTGTCCACACCTCTCGCTATCTCCTCTCTGCTGGCCACGCTCCTCCTTGATTATGTCTGAAAAGAGTTCCAGGAGGGGGAGCCCGCCAGCATTTCACTTTCTACCGTTACTCTGTCCATGCCTTTGGCTTGCCAGCTGGTCACCATAGAGAGCAAATACGGTCCTTTGACTCAACTCACCTCATTTCTCTTTCCTATACTCTACCCTTTATTTTTTCTCCCTGGTTTACTTCTCCCCCTGATCAAGGGAGTTGTTTGCTTGGGTGGGGCCCTTTACCTTATTGTTTCTCTCGCTTTGTTCTTGTTGCTGGAACCCTGGACCCACCTTTACCCATCCCTTCCTCCTGAACCCTTGCTGCTGTTGACTGAATATGAGTCCTCTGCTACCGCCGGACTGGAGTGATTCGGGCCGCCCCAACGATTCGTCGTTTTGATTGTTTTAAAGACATCCCCAGCTTCTACAACCGCCGCACCAGAAGATTAATCTTCAACCAAAGAGAGGACCGATCTATCGGTGCCTCTCTATATTGCTGCAGTTCTGCAGCCGGTAACCGTCGTAAGATTACGAACCCCCCAGAATTCAGTGCCTCCAGCCATTCCGCCTCCTGCCTTCTCCAGCAGCACTCACTTTTTTCTCCCCCCATGATGACCTCGCCCATACCCGGATGGTCCTGACAATTTGACATTTTTCTTAACATTTACACTATCTCATTGTCATTGTCTTAACATTTTTACTCGACATTTACCGTATCTCACTTGTCATTGATCTTACTTATTGTATTGATTCTCATTTTATCCTGGAATAAAATGTTTTTTTCTCCACCCCTGCCTCTGTCCTTCCTTCATCGCGTATCATCTACAAATCATGCTGTAGAATACACCAGGATCAATAGCTACAATTTCTAAACGGACCATACCAACTAAGACAATGAAAACATATCTGTAGTAACTCGACATCCAGGAATGTTGAAAGCCATCTTTCTCGCATCTAATTGACTGATTCCACTTGATTAACTTTCATATTGCCATAACATGCTTGCACTCCACACAAAGAAAACAACTTCTAATAATTAATCAAAATAACTGTCTTGAAATGTATTCCAATATTTGAAAATTAAGTAATACAGTATAACCCCTTTAAACCAAACTTGAAGGGACCCTAGAAATGTGTTTGGATTAACCGATCATTGGTTTAACCGGGCTCTGGCTTTGACTTTGGCTTGGCTTTGCCAAAAACGTGGGTGCATTATGAACGTAATATACAATGTATGTGAACAGCTTTATTATTGTTTTTTTTATGTATATACACTATAACCCCGTTAAACTAAGCTTGGTTAAACCAAACGATCGGTTAATCCAAACATTTTCCGGCCCCACAAAATACTACCATTTATCATATAAAAAAAGTCTCAGATGACCATATGCAAGTTTGGTTTAGCCGTACCGGAAGTTGACTCTAGCCCGTAAATTTGTTCGGATTAACTGATGCTTTGGATTAACCGACTTTGGTTTAACCAACTTTTTTATATTATAAATGGTAGTATTTTGCCTGGCCGCCGAAAAAAGTTTGGATTAATCGATCGTTTGGTTTAACCGAGCTTGGTTTAACTGGGTTGTACTGTGTATGGGTTGTTATGTCTTTAACACTATATGTTGGTTGAACTCAAATACTTGTTTTCGATATTATCACAAATTAGCTCAGTGAAAAAGGCCAGGGGACCAGGCTACCTAACCTTGTTACAGTTATTTGTACAAACTGCAATAACATAATGGGAGCATAGTTTTATTCTGCTAAATTAACTCAGAGCAAATGGTACTTCTGGTTGCAAATATACTATCAAAACCAACACTTTTGAAATGATTACCTTTGTTTTTAAAATCTAACTACAATATATAAAAGTTGTAGGCTTTAGGCTCAAACACCGACAAATGCCATTCAGTCTGAAATGATCTAATCAATACATATGTATATATCTACACAACATATAATTACTAGCTCGAATTTGAATTGTCAAACTTTACCATATTTAAATCTGGAAATAATTGATATTGGTATTTCAGCTGACTTCAGCTAGCTGCTGATGACAATATCAGACAACATATACACATATATTGTAAATAACTGTATTGTTACGTCGCTGGAAGACCAGTGCCATGGCACTGATAAATGTTTATTCAATGAATAAACTATATTTACCGAAATAAACCCACACAAAACCATGTCTACCACATTGGAGCTGAAGCTGCTAGCATTCCGATCATCAAACCCTTTTTCTTGTTCAGAAGCTGTCAAATCCTCTATAACACGTCCTACTCAATGTGAAATTGATAGACTTTTAATTGAAAAGGACAACAATAAAATCTAATTAACAAAAAAAACAAAAAAAAAGGATTTGTCGGTTTTTGCAGCTGAACCCTTCACATTATTTCCGAATGCGCCTTCCAGCCAGCCAGCCAATCAGAGACGTGGAAGGCGGGTAGGTGACGCGAAAGCTCACTTGTCTGACAGTCGACCCAGACGGGGACGACCTTCCTGTTGTTGAGGGTGACGGCCTCCTTGATGGCGCTGAGCTGGGCGTGCATGGCACCAGGTGTCACCTCGACAGTCATCATCACGGGCCCGGTCTGCAGCTCCCACGGCTGCCGGCCCGTACCCTCCTTACACACATGCGCGATCGACTGAATGTCGCCCGAGAGCCTGGTGGTGGTATAAGTTGCCTTTTATTCAACGACAAAAGTATCCATGACTAAGGTCAATGAAAAGAAACGGGGGAAACTCAGGCCCTCTCAACCCTACGAATCACGTTTTCTCTCAACATTACGAATCACATTCCTTTTTTTTGTAGTTGAGGGGTGAGCGGCGGCAAAGTTAGAGCGTTCGGCTTATATATAACCTTGCGAGTTCGGGCCAAAACAGCAACTGGCGAAAGGGTAGTGAGGAGGTGGCCGATAGGTGGCGAGAGTGAGGCAAGGCCCGAGTGCGGAAACCCACTGTGTAAATTATGTATATATGTAAATTATGTATGTATAAATTATGTATATGTAAATTATATATATGTAAAGTATGTACATCTATGTAAATTATATATATATATAAATTATGTATATGTAAATTATGTATATGTAAATTATGTATATGTAAATTATTTATATGTAAAGTATGTATATGTAAATTATGTATATGTAAATTATTTATATGGAAATTATGTATATATGTAAAGTATGTACATATAAATTATGTATATGTAAATTACGTATATGTAAATTATACATACATAAATTATGCATATGTAAATTATGTAAATTATGTAATTGTTATTATGCATTACACAAATTATGTAGGGTAATACTAATATTATGTATATGGATGGATACAATCCTCTTACTTATGGCTACCTGCGCCAGTGGCCTTTCCCCAGGTGAGGTGAAGGCACATGACAGCAACACTAAAAAACAACAACAAAAACTACCAAAAATGGGCCGTATTAACGGCGCCGTTTCACAATGCTTCAGTACTGTAGCCAGTGACCGTTAAGTGCCTGTCACACTATGGCGGATTGAGGAACGGACAGAACCGGACAAAGAATATTCTAGTCCGGTGTTATTCGGACTTGAAATGTATCGATTATGTAACGGACGGTAACGGACGGGTAACAGACGGGTAACAGATAGGTAACAGATGGTAACAGACCATAATGGTTGATAACTTATCTAACGATCAACGGACAATTAAGAATACAAAAAGAACTATAGCGAACGGGAACGGATGTGTAATGGATATGTAATGGACGGGAACAGACTGGAACGGACTGGGAATGGACGGGGAACGGACGGGGAAAGGAAGGCGAACGGACGGGGAATGGAAGGTAACGGATAATAACCCCATAGGTCAGTCCGGCGCAATCTGTTACAAGTTTTGTGCAAGTTCAAAACTTGTAACGGATCGGGCCGGATATCAACGGATATCAATGGATATGCAAAGGATGTGCAATGGATACAAACCAGACTTTGCTGGATATCAACGGACTTTGTTCGGTTTCTTTCCGTTTCCCCACTCCGGTGAGGTGTGACAGAGCCGGATCAAGGATCAGGTCCTATCACGAACCCCCGACAAAGTCAAGGCAATACTTACCCCGTGAAGGAGACCTCGGCTCTCGGCGCTATCCTCGCTGTGAGGAGCTGTTCTTCAGATGCCGAATACTTCCACACCTGCGGAGTAATGTCGTGGGACACAGTCTGACCCTCCATCGACAGCGACACCTGTTAAAAATATCAAATAGTTCTTACAACATATTTTCGCGGTGGGTGTTTGCTGGCAAACAGAACCATCACGCATAGAGCGGCACTTGAACCTACACTGCTGCCATTCCGGGGTGCAATCAACCCATCCATGCCTACCTTTGTACGTGTTATTTCATTTGAGGTGATGAGTGCAATTTTCTACACTCATCTCCCTGGAAGTCTACATTTAGAACTTACATTTACGATCGTGGGATTCGAACCCCCGGTCTCGAACCGAGTCAAACCAATGACGTAACAATTTATACTTGTCGATGCCTAGCCCAGCATTCGGCATTACTAGGATAGTGCAAGGAGCAGTGGAATGAGGAAGATAAATTGTCAGCGATTGAAATTTCCCGTCTAATCAATAAGTTAGGCCATTCTAGAAATAAGTTCAACCGGAAGTAAAGGTATGTAACAAAAAGGGAATCCGAGATTTCTCCACCCCTATTGCGTGTTGTATAACTTGTTATACTCACATTATTATACATAGAGTCCTCTGTATTGCCTACTTATGTACTCTGACTACTGTCCACTGCTATAACTGGTGAGTGATTTCTCTCGAGAGACTTATGGGGCTGTCACACTACAACGTTTCTGCCGGCGTGCCGGCAACGCGCAAAATATTTGCAACCAGTCAACGGGTTTCGACGTGTTGTAAACGCGTCCGTAATGCCCCCTCCAACCCGTCGCGGCGCGTCGAAAGTTTTGTGCAAGCACAAAACGATCGGCGTGCCCCGACGCGCGCCGACGTGTGTCATCCACACATTGCTATCAGTCAACGTGTACCAACGCGCCACTAACACGTCCCGGCGTTTCGCCCAAAAAGGCGACACGTCGAGGCGCGTTGGTGAGAAACGTCGTAGTGTGACAGCCCCATTAGGGAGTGATGAGTCTGCTATTTATGCAATCAAATCAGTTCACTTTCTCCTGTGAGCAGCATCCCCCCAGTGTGGCTTACAACAAATCTTGTAACGGTAGTTCATTAATATTTCTTTTGTGCGGTAATCCAAGTGCTACAGTAGCTGAGTTGGACATGAAGGATCAAATCCATGTCAATGTGTAGATTTAGAAAATGTGATGCTTTCATCGGTTTATGTAGGTTAAATAATATGAAGAAGATATATTTCTTTTATTTTGGTAGCATTATTTCGTCGTGACCTTATGACTTTTGATGACCTCCTGTCTGTGTTAAATCAAGCCTCCATTGCCCTCAGTACCTTCGTGCACCAGTATATCTATTGGTAATGTGCCGCTTGCGTCAGGAAGGTGCAATGAATTCTGGGAAATAAATTAAGGGTTTAGGCGTAGAAATCAACACACACCATTTAGTCCAAAACGAAACCATGACTACCATGTTTGAGCTGAAGCTGCAATCATTCTGATGACCAAACCGTTTTTGTCTGCAGAAGCTGCCACATCCCCTATATAATTCCCTAATCAATATGAAATTGATAGCACAACAATAAATTATATTCTACACAAAACAACTATAAATGCATTTGTGGGTTTTGCGCCTGAACCCTTCAAATGTACCTTGATGTTGAAGAGTTTGTGTGAGCCGTCTTTATCGATGGCGGTTGGGAGGACATTCCTGAAGGTGAGATCTAAATGTAGTGGTGACGGGTAGGGGCGAATGGTACCCGTATTTACCTCCACATCCAGCATCTGATAGACATCTGGGAAAATAAATAAATAAATAAATAACAGAAGCAATGATCAGGTCACGTTGAATATATATACGCTAATTTTCACTCCATATAGGCACTTGGAAATTAAGTTTCAAACACCATGAATACATCAAATTCCTATTTCATCATCAAGAGGCTGTGAAATGCTGCACAAAAATAGGCTTAGCTCATTTGTTATAATAGCTTTATTAGAACCTGAGACATGATGCTTTATCGGCGCAGGAATCAGACTCTTTTGTTAATAGTAAGTCTCATTACAATAATTATTAACGCATGAGTCTAAGCGCGCTCTATTTCATAGTGACAGTTAACCTATCCACCTGTGCAAGCATAACCTGGGAAGTGCCACTCTAAGCGCTGAGGAGCCTGGCTATGGAAAAATGACCTTAATACTCATAGCTTGACCAGGGAAACCTTCAGCCTCGAAGAAGTAAAGTTATGTTGGTTATGCTCCACCTTCTGCTTCTCTATAAATTAAATATCAAACCCTGAGTAGAGTAAATGATTACAAAGGCTTTGTTTTTCACCTCTGTTGCACTTGGTGTCCATTGGTACGGCCCCGACGTTGTTTCCCTCAGATCGCTCAAAGTGGATCCGCGTGTTGTCGACCATGATCAGCAGGAAGACCTCGCCGCACAGCTCGGGCGGAAGGTCCGCCGGAAGCACCACGTCTTCCCCGCTGCCGCTTTCCATAGTCAAGTCCTGGTTCGAAGACACCTGCGTCCGCACCAGGTTCTTCATCCGCGCGCTGTTCATGTAGGGAATCAGGAAGTCATGCGCATCTAGGAACTCATCCGCAGAAACATAGAACTGGACGTCAAAGAGCGGTGCGACGCCGTCTCCGATTGGGGCGTGGTCCTCGAGGTCCACATGGACGGTGAGGTGGAAGCCATAGGCGGTGTTTGAGTAGGCGTGCTCCTGGATCGAGAAGTTGGTTACGATGAGGTCCATGAAGCGCTTTGAGCAGCCAAGCAGCCCCGACAGGTCCTGATAGCGCACATTGTTCTCCTGGACGGTGTCGATGCCGACCACGTGGGCGGCTTGCACCACTCTCACCGCCAGGTAGCGTGAAGTGCAGGCCGACAGAGGCAGCTGCAATGTAACAGTTCCCGAAAGAATCACGCTACTTTTCGCTGGCAGAGCAACCGAGAGATTCTTGGTGAGCACGTCCATCTCGATGATCTCAATCGGCGCCACCGTCTCAAGGTCAAGGTTATGGTATGGCGATAGGAACATTGTGACATGCAAGTGCTGCCGCCTGTCGCTATAGGTGGGCACATCCTGCGTGAGGAAATTGTAGATGGACATATTGATATGCACCCGCAGTGGTAAGCCAGTGTGCAGCATTACTTCTGGGAAAGCTGGTCTCAGGAACACATACTCGAGTGCCAACAGATCTCCAAGGCACTTCACCACCACCGACTGCACCCACTCGTTATTTGACAGGTCCGGGTCAATTGGCGGGTTGTTCTTCAAGTCGATCAGCCAAATGATGAGGTTACACTTTCCGCAGAAGACGCGAAACTCCGGTTTGCTGATGTCGATGATGGCGCCTGCGCCATCGAGACTGACGTAGTAGGGCTCGACGGTGATGAGCGGCACGCCGCGCCGCATCTCGGAACGCTGCCGGCTCGTCAGCGGAACCGGAAGTTCCACGCCGTGCGACCGGTTCCTATCCAGGCTCAGGTACATGCGGATGTCCAACGCACGGTCATCCGGGTCCGAAGAGTTGGCCTCCGCAACAAAGCCAGCTGCAAAGATGTTAGGTTTTTATAGTACAAGATATTATGTAAGATTAAAGGCGAGGAAGGGAATTACTTGTTTATATATATTGTATCGATTATTGAAAAACACACACATATAAATGATATGTTTGGTTTTGAGTTTCTGTCATTTTGTGAGATAAATTATATTTTATTGATCATTATATTTCACTTTAATTTGAAGTAACGTTTATTTTAAATGGCTGACCTTGGAGATATTTGAAAGGCAGACATGTCAAATTAATTAATGTTGGCATGCATGTCGAAACTCTGATAAAATAGGCTTCAGCAGTAATTGGTTCTATTAAATTGACTTTGTGTTCCTTTAACAACAAATGCTTAATACATGCTTTCACCGTACTACACAGCTGTAATGCATCCTAAATTTGCATATTCTTATAAAAGCATACAATTTTCTAAAGCTGACTTAAAAATTGATACTTGTCGCTTCCTAGCCAGGCGCTCGGCATTATTAGGATAGGGCAAGGAGCAGTGGAATGAGGAAGACCAATCGCCTGCAACTGAAATTTCCCCTGCTTAAACAACTAATGTACCAAAAAAAGGAAAAAAAAGTACTTCTCTCAACTTTAATATACTTCACTTATTAAGTATTTCTTGTACATTGAAGGGCATACTAAGTTAATTCAATATAACCTCTTACTGATGAAGCCTAGTTTTGACAAGCATACCAACACTATTTGTGCATGTTTACACGTAAAATATCTCGGAAATTAGTCATTTTAAATCATAGTTACTTCAAACCAAAGCAATGTAGATTGTGCATGTTATATTTAACATGGGTAATTTATGGGTGGAGACCAACCACCCGTTAACACTGATCCGAACCTTGCTGCCACCTGGCGGATAGAACCCACACTACCCCAGCGGCCACCGATCTATGGTGACACCCCCTCTAGTAACTTGAGAGAACCACAGGCCGCCGGGCGATGCCAACGTTTGAACTTTCCCAACAAAATCCATCATGTAACCTAACGTCCGACTGACCAGCTCGCACAACCGATCCAGCCACCGCCATCACCACATCTAACCCCATATCTTCATCCACTCACCCACACCGCTGAAAAATAAGAACTTGGTCGGGCTGAGGGTTCGATTCCCACCCGGCCAGAACAGTGAGACAGCAGGGAAGTGACTTGATGAAATGTGGTTCCTGTTGATTCACTGAATGACTTGATAATGACTCATGATGAAAAATAAAGAAAAGAAAATCCACTATAACCGAATGATGTCTCTGCCTTAGTAAATCATAACAATCAACCGACCTCAAATTGTCTCAGAAAATGATTGAAATTCAAAACCATCGAACTATGCAACTTTAACCCTTTGGGACCGGGATCGCCTGGGCCGTATTCGATTAACACAAACGGGCGACTCGGGTCACCCGAGTTGCTAGAATTTCAAATCGAACACTGCGAGTGGAGTCGACAAAAACACTTGCCTTGTGCAAAAGGTCCGGACCCCAGTAACCCACCTCTTGGCGGGGGTTGGCTAGGAGCGATGACGTCACATTTGTGCTAGTACCGTCCTGTAGCAGTACAAGTCCTATGTGGGTTGTTTCTTTTGTTTTTTTTAGTTTAAAAAAAAAATCAGATTGAGGAAATGTAAATATAACTAAACTATGCAATCAAAAAATACTTTAAACCCGAGTATGTAGGATGTGCGCATGCGCCAAAGAGTAGCTCAGGTGACCCGAGTTGATTAATCGAATACACCCTTGGGTGCGTCTGCGGGTTTGCACTTACAGTCTGGGAGCGCCTGAATGCACGGCAATGGGGTATGGTAGCACCGTATTTTTAATATGATCTACACATTTTAAGGAAAACATGTCTGGAAATAGAATTCAACTCCAGGCGCACCGGGGCTGTAAGCGCATGAAACTTGCGTGCACACCCGGATGCTCCCGGCCCCAATGCAATGTCTCAATGCATACTAAATCGATTACCAGTAAAGAATATATATAATAGGATATAGTTGTTATTAACTAGTCGCATAATTTAAAATATCAAGTGGCTATGGCAAAGAACATAAGATTTACCCCTATTAACATAAATGCAAAATAACTACTGATACTGCATGTAAGTACATGAATCCATGACACAATATACATATAATATTCCTATCATTAATTTGTATTTTACTAACTGTGAAGAGACGCATCAGTATCTCATCATAATCATTAGTTAAAAATGTAGCTTAAGTTTAATCATTTGTTATTGTCATCACTTGTTCATTCACATCATGGAGACCAGCTAGATAAGCATTGCTTTTTTGGGATCCTTTCTGTCTGTAAGGAATTTGCATGCATTTATTGTATCACCTCAGTTTATTGTAAACATACCTTGCAGAGAGTTAAAATAAAAGAATTGATTGATTGATTGAAAGCTGCGATCCACTATGGTTACCTGGTCCAGCCTTGTGTGCTACCATGGTGAGCGCGTAGTCGCTGCTTTGTCCTGAACGCATCACATTCGTCACCCCACTGTCAGCGGTCACCAGCTTAAAGCTGTGGATGCCTAGGTCCACAATCCCTGTGTGGGTGTTGGAAAGAAAAACCTCAATGCATCATAGGGCTACCACTGAGCACACGGGCGAAAATTGCTTTTGTATGGAACAGGAAGTGGAATTCCTTGTTCCAGTATCTAATGTCTACTTATATCGGCACAGAGTTGGTTAAATGGGAGAGAATGCAAAAGGACAAGATGGCGACCACAGAATGCTGTCGATTTGACTTTAAAGTTCCATAAACTACATGTTTGATTAAATTTCTCAACTCAAAAGTAGCGGGCAATTATGAAGATGTATATGAAGAATATATGTTGCTACTCAAATTAAGAACATATGTGTTGATTTCATTTACCCAGCCTTTCGGCATTTTTCTCTAATGGGTTGTTTTTCACCCCAAGTCGACTGCAAGAAGTAGAGGGTGAATATTTTATCTATTTCATACTGAGGCCGCCTTATACCCCTGTCACACTACGACGTAACGAGCCAATGTGAGCTTAACGTGGTCATTTTTCGTCATTACGTTGGGTTACGTCATGATGACGTCAGAATGACGTTAGAATGACGTCAAGCTACATCACATTACATCATGTTACGTCGAGTTACGTCAAGGTTTTGGACATGTTCAAAACTTTCGACGTAGCTTGAACGTAAGGGTTTACGTTCACCGTACATTCTGTTCACGTTCAGTGAACGTCAATGACGTTAAACGGACATTATTCCAACGCTGTCCACTACATTGACCCACATTAAACCGAGTGCAAATGGCCACGTGGCGTAATGGGAACGTCAGGAGAATGTCAGGAGAACGTCAGGAGAACGTGCATTCAACGTACGTTCAACGTCTCATGACGTACCTAACGTCACGTAACGTTCTTCTGGCGATGGAATAATGTTCATAACGTTCCGTGAGCGTAGTGACGTTGTCCTCTCTCGTTGAATGACGGTATCACTATGCTTTACCGACGTTACGCTCTCGTCCACTACGCTCTATCCATGTTCAACTTGTGCCCAAATTTGCATACTACGCCGAGAAGTTCAACGTTCTTCACGTTCTCCCTATGCTGACGTCATTACGTTGTAGTGTGACAGGGCCATTAGCTCAGACTGTCGTTTTGGAGAGGCCCGAATGTTTTACCTACACAATTATGTGACAATAGACAGCCTGTAATTAAAATGAATGCTAAACTACTTAATTATCTTCAAGATCAGACATAGGCCTACCTGTCGGACATCTCAGCCTCGTCTTGTTTATGGGGATGTTGAACAGGTCGTTGTTCTTGAAGAGGGAGTAGTTGCCGTCGCTGGGCACCAGCCGTACAAAGAACGTTGGCACAGCGTTTGCCTTGATGGCGTCGTTACAGTGACTCTTATTGGTCAGCGTCAGAGATGCTGCAACATGTTGTAAAATATTCCGATTTACGGCATTGGGGGGAATGCAAATGTTCTATTACTGATCAGGTGTACGTGATCAAGTGCATGTATGTATGTATATGTTTGTTAGTTTGTTGTTGTTTGTTTGTTGTTGTTTTACGTCCTAGCAAACATATATGTAAGTGCTGGTGGTGCCTGAGTGGGATGCAAATATACACAGTGGTGCTGGCAGGGCTGTGTGTAAGGGGCACTCAGTGCCTACCCCCTCCCCCTCTGCTGGGGAGAATCACCACAATCAGTGTCAATGTTGATGGTGGCCTGGGGGCCCACACAGCTTGCTGGTGGTGTGCAGACCACTGGTAGCCATGGGGACCAGGAATGCTGGATCCCTATTGGTAGGGCCAAGAATGCTTGTTTCCCATTGGGGGAAAGGGGTGGGGTGATAGTCTACAATGAACCCATGTCCCATATAAATAATAAACCAGAGGGCTTGACTCTCTCTCTTCCTTTACACTTTATACTCTTCCTTTCTCTTTGTCTGTATTGATTTCACTATAGCCTGCCGACACAACCACAGATTCGAGCTTTAGCCATTCTCCAAAACTGGAGACCTAGTCTTTACAATGTGTCAGTGTCTTTCCGTTTATACCATAATGAACAATAGTCATTAAACTAGTATGAGTACAGCATCAATAACTATTCCAGCTAAATGCCAAGCTGGTCTCCTCAAGTAGATCTCTATCCTGGCTTCGGTTATTTATTAAAGTTGGTCCACAGCTTGGTGTTGATGTGACCCCATCATAGCTTAGAACTTACAGTTACAGGATTTCATGCTGCCGAAAGTTTATTATTTAATGTATCATATCTACTTAAATTATGCATTAAAAAAGCCAGATGGAAATATATGCTCCACTGAGGGCTGGAAGACAAGTCCTGGATCATTGAGAAATGACATCCGTATGAATAAAAATTCATTTTTTTTAAACGAAAAAGAAACATGAAAAAGAAGAAAAAACGTACGAGGAAGAAGAGGAAGAAGAAAGACTGTATTAAGAAGAAAGAGGAATGTATGAAGAAGAAAAGTAGAAGAATAAGAAAAAAGGATGCATGAAGAAGAAAAAGAAGAAAAGAAAAAGAAAATGAAGAAAAAAAGAAGAAACGAAAAAAATAAAAGGAAGAAACAGAAAAAGAGGAAGAAGATCCGCCTGTATGCGGAAGAAGAATGTTTGACGGTGAGAAGAGAAGAAGAAGCGGAAGAGGAAGAAGAACAGCTGTCTGGACCACAAACTACAACTGACCATAGAGCCCGCCTATGGCCTGGACCTCGTCCCTGAAGAAGACGCCCTTGTTGAGGTATTTCTCGCCGTCTCGGTTCAGGTTGACGCAGACGTCGTCGGTGTCGTCGAGGACGTCGTCTCGGGAGAAGCAGACCTGCATGTAGAACAGGTGCTCGTTGTCGTGCAGGTGCGCCCCGATGTTACCCACTGTGGTGTTCACGTGTACGAGCACACTCAATGACGGCCACATCGTGTCCGGCAGATCGTACAGCGTAGCCGTTCTCAGCATCAACTGGTCCCCTGGCAAATGCACATTAGTTAGGGGGCCGTTCAACGTTATTAACATTTCCACGGTCGTGCAAAGAACACAATAGGGTTGGGGCTGGCGGAGGGCGATTGTTGGAGTTTTACGTCCTGACAACATCTAAGGTCAGATTAGGACGGGTACCGACTTGTGACAGTGTGCACTCATGGCGACTTTATAGTACTGCCTCACTGGGAGACCAGACTGCCAGCAACATGACCGGACATCCCACTTAGTCACATTATCCTGACACTGAGCCAACCAGTCCTTGCCCTATCATAATAATGCAGAGTGGTGTTCTCTGTGGCAGAGCGGTTAGAGTGTCTGGCTTTTTTCTAGGTTGGACTCCTAATCTGAAGGTTGGTGGTTCGTTTCCCAGTGCCCCCTCAACTCTGCCAATTTGGATTTCCACTGCTGTGTATAACTTATAGCGTCATCAAAGGCCGGTTGCTCTCATACCATGTCTATGTGGTGTGGCGGTTAAAAATCCCTTCGGTCAGTAAAAGTGTAGGCTCAGGCTTTCTATCGACAAACTGTCTAATGGTGTTAACAAGTCTATTCAGACTTATCCATGATAGCCAGTATAAATCTTCAACAACAAAAATCAATTTTTAAGTCATCGGTTTGACTTGACCAGGGTTCGAACCACCAACACGGCATAGGGTAGTGGGTAGGGGTATTAGTAGGCCTACTGTATGACATTTATCTTTGAATACAATGTTGACATTGAATTTGGTGTGAAATGTTGACCTGTACTATTTTAAGAGGTAGAGTGGGTGGGTGGAAAGTAGTACACTTTGTACGACCGTGAAAATGTTGGCAACTTTGGACGGCTCCTTCATGTATTTGTTATCGCCATTATTGTAAGTGCCACCGTCACACCTAGGCCCTACTAGTTATTCTGGCAGTCTCTGTGACCAGGCTTCTTAAACAACGTGACATAACAAATGTCGGACAGCTGGGTTATGAAAATAAGCACATAAATAGACTACGTCACCGTTCCAGCGGCACGGTGCATTGTGGGATGCGTCAGAGCAAAACAAACCCGCAAGAAGCACATGGCACATGCTAAGCTATGAAATGTGCTAGTTTCAGCTCATCTCAGCTCTTATTTGAAACATAGAATACCAACTAAAAAAATATATATAATAAATTAAGATATTAATCTTTTATCCAGCATTGCATTTACATCTATATAATATGCACATCTTATGCCGTGTGCATTTAGATTTAGACAAATCTGGGCACTCAGACTAGTGTTAGAGCCATAGCCAGAGTCAGTTTTACTTATTTTATTAATGTTTTTATTTATATCCAATTGTTAATGACATATGTAGAACTAGAAAATGAGTAGGGTTAATCAGATATTGGTTATATATGTCTCTGAAACAAGTGTATGTTGACACATTTGGCATTTTAATATTTAGAGCAAGAATTAATAATGGTGATGTGGATATCACTAATTGTTTTGTGTGGAATTGTATGTTTCTTAGCTCAAAATGTTTAACTATGGCTAGTTTTGCCTTAGCTATATTCATCAGATCATTATATTGCATGTGTGCCTACATGTTTATGTCAAATTGTTATTTATTTCTATTCATATCGACAAACTCAATGGCCAGTTGCATTTACTTTCCTGCCAACGCCGTTTTCAGCGCACGCATGTTGTAATTATATTGTTCCAAAGCTTATATATTGCCCCACGCTATTTTTGTGGTGAATAATTTATTAAACAGTTCAGACTAAAGATACTTCAAAAGTCAAATCGATAGCTTCTAGTGCCATCTTGTTTTCTTTATAATCTCTCCAAATTCCTCAACACTACGCCAATGTAGATATGCATTGCACACTGGCACCGGTGACTCCACAGCTTGTTTATATATGCTCCACACCAAGGCATTTTGTTCGGGTTTAGTCTGGGTTGCCATCCACCCTTACTCTGGGTAGAGGTAAATCTTTTATTTACATAACTAATTTTGTTGTTGGGGTGAATGCGTAAATAAATAAATAAATAAATAAATAAATTATATATATATCTATATATGGTTTAGAATAACACATTCGTCATCACTGAGCCTGGGTCTTCTGGCTGCAGAAACTGGAAATTATTTACAGAAATTAAAATGAGAAATAAAGTAGCGAATATGAAAGTGGCCTCACATATTTAAGGGGGGCCATTCAACTATTACGTAACACTATTCCTGTCAAAATAAACCTAGACACCCATCCAACCCCTTGTAATGCTCTGTAACGCAAAACAATGGACCACATCATGTTTGGACCACCCACGTAATCCTGACGCACTATTTCAAGGGTCCCCATTTTCAGTACCCTTGTTTGTTAGTATTATAGCTACTGGGTCAGTATATCGATAGCTTATGCAATATTGCTATGTATTCATACCGCATGAGCCAACACAGATTGATTAATCAATAGACTTACGACGACATGCTATGTAAACCAGGTTGACCAGTTGGTTGTTATCGGGGTACATCTCTGTGAGACGATCGTAGATCCACTCAATAGACACCTTCACGTACCTGAATCAACACAACCTGATAAGTCACACCTTATCTATGCGCAGGCTGAGATCTTAGATAAGCAAAGGGAGGTCATGGACCTTACACAAGAATGCACTAATAACCTAATAAAGTAATATTTATACATTTCTGGGGGGTAAATGATCATTTTTATTCAGCGATTACAAGTAGGTTTTTTTTCAGCGCTATGGCACTGATCTTCGGACCATATTATGGTAAATTCATTCATATACAGTACAACCCCGTTAGACCAAACGATCGGTTAATCCAAACTTTTTTCAGCGGCCCAGCAAAATACTACCATTTATCATATAAAAAAGTTGGTTAAACCAAAGTCGGTTAATCCAAATCATCGGTTAATCCAAACAAAATTGTCGGACCCCAGGCCACTCCGGTATAGTTAACCCAAACTTTCAAGTGGTTATAACGTCATCTGAGACCCCACAGACTTTTTATATGATAAATGGTAGTATTTTGCTGGGCCGCCGAAAAAAAGTTTGGATTAACATATCGTTTGGTTTAACCAAGTTTGGTTTAACGGGGTTATACTGTATATACATCAAAAACAATAATCAAAGTGTCCACATACATTGTGTATTACATGTGCAATACATGCATATTCAAAGTCAAAGTCAAAGCCAAAGCTCAGTTAAATCAATGATCGGTTAATCCAAACAAATTTCTAGGATTCCTTCAAGTTTGGTTTGACAAGGTTATACTGTATATCGTATTCTTGTGGGTAAATGCCCATATGTGGGTTAACGCCCACCCCCCAGTTGGCCAATATTTCGTAAATGCCCACCCCTAAAACGCCCATGTGTGAGTAAATGTATAAAATAATCTAAAATGATAAAAGTTTTCTATAAAGAAGGGAAACACTAGTGCTGTTACCCAACATAATTGTGAGATAACAGGGTCTATATTCTATGTTTTCAGTGTCAAGGTTAGGGCAACTTTGTACTAATACACATGGAAAATATGAAGTCATTCTGTCAGTAGAATTAGATGCACATTAATTGGAGGTAATTATGTGAAAAATGCCACTATGAAGTACAATACACATTATCACACGACCATTGGGGTAGATGAAATATCATCGTGAAAAAGGCAGGGTGGTGCTAAATCGGGGTTCAGTTTACTGAATTACTTTTCAATTTTAAAATAAGTTTGTGAATCAAGGGCCCTCCCAGCACTTCTCCGAAGAAGAAGACAAATAATGGAAATGAGGTGTTACCGCAAGATACTATACTTTCATACAAAAAAAACATGTTATAAATGAGGAAGTACAGATGAACCTCGATCCAAGTGACACCGATGCAACGGATTCCAGATCCAACGGACACAATCCGCTAGAGTGAATATCTGGACTGAACGTTTAAAACTCCCGAGTGCCACCTCTCGCCCCTCTCACCACCCCTTACTAAACTAACCACACATCACCCTGGCACCAACCCTCACCCCCTCACCACCCCTCACCCCCTCACCACCCTTCATCCCCTCACCACCCTTCACCCCCTCTCCACCACTCACCCCTCATAACCTCCAACAGCGATCGGTAAAGGTGAATGTGCGTGGGGTAGAGCCCCCGGAAAATGTTGTCGCTGCAACGGACAAACGGCTTTAATGGACAACTGCTCGCCCCTATTAGTCCTTTAGATCGAGGTTCATCTGTACATGCCAAGATCCGGCAGGCAAGTGAATGACACAAAGATCTCCTGAGGATTCTTAAAGAGATGCAAACTGCAGTGGTATGGCCATATTTCTTGTTCATCAGGTCTAGCCAAAAACCATCTTGCATGGCACATTGAAAGAGGTAAGACAACATCAGGGAATGGACAGGCCCGGAATTTGCAAGTCCCAGAAGGCAGTGAAGAACAGGGTAAAATGGAGAAAACTAGTTGCAAAGTCATCTGTGGTGAGCCCCAAATATCCTAGTGAAAAAAGGTTGATGATGATGACGACGACGATGACGATGATGAAGATCGCATCACAGTTGGCATGTGATGGTTTCTGTACGGGGTGCGATGGGCTATCAGTCCCAGGGAGTGTGGGTCGCTAGGTGTAGATAGATAGCACCAGGTGGCGCCACGATCGGATGAAGGGATAAGTGTATGGGAGTGGTTTTGTGGTCGGTCTCCGCCCCGTGATATATCAGTGTTACATATAGCATGGACAATACGGAGTATAACTGAATGGCTTCCTCTGCATAGTACTCACCAAGCCCGGCCGCAGTAATACTGCAGGCTGGGGATTGTGACCGTGAAGTCCATCGGCCGAGTCACCATTGAGGCTTTCCCGTCCGGGTTGCCCTCGGGGGCCTTGAAGGGCTTTGTTGTTTCAAAATCAGTTATGTTCCGCAAGGTCAATGCAACGTCTGCAAGAAAGCCGCTGACATGTAGC
Source organism: Branchipolynoe longqiensis (assembly GCA_030323885.1). Taxonomy (NCBI): domain Eukaryota; kingdom Metazoa; phylum Annelida; class Polychaeta; order Phyllodocida; family Polynoidae; genus Branchipolynoe; species Branchipolynoe longqiensis. The sequence goes on from CM059187.1 coordinate 78,686,173, forward strand.
AAGATGGCGGGGCAAGGTAAACATCTAACAAACATTTGATTAATACAATGCCATCATACCTCAGGGGTGCGTTTGAAAGGGGCAGGAAACTAAAGGTTGGTTGGTTGGTTTTTGGAGTTTTACGAAATGGCAACATATAAGGTAATATCAGGACAGATATGACTTGTGACAGTGTGCACTCATGGGGACTTTACAGTTCTACCCCATTGGGAAATTTCATAAGTCATTGGTTTGACTCGACCGGGAACCAAACTCCCGACCTTCCGCAAGCGAAGCCCGTGCTCTACCGATTCGGCCACTGTGGCTGGGGTGCATTAAAGGTAACCCATGCTGCAGTCCCTACAGATTAACAGACTTTAAACTCAACTTGAGTCACGTGACACCACAGTGAAGCTATCATTAAACAGCGAGACCCAAAAAACCTCACCACTGGCGAATACTGTCATGGAGGTGATGCAGCAGACGTGTGCATTGCCCCCAAAGCAGCATTCGAGGCGACACTTCTTGCCATTTTGGGGCTACCGTCTTAACCATTAGACTGTATAGGGTCCCTGATGCAATCACCCTATCGACCTCTACCTGTTTACTTGGCTCCTTGCCTGAGAGGTCAGTGCAGACTGTTGCACTTGTCCCCATGGAATTGTAAGTCTTTTAAATGGTTTATATGATGTCAACTTTAATGAATGTGATTATACACATAGACAATGCACTTACATGTACACACACCAGGCAAGTTCATCAATGATATGGCATATAGTCTGTAGAGGGTCCTGGTCATAGAAACCAATATCTTTGAAAGTTATACAAACAAAGGAGAATTTCGGATAGGACAGAATTTGAATTCATTCTTCTTAAAATTCTGTGGGTAATGTCATAACCAGTATCCTATCTAGGCTCCCTCATGGAATGACCCTGTGTACACCCACCTGCTTATATGGTTCCTTGTCTGAGGGGTCTAAAAAAAACAAAAAAACTTGTAAGAGCGCTAATGTTCCATTTCCCAAGGGCGCTATCAACCCTAGGGCCTTTACCTTTTGCTGAAGTCTGTTTGGGATCTGCTGCAATAGCTGCATTCAGTTTAAAGTTGACATCCCCAAACAACGCTCTCGGGACAGCACTTTCCCCAAGAAGCAGCAGTGAGTACTCGAGGTCCACCTTCATTTTGTCCCCCAGCAGCACATAGTCTGGCGTGCGTACTTTTGCTAGACTGATATCGAGGCCATCGTCTGAAAGACAAAGTGTACAAATAGCACACTCAAAACAGATTAAAAACAGAAAACAATATGTACATACTGCTTTCATATATACATCAAAAGCTGGTTTGATTCAATATACATCTTGAATTCTGGCTGGCAGTGCATTCTCCTGCACACTCACCTTTCGGCTTCCTTCACTGGGAATTATCAACAACTGGGAAATACAATTTTGCAGCCTTCAACATTTTGTAAGCATACCGTTATGTGGTTATCACTGTAAAACACATTTGTAAAAACCCTATTAACACTACATTATTATTAACCGTATGTTTCAGCACAATGCCTACAACGTAGCTTAATTTCCGTCTCAACTAGATTTACCTCGGCAGTTCACAACATCGACGATCACTGATTTCGTAGCGTAGCCGAACTTCTTGATGGTCACGTGGTTGCGGCTATCTACCTCCAGACTTAGTTCGGCAGCCTTCCCGCAGTATGGCGCCACTGCCGACCCGTGCAGGTCCAGCGCCAAGGTGAAGGTCACGGAGGGCCGGTTGAACAGATTGGCGATCTGCAGTGTGCTCTTGACGCTGTCTGGGAGCTTCAGGGGAATCTTAGCAGCAGGACTGTTTCCTCCCACACCTGAGATGACAGTATGTATGGAGGTGACAGCAGATATAAAAGTGACAGGATATGTCGAAGTGCCGGTATGTATGGAAAGTGACAGTATGTATGGATGTGACAGCAGATATGGAAGTGACAGGATATGTGGAAGTGGCTGTGTATATATATATGGGAAGTGACAGTATGTATGGATGTGACAACATATATAGAAGTGACAGGGCATGTGGAAGTGGTGAATATATAAGGAAAATTGCAGAAACTCAAAAGTATCGTAGTATGCAACGTTCGGCTACAAGTAAGGACTGTGACCAGATCTGTAAGACGCAAAGGTTTCCCAGACTGGCAGAGTGTAGATCTCCTCACCTCGAATCAGAAGCCGCAGATCGAAGACGGCGTCCTCAGCCCTATGTGGGATAGGCCAGAAACTGGTGGATGAGTTAACTTGAGCCATAATTGAGAAACCTGACAACGTGACTTGGGAATCGCCAGCCAGGTTGAGCTTGGTCACGTTGGTGTTGCTGCCATGAAGCAGTCTGAAGTCAGAGATGCTGAGGTTCACCGGCTCTGTGAAGGTAACCAATGAAGTCATGTGTTAGATAAATGGGTCATTCTCTAGAACTGTGCACCACACATTTGGTTTCCATGTTACCATGGTGATAATGAATGGTTTGTTCTATTGATACTGATAGCAAGTCAAATAATTATTGATGCCCCTGTGTGTTAAGTATATTAGCAATACTACATGTGTTTAATCTATCCCACAAAATATATCAAAGGTATGCTTTTATGGTTTTATGGTAAAGTGAAAAGGTACAAATTTACACATCTACACCGTACATTTACCCCAAATTCTTTTCAACATTTGTTCTACTTTTTTCTTGTAATACAGGAGCGCCTGGCATCTCGGAACACTTCTCCATCCAGACCATCGTTGTCCTAACATCAGCATCACCATCATCATCATCAATCCCTTAACATCGAGGGTCGCTGGGGCACACACCGATGCACCCCTATTTATCTTGATGTTTCCTAACTGGCTTTGATACACTCATGCAAATGCATAGTAATATTTATTTTTATTTTTATATTGATACGGTATTTATTCTGCCCATATCGTGTAAGCTCATGGGGACAGACTGGCTGAGCTTCCCCCCAAATATCTGTAAGCTTTTAAATATATTGACCATTCCTTTTCATGCAGCAACAAACGCATAATTCAGCTGGATATGTCCGATCAAATCTAGGGAAGTGTTTTTGTTTTGAAAATGTCATACGTTCATCGGACTGTGCCATTTTACTGTTGTCATGGCGGTGATGAAAATGGGAACAAGGATCGTTTTCGAACCCACACTTGTCATTCTGGGGCTAGTACACTAATCATTACACTACCTAGGCGCCCTGATTCAATCACCCTATCATCGCCTACCTGTCTATGTGGTTCCTTGCCTCATAGGTCAGTGCAGACTATTACACTAATGCCCCTGGAATTATAATCCTTTTAAATGGGTGACATCTATAAGATTGTTCCTTGCTTACAATTACATACAGGTAATACACTTATATGTATGCATACTCAGGGTAGGTTCAATGGTCATGTACAGGATCCAGATCATGGCAACCAGTACGATGGGATGGGGTTATTGAAAATGGGAAATATTGTAGCTAGAGCAGTTTTCGTAGCGACACTTACTGCCATTCCGGGGCTAGAATGCTAAACATTATGCTACCCAGGCTTCTTGATGCAATCACCCTATCCATGCCTGCCTGTCTATGTGGCTCCTTGCCTGAGAGTTCAGTGCACACTACTACAATGTTGGTTGGTTGGTTATTGGAATTTTATGTCTTGGCAACATCTAAGGTCATATCAGGACGGGTACCGACTTGTGACAGTGCACACTCATCGCTACTTCATAGTGCTGTCCCACTGGGAGAGCAGGCCACCAGCACCATGACCTGATATCCCACTTAGTCATATTATCCTTATACTGAGCCAACCAGTCTTTGCCCTATCCTACTAATGACAAGCGCCTGGCTAGGGAGCGAAAAGTATTAATTTTTAAGTCATTGGTTTGACTCGATCGAGAACCAAACTCTCGATCTCCCACACGCAAAACTAATTCTAAAGCTAAATACCTTTTGTGTAAATAACCCTGAATTGAAAAATGGCTGGAAGACCAGTGCTTCCGCTCGGACAAAAGACTTATTCAGCAGAATAAACATATTTACAACAACAACAAAAAAGAACCTAATCAGTTTGACTCGTGCTGCTGCCCAAAATAGGTGACTCACTTTCATCGCAGACCAGCTTGAATGGGATGTAGCGGATATCGTTCTCCAAGTTTCCCCAGTCAGCCGCCAGGGCCTGGTCGCTGTTGCCCTTCTCAATCTGCACCGCCAGGTAGCGCACCTGCCAGCAGGTCATCTTGTTGGGGAAGCTCAACCAGTCTGTCACAACCGCACTCACGACTGGAAGGTGCAGAACGGCTTACATTAGGACTTAACCCATGGTCTGTACACATGTGAAGATATAGAATTCAAGGCTTTTCAATGGTGTGTTTTTAATAGGAATTCAAGACTATTTTGGTTTGGATTGAAGGAAAAAACAACAATGTCGAATGGCAATTTCAGATTAATTTAGATCAGTGGGGACAGTTTAATGGAATTCAAGGCTTTTCAACACTAATTACCCAAAATAGGTTAAATTCAAGGCTTCTCAAGGCCTAGAAGTGGGGCAAATGAAGTTCAAGACTACAAGACTTTCCAGGTTTTGTATGGACCCTGCATAACCTGACCCTTTGAATTATTAAGGCTTTTTGTTGTTGTTTAGAACAAATGTTTTATTGTTGTTACATTCATTGATTAAGCAGGGCCTATTTCTTTAATGAGGTTCTACATCCTAGCAATATTTAATGACATATCAAGACAGGTGGTGGCTTGTGACAACACTCACTCATAATGGTTTTATAGTACTGTCCCATTAGGATACCATGCCGCCATCACCATTAACCGATATTGCTCCGGTTCAGTGGCATTATCGTGATACTGAGCCAACCAGTCCTTTTCTCCATCCTAGCAATGTCAAGGACCAGGCAGTTTAGAGACAAGTATGACATTTTGTAAGTATTTGGGTTTGTCTCGGCTAGGGATAGAACCCACCACCTCTCGCACGGGAATCGAGTGTCTTACCCACTTGGCCACGCCGACACTATTGCATTCAACCCAGTGTTCCTTAGAGATGAAAGTGGTCTCTAGCAAAAAAAAGTGGAAATGAGGCCGAGAGCTTGTTAGCACCTAGTGGGTTCCAGCAGAACCAATGGCAAATTTCCGGGAAAACGCCGATATTCTCCCATAGGATTAGCACTGTTAGGAAATCGTGGAAAAATGCCGGAAGTCACGTTTCACAACTGTCCTTATTGTGACTACATTATCATGCATGCCAAACTCTTTCTCATTTGGGTTTTATTTTCCAGCAACATCTAAGGTTATATAAGAATGGGATTTGGATTAACCAATTGCTGCCATGCACATTGGCATTTTGTGAACGTTAATCGGTGAATACAAAAAATCGCGAAAATCTGCGAAAACGCGGAAGTCTTTCAACCCCGGTTCCTTTGTGAAGGCAGACTTAGGAGTCTGATTAATAATATTTAACAATTTTACAGCCAATAAAGAAAGCCCTGGGCCATTGAAACATGTACCTTGCTTGGCACTGAAGTCTGTGATGAAGAAGGTCTTTAAGGACAAGCTGGACTGAGAGCTCTCTGTGCTCCCTGACCGCCAGTAAGGGTCCATTCTGACCAATAAGTAGGAGTCCACCTCTTCAGGGGCTCCATTCAGCAAGACCGGCTCCAGGTTCTCATTGACAGCCTGAAGGCAGAGGTGAACAGAGTGGTGGTTAGTAGCAACAGCTTCGTTGACATCTAGGTCACATATGAACAAAGGGGTGACTACTAGTAACAGTTTCATTGAAATCTAGGTCACATATGAACAGAGGGGTGGCTACTAGTAACAGTTTCATTGAAATCTAGGCCACCGGTAACCAGAGGGGTGGTTCCTAGCAACAGTTTCATTTAAATCTAGGGCACAGGTCAATAGAGGTGTGCTTCCTAGCAATATCTTCATTGGAAATCTAGGTCACAGATGAACAGATGGATGGTTACTAGTAACAGCGTCATTGAAATCTAGGTCACAGGTCAACAGAGGGGTGTTTACTAGCAACAACTTCATTAAAATCTATGTCAGAGATGAACAGAAGGGTGGTTACTAGCAAAAGCTTCATTGCAATCTAGGCCACAGATGAACAGATGAGTGGTTACTAGCAACAGCTTCATTGCAATCTAGGCCACAGATGAAAAGAGGTGTGTATACTAGCAACAGCTTCATTGAAATCTAGTTCACAGATGAACAGAGGTGTGTATATTAGCAACAGCTTCATTGCAATCTAGGGAACAGACGAACAGATGGGTGGTTACTAGCAACAGCTTCATTGAAATTAGGCCACAGATGAACAGAAGTGTGTATACTAGCAACAGCTTCATTGAAATCTCGGCCACAGATGAACAGAGGTGTGTATACTAGCAACAGCTTCATTGAAATCTAGGCCACATATGAACAGAGGTGTGTATACCAGCAACAGCTTTATTGAAATCTAGGTGACATGTGAACAGAGAGGTCGTTACTAGAATTAGCTTCATTTAAATTTAGTTGACAGATGAATAGAAGTGTGGTTACTAGCAACAGCTTCATTGAAATCTAGGTCATATATAAATAGAGGCATGGTTTTTAGCAACAACTTCATTGAAATTTAGGCCACTGATCAACAGAGGAGTGGATACTAGCAACAATTTCATTGAAATCTAGGTTCGAGATGAACAGAGAAGTGTTCTTATGAATCTCTGAACGTTCACAACATATTGTAAATTTCCCAATGCGCATGACATTTTTGCGCTAAGCTGGCATTGCGCATGCTCAGTGCGCGGGTAGGTGTGGAGTGAGTGGTGGGGTGGATTACCTTGACGATTATATTGAAGTGTGTCGATGCGTTGTGGTCTGCGCTGGAGGCAGTTGGCGGGCAGCTGCCGGGATCATCGAGCAGACACGCCACTCTCAACGACATGTTCAGGTGGAACGGTGCTCCCAGCGCCACCGTGTCGGGCACCTCCACAGCGCCCAGTGTGAGGCTGAACAGATCTGCGTGGAGAACATTGGACATGTTAGCTATAATATGAATAATTTGGTGGTGTGCTTGTCAAAAGCTTTACACCCATAGGGTTCAGTTGTAACAAGTTCTATTAAAGTTGCATAGTCCGATGAAAGCATTAACTTAAAAAAAAACACTAAACACTGACCTAGATTTGATTCTACAGATCTAATTTAGATACCAGTGTACTTATTAAGCATTTGTTGCTGCATAGAATGGTGTAATAAGTGAATTTACTAGAACCTCTTACTACTGAAGCCTACGCTGTTAATGTTTGCACTTCAAATATCTCAAAGGTTAGCCATTTAAAATAAAAGTTGCTTCATGTGAAGATATGGAATTCAAGCCTATTTCAAGGCTGTTTTTTGTAGGAATTCAAGAATATTTTCATTTAGATTTAAGGTAAAAGAAACAACGACCAGGAATGGCATTTCAGACTCATTTAAATCAGTGGGGACAGTGGAATTCAAGGCTTTTCAAATCTAATTACCCAAAATAGGTTACATTCTAGGTTTTGGGGGAAAATTCAAGACTCTTCAAGACTTTCCAGGCCCCATACGGACCCTGCAAACAAAAACAAGCTCATCACCATAGCCAATGAGGCGTACATCACTCACCGTTCTGTGTGAAGACTGCTGCCGTTTCTCGGTAGTTATTCACAGTGGGCTGGCAGTGCATGTTGTTTGTCTCGTCCATCTCCTCCACCTCGTTGAAGGGGTCAACCTCTGCGATCAGGTAGGGGAAGCCCTGCAGACTGGCCTTGACCTCCACCTGGGAGACGGCCATGTTGACGGGGACAATGCCGGCGCTGGCCGCCGTCGTGCCGGTGAAGGTGGCGTCTGACGGAAGGAGGTGGTCGACGTTGGGGTCGACCGAGCAGTCCGAGGACAGCCAGAGCCTCAGCCTCACAGGGTCTACGAAGAACAGGCAGCAGCGCATTAGGCCAACCCACCTTGACAAATACACACTTTTTTCTCACGCAAGTTCAGTTAGGATTTGAGGTGGGCGGGCGCGAATGATTTTTATGGGTCAATGAAAACATTAAATTTTCAGAACCAAAGTAATTACCTAGATTTGATCCTACATATCTAACTTAGATACCAGTGCACTTATTAAATATTTGTCACGATATACAACGGGACATTGAAGCAATTTAATAAAAGCTGTGACTGCCAAAGCGTATGGTGTCAAGAGTTTTGACATGCTTTCCAAAATTAACTTTGCATGTTTGCACTTCAAACATCTCGAAAGTTAGCCATTTAAAAGTTACTTCAAACTAAAGTACGGTAGATTATAATGAACAGTTTAATATATTTATCTCATAAAATGATAGAAACTCGAAAGCATCGGGCTATGCAACTTAAAAAGAAACTTGAAAAAAAAATGGTTTAAGAAATATGGCGCGCTGCATTTTAATTTATTTTTATAATAGAGTTTTATTGATTGTATTTGGTTAGAGACATTTGAGGCGGTGGTATACCTATATTGGTTCATAAATATTCAATTTAGGTAGTGATTCCCTCATTATAGGCCTACTTTCATTGCGCATGTGTGATACAGAACGACAGAGCGGAAGTTGGAATTACACAGCTTTATTTAAAGATCCTGCGTTCGCAATAGCAGTTTTGCCTAAACACTCGTGTAGGCGCTCACTATTACATGTTATGGACATTAAGTTATGCATGCAGTATGACAACAAAGGAAGAGATGAGATGAGCAAACGACAACAGTTATTGAATAGGTATGTCGGCCAAGAAATTTTGCATGTTCATACCTCAAATATCTCCGAAGTTAGCATTAACGGCTAGAAGGCAATTGTCTCGGCGATAACAATAATATTGTGTTATTCTGAAGAATAAAATAAAAGCAAGAGACATCAATCCATGATTTAACTCACACAGAGCCTTGTTCGCGGTGATGTTCAAATTAACCATGAACATGAATGGTTTGTTGTTAAATACGGAAGCGATGATGGCTACATTTAGATCCAGCGGATCTGAAAGAGAATAATTCAATCAGAATAAAAGTAATGACTACGCAGTTAAAAACATACAATGAAGCAGAGCACTTGTGATGTAAATCTCGAATCTAATTAGTCATAGTGGATTTGGTAAGGAACTAGATAAAAGATTCACCCGGTACTTGTAGTACACGGGTGAAGACCAGCCTTATATAAATACGGGCGAAAATAGCGTTAGTATGGAAGTGAGGCTCCAGTATGTGGCTCCAGTATCAAATGGCTACCCATATTATGCATATAGGCACAGAGTTGGTGAAATGGGAGAGAATGCAAAAAGACAAGATGGCAGCCGCAGAACGCCGTCGATTTCACTTTTAAATCTTATTAAACTAGATATTATATTATATTTTTCAACTCAAAGGTAGCGGGCTATTAATAAGTTATATGTAAAGAATAAATGTTGCTTCTTAGATTGTGAAATTAGGCTCTCAATTCTTTGACCCGCATTTTCGCCACCTTTTACATAGGGTTGGTTTGCACCCCTACTGCAGCAGTACGGGGTAAATCTTGTATCTAGTAAGGAACGAGATAATACAGGTTATTTAAAGCTGCAAAGTCCAATGGAGCTTCAAAATGTAAAAACCAAAGCAATTATCTAGATTTGCTTCTACATATCTAACTTAGATACTGATGCACGTATTAAGCATTTGCTGTCATAGACAGGGAATACTGATTCAATTTAATAGAACTTGTTACTGCAGAAGCCTATGGTGTCAGACTTTTGGCATACTTGCCTAAATTGATTTGACATGTTTGAACTTCAAATATCTCAAGCGTTAGCTATTTCAAATGAAAGCTACTTCAAATTAAAGTAATGTAGATTATAACGATCAATTTAATATACTTATCTCAGAAAAATGACAGAAGCTCAAAACCATCAGACTATGCAACTTTAACACAGGTTGAAGCGCCCTACCAGAGCCCGAAAGAAAGATAAACATTTAGTAGTAGGGTGGGTGGGCGGCACAAAAAATAGAAGATATACTACAATGCACAGAGACAGCTATTTTATCATACAACTAGCTCTACATACCCACACACCGCAGCGACAGAGGCAGTGCCTTGTAGTTGTTGTATGACGTCAGCTCCACGTTCCGCTGATGTCCGCCAGAGGGCAGCACGCCAACGATGACGAAGCGCATGTTTTCACAGGTCGCAGCCGAGATGTAATAAGGCAGAGTGCGCACATTCCGCAATTGGAGTCTGTCTCCGGGATGCATCCCTCGCGCCAGCGCCCTCTGTGTCTCTACAAATGTGTGTATGTATTTTTTTTCGTTGAGATTGGTGTTGCAGGTGATTGGTGATCACATGTGAAGATATGGAACTTAAGGCTATTTTCAAGGCTTTTCAAGAATGTTTTTGATAGGAATTCAAGACTATTTTCATTTGGATCCCAGGAAAAAAACCACAATGGGAAATGGCGAATATCGGACAAATTTAGATCAGTAAGGACAGTTTAATGGAATTCACGGCTTTTCAAGAGCCAAAATAGGTTAACGTTGCATAGTCCGATGGGTTTGATTTTCTGTAATTTCTCTAAGATAAATATATTAAATTGATTGTTATAATCTACCTTACTTTAGTTTGAAGTAACTTTAATTTTAAGTTGTTAACTTTTGAGATATTTGAAGTGGAAACATGCCAAATTAATTTTGGCAAGCATGGCAAAACTCGGGCACCATAGGTTTCAGCAGTAACAGGTGCTATTAAATTGACTCTGTATATCCCCTCCAGTGTGACAACAAATGCTTATTAAGTGCATCAGTGTCTAAGATAGATATGTAGCATCAAATTGAGATAATTGTCTTGGTTTTTGAAAATTTAATATTCTATCGGACTATGCACTTTAAATTCAAGGCGTTTCAAGGGCCTTAAATGGGGAAAATGAAGTTCACGATTTTTTAAGACATCCCAGGCCCCATACAGATCCTGTTACTGGTAGTGAGGAGCGTTTAGTGAGTGAGCTTGGTGCACATATGTGGTGCCACCAGTCGAGTCTAATAGAGTCGTAAAGGAAAGCTGTCAAGGACTGAGGTGGATGTTTACAGAACTTCCCGTATTTATACTCACGTAATCCTCATATTGTTTACGTTCTGGCAACATCTAAGTTCATATCAGGACGGGTACCGACTGTGACAGTGCACATGCATGGCGATTATATAGTGCTTCCCCACTGGGAGACCAGGCCACCGGCACCATGACCCATGACTTGGATATGTAGGATCAAATCTAGGTAAGTATTTTGGTCTTGAAAATTGAATGTTTTCATCGGACTTTGCAGCTTTAACAGAGACTGTGTTTCAAATGTTCTAAACCAAAACCTGTATGTAAGCTGTGTTCACACGGGCAAAGTTTATGTCGACTTAGACAAGTCGATTTATATGAATCGATTTAGTGTCGGGTTCACACACGCAGTACTTTTAGCCGGAAATCGATATCTGCGCATGAGCAAGTCCAGTCTGACCAGCGCCAGTTTTCGGTTAGGCGACATCACCATGAGAGAGTGGGTTCGACCTAGATATGTATGGACTGAATCGTATTGGTTTGGAACGGTCAAACCTTGTACTGGGCAGTGAAACCCTAAAAATAAATGATGGAAAAAATATATGTGCACAGCTAGCAGTTTCATAGAGCAAATTTACCGGAAAGTCAACAAACTCAGGTCTCGACTGTGATGTGCTTAATCCGCCTCAAGTAAGTCGGTTGTGTTCACATGGGCGATATAAGTCGAATCATAAAATTCGGTTCATATAAACCATCTACTTAGGTGGTTTATAAAATCCGATTTATATGAGTCGAATCAGCCCTAAACCGCCTCAGCCATGCGTTCACACGCCAAATGTGAACCGAACTAGGCAAGTCGATTTATATGATTCGAATTAACTGCCCCGTGTGAACATGGCTGTAGATTTGATTACACCTATCGAGTTTAGATACCGGTGGGTCGATTCATTCTGTTGCTGGATACCATGGGGCACTAAGTCAATCTAATAGAACCTGCTACGGCTGAAGCCTATGACATCAGTACTTTGACATGCTTACCCAAATTAATGATGTTGTTTTGTTTGTTTGTTGTTTTACGTCCTAGCAACATCTAAGGTCATATCAGGATGGGTATCGACTTATGACAGTGCACACTCATGGCGACTTTATAATCCCGCCCCACTGAGAGACCAGGCCGCCAGCACAATGACCTGATATCCCACTCAGTCACATTATCCTGACACTGAGCCAACCAGTCCTTGACCTATCCTAATAATGCAGAGTGCCTGGCTAGGAAGCGACAAGCATCAATGTTAAAGTCATTCGAACCCATGACCCCATGGTCTACCGACACCCAAATTAATGAGGCATGTTTTCACTTCTAATATTTCAGACGCTAGCCATTTAAAATAAAAGTCACATTCAAATTAAAGTAAGGTAGATTATAATGAGGAACATAATTCGCCACACTCGGCAGCAGAAAGAGAAGGAAAGACATAGACAGACATGGTTTCAGTGGATTTAATAAAACAAGTCAGGAACCAATTGAGGTCTATCAACAGTAAGTAGGCGTCTAGGGCCCGAGTCAGGCACTGACTGGAGTGCGCAACCAGGGAGAAGTTCATGAATCAGGCAATATAGCATCACTTGGAGATCAGCGCTCACCCCCCCTAGAAAGTGGGTGTGCGGGTGGGGAAATCGAAGTGCACAGTACGTGACTGGAAAGCAAAGTGAGTAGAAGCAGAAAGGAGTCAGCGAGGAAAGCTAAGAATAGACATGCTTCGTGCGCAAATTACCCATGTTAGAGTCGGCCAACATGCACTATGTATTTATCTCAGAAAACCATTAGATTTGATTGGAGTTTTAGTTAACCACACACATTGTAGTCAGGTAAACTGTATGGCTCTTCCCCAATGGGTCATCATCCGAGCAACCAATGTGACATTAAAGACGCATAGTACGATGAAGCATCAAATTTTCCAAACCAAAAACACTCATCTAGGTTTGATTCTACATATTTAACTTAGATAACCGATTCACTTATTAAGCATTTGACACCACAAAAAGGGGACATTGAGTCAATTTAATAAAACATGTTACTGCAGAAGCCTCTGATGTCAGAGTCTTGGTTTGCTTGCCAACAATAATTGTACATGTCTACACTTCAAATAGCTCAAAATTTAGCCATTTAAGATTGTTGTTTGTTTGTTGTTGTTTTAAGTCCTAGCAACATCTAAGGTCATATCAGGACGGGCCATTTAAGATCAATTCAAACTAAAATAAGGTAGATTCCATTAATAATATATTAATAATAATAAGGTAGATTCCATTAATAATATATTAATAATAATAAGGTAGATTCCATTAATAATATATTAATAATATATTAATCTCAGAAAATTGACAGAAACTCAAAACCCTCGGACTATACAACTTTAAATTAAAGTTATTATTGCAAAATACATTGTTGCAACAAATCGGTAATTCAGGACACAAGACGGGGGCTATAGTATGGAGATTTATTGAAGTAGGTCTGACATGGAGGAGTGGAGGAAGGGTTGAAGGTAGATGCAGTAGATCAATAACGGATAATGTCATATCGATAACAATAGAACAAGCAATCAATCAGCAATGGGGCAGGTTATCAGGTTAAGAATGTCATATGGTCAACTGAGTGGATTCGTTAGTCATAGGGACAGTAGAAGTTAAGTCAAATGAGAGCAGTGTGACAATAGTACATAGGGGCCCTCAGTTGATCATGTCAATAGGGAACAGTGAATAGGGCATGTGGTCAAAAGTCTTTCCGTGACCCGGGCCTCAACCTTGATCGTTGTAGGTGTGAGTGGTCTTGTATGGAAGAGTTGGGTGGATGGGGCGGTGAGAATCGGGAGGTGTTGGTGGTCCGGCGTCTGGAGGAGAAGTGCGGTTGTGGCGGCTGGGAGGGTGGAAGTGGTCATAGGTTAGGTGCCGCCACCTGGAGGGAAGTGGTCGTGGTATGGTGGGGCGGGGGGGGGGGGCTCCTGGCAGCGGTGGTGTCGCCATCTGGAGTTGGGGCGGAGGAGCCTATGGAGAAAGGGGGGGGGGGAGGGGAGCGTGTGGTTAGGGGGTCTGGTCATAGGGGGGGGGGGTGGGAGGGTGAGCTCGGACTCGGTCCCGAATTACCCATATTGCCAATCAATGTGAACAATTGAAAACCTCACTCTAGAATCAGAAGGCAGAAGCCACAAACCACCAGACTATGCCATGTTAATAATACTTGTCACAACACAAATATACCTTCAGTGAAGTCGTCCAATGTCATCATTATATCAACTCCAAATTCCCAAACAGCATCCGCCGACAGGGCCACAAAGGGCAGCAGCGAGGTGAGGGGCGGGTCGACGGGCGTGACGTCATGGACGCCTGGGTTCATGACGGTAATGTTAAACGACGGCTTGTACTCGGTGCCTTGCCAGATAGGCGAGCTGGCAGTCCACATGACCACGTCCTCTACGGCCACCAGATCTGCGCCAACATCACAGTGCGTGTTATTTTATATTTCGTGTTTTCAACATTTTCATTGCCATTGAATAACATCTTTTTTGTCAGCACCGAGGCTCTGGTCTTCCAGCCTTAACAGGTACGGTGCATATATATTATTCATAGAATTGAGCTGATGAGATGGTACAAACAATATGGACAATATGCGGCAGCAATCAGACTTTACAAAATATTATGCGGATCTTATTTTGTACATGTAGACTGGAGGATAGTCATCTACCTTTAGAATATATCATTGATTTGCTTATCATGCTGTCGTGGGGGTGATGAAAATGGGAAATATCGTGCCTAGAGTGGGACTCGAACCCACATCTCTTTGCATTCCGGACCAGTGTGCTAACCATTACACCCCCTGGGCACCCTGAAATCACCACAATACCCACACCTATCTCTCTATGTGGTTACTTGCCTGAAAAGTCAGTGCAGACTACTACACTCGTCCCCCTCGAATTGTAAGTATTTTAATGCTTACAATCACATACATACAGGCAATGCAATCACACATACATACACAAGGTAGGTTCAACAACCATACAGTGCGTAGCTTGTACAGGATCATGGTGTCGGCAACCAGTGTCATGGGGGTGATGAAAATGGGAAATATTGCACCTAGAGCGGGACTCGAACCCACATCTCTTTGCATTCTGGGCCAGTGTGCTAACCATTACACCACCTAGGCTCCCTGATATCACCACACTACCCAGGCCTATCTGTCTATGTGGTTACTTGCCTGAGAGGTCAGTGCAGACTACTACAATACCTATGAGGAGACATTAATATGATGGTTCTATAGCTTGCCGTTACAGTTAGTACAATAGTAGTGGATTTGGGATTTTGCACAAAATAGTTGCATGATTCATTTAAATTATCTTGGCATACGATAGTTTTGTGGTTAGTAGAGTGAAACTCCATTATAGAACGACCCTTAGGGTCCATAGAAAGACAGCGGGGAAAAACAGGGTCACGCTAAATCGGATTTCAGTTTACTGAATTTCCTTTGAATTGTGCATGTTAATGTAGTGGTCTGCACTGACCTCTCAGGCAAGTAACCACATAGACAGGTAGGCGTGGGGAGTGTGTTGATATCAGGGAGCCTAGGTGGTGTAATGGTTAGCACACTGGCCCGGAATCCAAAGAGATGTGGGTTCGAGTCCCGCTCTAGGCACAGTATTTCCCATTTTCATCACCCCCATGACACTGGTTGCCGTGACCAGGATCCTGTACAAGCTTTGCGCTGTATGGTTGTTGAACCTACCCTGTGTATGTATGTGTTAGTGCATTGCCTGTATGTATGTAATTGTAAGCATTAGAAGACTTACAATTCCAGGGGGACGAGTGTAGTGGTCTGCACTGACCTCTCAGGCAAGTAACCACATAGACAGGTAGGCGTGGGGAGTGTGTTGATATCAGGGAGCCTAGGTGGTGTAATGGTTAGCACACTGGCCCGGAATGCAAAGAGATGTGGGTTCGAGTCCCGCTCTAGGCACAGTATTTCCCATTTTCATCACCCCCATGACATTAACATAAGATGTTTAATTTGCGGGTGGAGGCAGGGGAGGAGCAGGGCCCCACCGATCGCCCCGACCAGACTCCACCTATCAAAGACGAACAAACTAACCCAACCCCAGTGGCGGAACCACCCTGCCCGGCTACAGGAGGAGTCAAATCAAAACTCCCGCCCGCCAAAACACCATGTGACCGAATTCGAACCTAACCGCCTCCATGGCCACAACTCCTCCATCAGCTGACCGGACTACACCACCACCATTTTCTTCACCCACCCACCCACACCTCAAATAACATGAGGAAGGGTGGAGGGCTGAGAGTTCAGTCCCCGGCCCACTCTACATCACGACGAGAATCCCGAGGGAATAGCCCCACCATCTGGACTGACAGTGACACCCTGAAACTGACCTGTACCAAAAAGCTGATCATTGTGAACCGAGCAACAAATAAAGACCATCGTGAATTAAAGAATTGTTGGGCCAATGACTCATTGTGTTTTCTCCGAATTCGTGTTAGATCTGTGTCTGCTAAACCGGGGTTTCACTGTACATGTTGTATTAGTTCAGTCAGGTGTTACAGTGCGGTTATACTTCGGTAGTTGTTGCTGTTATTTATTCTACTTGTTTTTTTCCCCCAGGGCCAGGGGGGATTTGAGAGATGGAACAGGGAGAGGAGGCAGGGTGGGGAGTGATTTTGGACTATATTTTTATGTTTGTTCTCATCTCTTGTGGTCTAACCAGGTCGCTTTATTAATGTATGTAATATTTTATGTTAATATATGGCAATAGAAGCTGGACGCTATCCCGTCTCTCCCGCACATTGCATGTTGAGGAATGTGTACAGCGTCGGTAAACATACTTATGGAATTGCCATACCTATCAAGTACTACATTTTGGCCGTAAACACAACAGTTTTATTATTAAAATTGTAACTACAGACTTGGCCGGGGGGAGGGGCGGCTTTCTGCACAAATGTGGATTTATAGAGAAAACATACTTACCATTTTTAATCATTTTTGATAATTATAGCTGTATCTTATTGAGTGATTGATTGATTGATTGAAAAGCTCGATCATCAGTGTAAAACAACACAGTGACAGACTGTCGACCCACAACACGAGTGTCGCTACCTATCATCAGGTGTCGTACTAGTCGTGAAATCGTATATTGGGCCACTCGGGAGTTGGGGGTAATACAAGAAGATGCCGCCAGGCGGCGCCAAGAGTGTGGTTCACCGGAACGGGAGGTTTGGCGGAATAATAAATAACGACAACTGTCAGGCGGGTGTCAAAGCTGGAGGGAGGTGGACGGAAGGGCAGGTTTAGATTAAGAATGTATGTGCTCATTTCATTTACCCACCTTTTCTCGACTTTTTCTAATGGGTTGGTCTTCACTGCTACTCAGGCTTCTGTAGTACGGGGTGAAGCTTGTATATAGGTGTACTTACCCACGATGCAGTCGATGCTCAGACTGAAGCTCGCCCTGTTATTGAACAGCGTCTGCTCTGTGGTCGTGTAGGTGTTGGATACCTCCAGCAGGACGTGCCAAGCGCCGCACAGCCCCACAGGCAGCTTCACGCCTACAGGTGCACACATACATTTAGCTGTGTTGTGGTGTGACATCGCAGTCAATAGTTATTACAGTTTTCTTTGGTCCAAGAGGAGAGGAAAGGTCAACGCCAACGACATTAACCAGCTAGAAAAGCAGATGTAATGCAAACCAAGAAATATGGGAAAAATTGATTTAAAAAAAAATCAAGACAGTTAACCCTAAATCAAAAATAAATACAGTTAGCCTTAATTCAAAAAAGTAACACAGTAAAGCTAATTCAAATAAGTAACACAGTAAACCTAATTAACAAAGTAAGACAGCAAAATTTCATTCAAAATGTAAGACATTAAAATCTAATTCATAAGCAAGGGAGTAAAACCTAATTCATAAAGCAAGACAATAAAACCTAATAGAAAAGGTAAGACAGTACAACCGAATACAAAAAGTCAGACAGCAAAATGTAATTCATAAAGTAAGACCGAAAACCCTAATACAAAAAGGGATACAGTAAAACCTAATTAATAAAATAAGACATTAAAACCTGATACAAAACGCAACACAGTAAAAGGTAATACATAAAGTAACCCAGTGAAACCTAATTCATGAAGCAGTAAAGTAAGATAATGAACCCTAATTCATAAAGTAAGATAGTGAAACCTAATTCATGAAGTAAGACAGTAAAACCTATTACAAAGAGTAAGATAGTGAAACCTAATTCATAAAGTAAAGGGGCAGTCACATTACAACGCATTATGCAAACGTACACCGACGTCAGTGATTTTTGGCCGCTATGTTGGGATACGTCGTAATGCGTTATGCATTTGTTATGCGCACATCGATGTATGTTGAGGTATGTCAATGTATGTTGATGTACATCGACACACGTTAGGGGGTCACGAAAGTTTTGTGCATGCACAAAACCTTTGACGTACAACAGTGTATGGGTGTTATGTCGGCCGTATGTTATGTATACATTAGGCATACTTCGATGTATGTAAGATGTACGTGAGACATACATTGTTCACTACGTTGCACTATGTTGAGCTACATTAAGACAGTGGAAACATACAGTCTGCATACTGACAACATATGGATAACGTACATCTAACATACATTTAGCGTTTCTCCACTGTGTCTTTGACGTTTGCAATGTATGAGACGTAGTTCTGGCGATCAAATAACGTATATAACGTTCACCGGCGTTCTGTGAACATACCGTGAGTGTAATTCATGCGTTTTTCGCCAGGGGGGACATTATCTATACATTGGCCATACGCTATGTATGCAGTATATATACATCCAACTTTTCCCCCCATGCCAAAAAGTTTGATGCATCTCAACATAAAAAAGTGATTTTACGCATTCGCCACGCACTTGCGTGATACATCGTAATGTGACAGCCCCTTTAGGGAGTAAACCCTAATTCATAAAGTAAGACAGTAAAACCTATTACAAAAAGTAAGACATCAAAACCTAATTCATAGACTAAGACAGTAAAACCTATTTAAAAAACTAAGACTGTAAACCTAATTTATAAAGAAGGAGAGTAAATCCTAAAACATAAAGCAAGACAGTAACCGCTAATTCAAAAGTAAGACAGCTGAACCTGATTAAAAAGGGTAAGATGGTAAAACGTAATTGTAAAATATTCAGATATGTTCTTTATATTTATTACATATATTCTTTTAATAAGCGGGGACAATTTCAATTAGGCACCACTGGTGTTCTTTCGTTCCACTGCTAAGGTGGAGGTACGTGAGAAATTTTACTTGATTTAATTTGGATTTGTCCATCTTTTGCTGAATCTTACTTATTTTAACAATTACACTATATACAATATACACAAAACCTATAAGTTAAACTGTTATATACAAGGAAGTTTGTTCGTGTGTTGGGGTTTAATGTCCTAGCAACATCGAAGTTATTTTCGTGACGGGTACCGACTTGTGACAGTGTACACGGGTGGTGAATTGATCAAATACTGCCTCCCTGGGAGAGCAATGCCATCGCCACCAGGACCCGATATCCCCCTGAGTCACATTATCCTGATAATGTGCTAACCAGTCCTTGCTATATCCTAATAATAGTTAGTAATGGAGACTGAACATCAGGCTAGGTAGCGACAAGTATCAATTTTGAAAGTCATTGGTATGACTCATCTGGGGTTCCAATCACCGACCTGCAGTGTGGGAAGCCAGTGCTCTACCCGATTTAGACACCATGACCGGTAATAAATATCCTTGGAGAGCACTCCACTGTCCTTATTGTGACTGTATTATCACCCACACCGAGCCACTACTAACACTGCGGCCAGGAGCAGAAGAGCATTGGCCTACGCTGATGGTGCTACGTAGAGGTAGTGCAGAATGGTAGTGGTCTACACTGACAGTGCTGCGTGGTGCAGCATGCTATTGGCATACGCTCATATTACTATGTTTGTTTGTTTGTTGTTGTTTTACGTCCTAGCAACATCTAAGGTCATATGAGGACGGGTACCGACTTGTGACAGTGCGCACTCATGGCAACTTTATAGTGCTGTCCCACTGGGAAACCAGGCCACCGGCACCATGACCTGGTATCCCACTCAGTCACATTATCCTGACACTGAGCACACCAGTCCTTCACTGTGGCTGCAGGATCCCACCCACCTGAGCGGTCCGTCACCTGCTGCTCTTCGCCGTCAGACAGGCCTCCGCGCAGCGACTCCCCGACCGCCCTGGTTATCTCGTAGGCGAAGTCCACGTCGTCATCGCTCAGCTCCACGTCACGTGACAGGAAGAGGCGGACGCCGACGAAGCCTGCCGGGGACGCCGCGTCCGTGCTGGGGATGGAGCCTTTCGACATGCCGAGCCGGAAGGAAAAGCCGAGCATGGAGCCAGGCCCCAACGACCTTGGCCCTCCGTCGAACAGGCCCTCGAACTTCCAGACGCGCAGGTCACCAGCCAAACCTAAAGTCGGCACAACGAGGTCATTGAAAGAATTAATATATATATATATATACATTCTCCCTTTATTAATTTATTTTTGGTAAAAATGTAAATTAGAATACAAGAAAATGGATTGACATTTTCTTTGCCATTTCTTTCTAAGTGTAGTGATGAGGTGTACTGACCTCCCCAGGTGAAATGTCACACACACATGCATGCAACGATAGGGTAAATTACAGCAGAGAGCCTATATGGTCTAATGGTTATGAAGCCAGCTCTGGCATGGCAAAAGTATATACAGTAAAACCTCTCTAACCGGCCACCTCCACAGATCGACCACTCCCCTATATCGATCGCCTTATTTGGGTCCTAATGATCTCCCTAAACCGACCACCGCCTAAATGGACCATTTAAAGTCAGTCCCATGGTCGGTCGAGAGGTCTTACTGTAGTTACACAATGGAGGAGTGTTTCTATATAATATATACAATAATACATAATATAGTTACATACTATATATACAAATATCTTAACATTATATATATAGTTACATAGTATATACAGAAATATTTATATTATAAGCCTACATATAGTTACATAGTATTTCCCGATATATTTACATTATCCATATAGTTACATAGTATATAACGATATATTTACATTATATATATATATATAGTTACATAGTATATACATTTATATAGTTACATAGTATATATTGTTGCACCGACTGATGGTTCTGAGTTTCTACCATATTTTCAGATCTATATATATATATAAATATCAATCTAGTTTCTACAATATTTTGAGATTTATAATTATATAACTATTTTGAGTGTGGACAGACAATTTACCACATTTGCAGACAGGGGGCGCCACAATCTGGCCGGGAGCATAGCCGATGAACAATTAATGGTAAGAGCAGTAGAGTTAGAGTATTAATAAGGAGTGAAACCGATTAATGATACTTGAATAATGCTTATACATCGCATATATATATATATATATATATATATATATATATATATATATGTGCGATGTATATATATATATATATGGATAGTGATAAACCCTTTATCGCGGGTAATAAACTCTGTCGTGGTTCCATCCCTACCCACCTCGAGGGGGCTGCTTTCGCCATTTCGCAATTGTTATATATATATACACATATCTCAAATTATGGTAAAAACAACGGCACCGTCAGATTATGCATCTTTAAATGTCCCACCAAGACACCCGCTACGTCAGTCCTTCCGCTAACAAGACACGTGCTGTGAGTCTTTGGTCTGTGGGGACAACATCGGTCTGCAGGGGCGTAACTAGGCATACGCGCGTACGCCAAAACGTCCACATCGTTTTGTCAACAACAAAAAACAACAACAAAATAATAAAGAGAGAGAGAGAGAGAGAGAGAGAAAGAGAGAGGAGGCATGTAGTAGTCCGGAGTGTCGAAAACTCAAGTCTAAAATGTGTAAAATCCGCCAGCTTCAGCTGAAGCGGCCCCACCTAAACCCCCTGCCGAAATTAGGAGTACACATCGTTAAAGGTCTAGCTACACCCCTGGTCTGGATGCATAGTTGTCTTTTGCGGGTGAGAGGAGCTATTTGAAGAAACAACCATTTATGGAGAGGCATTGGCAAAAGTTAATTGGGTGGTGAAGAGTTAGGCAGACCTGGAGAACAGGGGTAGGTGAAGGTCATCTCGTTATTCTCATTCACACTGTCATACACGATCCCGTCAGTCGACCTTTCGTTGACCCAGCTTGAACCCTGACTGACCCTGAAGGTCAGGACGACATTACCCTCGGTTCCACAGCCAAGTTTCGGCAACTAAAATGAAAGGAAAATATGAAAATCGATGGTTTTTTTTCACAATTATATAATTATTTAATCATTATTGTTTCATTTTAAATGTAAATTATTAATGATGACCGTTTCAAAAGACTGCCAATATTGGTATACAAGTGTGAAGCTGGTTAGAGAATGTGATAACAAATGAGGCTTTTTATTGTGATGAAAAGCATATTGTTTTTGCTTGAGTTCTTTGACATAATGATTATTTATACTTATATTTATACTATAGGCATGCAGAGAGAAACAAGTTAAAAGAAGCAAAATGAGTGGCCTTGTTGTTGTAATGGCAGTATAATGAAATTAACAAATGTGTTACCTGGAATATTATTCTCAACATTACAAGGTCACATTTGAAATGATTACATAACCATTATGATAACATTAATGGTACGAAGCTTTGCCTTGCCCTTAATTGTAAAAAACATGGATGGCACAAACCTTTGCCTTTCCCCTTAACGGCAAAGAAACATGGATGGCACCAACTTTTGGCTTCCCCCCAATGAAAAAGAAACATGTATGAGACCAATCCTTCCCTTGGCCCTTAATGGCAAAGAAACATGGATGACACCAACCTTTGCCTTACCACTAATGGTAAAGCAACATGGATGACACCAACCTTTGCTTTACCTCCAATGGTAAAGAAACATGGATGACACCAACCTTTGCCTTACTACCAATGGTAAAGAAACATGGATGACACCAACCTCTGCATTACCACCAATGGTAAAGAAACATGGATGACACCAACCATTGCCTTACCACCAATGGTAAAGAAACATGGATGACACCAACCTTTGCTTTACCACCAATGGCAAAGAAACATGGATGGCTACATCCTTTGCCTTACTCCCAATGGTAAAGAAACATGGATAACACCAAACTTTGTCTTAGCACCAATGGCAAAGAAACATGGATGACACCAAACTTTGCCTTACCACCAATGGTAAAGAAACATGGATGGCACGTAGATGTGCCTTACCACCAATGGTAAAGAAACATGGATGACACCAACCTTTGCCTTACCACCAATGGTAAAGGAACATGGATGACACCAACCTTTGCCTTACCCCGAATGGTAAAGAAACATGGATGACACCACCCTTTGCCTTACCCCAAATGGTAAAGAAACATGGATGACACCAACCTTTGCCTTACCACCAATGGTAAAGCAACATGGATGACACCAACATTTGCCTTACCACCAATGGTAAAGAAACATGGATGACACCAACCTTTGCCTTACCACCAAATGCAAAGAAACATGGATGGCACCAACCTTTGCCTTACCACCAATGGTAAAGAAACATGGATGACACCAACGTTTGCCTTACCACCAATGGTAAAGAAACATGGATGACACCAACCTTTGCCTTACCACCAATGGCAAAGAAACATGAATGACACCAACATTTGCCTTGCCTTTGATGATAAGGACATGAATGCCACCAACCTTTGCCTTACCACCAATGGCAAAGCAACATGGATGACACCAACATTTGCATTACCACCAATGGTAGCGAAACATGGATGACACCAACCTTTGCCTTGCCTTTAACGATAAAGACATGAATGCCACCAACCTTTGCCTTATGGCCCTGTCACACTACGACGTGACTACGTCAGCGTAACCACAACGTGAAAATAATGATATCACGTCGAAGTTATCGGCGTAATATGCAAATTGTGGACGTGAGCGTAACGTGAAAGTAACGTGGGTGTACGTCGTGACCTTAGCTGTAACGTGACAACGTTAGGGGGGAGGGGTAATTGGCGACGTGACCGGGCGTTAGTGTAACGTGAGCGTAACGTCGCCGTAACGGGTGCGACGTGGACGTAACGTGACCGTAACGCCACCGTAACGTGACTGTAACGTGACCGTAACATGACCGTAACGTGACCATAATGTGACCGTAACCGTGACCGTAACGTGACCGTAACGTGACCGTAACGTGACCGTAACTTGACCGTAACGTGACCGTAACGTGCAAAACGCTGCCCACACGTTGCTCCCACCTGGGCCGTCGGTCTGACGTGACATAACGTGACTCTAACGTCATTTACGTTGCTATAACGATCGCGGAACGTCAACCTAACGTCATTGTCACGTCATCCCAACGTAACGGCTTCACGTTGAGATACGTCGAAAGTTTTGAACAGGTTCAAAACCTCGACGCGCGCCAACGTAACACAACGTAACATGACGTAGCTCGACGTCACTCTAACGTCATTATGACGTCATCATAACGTGACCCAACGTACGGCAACGTAATGACGAAAAATCATCACGTTAGGCTCACGTTGGCTCGTTACGTCGTAGTGTGACAGGGGTATAACCACCAATGGCAAAGCAACATGGATGGCTACAACCTTTTCCTTGCCTTTAACGATAAAGACATGGATGGGACCAACCTTTGCCTTTCCCTTAATGGTGAAGGCGATGGTCTCGCCGGTGTAGTGGAAGCTTGCGCCCAAACTCGGCGTGACGCTCGTCTTGTCACTCTCCTTGGTGGTTACTATGGCGAGCGGGAAGGTGTAGTCGCTAGTGACGTTGGGACGTGACGTCAGAAGGAAGTTGACGTTCTCCACGCCGGCCGGAACGAAGCAGGCCGGGGCGGTGCAGGCAACGATAGCCGTAAGAGAGAAGGGTGTCTCGTGGGTTTCTGTCAGCTGGTTGTCGGCAGTCCACAGTTCAACGCCAGCCAGGCCCAGAATGTCTGCCACAACCAAGTAATCAAGCGTTATTGAATTGTATTTAATATGTTGAATATTGAATTCTATTTGATATATTGAACTTTAAAAAATATATTGAATGTTATTTAATATATTAAAAACAATTGAATATATTGAATATGATTCAATATTCAATATTACATTTGATTTAATATATTGAACACAATTCAATATAAATACAATTCAACATATTAAATACAATTCAATACAGTAAATACATTCAAAATACTCATTAGTCAACAGTAAATACATTCAATATATCAAATAGAATTCAATGCATTCAATAAATTCACCATATTAAATAAAAATAAAATTCAATATAAATAAAATCAATATATTCAATAAAAATCAATATATTCAATAACATTCAATACATTAAATAAATTCAATGTATTAAATACAATTCAATATATTAAATAAAGCTCAGTATATCAAATGAAATTCAATATATTAAATAAAGTTCAATATATCAAATAAATTCAATATATCAAATAAAATTCAATCTATCAAATCAAATTCAGCATATTCCATAAATATATTCATTAAACTCAATACATTAAGGAAAATTCAATATATTGAATACAAATTCAATACATTGAGCAAAATCCAATATATTCAATCAATTCCGATTGGTCTACATTAAGTTAAATTTAATACATTAAATAAACTTAAACAGCAAAAATATGGCAAAAGCTCGAAACCACGGACTAGTGGCGGCGGGTTTGACACTGACTGACCTCCGTGGCAGATGACCGTGGTCTGCCGCTGTGCCACGTGGGTGGCCGGCGACTCGTTCGGCTCGGCCAAGGCGTTGTCGACGTCGACGGCGGCCACCGCCCAGACCGGCCCGCAGAAGCTGCGGTCGGCCAGCGTCCCCAGGCCGATCCGCAGTCCCAGGACGCGCGTCAGCGTCTGGTAGCTATTGGTGTCGGCCGAGGCAGGCAGCAGGGTCCCGCTGCGCCACGCGAACCGGTCTGCCGGGGAGGTGGAGCCGGGCCGCCGGGACAGAAGGAGGGCGACCCCCACGTCAGGGACGTCGACCGAGCGGCCCCTGACCAGGCTCACGTCGACGGACACGGCGACCGGCACCCTCTCGTAGATGACGGAGGGCACTGAGAGGCGGTCCAGGCGCAGCTGCACTGCCGACGCTGTAATCAGGCCGGTCACGTGGTCAGTGCTGATTGGATGGCATAGTAACTTCTTTTTTTGTTTGTAGTAAATTAATTTTATTCATGTCATTTCTCAGTGCCCTAGGACTCGTCTTCTGGTCCGAAGGGGTACAGTTATTTACACAAAATGTATACATGATTTTTAGAGTATAATTAAAATATACATGATACAATAAGTAGAATAGATGCAAACTGATTGGAATGACTCTCGGGAAGTGATGCAAACTGATTGGAATGAGTGTTGGTGAATAGATGCAAACTGATTGGAATGAGTGTCGGTAAATAGATGTGAACTGATTGGAAATTTATGGAATGACTGTCGGTGAGTAGATGCAAACTGATTGGAATGAATGGAGGTGAGGAGATGCAAACTGATTGGAATGAGTGAAGGTGAATAGATGCAAACTGATTGGAATGAGTGAAGGTGAATATATGCAAACTGATTTGAATGATTGTCGGTGAATAGATGCAAACTAATTGGAATGACTGTCGGTAAGTGATGCAAACTGATCGGAATGAGTGTTGGTGAATAAATGCAAACTGATTGGAATGAGTGTCAGTGAATAGATGCAAACTGATTGGAATGAATTTCAGTGAGTAGATGCAAACTGATTGGAATGACTGTCGGTGAATAGATGTGAACTGATTGGGCTGAGTGTCTCCAACATTGGGAAATTTGCCCTACCCGTATCAAGGTTACACCGCTTGCTGTCTTGGGCAAACGGCACGTCCATCTCATTGTCTTCTGTAATCATGTCGGCAACGTCTTCCCCTGAAGAACAAAGAACATTTGGGGGGCGGTTACAACCAGAAGACCAGAATTCAGAGATTTGACACTGCCTCGAGGACAGTAAAAGTAAAGCCTGTTTTATTTAACGATGCCTCTAGAGCACATTCATCTTCGTATCATTGGCTATTGGACATTAAACATATGGTCATTCTGAAATTTCTTTGGAGGAAACCTGCTGCTGCCACATAGGCTACTCTGTCCGATGAGCAGCAAGGGGTCTTGTATATGCCCTTTCCCACAGACAGGGCAGCACATATCACAGCCTTTGATCAACCCGTTGTGGACCACTGGTTGGAACAGAAAATAGCCCAAACTGCAAATTGATCCAGTGAGCAGGATTGATAGGATGACGGACACCTTCACAGGTGGACATGCTACCGCCCGAGCTAAGTCCTGCTCCCTTCTCGAGGGCAGTGCCAATAGTGGCTGAACTGAGATGAACATCCTTCGAGAACATACTTCCAGTTACTCTAGCTTCCCAGAGCCTTTAAATGGCGACTGCTGTCTTGAACGCCTCCCCTACTATTTGCATAGCCACACACAGAGTATTAGCTAGGAATTGAGAAGAATGGATCAATTTGGCCAGAGATGTGGAAACAGTTTTCTGTGTGGAGGAAAGGAACTGGGGATTTTCCCTTTCTGAGTAGGTTCACTGGCAAACTGCCAGGTAGTATTAGTTGACAGAAGAAAATAGATGATAATGCAGCAGTTCGTAATGAGCCCCACTAATACATGGTTGCAGCGACGACTGTTTTCAAAGAAGTAGCAACAGGTGGCAGCACGCTAGCAGGAACAGTTCCGAAGGTGGACTGTTTCACCCATTGATAATGACCACCCCGTGAGGGAGGTTATGGGCTAACCATCTGGGCAGTGACAGGTCAATTCTGTTCAGGCGTTGGCAGAAAAAAACTAGGGAGCACAATGGGGTTCGAAGCTATCTCAGTATTTCTCCTTTATCCCTGAAGCGAGTAGGACCCGGTCTATCTAAGACCAAGATGGCAACAGGAGGTGGACGCTGAAAAACCTGGACGCTGATTAACGCGAGAACCAATGTTCAAAACCGTGTATAACACCCAAATCTAAGGGGATCTTCCTAGTAAACACCTGGGATACCGTAGGATACGAACCCAGGCAAAACAGTCAACCACTTCAAGCCATCCCAGACACCATGGTGGACATGTTCAACATCAATCCAAAAGTGCTCTTCTCACATAAATCAGTGCCAGATAGAAACCTACACTGCAAGCTAGGAAACCAAATATTAGTAAACGTAAATCACTCAAATACCTAGGCCTAGACCTGGACAGCTAGTTAAACTACAACCTATGTATAACAAAATCATCCAAAATATAAACCACAAACTGTGGCTATTTGCAAAACTAAGAAACTATATGATGCAAGAAATGTCAATACAAATCTTCAAAGGTATGGTGCTCCCCTAGTTCGACTATGGGGATATAATTTACATGGGTGCTAAAAAAAGAATGGCTAAAAAAACTACAAATACTGCAAAATAGAGCCCTAAAGATCTGCCTCAAAGTAGACAAACTGCACCCCACCTATGACATACACAAAATAACTAAAGTAAAACTATTAGAAAACAGAAGAATAATCCACCTAAAAACACTAGCATATGGATATAGTCGAGACAAAAAACATCTAACCCAACCGCTAAGGAACACAAGAGCAAACAATGCACCACTACTAAGGCAGACCAGAAGCCAAATCAAAGGTCATGAAAGAAGCCCACTGGAAATGAAAAATATCTGTGCAAAATAAAATCAGGAAACCTGCTCTAAGCTGCTCCACAAGGGCCCTGTGATATGTCATGGCCCACCAGCTGGACAACCCCCTGCCAGAAAATAGACAGATAACATCGAATCCAAACATAAACCAACCACCTATTATGTACAAGCCTATAATATGTAAATAGAGTAGGCTAGTCTAGAATTAAGTGTAGGAAAAAACTAAAAGAGGAAAACTCTTGCCAAGAAAATCCAAAAAATCTAACATAGATCACTAACCACAAACCAGAAATTTAAGAAACACAGACTGATAACTGCCCAGCATTGAAAACAAGCTCGATCATCCAAGCTTATATGTTATGAACAGCATAAACATCCCATCCAAATAATAAAATAAATAAAATTAGTAATGTGAGAGGACTCAACAATAAAAAATAACCTGATTGTTGTTCTGAGCAGTTATGTACTGTATAGCATACTGATCTGTTGATGTGCATAACGGTATTGGCAAGGTGTCTGTTTGTTGGTCACATCTACCTCGGAGCAGGGTGACCCTGAACGTGCGTGCTGTGAGGCAGATGTCATGGTTCAGCGGGTTCGCGGTGATGACCCGGATGTTGGTGAGCCTGACATAGCTGCCTTCGCGGAGGGACCTGAAGTATGCAGGCGGGTAGGAGAACCCTCCAGGGGAGGTCAGCAGGTGAACCGTGTCGTCATCTGTCACAGCTTCCACCTGATGTGGGAAAGAAGCAGACCGTGAAAGGTCAACCTGTGAAAAGTCAACTCCAACTGTGGGTGGGTCACTGAGGTCAAGGTCATGTAATGTGGGCCAGACTAGGGTAGATTATTACGTGCAGCAAAGTGTGTATGGTCAGCTTTGGTCGTATTGCTTGCATTGCAGTTGATGCGAGATAGGGAAGGAGACCCCCCCACCACCCCCCTCTCCGACCGTTGCTTCTTACATCATCTCCCGCTCTTCTTAACTTTATAACCAGGCCGCCTGGCCACTTCAAGCATTCACTTGCTATCCGGACCGCACTTCGTCCACACCTCTCTCTATCACCTCTCTGCCGGCCTAGCACCTCCTTGATATGTCTGAAAAGAGTTCCAGGAGGGGGTGCCCGCCGGCATTTTCACTTTCTACTCTTACTCTGTCCATGTCTATGGCTCGTTGGATGGTCACCATAGGGCAGATAGACACGGTCCTTTGACTCAACTCTCCTCATTTCTCTTTCCTAGATTCTGCCCATTTCGATTTCTCCCAGGCACACTTCTTCCCCTGACCAGGGTTGTTGTGTTCTTGGGTGGGGCCCTTCACCTATTACGATTTCTCTGTCTGGTTCTTGTTGCTGGAACGACCATTGCTCCCACCTTTGCCCGCCTTCCTCAAACCCCTGCTGACCGGATTCAAGTGTTACACTACACTACACACACCTACAGCTCTACTACATACCGGCACAGAGAGATCTGCTGCCACCGGCGCCCCGTCGTCAGTACCTCGTGAAGGATGTCCCCAGCCTTCACAACACTCCCTCTACGAAGACAAGTCTTCAACCAAAGATTGGGCCGATTCATCAGAGCCTCTCTACCCAATGTTGCAGTTCTGCAACCTGTAACCGTCGTAAGGTTACGAACACCCCAAGTCGTCGTCGTCGCTTCAAGCCACTCACCCTCCTGCCTCCTCACACTGCTCCTCTCCGATATTTTTCTTTTTGGCCTTTCTACATTACCCCTGGCCGACCTACACACCCTGCACTGGCCGCTTCACACTGTCGCTGGCCTACCTTCACTACCGCTGGCTGCCCTGCACTATCCTGCACGAGGCCCATCCTCACCACCCTTAGCCGACCTGCACTGTCATTGGCTCCCCCACACTACCGGAGGAGTATCGCCTCTACACTACCCCTGGCCGTCCTACACTACCCTGCACTGGCCGCCTCACACGGTCGTTGGCCTACGTGCGCTGCCGCTGGCCGACCTGCACTACTCTGCGCGAGGCCCATCCTCACTACCCTTGGCCGATCTCTACTGTACTTGGCTTGCCCACACTACCGTGGCCGCTCTACACTGCCGCCATCTGCGTTATCCCTGGCCGACCTACACTATCCTGCACTGCGGCCTCTCTCACCACTATCATGGCCGACCCACACCATGCCTCTACATGCCCCACACGCCTTGACAGGTGGTGCCTGCCCTCCCTGGCACCACCGTCCCTGGCTGACCTGCACTGTCGTTGGCTCGCCCACACTACCGGAGGAGTGGCCCCTCTACACTGCCCTGCACTTGCCGCCTCACACCGTCGTTGGCCTACCTGCGCTACCGCTGGCCGACCTGCACTATTCTGCATAGGCCTCATTGCCCTCGGCTGATCTGCACTGTCCTTGGCTCGCCCACACTACCGTGGCCGCTCTACACTGCCGATGGCCCATCTGCATTATCGCTGACCGACCAACACTATCCTGCACTGTGGCCTCTCCCAGCACTACCCTGGCCGACCCACACCACGCCTCTACACGCCCCGCACGCCTCCACAGGCGGTGGCTGCCTCCCGTGGCCTGCTCTCACCATCATTGGGCGATCTACACTGTCGTTGGCCCATATACACTACATGATCCCTCACGATGCGTCTCTCACCACGCCTCGACACACATCTACACGCCTCTACACGCAGTGCCTGCCTCCCGTGCTATCTTCACCAACACTGGCCCATCTACACTATCGGTGGCCCATCTGCACTACACTTGGCCCTCACACGGCCGCCGTGCACCAGACGGCATAACCATCATAGCACATGGCGGCGTCATCTGTGACGTCATCACAGCCACCGCCATCCCTGACGCCGCCACCACAGCACACGGCAGGCCCAACGGCCCCCCACCGGATGTTGCCTGCCCGCCACCGGAGGCCACCAGAGGCCCCTCGGCCCGGCCCTGCTGCCTCCAACTGGCCCACACACATGGCGTTACGCAATGGAGATGGCATCACAGCCACGGACCCCCCCCACCTACTGCCGACCATCACCCTGCAACCCCCCACCCCCCCTCACATCATGCCGCCCTGCACACCGCCCGCTGGGGCCTGCATCACACCGCCGCCCGCCGACCGTCATCCTGCCCGAGTCTCTCCCCCCCCCCCCCCCCCCCCCACTCATCTCCCCCGGCCAGGTGGCCGCCGCCCCCCCCCCCCCCCCCCCCCCCACCAACCCGAGGAACTCGCCTGCCCGAATCCTGTCCGCGCTGCCACCTCCAGCGCCCCTGGTGGTTATCCTGGAACTACCCCCACCCACCCTGCTGACGATCTTACTGCAGTCATGCCTCAGACTGCTGGCGGAGTCATGCCTCAGACCCGCCGTCACCCATGTCACGCCATGTCATCTCCCATGTCAGCACCCCTGGTGGTTATCCTGGAATTATCTTCAGCCACCCTGTCGACGATCTCACTGCAGTCATGCCTCAGACTGCTGGCGGAGTCATGCCCCTGGGCAATCAGACCCGCCGCCACCCAGGTCACCCTGGTCACCCATGTCACCCACGCCAACACCGTCACCTCATGGTTATCCTGGAACTATCTCCAGCCACCCTGCCGACACTCTCACCTCAGTCATGCCTCAGACTGCTGGCGGAGTCATGCTTCGGACCCACCATCACCCAGGTCACCCATGTCACCCATGTCACCCATGCCACCCACGCCAACCCCATCACCTGGTGGTTATCCTGGAACTACCTCCAGCCACCCTGCCGATGCTCTCACAGCAGTCATGCCTCAGACTGCGGGCGGAGTCATGCCTCAGACCCGCCCCCACCCCATCACCCATGTCACCCAGGTCACTGACCCGCCCCCCCCCCGTCACCCAGGTCACCCATGTCACCCTTTCCACACACACTCAGACGTTGCATAGTCCGATGGTTTTGAGTTTCTGAAATTTTCTGAGATAAATACATTAGGTTGATCGTTATTATGAACCTTAATTTAGCTTGAAGTAACTTATATTTTAAGTGGCTAACTTTTGAGATATTTGAAGTGGAACCATGCAAAATTAATTTTGGCAAGCTTGTCAAAACTCTGACCCCATAGGCTTCTGCACTAACAGGTTCTATTCAATTGCCTCAGTATTCCATTCTATGTGGCTACAAATGTTTAATAAGCGCACCAATATCTAAGCTAGATATGTAGAATCAAATTTAAATCATTGTTTTCGTTTTGAAAATTTGATATTTTCATCGGACCATGCAGCTTTAACACTGTCAGGGAATCGCAGAAAAATGACAAAGGTCAGGCTTCAACTAGCCTTGTTGTGACTGTATTATCGCCCATGCCTATCTCATTCTTGTTTGAGTTTTATGTTCTAGCTATATTTAAGATAGGCCCCCCTAATATAAAACGGGATTCAACTATTGTCATATATACATCCTGATCCCTTGGAATTTTGTTTAACATTAATAGTTAAATATTTACAAAAATCTCAGAAATCTGCGAAACCCCCGGATCTTTCATCCCTGAATTCTATTATACAGAAAACAACTACACTGGATTTGCGTCTGAACCCTTCATTGGCTATCCACAATAGACAATTGGGATACTCCGACCCAGACCGACTCACCTTGATGCTGTAGCCCCTTCCGTTGGAGCTGGCTGCGTTCTGGGTCACGTGGTCGGGGCTGGGCGGCGGCACCGCGTTGTCCATGTTGGTGTTCTGGACGGTCAGGTCAATCCGCAGGGTGGCGCTCTGCCCCGTGAACAACTGCCCGCCCACGACTCGAACCGAGGCGTCCCTCAGCAGCAGGGAGTCTGCAGCAAAACATACCGGGGACATCTTTGAATGCAGTAGCAACACTTTATCCATTCAACTCAGTTTACTCATGCATTGTGGTCCTCTCTCTCTCTCTAAATATAGTTAGTATATTTATATACGTGTATAAAATCATCGGTATGAGGTATTCCTTATTATTTCCTATTATTGTTATGATCCGTTATTGTCCACTGACAGACCCAGATCTATTCACTGCGGCACTCATTTGCCTACGGTGGCGCCACCACCGGCAGTTCTTGGTACTCATTCCTCAGAAGTTGTATGGATCACTTGCTTTGAAATACAGCAAAACCTCTCTAAAAACTCTGTACACCTCCCTAAATATAGCATTTAAAGTCGGTCACATGATCGGTCTATGTAGAGTGGTTTTACTGTACATGTGATGTATAACGTATTATAACCTCTATTTGCTCCCCGAGAGAGTGCCGCTGGTAACTTGCAAAATCCAGCAGCACTTCAACACTTTTGCAGGCAGCTTTCATGAAATATGACTCATGGACATCACTCACAGCAGAGAGCTAAATGGAGAGCGGCAGTCAAGTAATGATGATGATGAACGTATTATGTGAGTAATACAGTTAACATACAGATCCTCTTCTGGCTGATCTAGGTGCTATTGGCCCTTTAATGTCAGCTTGTTATGGTAAAGAAAAGATCCACTATTTTTTTGTGGACATATAAGGAGGTCGACGGAACCCTGAAGTCATATAATTGTGGGTGTCCTCTCCATTGTCTATCCAGCCTTCTCTTAAATGTGGGTGCTTCAATGTTGGTGTTGGTGCTTTAACCACTTGGTCTGGAAGACTGTTCACCGGATCTGTCTCTCAAAAGATAAGTGAGTGTGTCCTGACCTCAAGTCTAAAGTATAAAAATACGGAAGGGAATATTACTTATTATTATTATTATACTCCGTAAGATGCAACACTGTACCAGTGGCGCCACCTCAGCGCACCTCGACTCCACCGGATGTTGACCAGTGTCAGTCGCACTGGAGGAATTTTTCTTGTCTATCTCCTGGGGGTGATGAAAATATGAAATTTTGCGCCTAGAGCGGGAATCAAACTCATATGTCTTGCATACCGGGCCAGTGTGCTAACAATCAGACCACCTAGGCCCCCTGATGTCACCATCCTATCCACGCCTACCTGTATATGTGGCTCCTTGTCTGAGAGGTCAGTGCAGACTACTACACTTACTTATATATAACTAAATATATATATAGTTATTGTTGCCTCTGTTTATTAAGTATATATAAATATATATCCTCCATGGCGACTCAAACTGGGCAATATCGGGTGGAGGTGAGGTGGACTGAAGGTGGCGCCACTGGTTCAGTCTTGGGTCTTACGAACATAATATTAATGGGAATATATTTCCTTCATCGAGACAGCAAAGAGCTGCTTAAGCCCATTTTAAATATATATTTTGTTATGCTAATTATTCAATATTAAACAAGTTGTTGACCGTGACAGCTCAACCCTATCTGTTTCTATTTGAAAACAGACTTGGATTTTCAAGACGCCTTGAGAATCCGAGACAGATTCAAAACCCAGTGGTTGTTCCTACCTGTATATGGTTGCATCGGTGATGTCATAACTGCTCTTACCTGACTGACAAGCAATGCGTACTGGGGACGCTATGATGTTGTTGTCCTTGTTTGTCTCCTCGATCTGTCCAACTGTTAGCAAACATAATTCAATTCAATACTTTATTTCAGACAGAGCTTTGTGGCAGTTACATGAATTGGTCTATATGTGAATAACATACAAGTAGTAGCATGAACACTATAAATTACTAATACTAACCATTATCAAAATGTCGCCTACATACAGTAGTTTATATCAATGGCTGAGGTAAATCTGAGATCACTCTCTAGTGTTTTCATAAGTCCCTGTATAATAGCATTCTCTGACTCATCAAGTCTAGTACTAAATTTGAATATTAAATTCGCAAAAATAGCCTGGAAACCTGGGACATCAAAATTAGCAAATATCTAACTAGCACTGTGATACCTAGGTAGATGGAGTAATAACCTCACACTGTCGTTATACACTACAATCAATTCTTTAATGCTATATATTCTGTAGTTCCACCAATTCTGGGTAGTATGTAAGCCTACAAGGGGGGGGGGGCAGAAAGTCCTAAAGAAAATTACTTTGTTTGACATCAGCTGTATACAGGAAGGTTCAGCGTGTAATTTATATATTCATAAAATCTTTCGGCAACTCTTCTTTACCGACAGAGCTACAGCCCTGAATGGGATAAACGGAGGGCCTTCTCTTTTGCGTGTGTGTCGTGCTTAATGGCGCGAAGATAAAAGATTCCCCCCTACTCAGAGTATGGAGTCAAATCGAAATTAACTGTGGAGGTAGTAGTTCCAATGTGCAGTATTTGTCTATGTAGGTGTAGAGTTGGTCAAATAGCAGAGGATGCAAATAAAACATGATGGCAGCCATGGAGAGCTCTCATTCGAGTTGCAAAGTCTATATAATCTACATGATCCATAAATTCTTCATTTAAAAATAGTTGGTAAATATAAAGAGTTATGTGAAGAATATATGTTGCTTCTTAGATTAAGAATTGATGTGGTAATTTTCTTTAACTATAGCCTTCCGGCACTTTTTCTAATGGGTTGTTCAGCAGCCCTGTCTCAGAGACAATGATGTGGGAGTATCTGAAGGCCGTATATCCATAGACTGTTCCTGTGTGGCGTGTTCCCCTGTTCCATGCTCGCTTGTGACCTTACAATGCGCCACACCAACAATGAACATATTCTTTATGTTCCCAGTCAGTACGTCACATGTACCATGCACAATGCCATACGGTCCTGGGGTTCCACCTATGGGAATGCCATTAAGCAAAACACAGGGTCATTGTCTGTGTGGCACGTCACATGGTCACAATCGAACATGAAACAAGGGAACACACCACAAGGGAAGAGTCTCTGGACACACAACCTAATGATGCGGTGGTTGATTCAGTGGCTAAGCCCTCAGGCCTGTAACTTACGGTAGTCTATATGCACGATGAGGTAGGCTTCACCACACGAGTTGGTGCTGACCACAATGGCCTTGTCCAGCGTGATGGGAATGCCGCCCAGGTTCAGCGTATTGACACCAGGGTGCAGCACCCGGCTCAGCTCTTCGCGGGACTGCCCGAAGTCAAATCCAATGTACGGGATCTGCCGCAAATGGAGACGAATTGTGTAATTTAATATCACTATCATTATAATTATTGCTGTTACTATTGCTATTATTGCTAAACCCACGGTTTCGAACCCTGGTTGAGTCAAACCAATGACGTAAAATTTGATACTTGGCACATCCTAGCCAAGCGCTCAGCATTATCAGGATAAGGCAAGGACTGGTTGGCTCAGCGTCAGGATAATGTGACTGGGTGGGATATCAGGTCATGATGCTGGTGGCCTGGTTTCCCAGTAGGGCAGCACTATGAAATCACCATGAGTGTGCACTGTCACAAGTCGGTACCTGTCCTGATATGACCTTAGATGTTGCCAGAACATTATACTCCAACAACCAACCAACGGACAGCACACGGTGCCCCAATGCAGGTACCCAGAAGGTGGTGGCCCCTCACCTGGAGGTCGGCGGGGTCCAGGATATCATCAATGGACAGGTAGAAGGCAATCTTGAACGCGGGCAGGGTGATGGAGCCTGCCGGCCCAACCGTCACCTTCACCAGCAACTTGAACATCTTGGAGAAGCGCTTGTCTACCACCAGAGTCTGCTCGCCCAGCAGCTCGAGACTCGTCGGCTCAAGGTCGGGCAACTCTGGGTGAAAGGGGACGGTTCAATGTTTTAGAAAGAAAGTAGATACAGTACTTTGAAGTCACACTGGAGTCTCGACCAAATGGAGTTATAGAGATGTGTGCAATTTCAAAATGCGTTTCTTTTTCTTTGTTCAACTTTCTTTCTCACATGTTTCTTTCTTTGGACCTTTATTTTATTATATATATATATATGCACATATATACATATATAAACATATATTTATATCTTCATATATATATTCATATCTACATATATATATATTTATATCTACATATGTATATATTTATATCTACATATAAATATATATAAATATCTACATATAGATATGTGTCAAATTATAGCAAAGCAAGCTCTGGTGCAATCTTTGAACCAAACTTATGTCAACTGACAGCGAAATCCAACTCACAAAGTATAGCCAAACTTAGAGAAGGCAAAGACCCTATAATACTAAGATGGCTCACTCCCTATCTCTCCCATGGTAATGTAAATTTTGCAGTGCCACCTTGTGGTGGGTTTGATCAACCCAGCTGCTGGTCGGTGTTTCACATGTAAACACATACAATTATATTATACATGAGACAGGTAAGTATGAATACTCATGAATATGAAATTGCTATGAAGAAACACACATCATCAGCATCATCATCATCACCATCATCACACATCTTTCACATTCATATATTCATTTATACATATAATATAGCACTTGTTTAACCAAGAGAACAGCCAGCGCACCAAGTGGTGGGTTTGATCATTTTGATTACACACTACAGGCTGAGTGAGCTGTCTTAGTATTATAGGGTCTTTGGAGAAGGCGATACAGTCCAGTTGCTTTTATGAAACTCAAAGATTTGTTTGTGCTTTTAATTGGTAAAGCGGTCCCACATGCTATTTACCCGTAAACAGTGTTAGCGCAAGGCCATGATATCTACTACTTTGAGCAGAATGTGTTGGAATGTCAGTGGACACTGACACCAACTCCACTCAGGGGTGGTTCTCCCTTGAGTAAAAATGCACGAGTCAGCCAAGAGTGGCCAATGCCGCATCCTGTGACGATTACTTGGTACCCTGCATGATGTTGCGGATATTCTTGAATGCATGGGGTGATTGATGTTAAGCAACTTATTGTTTGGATGCTCATCCTATTCATGTTGCAATTGTGATTTGATGTATTTCACAATAAGTGGTCCCAGATCAGAATTACTCGCTGGAAATGGCTGCAAAGGTGTGGAATGCCCAAACGGTAAAGGAACGACACATCCCTGACCTAAAAACGTACACAAAAAAATCTGTGCAAACTAGGCTAGGAAAGCCCCACTAAGCTGCGCTGCAAAGGGGCATGTGATATGTCACGGCCCACCAGCGGGACGCCCAATGGAGGGTAACCATGCCAAGAGTAGCCAGATAACACACCACACACCTACGTACAAGCCTATGATATGTAAATAGGAGTAGGCTAGTCTAGTAATAATAGTAGAACAAAATAAAATACATATATGCCAAGAAAATCCAAAAAAACTAACATAGGCTACTAACCATACCAACCAATTATCTATCTGCTACTGAAATGCAGGCAATCAAATATCTTATCAGCAGCCACTGTGTGGTAAGATAACACAAACACTACAACTGCCCAGCATTGAAAACAAGCCTGGGTACCCGGGCTTATATGCTATGGACAGTATGAATACAGCCTCAATAAAAAAACAAAAACAAAAAAACTCAATTACACAAGGTATTCAGTACTGGGCAATCCTCACCTGTGGTGCAGTCTAGATAGGGCGTGGCATCAAAGCACTTGAAGTCATTGGATGAATCCTGGTCGTAGATATTGTGAGTGGTTGTGTACTTAATGCAGAGGAAGCGTCCGCTCAGCGAGCAGTGCTTAGGCTGCACTCGTACAACTGCTGAACCCCGCAACTTGTTTGTGGTACCACCGTGAAACTCTCTCCACATCACTGAGTCAAAAAAGGCCAATACCAAAGAGTAGTAATTAATTAATGCTAGTGACGATTGAGTGCATGGAAAGTCTGATGGCGACTGGATTGCTGATATAATGGTGCTGTCACATTACGACGCTTCTCGCCAGCACGCCGCCAATGCGCAAAATCACTTTTAATCGTCAAGACACGTCAAACGTTTCAGCATCAGCGCAACGTAGTGGTAGCATGTGGCCAATGTTGTGAGAAAAAAAAAACAACGTTTGCCGCAACGTCCTGATATGACTTTAGATATTGCTAGGACATAAAATAACAACAGAGAAACAAAGCAACAGTTTGGCGCAATGTGTGGGAACGACCCTCATGCGCGCGTGGCATGTGCCTACCATTCGTAATGTTATTCCACCGCGTTTAACGTATCTCAACGCGCCCCTAATGTCGCCATAATCTTGGCACCCGCGTACGTCGCAAGTTTTGTGCAAGCACAAACTTTCGATGTGCGATGACGCGCGCCGCCGACTGTCGCCATCCATAAACGAATACCAACGTGCACCAAACGCACGTGTAACGCTTCCTGACGTATCCCGATGTTCCGCCAAAAAATCACATACGTCAACGCGCGTTGGCGAGAAGCGTCATAATGTGACAGCACCATGAGTTGAGCGCTTCCTTCCCATGTGGCAGGTCGTGGTTTCGCAAAGATCGGGCGAGTCAAAACAATTACTAACACAAAATGTATGACTGTCACTACCTAGCCTGGTGCTCGGAATTACTAGCAGTGGAATTATACGGAGGCTGATTTTTTGGGTGGTTGAGATTTACTCTGCTTAAAGTAGCATAGTCCGATGGCTCTGAGTTTCTATCATTTACTAAGATAAATATATTAGGTTGATCATTATAATCAACCTTACATACACTTGAAGTAACTTTGATTTAAAATGGCTAACTTTGGTGATATTTCAGATGTAAACATACATAATTAATTTTGGCATGCTTTCCACAACTCTGACTCCATAGATTTCAGCAGTAACAGGTTGAATTAAATTGACTTGGTATGCCCTTATTTATGGAAACAATTACTGAATAAGTGCACCAGTATCTCAGTTGAATATCTATGTTCAAATCTAGATCAATGTTTTGCTTTCGAAAATTTGATGCTTTTATGGGACTATGCAGCTTTAATGAAAATGGCGATTGACTGCATGGGAAGTCTGGGGTCCTACCATTTTTGGTTACTAATCTTCCCTGTCTAAGTAGCAAGAAAGATAATCATTTGCAAGGAATTGGTGATGGATCAGACCAGCGCAGCCCTGCTTAGATTTCATTTGAAGAAAAAAGAATGAATTGTGCGCAAGGATTAACAGTCGATATCAACACTTTGTGTCATTTAAAATGTCTGTATACACATTAAATTTACAGTCAAATACACACAGAAAAGCAAACAATCACATCATTACACATATAATAATCTTATAATTTTATATAACCAATTTGATCAGGGATGAAAGTGGTATCCGGAAAAAGAAAAGGCGGAAATCAGGCCGAATTTCCGAGAAATAACGGAAAATGCTGAGGTCAGGTTTCAACTCTGCTTGTTGTGCCTATGTTGTTGCTCATGTCTAGCTTTCTTGTTTGGGCGTTACGTGAGTAGTACCGGACGCATCCACTGGGTGGCGTGGCGCCCCTCCCCCCCCCCCCCCGGGCCGAATCACCAAATCATGCGCCAATAGGGACCTTTCAGTTTGCATAACTCTCTCGTCAGATGGCGCACCATGCTGGTATCGTGTGTTGTGGAGGTGTAGGGGTGTATAGGGATTTAGGTGTGTGTGGTGGGGTTGCATAGGCATTTAGGTGTGTGTGCTGGGGGTGAAGAGGTGTGCGGTGAGTGGCTATGGTGTGGTGGGTGTGGTTGAGGTGTAGGTGTGTGTGGTGGGGCGTATGTTTGGCAGGTGTGCCCAGTGCCTGAGCATTGGTCGTAATGCTTGCATTGCGTTTGATGCGAGGCAGGGAAGGAGACCCCCCCCCCCCCCCTCTCTCCCTCCCCCTGCCCGACCGCTGGTTCTTGCATAACTTCCCCCGCTTCCTCCCCTTCTCTCCCTCCCCCTCCCCTACCGTTGCTTCTTGCATAACTTCCCGCGCTTCCTCCCCTTATATCCTGCCCGCCTTGCCGCCTCTAGCCACTCGCCCTCACGCCTCCACCCACTTCCTAGCTACTGGGCTCCCTCTGAGACTTTATCTTGACATTTCTCTTGACATTTGACATTTACCTTCCTCATTATCCACTTGACATTTTACCTTACTTATCCATATATAACCTGCATTACCCTGTATGACCTTGATGATTTGACATTATCAATTGACTTCTTATTCCTGCATTATCCTGTACATTTCTCTTGACATTTGACATTTACCTTACTCATTATCCACTTGACATTTTACCTTACTTATCCATATATTACCTGCATTACCCTGTATGACCTTGATGATTTGACATATTATCAATTGACTTCTTATTCCTGCATTATCCTGTACGACACTTATCCTGCAC
This sequence comes from Branchipolynoe longqiensis, assembly GCA_030323885.1. Taxonomy (NCBI): domain Eukaryota; kingdom Metazoa; phylum Annelida; class Polychaeta; order Phyllodocida; family Polynoidae; genus Branchipolynoe; species Branchipolynoe longqiensis. Next base: position 78,728,094 of record CM059187.1, read on the forward strand.
TTCTCAATAAAGTGTTTTTCTCCACATCCGCCTTATCTTCCTTCCCTGTATGAAGTGTACACTTACAACAACAACACAAATCAGATTGCCATGTGGTATACACACATCTAGATTCACCTACCTTCTTTGGATGCTGCATCAAACTTGAAGTCATCACTGATGATGATCTCTTCTCCGTTGTTGAGTGACAGCGGTGTTGGTTTATTTTGGTCACTAAGCAGCATTTTGAAGCCGAAGTGAGGCTGGCCGGATCCCACAAAGCGCTGCCCGGTCAGCTTAATGGTGATGTTAAAGTTGATTGGCACATCAATGCTGTGATAGATGCGAGCAAAGGCCGGCGTGATCGACACCTTCTCTACCGAAAGGTCTGAATCGGAAAGGTTTGACGACATTTAGTGTACATTAAAGTTGCAATAGTCCGATAGTTTTGAGTTTCTGTCGTTTTTCTGAGATAAATATAATTGATCGATTGTTATAATCTACCTTACTGTTTTTTTAAAGTAACTTTTGATTTAAAATGGCTAACTTTTGAGATATTTGAAATGGAAATGCATAACGTTAGTTTTGGAAAGCACGCCAAAACTTTGACACCATAGCATTCTGCATGAACAGGTTCTATTCCAGTGCCTCAGTATCCCCTTTTGTGTGGCAACAAATGTGTAAGTGCACCAGTATCTAAGTTAGATATCTAAAGTCAAATTAGTAAATTATTTTGTTTTTTTAAATTTGATGTTTTCATCGCACTATGCAGCTTTAAGTATGGATGATTTCCCGCCCCAAGCCCACCCTCCTCCGGCAGTGGCAGGAGTTAATAATGTCAGTAGCAGCTCTACATGCTCAGTGGAAAAGGGTGTATGATGTCCACCACCAACCCGCACTCTAACGGTGGTGGCAAGAACTAAAGCTAAGATTCCTTCTACGCGGTATGCGGCATGCAGCATGCAGCATGCAGTATGCGAATGGGAGGATTCCTTCTACGCGGTAAGCGGCAAGCGTCCCCCACCACAACTACTACCAGATGTTTCCCCTCAGTGCCCCTGGGTGTGACCGTTCCGTAATGATCAGTCGCCTCTCCTAGTCTAAAACTAATGGACAAGTGCGACTGATGTTTCTATTCACATACCACGTGCCGCATGCCGCAACGATCGCTACAGGGACCGATCGAGTTGCTGCATTCGCATTCGCATTCACATTCGCATTCGCATACCGCGCGTGTAAGGGATGTAGCCCATTGACTTCAAGGCGTTTCGATTTTTTGCCACATTCGCATTCGCATACCGCATACCGCATGTAAGGAATCTTAGCTTTATGGTATGGTTCACTGCACAGCATCCTTAGTGGAGAAGGTATATGGATGATTTACACCACTAAGCCGCCCTCTGACGGCGGTTCAAGAACTAATGTTGTGGGTAGCAGCTAACTGCACAACAAGGACTTATACAGTTATAGAGGATTTGCGCCCACTAATCCGCCCTCTGACGGAAGTGGCAAGATCTAATATGCACAGCAGCTCAGTACAGAAGGGCTTATACGGAATTTACACCACTAAGCCGCCCTCTGACGGCAGTGGCAAGAACTAATGCTGTACATAGCAGCTCAGGACAGAAGGGCTTATAAAGGATTTACACCACTAAGCCGCCCTCTGACGGCATTGGCAAGAACTAATATTGTGCACAGTAGATGACTGCACAACTTGCTCAGCGAAGAAGGGCTAATAGAGGATTTCCACCACTAAGCCGCCCTCTGACGGCAGTGGCAAGAACTAACGCTGTGGGCAGCAGCTCACTGTGGAGTATACTCAGCGGACAAGGTATTATAGAGGATTTCCACCACCATTCTGCCCTCTGATGGCTGTGGCAAAAATGGCATGGGTTATCTCTCACTGAGTATGGTCCACGGAAAAGGTCTATATACTGAGATACCTTCTGCAGTCGCCGTTTCAAACAAAATTATACACAGGTTGTGGCTGGGGGCGGGGGGGGGAGGTTGTATTAAGAATCAAACTGAAATGGACTCAACCTTCATTGATTCGGACAACTTTGGTTTCAGAATGAGATTGGTGAATACATTATTTGTTGCAGAGATAAAGCTAGTGGAATAAATCTGCTCCAGGCATGTTTTTACTTGGAGAGTGAGATTTTGATGCATATGTTATGACATATTTTCAGGGGCAAAAGTTTGTAGTCTTAACCCAAAATTTAACTTGACACACATCTGAAAACTGCAACAAAGTAAAATCCAATGTGTACATTAACCTGCCCCCACATCGTGAATTGTATTTTTATATCTGGGCTTGTTATCAATATTCATCACTTCACGTACATTATAAACTATGTGAACTACCTAATAAATCCATAAGAAAGGTTAGGCCTCCCCTAGATAAAAGATTCACCCGGTACTTGTAGTACTAAACTAGATATTATATTATTTTTTTCAACTCAAAAGTAGCGGGCTAATAATAAAACAGATGTAAAGAATAATTGTTGCTTCTTAGTTTGTGAAATTAGGCTCTCAATTCTTTGACCCGTTTTTTCGCCAGCTTTTACATAAGGTTGGTATGCACCCCTCCTGTGGCTACTGCAGCAGTACGGGGTGAATCTTGTATCTAGGCCTCCCCATACACAAATCACCCAAGATAACAACACAGAAGTTGTGTGGGGGGTGGCAGATTTGCTTGGAGGCGGGGGGTGGTCAGATAAATTCTTATAATGAATGAGTGTTGAAAGCATGAAGCCCAAGGGGGTATCAGCAGGTACCCCCCCCCCCCCCCCGCGCCCTCGTCCAGGAAATTTTGAAATCTAGAGGCTATTTCCAGGTATTTCAGGGAGGTTACATCCTAGGCCTTTGGGGGGGGGCTGTTTTTTGGTGGGGGGGGGGCGAGAGGGGGGGGGGGTTAACGAGACCTTGAGTTTACACAACGGCACTCGCCACATTAGCTTACAAGGCGTAACTTTCTTTTAACCCTGATGGCTGGATATCTCACTCACCCAGTAAACTAACCATCGCAAACTAACTATCCTATCAATACACCTATGCGAGGCCATTTCTATGGCTGGAAGACAACACTATCGGCGTATTAAAAGAAATATAAAAAAATATCTATATTCGGCTAAATATATATTTCTTACCAAAAAAAGGTAAAAGAAAGTAGAAACAAAGAAGTAGCCTTCAGAGGCGTCCCTACCCCTGTCGCAGACTAGCTGGACGTCCCCCTTGTAGAGGTCCACACACCTCTCGTTGTCGTCTGTGGCGTCAGTGAAGTCGGGGTGCAGGCCGCCACCTCGGGCCAAACCCAGACACAGGTAGCGAGCCTCTGAAACATCGGAGGAAGTAGGTCAAGTAAACACCAGAGAAAGTAGGTCAAGTCAGACCCTGCCCCGGGTTGAATGAAAGTGGCATAGTCCGATGGTTTGCAGTTTCTGATATTTTCTAAGATAGGCTACATATGAAGAGCTCAGGTGCAAAACCACGTAAATGCCAATCCAAAAATGGAGATAAACCTTGGAATCAAAGCTTCAAAAAGTTTGTGTTTTTATATTCCTACTTTTTTGTTCATTACTCCATAACCATGTGATCGTATAAAAAGTGGAATTAGTGAGAATTACAATTATTTTCAGGTAAAACTCTTTTATTTAAACTACATTTTTGGATTGACGTTTACGTGGTTTTGCAACTGAACTCTTCATATATTGACTGGTACAATCTACACTACTTGAGTCCACAATACTAGTCAATAGTATTTAATTAGAGAGGCATACTACTTATTCTGATTCAGGGTCCTACATATGCGAAGATAAGGAATTCAAGGTTATTTCAAGGCTGTTTTTGATAGGAATTCAAGACTATTTTCATTTGGATTTAGTCTGAAATTGCCATTAAGGATGGTCATTTTGGACTAATTTAGATCAGTGGCGACAGTTTAATGGAACTCAAGGATTTTCAAGACTAATTCCCCAAAATAGGTTAAATTCAAGGTTTTTCAAGGCCTTGAAATGGGGCAAATGAAGTTCAAGACTTTTCAAGACCTTCCAGGCCCCTGTACGGATCCTGCTGATTGCAGAAAGAACAACGGTTCTTCCTTCACACTCACCCCGACACACTTTGTCAGATACTTGGAGATCTACGCGGATCATGGGAAATACAAATGTCCGCAGCTCATCAATGGCCCGGTTACGCAGCTCCATGCCAGCAACGAAGCCGCTGTTCGCTTGCTTAGTCTGTCAAATAAAAGCAATAACTGGCAGACCATTGCTGACCGGGCACAGAGACGTGTAGAATTCCGCGATATCAGGAGGGATAACGGTGTACCAGTGTCGCAGTTTGAGCGCCCTGCCAGTTTCAGCTGACTGCATACACTCAAACTCAAGGCATTGTCAATGGTCGTGAGCAATCTTCATACAGAAAATACAGAAGAAGTGAAATATCTCTAAAACCACACCACCTATTAACAAATCGCTTAGTACACATATAGAATACATCTTTACCAAAATGATTATATTAAATTCATAAGGTTAGGGTTCTTGATTTCTATTTATTTTGAATAAAACTAATGTTTTGCACTGCGCGTACCATCAAACTCAAGGCATTGTCAATGGTCGTGAGCAATCTTCATACAGAAAATACAGGAAAAGTGAAATATCTCTAAAAGCACATCACCTAGAAACAAATCGTTTGGTACACATATAGAAAACATCTTTACCAAAAACATTATATTAAATTCATAAGGTTAGTGACGATGCTGTCAGATTTTGATGCATGCGCATGAAACTGACAGTCAGCTCAAACTGGCAGGGCGCTCAAACTGCGACACCGAGGGTGGATGTATGATGGCAAGTGCCGGAGATGAGAGCACGGACGGCAGAAATAAATGCATACGATTGGTCACTGGACTGGATGGGAAGGCGGACCCAGGGGGCGGGGCGAGACCAGGGGGAATTGAGGCTATATGTTGTGGTGTAAATGAGGGGCTTGGATTGAGAATGGGAAGTCATATGTAGTAATGAACAAGTACCAGTTTCTTAATATTATAATTCATAAGTACAGGTGTCCTGCACCTATCAGCAAATCACATTTAAAACCTTTTTAAGACTTTACAAACCCAATCTTCATACAAGTTAAGACCTAATTTTGTGGTAAATATAAAGGCCCTGTCACACTACGACGCGACGACGTCAGCATAGGGAGAACGTGAAAAACGTTGAACTTCTCGGCATAGTATGCAAATTTGGGGACAAGTTGAACGTGGATGCAGCCTAGTTGACGAGAGCGTAACGCCGGTAAAGCATAGTGATAGCGTCATTCCATGTGAGAGGACAATGTCATTACACTCACGGAACGTTATGTACATTATTCCATCGCCAGAACTACGTTATGTGACTTTACATACGTCATGACACGGTGGTGAAGCGTTGAACGTAGTGAGCAGCGTTCGACTAACGTCCGTTAAACGTCATTGATGTTCGCCGAATGTGTACAGAATGTATGGCGAATGTAAACCCTTACTTTCGAGTTACGTCGAAAGTTTTGAACAGGTTCAAAACCTTGACACACGCCAACATAACACAACATAACATGCCGTAGCTCGACATCAGTCTAACGTCATTCTGACATCATCATAACGTAATCCAACGTACGTCAACGTAATGACAAAACGTGAGCATGTCCGACTTATGTTGGCTTGTTACATCATAGTGTGACAGGGGTATCACGTACATATTTAAGTAAATATTAACTGAAATGAGTGAGGTGATGCAATCTCTGGATATTTCAGATCCATTGCATTTGTGCTTTGTCAAGATAGCTAGTAAAACATTTTGATAAAATATTATTGTGCCCAACTCCAATTTAAGACTTTTTTAAGACCTTTCACAGAAAAGTTACCATATTTAAGAGTGTCTAAGGCTTTGAAAATTGACTAATCAATTTAAGACTTGTTAATGATTCGCGGGAACCCTGAAGTAGCGGATATTACATGTACAATACGTTTTCGAAACACACACCTCTATTTCATTCCCAATATAAACCTCAGTTCCAAGACCTGGTGTTGTAACCTTTTTTTAAACTTTTGACGCAGGCTAGGAATGATTAAAGTGTCAATGATACAAATGATGATTGATGATTGTTGATGGTTGAACGCCGTGCGGACCGCAAGGACCATATTCCATTCGAAAAGTTAGTGGTATTTATTCTGTCAGTTTCATAAATCACATTTATATATATCTATACTCAGATGAACACGGTAATCTGAAATAGTCAAATTTGTGTCAAATGCCAGCAAAATCAATCTCAGATGCAAATATTGAAATGGTTAAATTTGTGTCAAACGATAAATAGGGCCTATAATTCCCAAAACATAGGTACAAATACAGGTTATCCAGCTACAGGCCTAGTCATCCAGTTGGACAGCAGTGCGCACTGTCCCAAGTTGGTTCCGTCCTGATATGACCTTAGATGTTGATAGGATGTAAAACACCAATACACAAACAAACCAAATCCCCGCTCACTCCTATCTACAGACAGTGCGGAAACAGTTCCTCTGAACTACCCAGTGGCGCCAACTGATAGTGTCACTCAAAGACAACCAAGTCACCCCAATTGCAAGTTCAAATACCTGCCGAGTCAAACCAATGACTTACAAAATTGACACTTGTCGTTCCCTAGTCTGGCGCTTGGCATTACTAGGCATGGGAAAAGACTTGTCGTGACTAATACAGCACTGACCAAACTTAGATTATTTAGAATGTCAATTCCAATAGTAAGATGGCTGGAAGAGCAGTGCTCCGGCGCTGACAAATGTCATATTCAGATGAATAAATACTTTACCAAAAAAAACACACAAAAAAACAACTCAGTGTAAAGATTATGTGACTGAGTGGGAAATCGGGTCATGGTGCCGATGGCCTGGTCTCCCATTGGGGCAGCACTATAAAGTCGCCACGAGTGTACAGTGTCACAAGTTGGTGCCCTTAAATGGCTAGAATAGTAAAAATGGCATTTCAGAGCCTCTACATTTAAAACTGTCATGGGGGGTGGGGGGGGGGGGGGAGCATACCCCCAGAACCTCATAATGCCTCGCACCATCGGCATTTAGCCACTCCAACAATGTATCTTTCCTTCAACATTCCTAGCTAGGACTACGTCATCCTGATATGGTCCTAGATGTTGCCAGGAAGTAAAACCCCCACAAACAACACCTTTTCACCACACTGTGTTATATATGCGCGTATAGCATGGAGTATACTCACGTCTGTAATGTCCTCGACCATATAGCCGTCGGTGTGTTTGAAGGTGAGGTAGAAGTGGTAGTTGGCCTCGATCACCGTGCTGCCCGACTTGGTGAGTTTCTTGAGGTCGGCATTGTTGTATACGCCCACCTTCAGCCACAGCTTCGTCACGGATCCCGGCGACAGGCGATTGTCGGACGCAGATGTCGTCAGCAGGGCGAAGATGCTCGGGGACATCCCTAGATGAAGTGATTGGTACTTCATCAACGGGCCAGCCTAGCCTGCCTCGGCCTGACCTGCCCAGCCCGAGGGCGCCCAGGCCCGCCTACCCCCCCCCCCCCCCCCCCCCCCCGCCCAGCCCCGGCCCGCCCAGCTCAATCCCACCCAGCCCCGGCCAGCCCCAGGCCGCCCAGCCCCGCCCCTCCCCGCCCAGCCCCAGCCCGCCCAGCTCAATCCCACCCAGCCCCGCCAGCCCCAGGCCGCCCAGCCCCGCTTGGCCCCAGCCCTCCCCGCCCAGCCCCGGCCCGCCCAGCCCAATCCCACCCAGCTCCGGCCAGCCCCAGGCCGCCCAGCCCCCGGCTTCCCCCTCTCGCACCAGCCCGCCCAGTACAATCCCGCCCAATTCCGCCCCAGCTCACCTCAGTCGCCCCAGGCCGCCCAACCCAATCCCTCCCGGCCCGCCCAAGCCTTCCCAACGCGGCCCAGCCCTCCCCAGCCCACAATATGACACCATTTCGACATTGTTACGATGTGAGACCCCGCATCGGTCCGACATCGGTGTTTGATATCGGACCGACTCGATTTTGACCATCGGAAAAAGGTCAAATTAAGATTAGTGGTCGACATTAACATTAGACGATCATCGACTACAGTTAAACATCGGTTGATTCGAGCACTTGTTTAACAAAAAACCACAGTTATTGATTTTTGTTGATACATCAGATTAAATTTGAATGATTTAGAAATTGCAACCAGAGTTGTACAAGTGGCATTTCAAACAAGAAATGCATAAATCAATTTGCAATGCATGGTCTATATATATATATATATATATATATATATATATATATATATATATATATATATATACATTTCATAGAACTTAGATCTGTGTTGAATTAATTATCAGTCAACATATGCCGCAGTTCATGTTGTCTACAGATATGTACAAAACATGTATTTGTCCAAACCAATTATTAATCATTGACCAGTTGGTTTGCTCAAACCGATGATTAAATATGAAAATGCAACCGACTCCGACCACGAATTTAACTTTGGAAATATACATGATCCTGATATAAATACGACGCTTGAATGACATCGGTTTGTAATATGAAATTACATCAACAATCCCATATATATTATTTTCTTTTTTTTCCCTTTTTAATTGTTTAAGGGACGAGGGGGAGGGGAATTGAAAAGTAAATTAAAAATCCATGACAGTTAAGGAGCAAACCCTTTGATTTGGATGTGGAAATATTATTCAGTGTTCCAGTGGATGTATTCACAGTGGTTGCGAATCGACTGTAGGCAACCCATCTTTGAAAGACGTTAGTTAGCCAGAGCCAGGAATATTTGTTTGGGATGGCAGATGGATTCCTGGAACAGACGAGTACCAAAGAGGCGATGCACTAGGAGGGGGTCTGGGGTCTACGGGTCTGTCTCCACCACATCCAGGGAACTATTTTAATTTATTAGCTGAGGCGAGTTCTCCTACAAACGCAATGATATCATTGCCAAGGATAAGAAACACCATGATAGTATCCAGGCATTTGTTTGCACAAAGTTCCCCCAGGCTATGTTTTAGATGACAGTAGCGACCACGCACCTGTGATGCCGTGACAGAAGAAGAAGATCCGGCGCCACACCCAGTCGTTGGCCGGGTCCCGGTCAGCGCTGTCGTCGGCCGCATACACGTGTGCCCCGAGCCACACTGACATGCCGCAGAACTGCAGCCAGTAGGGCTGTTCGTGGGTCTCGAACGAGATCTCCCCTATAAGCACACAATGTTAGCCGCCTTAGAGAGCCTTGCCTTGGGTGAACGACATTATAGCAATATCAGATAGATACCGCATTATATAAGTATAAGGGCACGGGAGGAAATTATGATTATTATTATTATTATTATTATTACAAACTTTATTATTGTACCGATTATTCTATGTACTGCCTCCTCAACACCATTTGGAAGCGGTGGCGCCACCATCGCCCCCGCCCTCAACGTAAGCGGGAAACCTCACCTGCACCGGAGAATATTTGTTGTCCTTTGAGAATTTACATTTGTCTTTTCTTTCTTTTGTACTGTAGCTTCCCTTTATACATATCTATATATATATATATATACATATACACATATATATGTATATATACATACATATACCTGTCCTGATATGACCTTAGATGTAGCTAGGACGTATAACAACAACAAACAAACAAACATACATATGCATACATATACATATATACATACATATATATACACATATATATATACACACATATATATGTAAATAACCCTTAGCTACGAACAATGAACAATACTAAATGGTCTGAGTATCTTTTATATACAGGTAACTAAGCCCCTTGTCGAGTTCCAGAAATCCGGAATTATAAGAAAACCGGCTATTTATTAAATTGGTTAAGTATAATGTAGTTCTTTACTTTGCATTGTTCATTTGATATTTTAAGTATATATAGTTAAGCTGTCTGCCGAAAACCCGGAAATCAGGGCCACATCCAGTCCCAAACTCGCTGAATATTTGGTCCGTTGCCTGCATATATGTCTACGGCAAGATACTGCATTGCCTTTCGTACAAAGTTTAAATTTCAGCAGAGTAGTGACCAGACCAGGCAGGAAATCGCAAACTCCTTGAAATTGCACACCCAGGGGTGTGCAATTTCCTAGGAAATCACAAACCCCTCCTGGAAATCGCAACCCCCCAGGCTTTGTAGCATTTTGTAATATTCAACTAACACGCTAGTAAATAATAGTTTAAAGAATGGATAAATAAGAATTTGGAACATTAAGATGGTTCTATTTACTGTATGCATTGACTGAAGTTGGAACTAAAAAGGCTATTTTGCTAACGACATTGTTTACTTTGCCGATCCTGAAACTGAGTGATAATATCAGGATATTGCTGCACCTCTTTACCTGGCCTTGAGAATGGTCACAGTGGCGACATCTGTGAATAAAGGCCGTTTTCAGTGCATGTGCAGTCAGAATTACGGACTGGACTATAGCAAAGCCATAACGAGGTGGGATTAGAGACCCATTAGGGCCTAGATCAGCCAGAAGAGGATCTGTAAGTTAATCTGTAAGTTAAAGATATTTTTATTAGGCTAAAGACTGCCAAACTTGGGGTGTTTGTGATTTCCAGGGGGGATATGTGATTTCCTAGGAAATTGCAAAACCCCCGATGCACATATATTGCGTTTGCGATTTCCTAGGAAATCACAAGTGGGGGTTTGCGATTTACAGGGTTTGCTATTTCATGCTACACCGGGACGAGTATCTACAGTGAGCGGTGGCTCCACTGACGCTTATAGCCGCCCCAGCAAATAAATCCGCCTGCCCGATTCGGCCAATATCAATATAGCATATGTCGGGGGGAAACCTACAACAGCCTTCTCCATAATTTATATATATATTAATATTTATATTGGATATAATACATTATATATTCTATACATACACGATATACTTTAGTATATAAAATACATGTCTATCTGTTGCGCTCATATTATATATATTACAAACAGGAGTCTATGGAGGGGTGGGACTTACTAACATTTATATATTTGAAAGTAATAAGGATAATAATTATATACTACATACATATATCAGGGCTATCAACAGATCGGTGGGCTCCGCCATCCCTGATGATAAATAGCGCGACCCCTTTGCCCGAAACCAAAGACTTGCCATCAGAACTCACAATCATAGAACAGCGCATTCGAGACATCAAACGAAAGCGGCGCGTCGCTGAGCGTGTTGTTCGTGTCGATGGTGTTCCTAGATGGCGAGATGACATACTGGATGCTGATTGGTCGAGACTGCGCGTCCTCCGTGCAGCGTGGATTCCAGTCGACCCGGTAGGTGACTTTGAGCGTGTTGACAGCGAGCGTGACCGAGTTCACGAGACCGACATGGACGACGTGCACCATGGCGGAGGCTATCGTAGGTGACTTGAGCGTCACGTCCACGTTCGTCGCCACCAGGTCCATGTCTGCGCAACCAAATGTAAAGCTTGTTTTATTTAGCGACGCCTCAAGAGCACATTAATTTTCACCTCAGATATCGCCAAAGTGATGATTGATTGATTGATTGGTGGTTGCTTTATGCCGTGTCGGCAGCATAGGCCATATTCACGGTGAGAAATGTTTGTTTTTTGTTCAAACCATCGCTTTTACATGTAAAAGCAGACAATCAATTATGTGCCAATAGACACTCATTAAATTAGAAAGCTCACAATCATATATTTGTGGTCAAGGGAAACAAATTCCCATAGAAAAAAAATGTTTTATTAATAATTGATAGAATCTATTTATCGCCAAAATTAGCCATTTCAAATAAAAGTTACTTCAAATTAAAGAACTCGATTATAACAATCAATGTAACGTATTTATCTCAGGAAAGTCTCAGAGATTCAAAACCATCGGACTAGGCACAATTAAGTACGGGGAATTTCCGTACAAAACACTCGGTCTTCCACATTCCACCGCATCTTTCCCTATCATAGTAATGCCGAATGACAGGCTAGGTGGTACCAAGCATATATTAACAAAAATAATTGGTGTGACTCAGTTCTAACTCCACATAATACGTACCATATGGAAAGCGGTGCTCAATCTGACGTTTTTTGTGGCGGAGTGGTTAGAGGGTCTGGCTTTTTTCTACGTTGGACTCCTAATCTGAAGGTCAGTGGTTCGATTCCCCATGCCCCTACCTCTGCCAATTTGGATTTCGACCGCTGTGTATAACTTACAGTGTCTTCAAAGGCCAGTTGCTCTCATACCATGTCTATGTGGTGTGGGAGGTTAAAAATCCCTTGGGTCGGTAAAAGTCTAGGTGCGGGCTTATTATCGACAAACTGTCTAATGGTGAAAACAAGTCTATTCAGACTTAGTCATAATCTTCAAGAACTCATTCGGCCATCTCGTCTGGTGTCATGATAATCATTTAAAGGTCCATTAACACGACCAAGGCAATTCTGCTTATTCACAACATCTTACCTTTACACCCAAACTATAATACTCATTCTGCTCAGGAACTACTAACTGAACCAATTCATTTAGCTTAACTTCACAACCATGTATCAATTAGAACATCACGTGTACATAACAGGACGGTGGAATCGGTAAGACTAAGAGTAAGACTAAGAGCGATGGCTGGCTTCCTGTGCTGGTGCTCATGGATCTGAACCTCCATTGAGTCAAAGCAAGGACTTACAAAATTGATACTCGCTGCTACCTAGCCTGGTACTCAGTACTATTAGGATAAGGCAAGAACTGGTTTAATTAGTGTCAGGATAATGTCACTGAGGTTTTCTTTGTGTTTTTAGTTTGGTGATGGTGTATTTATGCTGGCCATAACGGTTAAGTCTTGTGACTTGTTTTCGCCGATCGACAGTAATACTAATAGTCTCGTGGTTCCCCTTGCATTGTTGCTTTCCGTTGTGTGGCTATCTACTGCATGCAAGAGTGTTTGTTTGTTTGTTGTTTTACATCCTAGCAATATCTAAGGTCATATCAGGACGGGTACCGACTTGTGACAGTGTGCACTCATGGCGACTTTATAGTGCTGTCCCACTGGGAAACCAGGCCGCTGGCACCATGACCCGATATCCCACTCAGTCACATTATCCTAACACTGAGCTAACCAGTCCTTGTCGTATCCTAATAATGCCGAGCTCCAGGCTAGGAAGCGACAAGTATCAATGTCTACACCATTGGTTTGACTCGACCAGGGCTCGACACGATGATCTACCAGCATGGGAGACTGGAGCTCTAACTCATTCGGCCATCCCGTCTTTTACATGCAAGAGTGGGATATTGGGTATGCAGATATGCAGGTATTGCAATACCTCAGGGAGTTTGACGCCCCTGCCCTGCAGAGTTGTAAACCACTGCCTTGTGGTACAGGTTCTTGACAGAACCGAAGGCTAAGGGAGGAAACCCTGAACAGAAAACCATGTCACTGTGGCAGCATCAAGGGCGGTTGAATTATGGAACGCCCAACATCTCCCGACCAGCCACTGCAGGGAAAAATAGTTTTGCGCCTGTCTGGACATGTTCTTGCCAGTGTGAAACCTCTATTTGCTCCCTGAGAGAGTGCCGCTGGTAACTTGCAAAAGCCAGTAGCACTTCAACACTTTTGCAGGCAGCTTTCATGAAATATACAGTGCAGTCAAGTAATGAAAGCAGTCTTTGTTGCATTGCGACCGACAGCATAATGATGATGATGGGATATTGGATCATACAGCTGGCGGCCCTGTCTCCCAGCGAGGCAGTTCCTTGAAGTCGCCATCAATGACCTCAGACTTTGCTAGGGCTTAAAGCCCCAACAAACATGATATCAATATATGGTGATCAAACCATCAATTCGGTGATTGTATGGTATAAGACATATATTGCCTTGAGTCTATAGATTAATTATTAATACCTCAGTGGCAAACTATATTACTGTCGTGGGGGTGATGAAAATTGGAAATACTGTGCCTAGAGTGGGACTCGAACCCACATCTCTTTGCATTCCGGGCCAGTGTGCTAACCATTACACCACCTAGGCTCCCTGATATCAACACACTCCCCACGCCTACCTGTCTATGTGGTTACTTGCCTGAGAGGTCAGTGCAGACCACTACATTGTCCATGTTGCCGGAAACATGCATAATTCACAAACCCTGGATACGGGCCTGATATGAGCAGCGCCATAGATACCGTTCGTAGCCCGCGTTACTACGCGCTAAACTAACTTCCGGTAGTAGATTCAAGGCTTGTCCAGTTCTTACCTGGCCACCGTCGTCGACGGTTCACCTGAGCGAGTTTACAAGATTCAAGATGCCGAAGCAACGGGGAGTACGGAGTGTGGTTGGACGATATTCACATGCTCTCCTTAAATCCATGGATCATTCGGGTGTATCAAGTGATGGTATTGAGCCGTGTGATCGGGTGGATAGAAAGGCGTCCTCGACTCGGCTTAACATGGGCGATCTGAATGAAGATCCATTACCGGGCCCATCGAAGTCTCACCGAAAAAGCTTGTCACTGGAGGATATTGCGACATTACTCGACAGCAAGTTAGCTGCGGCACAAGCACCATTGCTGGACCGACTACGCAGTCTGGAATCCGGTCAAAATAGCGGCGCTGGGACTATTATGTCCCCGCCGTCGAGCATGCCGGATGTTTACGCGGATGACGTCAGTAATGACAATCTGGCGGCGGTTATCCGCACGACCAGAGAATGTACACCGGTTCGCACGACTATCGCGTGTAGCACAGGGCACACACTTCACACGACAAAAGGTACAGTTCTTACAACTTCTCATAATACATCCATGAAACGGGCAGCTGCCGATGAACAATTTAATAATAGTGATGAGGAAAGTGATGATTCAATGATGAATGAACTAATTAGGCTGACAAGAAAGCGTGCTAAGCTCTCTAAAAAACTGAAGTTATTGCCACATAAGTATGTGATAAGAAACGAAAAAAAGGGGAAGGTCGGTCTCGGCGAATCGACATGGTTTGAGTACCTAGCTGCTATGCGTAGGATGGTTAGGCGTGGTGATGTACCATCAGGATGGGACATACACATAGACAATCACATAGAGTCGATCCTGGAGATGGCTCAAAACTATTCATGGAGCACTTGCCTTACTTACAGCGAGAAGGTTTTTAACATGATCGCTGATAAGCGACTGCCAGAAGGCTGGGAAAATGAGGGAAAGATAGTCGAGATACGGCGGGATGTGTGCGGTTTAGGGAGACGAATTGACTCACAGCCTGTTAAGCACGTCAGTGGGAATTCGTTTACAGACTTTAGGAAAGGTGTGGATGCGAGACCTTGCGTAATTTGGAATAAGGGCGGTGCATGTGGATTTGATGAAGATCATGGAGAAGGGTCAAGTCGGTTTCTACATATTTGTGCGTATTGCGCGTACAAACTCAGGCGGAAGCACGCCCATAAAGAAACGGAATGCCGTTCCAAATCTCGCGCATCCGAGTTGCCTAGTGACGCAGTTGGTAACCGTGTATCAAGTTTTTAAATTGCAGTGGGCTCGGCGCTGCAGATTCCAGTGAGCAAGTGCGTATGTCGTCGACTGCACTACACAAGTTCCACCTTGAGTCTACAGATGGCGCCATCGGTCTCACTACCACTACTTCAAGTCTGCCAGGCAGCCAGTGCATTAATCAGGTCGGTGCGGTTGGTTCGCCGGTGTTATGTCGGCCATCTAAGTTACTGTTGACGTCTCCCATTCCCCATTCCAATATCACTTCTGAGGTCAATTTGATTAATGCGGGTCAGACCTGTCCCGTAACAGGTTCTGTATGTAATTCGAAATTCTGTCCCCCACAAGTTTCCAAAATTCATAGTGTGTTTCCACTTAGAGTTAATGATGGACAGCATACATCATCTAAAGGGTCGAGGAAGTACTTCAGGTTCAAAAACTTAACAGGGCAGGGCAGCAAAGGTCGTTTTAATACCTCACATAACCTTGCACGCCGTGAATGTTCATATAGTGCAAATGGAATTTTACAATCGGTCACATCAATGGTTTAATACTGGATATAAATCCCTCATATGTAATTCTCGGAAGGTTGGAATGGTTGGGAAACGGCGTATAGTTTCAGTTGGTACGGTAACACAGCGGACACCCCCGACGTTGGGTTTGCCTCTGCCTGGTTACAAGCCACGCCGTTGCCGTGGCAGCACAAATGCATATCAATGGCATTCACGCCAACGTTCTGACTTAATGACTGATGCACTGTCGCTGATCACTGACTGCAATGAGCTTGCTTCGGGTGGCCAAGCCGCCCCACGTGGAGCTGGCCTACCCTCTTTATGTAGTGACAATGGCACTGATGTGTCACCTATTATCAACCCAGCCGTTGATATAATTAGTGTTTCTTCTTCCAACCCCTGTCAGCTGTCTGCTAAGCCTCAGCACATGCCTAATGTTATTGTTCAAGCTGATGGCTCTGTTTGTTCTGTTAATGACACTGATGGGGGGTGGCCTCATATTAAAGATTCGGATGATGCCAATCCACTCTATAATGGACTGAATACTGACATTGGTAATTTTGAGATTACTAGGGGATCCCTGATGGGTCCCGCCCCCTATGTAGTTACTAATATAAGGAATGACACTGGTATAGTCTGTCCTGATAAGGTGTTGTTGCCACCTGTTAATTCTGTTACCCCGGTTCATGTTGCCAGTCATGTTAACGGTCAGTTGAATTTGGGATGCGCAGTTGATTTATTAAACAATGATATGCCAGATGTGGTAGACAACTTTAATGTTACGCAGTATTCTGTTAATAGAGCCTTCTCTGATACTTCTCCGTTTCATTACAAGGCACACGTGTTAAAGTGTTGGCCAACTTTGTCTGATATAGATGTTGGTCTTGGTTTGACTAATAACACGCTTTTCGGAAAATATGCGTGTATTTATAATACAGTACGAGATACTGGCCTTCCAAATTACCTGTCGGCTCGGTTACCTGTACCTTCCGGGTTAATCATTAAAAACTGGAGGCAGTTGTTGTGTGACTATGACGATGTGAACCTGGTCGACTTTTTAGAGTTCGGCTGGCCGGCAAATTTTACTGGTGAACGTATCCCTACCTCAACTGATATTAATCATGCCCATACACAGGAAGACCTCTTTTGGATAGACAACTATATTGCTACTGAATTGTCCCACCATGCACTGTTGGGCCCATTCGATAACCCCCCATTTTGTCCGTGGGGGCAGGTTAGCCCGATTATGACCCGCCCCAAAAAAGGTACTGATGAACGCAGAATTATTGTTGATCTTAGCTTTCCTAGGGGGTGTAGTGTGAACTCGGGTATAAATAAGGGATTTTATCAAGGGGAACCGTACAAATATAATCTGCCAACTATTATGTCACTGGCCAAGCAGGTAACCCGTTTGGGACATGACTGCTATATATGGTCTATTGACCTGGCAAGGGCGTACAGGCAATTAAGAACCTGCCCCTTGAGTGTGCCGTTATTTGGTATTAAAGTAAAGGATAAATTATATTTTGATATAGCGCCGCCCTTCGGCTGCAGGACGTCCAGCATGGCCTGCGCCCGGACTACGGCAGCCGTAGTCCACCTAATGGCCAGGATGGGTTTCTTTACGCTATGTTTCTTAGACGATTTTGTGGGGGTTGAGAGTTCTTTGGAAAAGGCACAACAGGCATATTCTTATATCTTACGTTTGACTAATGTTCTTGGTTTAAAGCTCTCCATTAAAAAATGTGTTCCCCCCACTCAGCAGTTAATCTGGCTGGGATATGAATTGGATTCTCATAAATTAATAGTCCGCATCCCGGATGAGAAATTATTGGATATTTTGTTAGAGTGCCACAAATGGAAGGTTGGACGGTTAGTTACTAGAAAGAACGTCCAGCGGTTAGTCGGCCGCCTGCAGTTTATCTCTAAATGTGTGACCCCGGCACGTATTTTCATGAATAGAATTTTAGACTTTCTAAGGGGAACACCGTTTTATGGTAAGGTTTTGGTCACACAAGCCCTGGTTAGAGATGTTGCATGGTTCTTGCGGTTCGCAGAAGGTCATAATAGGCTTGTTTTACTTCGACATGTCCCAGTGAAAAAATGGGTAATCGAGTGTGACTCATCATTGCTTGGCGGGGGTGCATTCAGTAAGACTAATTTTTATGCTAATAAGTACTCCCCCGAATTTCTTGGTAACGACTTTCATATTGCGCAGTTAGAGGCGATTAATTTAGTGGTAGCTCTGAAATCATTGTCCCCCGTTAACCCCCATCTATACCAGATTATCATTAATACCGATAATGCTGCTTCCCAACAGGTACTGTCCTCTGGCGCAGGTAAGGACCCGGTATTGTGCGCCTGTGCCCGGGAAATTTGGAGGTTCGCCGCTGAATTTACCTGTCCGGTGCAGGTGATCCACAAACCGGGTAAAGACCTGGTGCTGGCGGATGCCCTCAGTAGGTTGTTTACTGATAATAAATATAAAATTGTAGCCAGAGACTTGTGCCGAGAACTGTTGCTATCTGAGATAAAAGTCTCCCATGATGGTCATGTGTTAGATTTGTCCTTGTGATCTCTCTGCCAGTTGATAATGTTGTTTGTTGCCTTTATCAACTTGCAGGAGATAAGCGCGCGCTTGTGGGACGGCTAAGTGTCTATTTTTCGGCGGGATTATCAACCGGGACCTGGCATAATAAAAGGGTGCAGTTCGGGGAGTATCTTGGGTTTTGCAAAAAGGCTGGAGATAACCCCAAACGCCCCAAAATGAGGACGGTAATGTTATATACTTTACACTTAAATGATAAATTAAATACTGAAGGTGGTGTAAAAAATTACATGAGTGGGGCAAGGACATGGGTAAGGCTATTTAATGGTAACACGGAGGCGTTCGATTGCTATGCACTATCGCTGATTAAAGCTGGAATATATAAGTTGAAAGAAAGTACTGTAAAGAGGGCATTTCCTTTGAAAATTAAGCATATTAAAATGATGATTATAAAATTCAGAAAAATTGGAGATGACGGACTGGTGTTGATTGCTGCTTTGCTAATAGGTTATCTTTGTTTGTTAAGACAGTCTAATTTATTTTATTCCGAGGTGACGGGAGGTGACGGTCACATGCTGCTTGGTAGGGACATTGAGGCGCACGACACACACCTGACGATCAAAGTCAGATCCACCAAGACGACGCACAGGCCTGAGGACGCCTACAGCATCGATATACCAGCAGGGCCGAACCGTGCATTCTGCCCAGTGTATGCATGGTCCGAGTACATCAGCCTGAAGGCGACTCATGAGGGCGCCCCAGCTTTCGTCCTTCGGAACGGGCATCCACTGACAGCGACGATCTTCAGCAAGTGTATGCAAACTGCACTGAAAGCATGTCGACTCCCTTGGTGGCCGCTAGTGACTTGCCATAGTCTTCGGCGCGGGGGAGCTCAGGCATACGCAAGAGTGGGAATGCCGCTTGAGTCTATAAAATCTGTCGGTAGATGGAAGTCTGACAGTGTCTTCAACTACGTAAACCAAAACGTGGTGTAGAGAGGAACCATTATCTCTCGTGTACCAAATTTGGCTGAGAGATTATGGCTCCCATATCCTTGTTATAAAAGTGCTGAATGAAATGAGTGGCGAGTGAGTGTGTGTGTGTGCCAGATGTGAACTGAACGTGTGACCGTGATCTGCCCGAGCTGCTGCCTCATGTCGTCTGTCAAGTTGTCTCAAGTGAAATCATAGAGCATCTGATATGCTGTAGCATAATAAATAGTGTGTCATATGATAGTATAATCATAGGCGCCGCGACCTGCATATAAGTAATGAAATGATGAACTATCACTTGCTGTCTAGTAGATAACCTGCATATAAGTAATGAACCAATTAAATTCTATCTAATAGATGATCTGCATATAAGTAACGCCCAAATAGAAATGATAAAACACAGGTTGTACTACCTGCCAATCAGAGAATAATGATAGCTATTTGTCCAATTGTATTATTGGAAAGACCTAATATAACATGTTCACAAAGGTGTAGATTACAAGGCTGCTGTAAAATTTATTATGCCTGAGTAATAAATTTATTAGCCCATAAAAAATGAATGATCTGTGTCTGGTTTTGAATTGTCCATGTTGCCGGAAACATGCATAATTCACAAACCCTGGATACGGGCCTGATATGAGCAGCGCCATAGATACCGTTCGTAGCCCGCGTTACTACGCGCTAAACTAACTTCCGGTAGTAGATTCAAGGCTTGTCCAGTTCTTACCTGGCCACCGTCGTCGACGGTTCACCTGAGCGAGTTTACAAGATTCACCAACCCTCCCACCCATCTCCTTTGTATATTATTAGGCTGAGAGATTATGGCTCCCATATCCTTGTTATAAAAGTGCTGAATGAAATGAGTGGCGAGTGAGTGTGTGTGTGTGCCAGATGTGAACTGAACGTGTGACCGTGATCTGCCCGAGCTGCTGCCTCATGTCGTCTGTCAAGTTGTCTCAAGTGAAATCATAGAGCATCTGATATGCTGTAGCATAATAAATAGTGTGTCATATGATAGTATAATCATAGGCGCCGCGACCTGCATATAAGTAATGAAATGATGAACTATCACTTGCTGTCTAGTAGATAACCTGCATATAAGTAATGAACCAATTAAATTCTATCTAATAGATGATCTGCATATAAGTAACGCCCAAATAGAAATGATAAAACACAGGTTGTACTACCTGCCAATCAGAGAATAATGATAGCTATTTGTCCAATTGTATTATTGGAAAGACCTAATATAACATGTTCACAAAGGTGTAGATTACAAGGCTGCTGTAAAATTTATTATGCCTGAGTAATAAATTTATTAGCCCATAAAAAATGAATGATCTGTGTCTGGTTTTGAATTACTATTGAATTTGCCGCGATTGTTGTGTGGTAATAGAACATAACATTGTGGGTATTAATAGAAGAAACTTATTCTATCATGTTATATGAAGTCCATTTGTGAATAATATGACAGGCAAACCAGTCCTTGGCAGAATAATTCAGCTAAATAAAGACTTTACAAATTATATATGATGAAATAAATTGGTAGGGGTCATGCATCACACAGGATCTTGATAGTGCCAATACATATTTTTACTTACTGGAACACATCTGGTCGTTCTTAATGTTGACACCATCGATGACAACTTCGTTGTTAGTCTCATCTTCCTCGTCGATTTTATTGCCAGGGTCCAGGATAACAATAAGTTTGTGTCCCGACCCTCTCCATGTCACAAAGTCCGTATTACTTAGCTTAATCCATCCTCCTGAAAATAGATAATGTCGATTTGACACATGAAATGTAGTACTGGTGGCATGCAATAACAAGCAGCGATATATAACCTTAAACAATTGTTTTAATGAATATAACAAAAGTATATGTGTACATGTAAATACACACAGACACACACACTTATATAGCTGGGAATTAGCACAGCGATATCCATGGCCGCATTCAGGGTCCGTCTCCGAGACGTCTCGCGGTGTTTACGTAACACCACTCCGTGGATACTGACTTTTTGGCTTATTTCCATTCAGGGTGCGTCTCCGAGGCGTCTCTGAAACGCCTCCCTTTTCAGACAGGAGACAAAGAGCGCTTCAAAAATGGCCACCGTATTCAGTGGTTTCAGCAAATCAGAGCACTTCTTTTCCATTGCAAAATGGCTGCCGCCTATGGGGGCAGCCATTTTCGAGGCGACCAAATACTTTTGCCATAAGTAAGTAAAACCTCAACAAACAGAAACAAATATACACATATATATATAGATGGGAGTAACACAGATGCATATATTTCCAAAAAGGCTACTAATACTAGTTGGCCTCCGATTTGACTGGAGAGCCCGATGTTCTTTTTTTTTCTCCAATTAAGTCACTAAGATTGCCCAACTAAGGTCACTAATACTGCGTAAGAAAGAGCAGGGAGCCGCACCTAGTAGAAGGATGCGCGATTTTCGCGTGTCCTGGTTGATGACCTTGACATCTGTGAAGTAGGGAATCTGCTGTCGCTTCCCATTCAACGTCTGCAGGTATAGGTGCACTTCAAACATGGCCGGTGCTGACTCCTTGCCAGTCCAGCCCCCGCTGAACCCTGAGGGAAACAAGAGGGTGAAGTCGATATAAACAAAGCACAGCTTGGATCAGACACTGGCCAGGCGCGTTGGCCGAATGAGTAGGAGCGCTGACTTCCCATGTGGAAGATTTGCGTTTCCAATCCCGGTCGAGTCAAGCTAATGACTTACAAAATTGATACTTGTAGCTATCTAGCCAGGTGTTGTTCATTAATAGAAGAGGATAAGGACTAGTTAGGTCAGTATCAGGATACTGGGACCGGGTGGGATATCAGGTCATGGTGCTGGCAACATGGTCTCCCAGTGGGGTAGCACTATAAAGTATTCATGAGTATGGATAGTCACAATTCGGCAGCTATCCTCATATGACTTTAGGTGGTGCGAGTAGGTAAAACCCCAACAAACAAATAGAAACAAACTTTGACACTAGAGAGGTGTGTTTAGAGGGTGGCTTTACCACAAGATAGTCGAGCCTGCTATGGCATTTACTAACGGTAAGACTAGGCTAAGGATATTAAGAAGGAGGTATATCAGGGCATTGATATATATATATATATTCCATTTAGATATTGATATATAATTATTTAAAATATAACAAGGTTAAAAGTACATATTTACATCGACTCAATAAGCCTTTCACAAAAACCGAACATAGATGAAGCGCAATATTTATTCTACGGGTATGAAATGAATATTTACTGTATGTATATATATGTATGTGTATATATATGTATGAGTCAGGATCACGAAAAGAGGCCAATTGGGGAAAGTTGTCGGCATCGAGCATGGATGTCGGTGTCGATCGGTATAATTATAGTTTAGCATTGACAGAGGTGTTGGAAAGTCCTTGAATTTATCCTGAATGTAAAGGTCGAGAAAATACAACAACCTTATTTGTTTCTAGGATAATTTAATATGAAACAAAGAAATGCACTACACTTTTAAGAATTGCAGTGCCGACATCTTCAATTGACCACCGATTGGCCCATTTTCATGAGGCTGACTCGTATATATAAATGTGCATATACACATACAGATAATATATACACTATATATATATAATTCCCTTAAACCATGCAATGCCATGTAACATAAATTCACCTGGTTTATAATACATTTAATATGGAACTGCAATTGTATCCATTGTATTACGATTACAACTGAATTCCATTGATGTACCGACCAATTTCACTGGAAGAAACGTCAATAACTAAATTGAATAAATTACATTAATTTTAAAATGTGTTAATCAAAAGTAAATTTCCAGAGGCATATTTTTTTAACTTGGGTTGGTTTTACCTGATACTAGAACATCGACTGCGAGGTGCAGGGGCCTGGCCTGCCCAACCACAAGCACATTGCCCTCTTGCAGGTACACTCGCAGCGCCCCCTGTGATGTGGGCGCGAACCGCAGGTCAACGGAATCTGGTGGTGGAGGGGGCGTAAAACAGTGACACAATCAGGGTAACTCTCAAAGTAATGCGATAATTCTAGGATAATATGAACGGGGTTCATAAATTTGAATGAAGTAAAAATCCAAGGGGTTTTCAAGCACTTTCCGCATCAATTTTACCCGAGATTCTTTACAGGATGCATGTTGTATAGTTTTGTACCATCACGGTAAGTGCTCTCTCTGGATATTTATAAAATTGTAAGTAGTACGGGGTGAATCTTGTATCTAAACTTAATAGGCCATAATGATTAGGGTTGTTTAGGACTGCCAGAGTAACTAGTGGTAATGAAGTATCATTCGCCTACCTTTTTTGGCGCATCGGACTGGGATTCTTAAGAAGTTGTTGCGGATGGCACATTCCTTGGTGATCGGGTCGGAAAGCCCTGGGTTGGCCTTATTAATCTGGACTCCCATAAATAGACTATTCACGTCCAGACCGCACAAATCTGCTGTCGGTTCGAAATTGCCTACCACCTGATTGACAGAGAAGTAATAACTTTAAGACACTAACGACGATGAATAGGCTTCTAACGCTCTACTCACAAGTTCATAAACAAGTGCCTTTTAGTAGTGTTGTGTTTTGTACATGAAATTGGCGCATAATTTCCGAATTGTGGTTGATTCGATGAGGGGAGCTGGGTACCCACCATGACCCCAGTGGGGAAGACGAACATGATTGACCTCGAAAGCTTCCCCCCCCCCTCCCCCCCACCCTGCCCGCCATTTGGATTCGCTTGGCCATTGGACACTCAACAAATTACCGCACCCACTGACCCTCTTTTTTAAGGACTACTCCGTAGGGGTCGGCTCCGGTGTCCTCAGAGCACCCGGCGATCGGGGAGGCTCCCCTCGACATCGATGTCACTGACTGACTCCCCCCGTTATACCTCATTAACATTGTTAAATAAATTTACCATTTTCTCCCACAAGGTCTCCGGCTTCCCTTATTCGAATCAACACTGCATTCGTTCATGAATCACTAAACAAATTAATAAAATGGCAAAATTTGAACCCTAATGTACTTCACAACAGTGCCATGTTAATTTAATGATGAACCCATGGATACACATTCCATAGGAACTTCTCTGATTGGTTGACAAGCCTGGCCACCTGATATCATTAGAATACGCTGTCAGTTCTGCGGAAATGTGCTGCATGAATCAGTAGCCGATGGTAGCCTTTTATTTTTTATCCCATAAAGTTATGTCGCCACTGTGCCTGTTCACTGTTGTGTGCTGGGTGCACTTCGACACCATCATATACTGTTGGGTAGACAGAGTCAAAATAAAACCATTATAGTGTTCTCTGTGGCGGAGTGGTTAGAGTGACTGACTTTTTTCTAGGTCAGACTCCTAATCTGAAGGTCGATGATTCGATTCCCCTCTGCCAATTTGGATTTCCACTGCTGTGGATAACTTACAGCATCATCAAAGGCCAGTTGCTCTCATACCATGTCTATGTGGTGTGGGAGGTTAAAAATCACTTGGGTCAGTAAAAGTGTAGGCTCTGGCTTTCTATCGACAAACTGTCTAATGGTGAAAACAAGTCTATTCAGGCTTATCCATAATTGGCAATTCTTCAAGAAAAAAAAAAAAAAAAAATTGTCATTGTCACCAAGCGGCCATGATGGCAACTGGAATCCGACTAGGAGGCCGTCGTCAATAGTTTGAATTCATATGGCATATGGCTATGATGCCGACACG
This sequence comes from Branchipolynoe longqiensis, assembly GCA_030323885.1. Classification (NCBI taxonomy): domain Eukaryota; kingdom Metazoa; phylum Annelida; class Polychaeta; order Phyllodocida; family Polynoidae; genus Branchipolynoe; species Branchipolynoe longqiensis. The sequence continues at coordinate 78,753,324 of CM059187.1, forward strand.
GCTTAAGACCACCACTAATCAATCATAAATTAATTAAATGGACGTGAGAAACAGTAGTATAGTGAAAACAAAAAACCGAAAAGTGGAATGTAATCTGTCCAGAGTTGTTCATGCGTAGCAGATGAAGTAAACAATTTATAACAATTTCATATATATATATTAAATGATTTTATTCATAATTTAAGTGTTTAACCGTTGCATATGGTATGATGGATTTGACTGGCATTCTACTCTAGGGTGATCTTCCTGACTTTACACCCAAATGAATCACTAAATAGCGACTTATGTCTTTGGTCATTTACATATTTATTTCACTCTAATTCCCAGGGTTTTATTTAGCAACCCTCGATTAGATTGGAAATCAAGATGGCGGATTTTCAATGAATACAAGGGCAGCAGTGCCTTATCGTAGGCTACTATATGAGTGTACCAGGGGCCGAGCTTTCACATGAACCACGTACGCAGCTGCGTACCACCTGAAGTAACAAGTATTTATACAAAATTGTTTTAAACATATGATGGTTTATTGATTTACTCCAAAACGCTTTATTCCAATAGCATTGTATTCCATCTGCGTACACCTTGGAAATCCCAAGCTAGGTCTTCATGGACGAAGGAACTCTGAGTGGACTAGTCGCTTCACAAACTGATAAAGTACCTTATTAAGAACGCGGTCAGCCACCGCAAAGTCGGCGTTCAGTGACGTCATGACGGCCCTGTCCATGTACCACAGCTTCGGGGTCAAGTCCACGGCAGTCTGCAGGTCCAGCGAAACCCCATTCTGAAGGTACATCTGAAAGGCGAAATGCATTTTTGGTACATACTTCACGCGGTAGGCTAACGATTCCTTCACTGCCCTACCGTCTACCACATTTCAAAGCTTTCCTACCAGTCTCAGCCAAAAAAAACAACGAAAAAAGTAAAAAGTATATACAAAAAAAAAGAAGAACATTTAAGCTTTAAATTGCATTTGGTTTAAATCGATATCATATAATGATTACACCAGCTTATTTAATTTGACCTAGTTTTTCCTTTTTAAATGAATAAATACATAAAACGGTAATACACATTATTTGGGGGAAAACATGATACAAAGTCCCACTAGATTGCACCAGTTAAAGTCTTGATCTTTAACAAATATTGCGTAGGTCTACCTTGGGTGGATGGCGGTCACCCCCTCCTTAACCCTTTCCGCGCCCCGTCCCAAGTTCCCTAGCAGTACCCCAATCTCTCTCCAATTATATAATTTTGGCAAGTCAGGAAATGTTGCGAATTCATGGTATAACATTTTAACGTAAGAAATATGTGTTTGTCGTGGGGGTGGGGGGATGATGTTAAAGTTGCATAGTCCGATGGTTTTGAATTTCTGCCATTTTTCTGAGATAAATATATTTAATTGGTTGTTATAACCTACCTTACTTTAGTTTGAAGTAACTTTCATTTTGAATGGCTAACTTTTGAGATATTCGAAGTGCATAGATCCTAAATTGATTTTGGCAAGCACGCCAAAACTCTCACCATAGGCTTATGCAGTAACAGGTTCTGTTAAATTGACTGTGTATGCCCTTCTATGTGGCAACACATGTTTAATAAGTGCACCAATATCTAAGTTAGATATGTATAATACAGTCGAGGTGAATGTTTTGGTTTTGAAAATTTGATGCTTCATCGGACTATGCAGCTTTAATAGGAAACATTTGTTGTACATTAGTTGCTTAAGCAGGGGGAATTTCAATAATCTGATAATGGATAATTGGTCTTCCTCATTCCACTGCTCCTTGCCCTCTCCTAGTAATGCTGGACAGCAGGCTTGGTAGCACTAACCTAAGCATACATTTCTAAGTCATTGGATTACATGTTTGACTCAACCAGAGTTCAAACCGGGTCTTCGAATCTCACAAGCTACCAAAACGGGAAGTGAGCGCTCAATTCATTCGGCCATCTCATCTGGTCTCATTGAAACTAGAACAGGATTTGAAGCTACGCTTCTTACGATGTCAGGGCTTGCTTTCTAACTATTCAATTATCTGGACCTATATCCACCCATATCCACCCTATGTCTACAGATCTATGCCGGTGTAAAGATTTCAAATTCCCCCCTGATTGAAGTTCCCATATGGGAACTTGAAAACGTTTTCAAATTCATCCCACAGGAATTTGAAAACGTTTTCGTTTTCCCTCCCTCGTTTTAACTTTCCCTCCCCCCATTTTTGGGGAATTTTCTTTATTTTTTAATATTTAAAAAATATTTTTCATGACAAATATAATAATACACAGAGAATAGCATAATGGAAATTATTACTAGTACAACAAAACATATTTCACCCCAAATGACACAAAAAGTCTCCAAGATGGCTAAGAAAAAAACATGATAGGTCTGACCTTTAAAAGTTTTTTTTCAGTTTTTTAAGCAATTTTAAATTCCCACAGGGGGGAATTTGAAAACATGGGGAGGAATCTGAAAACTGTTTTTAATTTCCCTCCCGGGAATCTGAAAACGTTTTCAATTTCACCGGAGGGAAATTAAAAATGTTTTCAGATTCCCGGGGGGAACTTGAAAAGGGGGGAAATTGAAATCTTTACAGCGGTCTATCTGGGTCGTTTCCTGAGAGGTCAGTGCATACGACAACATTCACAGATGTTTTTGTGGGGTTTCTTTTAGAGGGGGAAGGTAAATATTTGATTCTGTTCAATTATGAATGTGCTATTCAAATGCTTGAATACACAGACACTGACAGACTACAACTCAGCATCTTAGTTGAATGAGAAATCTCCTGACTGGTAACACTGAAAATGTTGCTCTGCTTAATACATAAAGGACCAAATTACCGTCCGTGCTGAATTTGAAGTCACCGACTTATGAACATATTTCCTATACGTTCAAAAACAAATCAAGTAAGACCTTAGAACCAATATTAATTAAGGAGTCAAGCTGAAGGAATTAAATAGTTAAGCGCCCACTTCATATGTCTGCTTGTGCGATTCGAACAGTGAGTTGGAAAGGCGGCCGAGTCAAAGCGATGACTTATAAATTCATACTTGTTGCTACCTAGCCTGGTGCTTGGAATTAATTGGAAAGCACAACGAGCAATGGAATGAGGAACATCAATCATCCGTGATTGAAATTGCTCGTCTTAATCAACGAATGTAACAACAACAAAATAAAAATGAAATAATATGACGTTCACGTGAGATAGCTACATGGATGTGTAACAAATAGTTTTTTCTATATATAGCGATATAGCGAATGGTAGACAGGAAGTGTGAACACTTATTTGTCTCTCATTTTTGTCGTCATTTTTTTTGTTGGTACATTAGTTGTCCCAAGCATGGGAAATCCCAGTCACAGACAACTGGTCTTCCCCTCTCCACTGCTGGTTGATAGAAAGCCCGAGCCTACACTTTTACCGACCCAAGGGATTTTTAACCTCCCACACCACATAGACATGGTATGAGAGCAACCGGCCTTTGATGACGCTGTAAGTTATACACAGCGGTGGAAATCCAAATTGGCAGAGCTGGGGGAATGGGGAATCGAACCGCCGACCCTCAGATTAGGAGTCTGACCTAGAAAAAAAGTCAGACACTCTAACCACTCCGCCACAGAGAATGCCACCTATACCTTTATCTCCATGTCGAGAGAGGTGATGCTGTTGGACTCGTCCTTGAGGATCTTCCCAGAGTCGAGGGTCACGGGGAAGGAGCTACCCGGGAAGATGACTGCAGGGCCGGAGAGGGACCCCTGTAGGCTGAACAGGTTCCCGGCATACCGTGAGCCCACCGCTGAAACACAGTCACCGGCATTGTCAGAGCACACACACATTTATAGATCACCCTACCCAGGTATATGAAGAGTTGTCGGGAATATATTGAATACCATCGACACATTTAGGCCCTACCAGTGCTTTGTTTGAGCACGTGCAACATGTGTAATTCACGGGCAGACCCCGATGGCACAAGTACCCTCATAGACTCAGCTTGGGACCCCACACATGGGGCCGCCCAACAGTTCATGGCACAGGACAAATGACTAAAACCACTATTCCCAGCCATCAGAATGTGAGCAGTGTTACCGGGCACGCAGTTCGACCCGCTGTGGTGGCGCCGTCTCTCGTTTCCATTTAGTAACACCTGAGGACCTATGGCAAACCACATCGGCCGTATTCGATTAACACGACCCGGGTGACTCTGGTCACTCGAGTTGCTAGAATTTCAAATCGAACACCGCGAGTGGAGTCGAAAAATACACGGGCCGTGTGCAAAACGACCCCACCCCAGTAACCCACCTCTTGGCTGGGGTTGGCTAGGAGCGATTATGTCACATTTGTGCTGGTACCTGTAGGATAACAGCTATCAGTACAAGTCCTACGTGTTGTTTTAATGCTTTTTTTTTAATAACCCAGATTAATGAAATGGAAATATAACTAAACTATGCAATCATAAAATACTTTAAATCCTATTTTGCTGTAGTTATATCGGTTATTACAACAAGTTTTGGATTAAGCCACCACTTTTTCCACCCAAGCGTGGAGAAACATCTTTGTTTATTCAACCAGAGTCTGTAGGATGTGCGCATGCGCCAAAACGTGACTCAGGTGACCCGAATTAGTTAATCGAATACACCCATCCTTTCCGGATCAACGGCAAAATCACTCGGCCTACAGGTGGCACGACCAGTCCCCTCACAACAGCCCCACCCATGCTGACCTTATTTACATACTGAGTTGCTCCAATCCGCCATTATTGAACTCCACATCCAGTCGACACCACCACCCCATCCAGTTTTGCCCGCCCACCCACACCTCTAAACACATACAGGTAGGGTTGAGCATTCATTCCTGTTTCATGCACCTGGTGGCTGCTGAACTGGAACAACGATTGAACCTGCAACCTTTACATCGAGGCCCCTCACGACCCTCACCCAATAACCATCCGCTCAATGCACACCTTAGTTACCACTCTAGGATGCCTCTGCATTCGTGCATTATCAGTCTACCAAATCAACATGGATAGCTATAATATATCTGTAATCTGCACAGTCTGGTGAAAGGATAAGATTTTCAAAGCCAGAACAGTGCAGCGTTGATCCTACACACAGTCTACATTTTGTGCTATATATCTCTTGAATGACTCAAATAGGAGACAATATTTGTAGCGGCGACAAAATTAAAATAAAGCACACACATACCTGAAGCTGCACACGGTGACCTAAACGTAATGTAGGCCATGTTGTTTGTGGGGTTCAGGTCCTGCATGAAGCTGCTTGACAACTGTATGTCCACCAGCAGGTATACATTCTGGCATGCCCAGTCGGAATCCAGGTTCTGAATTAGAAGTTCAGTGCACATCGGAACGACAGGAGTTACCGTATTCTCGCACGTTAACACCCATTTGTGGGTTATCGCCCCCCCCCCCCCCCCCCCCCCCACTTGGCCAATATTTCGTAAACGCCCACCCCCTAAACGCTCATCTGTGGGTAAACACCCAGCCCCCCAATTCTTTTGCTAATTTAAACGCCCATGGAGTTAACCTGCGAGAATATGATAAGTAGCCATTTAAACATCACATCTCGTATACCAGAGCCGTACGCTGACCCAAATGTTCAATGTTACACTGTTGTTATAAAATGATTCATGGCTAGTAGTAAGGGAAGTCATGGATGAGATTATAGGTGGTCATCCACCACCTAGCGCCTTCTGCGGTCACTATCGTGGACAGACCTACTCTAGCTGCCATTAACATTCCAACACCCGAACATATGTGGTGTAGTAGAGGATCACCTCTAATTTGCCACCCACCCACCCCACAAGCTGGACTAACAACACAGCAGGTAGGGTTAAGGGGCTGATGGGCGAAATGGTACCAGCCACCATGACTCTACCTTGGCAAGACCTTGAATACAACCACAACATAATATATTTACAACTTGGTTAGCAAACGGTGACAGATGCAGAAATGTCATTTAGGAGAAAGAAACATTAAACAGGTGACTACTTCAGAACAGAGTCACCTTTTTGTCAAGAGATGATCCTGAATTAGTCTTAAGTATATGAACGAACAAATCGATTTGAGTTGTTTTCTGTCAAATAGAATTTATTATTGTGTTTTCCAATTTAAGTCTACCAATTTCATATTGAGTAGGACATTATATAGGGGATGTGGCAGCTTCTGTGAACAAATGGATTTTATTATGAGAATGATGGCAACTTCAGCTCAAGCTTGGTCGTCATGGTTTCATTTGGCGTTTGTCGGTGTTTACGCCTGAACCCTTCATATCTCGTGTAAAGGTGAAATGAATTGAATGAGGTGGAGCTTCGAGCGACTCACAGTGACATCATTTCCGGTCCAAACATAAGTGGACTGAGCAGTGCGGGTTACGCTGGCCTCTGTCAGGTTCTGGTCCAGGTCGTCCCATGTCTCATCCAATGAGAGGGCGGCCACGATCGTCATCTGGATGTTCACTACGCCGATACTCGGGGTCTGTTAACGCAAGGTGTCATATATTAGGTGTCAGCGAGACACCAGGTTAGAACAGCAGATTAGCTATTAGATATATTGTTAATGAAGTACAATATGCTTCGAGTATATACAGATAATATTTTCAGTAATGTGACCTGTGGTTTTACTTAACTAAGGTGTCGTTCGCAATTAAAATTTCCATAAGCACACACACCATATGTTGGGCGGGGGGGGGGGGGAGGACGCGTACTCTTGTGAAAATATTGATAATTCTAAAGGGCCCCTAAGGTACAAATAGGAGATCGATTGCAAAATATCAAACAAATTTGGGGGAGGGGGTGGGTAGGTCATGAAAAAGTGTGCGTTTTGCATATGTGTGAAAATTTGAGAATTGTGAATGACCTCTGAGATGAATGACTAGCTACTGACCAATGCTTTAACGGTGAAGGTAGGACCTGTGGGCTTTATGTCAACAGGATCGATGGAACCGATCGCCAGATCAAACAGGTCTGCAACAAAAGAGGAACGAACCATTCCGATTTCTGTAGAATCATTAAGATTTTCTTTCTTTCTTTACACCATTATCCCTGTACTCCGAAAACTATAGTAATCCCGCCTGATTCCACACTTTGCCCATTAAATATCCTAAAAGTGCAACATATAAAAACTGTTATGACATCTGTAGTTGTTTCGGTGTTAATAACCATGACCAAATGTACACAATATGTGGCGATTCACCTAATAATAATAAGTCAACATTCGCGTGAAAAAGATTATGCTTTCCCATTTTCAAATGTGCGAAGCTATATGGCATTATTATGTGAACACATCTAGTAAATGGGTTTTATTTGTCTAGGCCTTTTGTTCACATTTATGTGAATGAGGTGCTTAAACTTGCATAATCCGATGGTTTTGATGTTTTTGCAATATTTAATTTAGACAATTGTCGATGTTGCTTGCAACATGGGTAATCGAACAAGGCGGAGTCGGATACCTTTCAAATGCCCGGTGGTGGCGCCTAGACTCAAACTTTAACATTCAATATGTACATCGACGTCTTCCCGCCTAGCGGGTCTTTTGGAACTACGCCGAGCAACCACGCAGAACTGGCGGATGTGCATATGTAAATTAAATATGATGTCGGTAGACGAAATCTGATACAAAGTTATGGGAATTTGGTGCGCTCTTGACTTTTCGGCCTGGCTAGCTGCTATATAAAGCGAGCAAAACCCGAACTCGGCCACTACAACTTGGTGGCGGACGGTGATGGACATTCTACTCTGCCATCCCGCCCACCACACAATACGAGACTAGAACTATAGGGCTAAAGCATCTCGGGGCCTTCTCTCATGTACGATTACCATTCTAGTGCATTAAAAAGTCCAAATATATACCATTTATCCGTGTTAGCGTTGTTCAATTATTAGTTTAATCAGTCTAATATCCTTGATATGAGATTGGAATAGCATTAATTTTAAAGGGCTAAATTTGGGAATATTGTGACACAGAACAAGTATATTTGGATGTGCACATCGATATTCTAGACAGGTTTTGGTTATCCAGTTTCGAGCACCGCACAGTAAGACAGGAGAACCAAACTTGCAATGAAGGGTTAATGAGTGCACCAGTATATAATATGGATATACAGGATCAACTTTAGATAAGTATCTTTGGTTTTGAAATTCCATATTGTCAATATTTTATATTATCAAAATGCAATTAATAATTAATTAACATTATTAAATATTACAATTTTAATGTGATGAATATATCGTTATCAGCGCAACTATTCCAGCATGTTAAGAGTGTGTGGTTGTTGCATACACACCGGTACAGGAAGTGATGTCGGAAGCGTCGTTGGCATTGTACATGTCTATCATGCCTGCTGGCAGAGCATCTCCCGGCCTCACTCTCAACTTGTACGTCCTAGAGAAAGGCACAGAGCACAGGCATACATTGTTCATGTTATTCGTAACAGCGGTGATCCGGACAGAGGAAGCCTGAGACGGGAGTCGGGAAAAGGGGTTTTTATTTAGTAAGTATATCAAGTATGGTTACACAATGAAGTTATATCATTTTTTAGTTTAATGTAGTTCAGTCCATCTGGCCAATGTCTACTTATGGGAGAGGGAGGACCTGCGAGCCCGAGGAGGTAGGCCCGCGAGCCGACTCCGACACAGTGGAGGGTGTTAATAAGAGAGTGGGTGGGCGTGGTAAATTGAAACTTTGCCGAAATTGAAACCTTGCCGAAATCCGACTCCGAATGCAAGTCAGATGGAGGGGCGGAGGAGGAGGAGGTGTAGTGCGTGTGCGCACTGCTTGGTGATGTGAGGGTCTCAGCCTTCCCCCGTCGGATCAACCACAATTCGGAATTATGGGCCAATTCATGAGGCGGGGACCGACGGCCTGAACCACTATATGCACAGCATCACCAACGAATAACTGAACCCGCCAGCATATACAAACTGTCCAACCACACAGACTTAACCAAAGTGGCTGCCAATATATGGTGGTGCCACCTTGCGGACATATATGAACTAATGATCAACGCTGGTGGTACCCATGTAGTCTGCCAAACCACCGCCATGTGACCCACACCCATACGTGCGGGGATGCTGCCACATCTCCACCAGCCTGAGCAGCTCACCGAATTTCACCCACCCACCCGGCTGGGAAGGGGCGAAGACTGTGGGGTTTGGAGTTCAAGTCCAGTAGGCCCCAGGTGAGCTCATGGTCACAGCAGAGGGGGCGGGGGAAATACTGTTCAGTGAAAGGAAGAAAGGGAGGGGCGTGTCCATTTAACCTGATCAAACTCACCAAAACATAATACAGTATAACCCCGTTAAACCAAACTTGAAGGGACCCTAGAAATTTGTTTGGATTAACCGATCATTGGTTTAACCCATCTTTGACTTTGACTTGGCTTTGGCAAAAACGTGGGTGCATTATGAATGTAATATACAATGTATGTGGACACTATGATTATTGTTTTTGATGTATATACAGTTTAACCCCATTAAACTAAGCTCGGTTAAATCAAACGATCGTTTAATCCAAACTTTTTTCGGTGATCCGGAAAAATACTACCATTTATCATATAAAAAAGTCTCAGATGACCTCAAAACCACATGAAAGTTTGGTTTAACTGTACCGGAAGTGGCCTGGGGGCGACAATTTTGTTTGGATTAACCAATACTTTGGATTAACAGACTTTGATTTAACCAACTTTTTTATATGATAAATGGTAGTATTTTGCCGGGCTGCCGAAAAAAAGTTTGGATTAACCCATCGTTTGGTTTAACCGAGCTTGGTTTAACGGGGTTGTGCTGTATGTAGAGACCGAAACAGTGCCTAGAAATTTAAAACAACATATATATACCATTGTTGTGTCCTCGTCTCGTGAAATAGTCATAGCATATGTTTTGAAAATTAACCCCTCCTCCTACACACCAGCAGTGAGAGTGTCGTAGAAGGTGACCCTGCCAGTTTATATAGGGATTTGTGTGTAGTTGGTTTGATGGTCGTTGGAGTTTTACGTCCTGCCAACATCTAAGGATGGTTACCGACTTGTGACAGTGCTCACTCATGGCGACTTTATAGCACTGCCCCTCTAGGAAATCAGGCCACCGGCACCATGACTTGGTACCCCACTCAGTCACATCATCCGGACACTGAGCTAACCAGTCCTTGCCCTATCCTATTAATGCCAAGCGCCAGGCTAGGAAGTGACAAGTATCAATTTTATACGTCATTGGTTTGACTCGACCAGGAACCAAACTCCCGATCTCCCGCACTCGAGGGCCGCGCTCTACCGATTTGGCAACCGCATCCGGTTTTACTGTAGTTTTCAGAGTACAGGTAGGTGTAATGGCATAAAGAAAGACAGAAATCGTAATGGATGGCAGCTCTGTTAAATGACATAGGTGGACAGTGTGGGCTATATGTACTGTTATCATCGAATGTTCTTCATTTTAAATGAAGTTATCCTATTTAGTTGATGCTGATTTGCCATCATTAACCATAGGTAGAATACTTAAGTATATTATTTTAAAATCTACTTCTAACAAAGAAGCGTAACTTTTTCTGAGGATTATTTTTTTACTTGCAGCAAAGTATTTTGTGCGTGTTTTTCTATTTCTTATCTAGATGTGGAGTTAAAGTAGGACTCCGTCATAACGCGATCGTTAAGGTCCATATAATGTGATCGCGCAAATATTGGGGTCGCGCTAAATTGGAATCACTTTACTGAATTACCTTTGAATCAAATACTTCTGAGTCCAATGAATCATCGCGTTATATCCGTATTCGCGTTAAATCTGGCGCGTCATAACGGGGTCTCACTGTAATTTAATCTAAAGACACCCAACCACTGGTGTGTAGGTGAAGGGTTTAATAGTAAACACTTGTCTGCGTCATGCGTTACAGACAGGTATATCACAGTAAGACAACAACAACGCGACTCACAGTAGGTGGGTGCAGAATTCGGTGTCGCCGGAGAGCAGGATGGCCTTGAGGCTAGTCACTGTGACCACGTGACCGGATGTAAGCGCGCCAGCCAGCTTCATCTCGTCCTCCTCGGAGAAGCTGAAGTTTTTCATTGGGACCTCCGTGGCAGGATCTCCTTGTACAAACTGGTGGCGAATGGGAATAATGCATTCTGGGTAAGACTAGTAGGGTGCTACTTAAAGCTGCATAGTCCGATGAAAGCATCACATTTTCAATTACCTCGTCTTGATCACACATATTAAACTAGATACTGGTGCACGTATTAAGCATTTGTTGCTGCATAGAAGTCAATTTAATACTTTGGCCACATGATACGACACCAGGAATCACAGAGAAGAATACTGGAAGGGAAGATAGAAGGGAAAAGACCAAGAGGGAGAAGGAGAACAACATGGATGGACAACATCACTGAGTGGACAGCAATGAGCTATGCGGAATGCGTGAGAGGAACGAATGACAGGAAGAGATGGAGGTCCATTGCAGCCAACCTTCTTCGAGAAGACGGCACCCATTGATGATGATGAGAAGTCAATTTAATATAACATGTTATGGTGTCCGAATTTTTGGCGTGTTAGCCCACATTATTTAGTATGTTTTACCATTAAATATCTCAAAAGTTATCCATTTAAAATAAAAGGTACTTCAACGATCAACTTTCCTTAGCGATCAATATAATGTATGTATTTCAGAAAATATCAGAAACTTAAAACATCACACTATCCAACTTTGAAGGGCCGTTTTTCGGGTTATTTTTGTTGTTGTGATTAACACTTACATTGCCGTAAAATGTTGGCATTGTGTTGAAAAGGCATTTCTAAGTAATAATCATAATAATTGTTTTCAAATGCATTCTGTTAAGCTAGTGCGCTATAATTAGTTGTTGGTTTCTTTAGCAATCTATTTTGGGAACATTTAAAAGTATCGTAAATCAGCATTATTGGTAGGTCTTCACTCCTCCCCCCTCCCTCCCCTCTCTGACAACACACTACCTCCTTGTGCAGTCAAACCTGAGGTAGGAATGAAGAGATCTTATTTCCAATATTGCTTTCCCGACAGCGAGGATACACAACACATCAGAGCATCACCTGGAAAGCCACGTTACGCGTGTCCTTTGGTGCGGGAGCAATATTGTAGCCGTTGCCAAGGTTGTCGGTGAAGCTGGTTACTATGGAAACTGCATCTACTGTGACTGCAACTTGACCATCTTTGAGCACGGTCCTCTTTACGCCTAATGTCCTCGTTGTCATGACAAAGAGATCTGAAATTTAAAAACAATATGTAAACAATTTTGTCTGCACCCATGTATAGCATCATTTCTTAATTCAGCCGAATTTCCAGTGACTCTTCTTTGTAACGATTGTGAACAGAGATTGTTGACTCTAGAATTCCATTTCTTTGCTTATCCTATATCATGTATGGATATAGATCTAATTGGTTACTCCCACAGCACTTCTCCAGAACATGGCTGCTAGACAACCCGATAGAACAAATTTCAGAAGGGTGGGTTATGGATATAACCGTTTGACCTTACATTCTCATGGCCCTCTCACATTACGACGCTTCTCGCTGGTGCGCCACCAACGCGCAAAATCACTTTTAATCGTCGAGATACGTCAAACTTTTCGGCGTCAGCGCACCGTATTGGTAGCGTGTTTTGGTGCGCTGTCCTGATATGACCTGAGATGTATCTAGGATGTAAAACAACAACAAATTATTTCAGCAACAGTTTGGCGCAACGAGCCTCACGTGCGCGCGGCATGAGCCTAGTGTTCGCATAACGTTATTCCAGTGCGTTTAACGTATCTCGACACACCCCTAACGTCGCTATAATGTTAGCACCTGCGCGTTGACGTCTGTCGAAAGTCAAGCACAAAACTTTGGTGTTACCCTGACTTGCGCCGCCGACCGTCGCCGTATATCAACGTATACCAACGCGCGCATAATGCTTCCTGAAGTATCCCGACGTTGCGGCAAAAAATCACATACGTCGACATGCGTTGGTGAGAAGTGTCATAATGTGACAGGGCTATTAGGTGCTATGTATATGTTTAAACTGTTTATCTATCATAGGCTGTTCAGTTTGGAGCGAAGTGTTTATTAAATCGTGTAGATTAACAGACTTTAAACATTGAATCAAGACTATCTTGTGGACGCCATCTTGTTTCTTTATCAGTCACCATCCAGTTCCTCAACAGTAGTCGAATTTAGAGAATAATTGTGTGCTGGAACCAGCAACTCCACAGCTTGTTTAAGGTGGTTCATACCAAGGCAGATTTTGTGCGTATTTAGACTGGATTGTCAGTCACCCTTTGCCTGGATAGGTTATTTAGGATGTAGTAGACGGAATTGTTTCACATGTGGAAAGTCGTGGGTTTGAATCCGGGCTCAGTCAAATGAATTACTTTCAAAATTTATAATTGGCCCCTACTTAGCCTGGCACTTGGCATAAATCGGATATCAAAGGGGTGGTTTGCTCAGCTTCAGTATAATATGAGTGAGTGTGATATCAGGGTCATAGTGTCGGCGGCCGTGTCTCCCATTAGGGCAGCACTATAAAGTTACCTTGAGTGTGCAGGTCGGAAGTAGGAGTTAACCACAAATAAACAAACAAATATATTCATCTGTTTCTAATGTGACATTTTGTCCCAGATTACTCCGACCACATTCACATGTGCGCCGATAACAGGGCCTGGCTTTGCCCAACAACATTACTCTTACATTTGCGCATCATTTCCGAATTGTGGTTGATTCGGTGCGGGAAGCCGGATACCCACCACGCCCCGAGCGGGCAGGACGAATATCATGAACAGAAACCTCACTCCGCACCTACCCATTGTGTTTCGCTTGGCCATTGACCTAACGATTGACACACCCACCCGCCCTCTTTTTTAAGGACTACTGCGTAGGGGTCGGCTCCGGCGGCCTCAGAGCACCCGGCGATCGGGGAGGCCCCCCTCGACAATGACGCCGTCGCCTGACTTCCCGCGTTGTACCCTCACATTTGTAACTCGGTCTTCGGTTCCCGAATCATAGGTAACCCTCGGCTGTAAAAGAATATTTAAAAACACCCCCAAAAATGCCCTTATCACACAAAGAGCACTGCCACAAATCGGTGCCCCCAGTAACCGATGTTTATTTTGTTATGCTTGGGGGTGGGGGGTCGCTAAACAAACAAACAAACAAACAAACGATACCAAAACAACCCACAATTCGGTACCCCACCGTCGTATGGCTTGATATGTAACTAGGATGTAAAACCCCAACAAACATGCTGAGTTCCAGTGAGTGCGTTTACCGTTGGGACAGTTGAGTGTCACTTGTATTGTCCTGACGTTGTTGGCCAGTTTGGGGTCGACATCTCCACTGGTCTCTTTAGCTCTCTCCATCACCGTTTCTGCAAGGTATGTTTCTCAGTGAGAGGTACAATAGAACGATGCACAACAGCAGCCACAACTCAGCACTAAAACAGCAAACTGCCGCTAACAAACACACAATGGGGCACAAGTAGATTATTCATATCGAACTGACATTTATCGTGGTGTTCTCTGTGGCTGAGTGGTTAGAGTGTCTAACTTTTTTTCTGGTCAGACTCCTAATCTGAAGGTCGGTGGTTCGATTCCCCGTGCCCCCATCTCTGCCAATTTGGATTTCCACCACTGTGGATAACTTACACCATCATCAAAGGCCAGTTGCTCTCATACGATGCCTATGTGGTGTGGGAGGTTAAAAATCCCTTGGGTCGGTAAAAGTGTAGGCTCAGGCTTTCTGTCGCCAAACTGTCTAATGGTGAAAACAAGTCTGATAGGCAATCTTCTAGAAAACAAAATATGTATGTACTCCTTGTCTGACTCCAACTGACCACGTCCTAACTTATTACAACTTTACCAAATGAATACAGAAGATAATGTCTGCTTACACTCTAAATACCATGAAATATTCACATCAATCGGAGTAATATTCATATCGTCATATGACACTATCTTTACCATATTGCTGTGGAACTTGTAGGTACCTATCAGAGATCCATTGTGCTATAGGCTGCAAATTCGGTAATCAACAGCTATTGTTATCTCACTTTAATACATAAATATGCTATATACCATTTTTGGATAAGTAATCCCGAATTGAAAAATGGCTGGAAGACCAGTGTATGTGGAATTTCAACTGGGAAGGTCAGTGTACATTACTATAAATAATCAAATGTCAACAATTATATGTATATAGCCTAAAAGCCTCAAGTTCTGACTCTAGAGTAATAATGACTCTCAAATCTATGACAAAGGAGAACTTCTATAAAGCCCCAGTCACACGAATGTTTGCGACAACAACAAAAAACAGTCATCGGCGACCTCTTTGTGCCCAATGCACAAAAAGGCGGGAAAAACAATGGTCGGCGATCAGTCATGGACAGCCGATCGTGGACTGGTCACCGACATATGAAAATACTCGGTGACCATTTTGGTTGCAAGTAGGTTTTTAGTGAAGCAACTGCAACCTCCTTGTGACCATTATGGTCACCCGCAGTTTGACGACCACTTTGTGACCACCAATTTTGTTGTGGTCGCATAGTGGTCGAGATGGCTAAATAAGAAACAGTACTCCCTTTATAATGCTCACTCCGGGGGAGGGAAGCAGTGCCCCTTTAAGCAGAATCCCTCCCCCTTATCTCACCCAGCCACACTGTATCTGTCATGTTAGGTAATCCCATGATGGCTAGGTGGTGGCCAGAGCTGGGTGGGAGGGGGGGTGAGTCCTTAAAGCAGCCAATGGTGAACTATGCTAGGGAGAGATCATGCGGGAGAGGAGTGACTGGTGTGCATGGCTGTAATAGCCAATGAGAAGGTCTCTTACATCCACTGTTGTATGTATCTGGAAACAATATATAAGTGAATAAAACTAAGCAATCAGGTTTATCTATCTACACTTCTGCTGGTGCTGAACTCGGATCGCGTGTTGTGTCGTGTGTCATATCTACTATGGGGTAAGCTCTAGCATGTAATTTATCTAATACAGATATGAAAAGGGGGAACTTTGAATCGTACACCTTATGCCTGATACAGGATATTACACCTTATGCAGGATATTATGGCAGTTTAGCCTTGTGGAGCAGTACAGCTAATAACATGAGGGAACATAATGAAAGTTACCATAACCTATGTGTACCGCCTAATGGGATCGGCCATCAATAGCATTTAAATGCCCGCATATATAGAATGCGGAGACCCGCAAATACGGGATTCATATGGGGTATAACAATGATTCCGCAGCGCTACGTGGAATGGCACACTAACCGATGCCACTTCTCTTCCGTCGCCCGCTAGAAGCGGCAGCCTTCTTGTTGAAGACATGCACAGTGATGTTGATCAGCCCACACATGTTGTCATCAGTGATTTTGAACTTTTCTCCGATCAGCAGATGAGTATCCTGGCCCACCACCTCCTTCTTCATCGCGTCTTCAGGAATCCGGGTAGGGTCACTGGAATCTGCAATTGACACGTGAGAACCGGAAGTGGTTAGAAGCAAATTGTTGTCTGTGTTGTGAAATTGCATCGGTGGGGTGAAATTCTGATTAGAAAACTTACATCAAACAACGGTAATAATATCAAATGCGTCTATTTTTTTCCAACAGTTCATTTCTTATACACATGGTTTTTTAACAGAGTTGTCGCTAGGTGGCAGCATCAAATTATTTCGGTGGAGATCTGCGGGAGTGTGTATGGACTGAATAAATAGCAGGGGTTATCTTACCTTCAGGAGGTATCTTATTCCACCCTACCCTAAATACATATAAATACATACATATATATACATAAATACACACATATGTGTGGTATAATTTATTGTACAAATATAAATGGGTGGGGTAATTTATGATGTCAGGGGGTTTCTTCCCCATGTGTGTGTAAGGGGAGGGGGGCATTCGATTGAATCGTCGGGTGTGGGGCAGACACCAGTGTGTGCGGGACTGGTGGCTGCAGGAGCGCCACGGGCGGACTGTATTGGAACCAATCAGCATAAGGCATTCATCTGTATGTATATAGTGCATAGCAACGAAATTACATATCTGTATAAAGTACACGTCCCCAGTGAATCACTTCCACACGACCTACCTCTCTGTATTGCCTTGTTGGCATCGTAAACGGTCGGATCCCGTTGCAGAAAGAACTCGTAGTCGTAGTTGTCGTTTGTGGCCTCAGTCTGGTAGGCCATGCTGTTCGGGTTGGCCAGACCGTTGAATATCTGAACCTCTATTGTGTAGTGACTGAAGGCATTCAACAGCAAGGTCGTCTGCGGATTGTCGTTGTCTACAGCTTTCAACTCGAATTTGGTCACGGTCAAATCGACAGTCTCTGCAATGAGCAGACGACAATTGCGGTTAGGGCGAATGTCACCAACTTCTACCGGCTCACATTTCATTTGGCTTAGATCGATATTGAATGCTGCGAAGCACAATCTTTTCTTGAACCATTGTTTTAACGATACTGTGGTTAAAAATCGCCAATCAGTGTACATATGTTACTTTCAATTAATTCCATTCACAAGCAGACGATATTTAGTCACAGCAGACGACATGTAGTTAAAACATCTTAGCCAATGGCTGCCTTTGTAAAAAAAATAATATATAAAAGCAATATATCTTGATAAAAAGTTATTTCTTTTCATTCAAAATATGTGTCTTAGAAACTAAATGCTATCAAGCATTAGCATTTAACATTTTAACTAAACTAGTAATTGCTAGTGGAGCAAAAAATGTTGTCTGTTATGGTCCTATTTAAATGGACGTGGGTAATTCACTAAGGTGGAGACATGACTGGTTATATCAGCATTTATTTTGATCATTAAGAGTCTAGCTTACGTTAATTAAAAGGTCACATAATGTAATGGAACAGTACAGTAATTAGGGACTCCCCGCAATGTCAAGTAATGAGGTTACACAATGGAACCGGAAGAGTGGAGTAATGAGGGACTTCCCGTAATGTCAGGTAATGAGGTCACATAATGCAACCAAACAGTTCAATCATGGTTTTTCTCCCCGCAATGTCACACGCCCCCACCTCCCAGGGACCATGTCCCGTATTTGGACCCGAACCCTACAACCCTACTCCATCATCTCTTCAGTTAGAGGTGTGGGCGGGTGGGGTAATTTGTGCAGTTGTTGAGTGTCTGGGGTCTGAGCACTGAATGACGAGATACTCGGTGTTGGTCACGTGACATAGTTCTGGCGGGAAACCCATGTGGGTAGGGGGCGGCTGCTCAGTGCATCGGTAGTCTCAAGGTGGCACCACCGTATTTCGGGGATCGCTAGTTTAAAGTTCTGCGGTTTGGGCCTTGATTAAGGAGTAAAAGTCAATTTTACGTGCTTTACAACATTAAATCTGCCTGGTTGAATTTCAAATATCTCAAAAGTTAACCATTTAAAATAAAAGTTACTTCAAGCTTTAGTGAGGCAGATTATAAGGATCAATCTAATATATATTTAGCTCAGAAAATGTTGAAAACTCAAAACCATCGGACTATGCAACTTAACAATTCATCAAGATGTAGAGTTGGTACCCGGATCTGTGGCTGTGCAAGTAGGATGCAACTGTAAGGAAATACAATACAGACAAGAAGAAAGAGAAAGTAAGAGTGAGAGAAGAGTGAGAGCAGACCTTCTGTCTTATTAAATAATTCCAAGGTTCCCTGGTAGGGTGTCACACCACCCCCTCAAAACCAATAGGGGAACAGCATTTTGGTCTCCAGGGGCACCTACTAGTCTGCCCACCACAAGTCAAGTGACCCTCCCCTCAACCTGGCCAGAAGCAACCTTGACATGGCTACTAATCGGAGCTTGATTGGGTTGACCCCTACTCAGGCAGAGGGGCCAGGTCCTGAGTGCACTTCAAGTTCAAGCAATTGAAGTCAACTACACTCAAGCCTGCCAGCACTAACTATGTTAATCTATAGGAAACTCAAATATGACCCAACCAGGTGCCCCTGCCCCTGCCCCAATATATATATATATACATATATATATGATATATAAGTTATTATATGAGTATACAGGGGCAGAGTTGTATTTTCTCTATATTATATTTATTGTGCATGCTATTTATTTTACTCCAATGATTCCATGCTATTATTATTTGCTGCGGGCCGGACCCGCTACCGAGGCAGGCGCTTCTACTATCGAGTTCATGCGCCAGTATACCTGCTTTTCGGTCATATGAGCTCTGGATTTTAAACTCTAGCCGGGTGTGCTTGTATATATATATATATATATATATATATATATATATATATATATATATATATATATGCATACCGAATAACATAAAACAATTGCATTCCCCTCTGCCATATATCGGAATATTTTAAAAAGAGCTGCCGCTTTTCTTACAACCTATTCCATAAAGCGCCATCTGCCAACTGACCTGCTGAACACCTGAAGATGTCGGCCTCCAGTGGCTTCCTCTTCCAGGTGGTGTCGATGCCCTTCCGGAGGTTCTCCAAGGTCGGCGTGACCTTCAGGAGCAGCTCGTTGGTGGACTTCAGCTCGGAGCAGGACACCGGAATCACAGAGCATTTGCCTGGTAAGCGAAATTGTACATCCATCAGAAACCATACACGTGGGATCTTTCTCCTTCTGTTTAAATATTATCTAATCATCGAGTTTTATCATTGTGTCAACTCTGAATAACTGGTCTGTAGTGGGTGTTTACATAGATTAGATGTATAACGTAAAGGTACCTAGTCTTATGAAAGAATCGATTTTTTTCTAAACTAAAACACTTATCTAGATTTGATCGTACATATAAACTTAGCTACTGCTGCATGTGTTAAGTATCTGTTGCTGCATTGAAGGGAATACTAAGTCAATGTAATAGAACCTGTTACTACTGAATCATATGATTTCAGAAGTATTGTGTGCACACCAGCATAAATTTGGCATGTTTGCACTTCAATCATATTCAAAGTTAGCGATTTATAATAATAATATTTACTTCAAGGGAAATTAAGGTAGATCTTAAAACTAAATCTAATGTGGCAAGGTAACAAGGGTAATTGGTAGGATAATTTGTGCTGTGATGAGGTTAATTAATGTGACAGGCCACATACGGCCGGTTCCCTCTGGTCTGTTTCCTGAGCACATGCGGAAGGAACGACAACAAGAAGAAATGTATGCTTCCACATTTATTACAAGATCTCCGCCCACTCCGACATCACAGAGCCAAATGACCCGCTCCCTGATCAGCCAGGTCGCAGGTAACTTCTCACGGTGGGGGGAGCCGCTAGCTGGATGCAGTAGGGATAGTCCACCTGGGGCCGTATTCATGAGCTCGGGGTAGGGCTCTAACCGAGGGTAGTGGTATCCCCCCCGGCTAACGGTGGAAAATCCGTATTCATGAGCATGGGGTAGCGCTACCCTGGGGCTCTAACCTGGGGGTACCCTACCCCACTTTCGACTCAGGGGTAAGGGACTATCCGAGGGGTTAGTGAGCCTGTGTGGGTCTGAATCTATTCAATGCGATCATATTTAACAGAATTACATACGCAATAAGTGAAATTTGATCAATTTAACCCTAAATCCGAAGCGAAATTCATGCCGCCGCCGCATTGGCAGCGTTATTCATGTTGTCGAATCGACGAATATAAAGTAAACAAATCGCCACCGCCGCAGCGACGTCGATATCCATACTGTCGACGTCAAGTAAAAAGGGCTGCCGCCGTCGCCGCCGAATCAGCGTGAATTTCTTACGCCCAAATCTATTCAATGCGATCATATTTGATAGATTTAAATACTTGCTCAAATTAACCCTAAATGCGAACCGATATTAACGCTTATGCCGTAACGGCGGCCATATTAATATTTTCGACTGGACGAGTGTAAACAAATCGAACGGGTAGCTATCCAGACCGGCTAGAACATTGGTGAATACCGATTGACCTAATTAACCGCCGCCGTTAAACCGCGGGATACCTACCCAACGGCTAAGCCTAACCTCCGGCTAACCGTACCCCGAGCTCATGAATACGGGCCCTGGGGATCTACCCACCAGCTAGCCTGCCGCCAGCTGTCAAAGTAGAACTGCAACAGTAGGCGGGTTAGTCTCTGCCACCACCGCATGGTGGTGGGGCTCATGTCGGGACTACTACACTGATATAGTCACCTTAAAGAATGGTAGAAACTCAAATTCATGGGACTATACCAACTGTAATAATTCCCCAAAACTGATAAAAACATCACATTTCCTAAACCCAAACCGCTTATTGTAGTCCTTTATTTCATTGCGGGGTCGGGGCGACAGGGAGGGTTTGAGGGGGGAAAGAGAGAAGCATTTAAACCCAGGGTTCGAATCCCATACTAGTCCTGCCAAATTGGAAGTGGATGGGTGCTCAAATGATTCAGCCATCCCGCCTGAACCAGAAATGTGTCTGTGTCAGTTGCCTCACCTCTGATGATTACGTAATGGGTGTCTGTGGGCTGGAGTGCCATGTTTGCAGTCAGATTGTGACTTATCTCCGTCCACTCCAACATGTCGTTCAACGTGGAATCCGTAGCGAATCCCACCTTAAACTTTACGTTGGAACTGATCGGAAGGGTGCTCTGTGGATGAAAAGAAAGAGTAATTGTCTCTATCAGTTTGCTCCAGAAAAGACTGATAAAGACAAATAAGAAAATATTCTGCATGCCTTTCGACCAAATATCTGAATATAGGCCAGAGCCTCGTTTCCATATACGCAGGTACGCAGCTGCGTACCACCTGAGTTTACAAACATTTAAAACAACATTAAAAGAAATTATATTTTATGGTGTTTTATTCCATCGCGTTTTATTCCAATAAGCCAATGACTTGTCGCTACCTAGCCTGGCGTTCAACAATACTAGGATAAAGTGAGGAGCAGTGGAATGATTAGGGCTAATTATCCGCCATTGACATTTCCCACGCTTAATCAACTAATGTACCAACAAAAACAAAACAAACAAACACAATTCAATAAGGTCATGTTGACCCACTTACGTGGTTTTCTATTTTAAGAGTCACGGAGACGGCGTATTTGTAGTTGTTGCCCTGCCAGAGGTTTGGTTCCACCGAGTCAAAGCTGACAATGGTGACATCAACTAGAAGGAGATAAGGCATACAGTTTTACAGCAGATAGCACTTCTTACATAGCCTACATGCCACCGCGATAAGCAGGTAATACACGATGCCACCACATCAACGTCATATTACGTCATAAGACAGTACAGCGCAATCATCCACAATATATTTAAGTCATTTTGGGTCGACTTTCAGATTATGGCAAAATACTTGTAATTAGTTAAATGACTTAATGATGGTTACTAAGTAAGTATATGTATACAATATTAACTAACCCTTACAACCGGCTAACTCGGACAATCGGCAAAAACAGACATCCTCCGCCACCCATTGGTATCTTTTAATGGGGGTGCACTGTGTATTATAATAAAGACGATGTCATATATGTATACAATATTAACTAACCCCTACCACCGGCTAACTCGAACAATCGGCAAAAACAGACATCCTCCGCCACCCATTGGTATCTTTTAATGGGGGTGCACTGTGTATTATAATAAAGACGATGTCATATATGTATACAATATTAACTAACCCCTACCACCGGCTAACTCGGACAATCGGCTAAAACAGACATCCTCCGCCACCCATTGGTATCTTTTAATGGGGGTGCACTGTGTATTATAATAAAGACGATGTCATATATGTATACAATATTAACTCATACCATCGGTTAACTTGGACAGTCGCATAAACCAGACATAATTGAGACTTACTGTATTACAATAAAGACACTATCGTTTATGTATACATTATTAACCCATACACTCGGTTAATTCGGACAATCGGCTATAGCGGACAACCATGCCCATATTAGTACGTTTTAACAAGGGGGCACTGCATTATAATGAAGTCAGTGTCGTACCACCGGTTAACTCGGACAATCGTCTAAAACAGACACCCTTTCCCCCATTTTAGTACGCTTGAATGAGGGTCCACTGGATTACAATAAAGATAATGTTCTATATGTATACAATATTACCCCGTAGGCTAGCATCGGTTAATTGGCTAAAACAGACACCCTTCCGCTATTAATATCGCTTAACGATGATGCACTATTACAATAAAGACAATATTGTGTATCCATACAATATTAACCCCGACCATCGTTTAACTCGGACAATCCTCTAACCCCCCCCCCCCCCTTTTTAGTATATGTTAAGGAGGGTGCACTGTAGGCGTTCCATCGCTGTCAACTTACGTCTCACTTCACAGGTGACATTCACTGGGATGGCTGTGGGGACGGGGTTCCGCCCGGTCGCCGCCCGGATTTTGTCGGGTGTAAGGCGCAGGTGCGGCGGGCCGTGGGCGTCCTTCTCGTACATGAGCGCCGAGCAGGACGCGGCTGTCAGCACGTTGCCGGCCGCCACCTTGGGGAATTGGACTGCGCAAGCGCAAGAGTATTCAGGCATGAGCGGGGGACGCTCATTGGTGGTCATTTCGGGGAACGCGTGGAAGAGTAGAGCGCCACACACGGCCGATGTACATGTTAAACATTGTTATTTGTTTGTTTGTTATTTTACGTCCTAGCAACATCTAATGTCATATCAGGACGGGTACCAACTTGTGACAGTGCGCACTCATGGCGACTTTATAGTGCTGCCCCACTGGGAGACCAGGCCACCAGCACCATGACCTGATATCCCATTCAGTCACATTATCCTGGCACTGCAGTCCTTGCCCTATCCTAATAATGCAGAGCACCTGGCTAGGAAGCAACAAGTATAACTTTTTAAGTCATTGGTTTGACTCGACCAGGGTTCGATCCCACGGTCCCATGGTCTACCAACACGGGAGATGGACGCTCTAACTCAATCGGCCATCCATCTGGTCCATGTTCAACGTAACATGCGAGTAGTATTGTGGGTTCTCAACACAAGGGGATTAAGTAATCGGACTCTCTCAGGGGCCTTACTCGATTAATCACCTCGGATCATCCTATCCATTTTTTTGGGCAGATCCTACAAACTTGGGTTGCATAAACGAATGCGCTTGGCGCCGAAAAAATGGTGGTTTTATCTCTACCTTTTTTTTAAAAAAATAACCAATATAATTCCAGCAGAATAGGATTTAAAGTATTTTATGATTGATTAAATTAGTTATATATCCACTTCATTAATTTGGATGGTCATACTTTTATATTAACAAAAAAACATTTGGGACTTGTACTGGTACAGTGGTAGGTACATGTAGCAGTACACGTTGACACTACAGGTACCAGCACAAATGTGAAGTCACTGCTCCTGATTCTCCCAACCAAGAGGTGGGGCATGGGGGTAGGATCATTTCGCATCCAGCCTGTGTATTTTTAGGTACACCTCAGGGTGTTCTATTTGAAATTCTGACGACCGGGATGATCCGAATGGTCCGGACCGTCATAATCGAATATGGCCAGGGGGTTGGAGCAGGTAATTATCGGCACAGCAAGGAGCCGTTCGATGAACTTTGTCACCTTAAAGTTGCAGAGTCCGATGGTTTTGAGCTTCTCCCATTTTCTGAGATAAACATATTAGGTTGATTGTTCTATTAGTTTGATGTAACCTTTATTTTAAATGGCTAACTTTTGAGGTATTTGACACCATACTCTGACAGCATAGTAACAGGTTATATTCACTTGCCTCAGTGTTCCCTTCTGTGTGGCAACAAATAAATGCATCAGTATCTAAGTTAGATATATAGAATCAAATCTCGATAATTGTTTTGGCTTTGAAAAATTGATGTTTTCATCGGACTATGCAGATTTAGCGCACTAACTTTGTTGGGGGCCACATAGCTGTTAAATATTCTGGTTTACGACGTATGGAGGAATGCAAATGTTCTATTATGAAACAGGTATCCGTGACCAAGCGCATTTATGTATATATATGTAAGTGCTGGTGGTGCCTGAGTGGAATGTAAATAGACATAGTGGTGCTGGCAGGGCTGTTTAAGGGGCACTTAGGGCCTACCCCTCCCCCTCTGCTGGGTAGGATCACCACACTCAGGGTCAAGGTTCAAGGCTGGTGGTGGCCAGGGCGGGGGGGGGGGGGCACACAGCTTGGTGGTGGTGGGCAGACCACTGGTAGCCATGGGACCAGGAATGCTGGATCCCTATTGGTAGGGCCAAGAATGGTTGTTTCCCATTGGTGGAAAGGGGTGGGGTGATACTATACAATGAAACCCTGTACCATATATAAAAAAAACAGAAAGGCTTGGACTCTCTCTTCTCACACTCTTACTTTGCTTTACTTTCTCACTTTCTCTCCATCTGTATTGTTTTTCACCTCGAAACCGCAACCCTACATAGCGCTAGTCAACGCATGCTCCTACCACTTTAAACCGACCCTAACTCCTGCCACCACCTAGTGTTTGGGTTTCCTCCAATAGCTGACATCATCATCACCTCTGTAGCGACACACTTACCATTTATTTGAACATTGGCCCCATCCCGGGTACATGAAGAGTTCAGGCACAAAACCACGTAAATGTCAATCCAAAAATGGAGATAAGCATTAGAATAAAACCTACAAAAAGTATATTTTGTTATATTCCCATTGGTTTGTTCATTGCTCCATAACTATATGATTATATGAATAGTGGAATTTGTGAGAATTAAAATTATTTTCAGGGAAAAATTTATTTAAACTACATTTTGGGATTGGCGTTTACATGGTTTTGGGCCTGAAACTTTCACATGTAGTCACACACTTACCATTTATCTTAACCTTGACCCCCCTCCCGGGAACATGTAGCGACACATTTACCATTTATCTTAACCTTGACCCCCATCCTGGGTACATGTAGCCACACACTTACCATTTATCTTAAAATTGACCCCCATCCCGGGTACATGTAGCGACATACTTACCATTTATCTTAACATTGATCCCCAACATGGGTACATGTAGTGACACACTTACCATTTATCTTAACCTTGACCCCATCCCGGGTACATGTAGCGACACACTTACCATTTATCTTAACATTGACCCCCCATCCCGGGTACATGTAGCGACACACTTACCATTTATCTTAACATTGATCCCCATCCCAGGTACATGTAGCGACAGACTTACCATTTATCTTAGCATTCACCCCCCATCCTGGGTACATGTAGCGACATACTTACCATTTATCTTAACATTGATCCCCAACACGGTTACATGTAGCAAGACACTTACCATTTATCTTAACCTTGTCCCTGTTCCCGGGTACATGTAGGACACACTTACCAATTTATCTTACCGTGACCCCTATCCCGGGTACATTTAGCGACACACTTACCATTTATCTTAACCTTGACCCCCGTTCCGGGTGCAATGAGCCCATACAGTTTGGGCACGTCGTCTGTATCCACGGTAACTTTCAATTCCACTTCCGGCCCGGCAGTCAGGTGTCCTGGTGCCAGCACCACTTTCGGCTCCAAGTTCAGGTCAGTGGGGGAGCCTGCTTCGAGGTATGACTTGGCATTGTTGTAGAGGTATACCTGGAGGTAACCATGGTAACCAGGGGTCAGTAAATCCAATAAAGTGGACCTCATTGTCTATCTGAATACACAGCAGCAGGACGGGCCGGTAGGTTACCCAATATGGGTATCGGGAGTTTGTGTCCGCTGGTCCCTCAGGAAGGACTTACGCTGTGACACCGAATGTGTCACCACCAGGCATCAGCGTCAGCTTACATGCTCAATGGTAGGGTGAATACCAATACAAAGTGGTATTTTATCTAACGTAAAATATTTGCTAGAAGAATTTCTCTGGAATCTGCAATCGAAGAGAATAAAAGAGAAGGCAGTCGGGGCCATACTCTCAAACTAGTAAAACCCAGAGCCATTTCAAAGTTAAGGCAACACAGTTTCTCAAACAGGATCATAAATATATGGAACAGTCTCCCACAAAATGTTATTGATGCCGAGTCAATGAATTCATTCAAGAATAGATTAGAAAAAGCATGGGCTGATGATCCAGGGAAATTTGACCCCTTATTCACCACATGCTAATAATTATTCCTTGTGTTTCTTATTTACTTGCACTCAAGCAAAAATGAGAGACAAATAAGTGTTCACACTTCCTGCCTACCATTCGCCATTTCGCTAGTTCGCTATTTCAAGGCAATTGCACGGCACAGACTCTACCATGTTTCATCATCAGGAGGAATTTGGTAATCGGTGCAAAGTAATTTTAAAAGAATAAAGTCTCCAGTGAAGGATAGGGTTGGAGGGTCATCGACCCAAATTTCCACATTGTAAGTAGAAGCCATAGCCGGGCGGGACAAGCGGAACTCGGAATACAAGTATTAAAGCCCTAGTCCTCGCTTATTGTTATTTGGGGCAGCTGCCTTATTCCAGGTTCCCTGGTCCCTTACTCAGTGTCATCATGTGACTTGTGGCCATTTATAAACATTGGGTGGACAATTGCTACAGTGGCATGCCTGTCAATAACTAGCTCTATTGGTGTTAGCTGTTTCATTTGAAATTGCATAGAGACATGATTTTTAGCCATTAAGCAACATATTATTTCTAAGCACATAATGAATGTTCATAAAGACAAAGTTAAACTGGCCCTGAATAGGTCACTGTTCCTCTCCTCACGAATTCTCTTCAAGTACAACTTTGCCTAGTTTTTGTTTGGTTTATATTGAGAATGCCGTGGTCATAAATATCCAGGTTACTCCTCCAGTGTTGGAATGTATGGCTTGTTGAGAATGGAAAGATGGAAGAATAAAAGCATTTCAATTAAATACTATTAGTTTACATAACATACTGTGAACTATTTATTATAGAGTTATACTATGTGTATGTTACATTATATATAATGTATTTTGTATTATATATGTATGTACCTACCCATATTGGCCATTTCTGTCCATAATTTGAATTGCCATATATCATACTTGGGATCTTCATATCAAACACATGCAGGACAATACCTGGAATGTAAAATAGAACCGTTACACTTGTATTTGTTCGTTAGCAAACAGTAAAGCCCCTGTCACATCTCGCCGGATTGAGGAAACGGATAGAGCAGGACAAAAATATTCTAGTCCGGTGTGATTCGCACATGAAATGTAACGGATGGTTTTTTTATAGTTTTTTTATAGTTTTTTTTTTATTGAGGCTGTATTTATACTGTCCATAGCATATAAGCCCGGGTACCCAGGCTTGTTTTCAATGCTGGCCAGTTGTAGTGTTGGTGTTATCTTACCACACAGTGGCTGCTGATAAGGTATTTGATTGCCTGCATTGGTTAACAGATGGTAATGGACGGTGATGGTTGATAATGTATCTAACAATCAACGGACAATTCAGAATACAAAAAGAACTATAACGAACGGCAACGGACATGTAATGGACATGTAACAGACGGGAATGGATGGTAACAGATGGGAATAGACGAGTAACGGACGGGGAACGGACGGTGACAGATAATAATCGCATACGTCAGTCCGGCGCAATCCATTACAAGTTTTGTGCATGCTCAAAACTTGCAACGAATCTGGCCGGATATCAACGGATATCAACGGATATGCAACAGTCAAAAACCGGACTTTGCCGGATATCAATGGACTTTGTTTGGTTTCTTTCTGTTTCCCCAATCCAGTGAGGTGTGACAGAGTCTTAGCATTGCAATTTAATTTAATGCACGTTATTCCTTTATATAGTTGCATTTATCCTATTATCGAAGGCATGTGCTCCATCTCTAAAGCCCCAGTCAGACCTCACCGGATTGAGAAACCAGATAAAAAACAGACACTGTCCGGTTAAATACAGCAATGTACGGTTTATATATGGTTGGCATCCGGCGTGTCCGTTATCTGTCCGGTGGTGTCCGGTACAAGTTTTGAACATGCACAAAACGTGTACCGGACACCACCGGACTAAGGTGTACGGTTGGTGTCCATTTTAAGTCCGTTTAGGCCGTTTTGTCCATTTCATGTCTGTTACTCATCCGTTAGGTGTCCGGTTTGTATCCTGAAGAGTCCGTTGATGGTGCTGCGGGAATTCGGTCCATCGGATTTTGGTGCGTTCATGAACAGTCCGGTAGGTGTCCGGTTGGTCTCCGGTTGGTGTCCTTTTGGTGTCCGGTCGATCCATTTGACATTCGGTTGCCGTCCGGTTCTCGTCCGTTGGCTATTCGTTAATGTACGTTTCTTGTCCGCTTAGCGTCCGTTTTGTCCGGTGGCCGTTGCAACAGGTCGACACCGAACACCACCGGACTAGACAATTATTTGTCCGGTGGTGTCTGGTACTCAGTCCGGTAAGGTCTGAGTGGGCCTTAAGGGACTTGATATCTTTAAACCCTTTGTTACACACTTGTGGAGATTCCCACAAAATTATAAAGGTGTGGAATATATAATCAACACGTAACGAGGCTTTTCTTTTCTAACAGCAATTAGGCCAAAACCACAATATGTATAAACAAATATGATATTAAAACACTGATATAATATATGCATATATATAATATATATCGGTATCCAACGAACAGCTTATTTAATATATGGGTTATTTTCATCCAATCCTTAGTGCCAATAATCGCGCATCACGTCAAGGGATTTTGTTAGTTTTTTTTTGTTCAAAATGTTGCATGTCAGTTGAATGGCATCTTTTTCAGCACTAAGCCATTGGTCTTCTGTTTTGGGGCACATGAACTATTTATGGATAAGATGATGAGATGGCATGAACAATACAGACAATAGCAAGTAGTGATCAGGTTTTACAAATAATAGGATCTTATTTTGTACATGTAGATTACAGAATACTCATTTGAGCTCATATTATATCACATAGTATACATGATTTGCTGATCATACCTGTGAGGAGGCCTTAATTCTCCAGGTACACTTGCCATTATTGCTAGTATTGGATTTGGGTTTATGCAGACAATGGTTGCAAGATACATTTAAATTGTGGTTAGTATATGCTTTATTAGTTTGTGTACGTGTTATAGGGCTGAGATTATACTTCTATAGTGTCTGTTGTTTATTTTACACTTTCTTTTCGGGGGGGGGGGGCAGGATTCTTGTTATATTACAACAACACCAATATGTTACTCACTGTCGGTTACTGTTCGGCATGCTGTATTGAAGTTGACTTTGGTTGTAGTGACTTGAAACAAGGAACTGCCGAATTTGGTGTCGTATGTGGGCCTCAGTGCCACCCCAAATTTCACATGTACATCACAGTACTTGGCCATTATCGACGTAGGAACCGTGATTTTCACTGCAAATAGTCCGAAGAAAACCACACCTTTTCGAAACCAAAACACTTAAAAACGTGATTTTATCCTAACTACCCAACTTGGCTATGAGCCTGTCTTAAAAGGTGATAACTCTTATTTTTGTTGTCCATTATAACGATTGACACAAAACAGCACAGAAACGTTTACACTGAAAACACAAGGACATTTGCTTCAAATCAGTATGTATTATATTGGGATTATGAAACACCATTTAAAAAACCAAATCAGTTTATCCTGAGCAAATGCATAAGCAGATAGTATGTTGATCGTTACAATGGACAAAGTTTTGTCGCATATTGCTTAGCACCCTTTGAGACAGCTAAATAGATCCTGTAATGGCTGAAGCCTATGAAGAACAAGTTAATTTTGCAATTTATATTGTTCGTAATACCGGCTAAGATAATAAAGTAAAATAAAAAGAATTGTGTAGAATGATAAAGGAATATCGTAGTAATGTCGAATATCAGGCTTGGTAGTTACACGTATCCATTTGTAAGACATTGGTTTAACTCGGCCAGGGTTCGAACAAGAGAGGTCGAATCCCACAACCTACCAAAACAGGAGGTTAGCAACTCCATCGGACATCCCACCTTTTGCTGTAAAAACTGTGTTTGTCTCACTTGGCTGTCCTTCCGATGACAGGACACCTGCTATGTGAGGACAACATCGGTCTGGATGCAGAGTTGGCCATTGGGGACATGCACTAGTAACTGTACACCTGGAACTACTTGAAGTAGCCCAATAGAATAGCACTATAAAGTAGCACTCCGTTGCTGTCCCTCTAGGTGGCAGCACCGGCGAACAGAAATGAAAGTGAGCCAGGGCCGCATTCAGAGTCCGTCTCGGAGGCGCCTCGGCGACGCTTTTTGGCCTATTTCCGTTCAGAGTGCGTCTTGGCGACATCTCAGAGACGCCTCCCTTTTCATTCTGGAGCTGAAAGGCACCTCGAAAATGGCCGCCGTATTCGGTAGTTTCAGCCAATGACAGCGCAGCTTTTCCATTGCAAATGGCCACCCCCATAGGCAGCGGCCATTTTCGAGACAACAAACTGCTTTTGCCGTTCAGACTAGCGTGACGTCACGGCCATCTCCGAGGCGCCTCCGAGACAGAGCCTGAACGCGTCCCAGGTATGGCCGCGCATTGTTTAGAGTAGATAAGAGATCACCCCTAGCCAGAGTATGGGTGAATGACAACTATGTCTAAGTCTGAGCAAAAGGTGCGTCAAATAGCAATTAACTGTGTAGGTAGTGATTTCAATGCACACTATTTGTCTACATTGGTATAACATCGAGAAATTGGTAGAGAATGCGAACACCCAAGATGGCTGCCACATAGACAGCTCTCAATTTGAATTTTAAAGGGAAGTTATCTACATGATTTCATAAATTTGTCACATAAAAATAAAGAGCTATGATAAACAAGCATTGTACCTATATATTTAGCATATTAGAATGCACATTCTAATATGACCAGACGGGATGGCCGAATGAGGTAGAGCGTCCGACTCCGGTGGTGGTAGATCATGGGTTCGAATCCTGGTCGAGTCAAACCAATCACTTAACAATTTATAATTGTCGCTTCCTAGCCAGACACTCTGAAATACTAGGATAGGGCAAGGAGCAGTGGAATGAGGAAGACCGGTCGTCTGCGACTGAAATTTCCCCTCTTTAAACAACGAATGTACCAAAACAAGGGGGTTGTATCCATAACCCAGCCTTCCGACACCTCGTTTAATGGGATACTCAGCCACGCTGTCTCAGAGACAAGTCACAAGGCTGTGAGAGTAACTATGATTTGAAATGTGAATTGATCAATTCGAAGTGATAACAACATGCTGCTCACCATTGAATGTGTTGTCCGCCTGCTTCTCCCCCTCGCAGGACAGCAGGGTGAAGGGCACCCAGGAGTCACGTTTAGGGTCGTGTCCTTGGAGACTCTCGACTTTTACAAAGACACCAATGTCAAAGTAGGGCCGCACATTGGTGTCCTTCACGGTGGCCTTGGCAGGTACCGTCAAGGTCACCGTACCCTTAGCAGCGTCGAACGCAGTGGCAATGGTTGGTGGTGACGTCATGCTCAGTTCCGTCTCTAGTTATCGGAATGTATTATATTATATATTATGGTATTATATATTGTGTGTATTACATTGTATATCTTAGTATATATTACACTATATTATACATACTGTAATATATTATGTTACATTGTGTAATAGATTTACAGGTCAACAATCACTCAGCCAACATCCTTGGAGCTAGTTGTATTTTGGAATTCAGA
Organism: Branchipolynoe longqiensis; assembly: GCA_030323885.1. NCBI lineage: Eukaryota > Metazoa > Annelida > Polychaeta > Phyllodocida > Polynoidae > Branchipolynoe > Branchipolynoe longqiensis. Next base: position 78,785,869 of record CM059187.1, read on the forward strand.
ATATATAGAGCATATAATTTAGTATATAATATAGTGTATATCATAGTATATATCATAGTATATATCATAGTATATATCATGGCATATATCATAGTATATCTCATGGCAAATATCATAGTATATATATAAGTATATGTATAATTATATATAACATGATATATATCATAATATATATCTTAGTATGAATTATAGCATACATATCATGTATTCCATATTATATTATAGACTATATATACACATATTATAAATTATATTATATATTATATTCTGGTCAAATTCACCAGCCTCGACAGTGTCCAGTCGGTACTGTTCCACAGCATTGACACAGTCTGGATTGTTCATGTTATTCTTAACACAGGCGTTGACGCGACATCTGAACCACAACATTCACTCAGCACTACCCGTGCTGCAGTGGCTCCACCTGCTCTTCCATACCGCAGGACCAACAACCGAATCACCAAGTTCCTGTCAAATTCCAACCTAGCCAGTCTGCGGTTCAGCCTAACCTTGCTTGCGCCACCTAATGCCGTGACTACGAACCCACCACCACCTCCCTACATTTCTTCACCCACCCACCCCTCTTCTTGAAGGAGCTCCGGCGGGGTTGATGGTTCGATTCTGTTCTCTCAGCCTCCATCATTGGCTCGGGAGAAATGACTAGTGGGCGAGGGTGCAAGAGGGGGTCCGAACCCGGCACCCAAACAAAACAAGACTTAAACCAACCAAACAGGGCTGAGACCTTTTGACTGAATAAACCTCAATTACATCATGTTAAGCTGCCTCTGCCTTCGTAAATAGTCTACTACTTAAAACATGTCAGCTATTGAATAGTCTACTACTTAGAACATGCAGCTATTGAAGCAATAATCTATTAGTATTACCCCATGATATCATGATAAAATACAGAACTTGCATCTACTGGAGCAATAATATATTACCCCATGATTTCACGATAAAATACAGAACCTGCATCTATTGAAGTAATAATCTATTACCTAATTTATGTCATCTAAACCATATTTATATCATATCTAAGGCTCCAAAAGACCAGTGTCTCGGTCCTGAAACAAAATGGTTCATCAAAGGCTGTGGTGTGTGCTGTCCTGTCTGTGGGAAAGTGCATATAAAATACCCCTTGCTGCTTATTGGAAAGAGTAGCCTATGTGGCGGCAGCAGGTTTCCTCTAAAGAAATATGTTAGAATGACCATATGCTTGATGTCCAATAGCCAATGATAAATATCAATGTGATCTAGAGGTGTCATTAAATAAAAGAAGTCTTCGATCCTGAAAGAAAAAACCCCAAAATAATGCAGTAAACACTTTAATCCCCCCAAAATACCGCGACTATTGACTATTTGTGTCGCTGGACTACTGATTCGCAGTGGCTACTTGTTTACCCGGGAATGAGAGGTGGATTTCCAATGGCACGTTCTTCCAGTTGTTCAGTTTGACCTGGTCGCTGTCCGGGTCTGCAGCCCCCACATCATTCAGCTTCACCACCACGCCGACGAAGGCGGGTGCAGGGAAGGTCACGTGACTGGACATGTCCAGCGTGAAGCGCTGCTTGAGGCTACTTGATGAAAAGCTATGGGCATAAACAAAAAGAGCATATGATCTTCAGTTACTTTGACAATATTTCCAATGCTCATACAATCTCATACCATGACTTATGTGTGTTTATCAAATGGGTGGGTTATGCGAATATTACGTAAATGGAATATGGGGTCTTTCAGCTAGCTTTATGAGGTGTTTAATAGCGTTTTGGTTTCTGTGTGGTTCACATGACCTGGAGATGGGTGACCTGTGGGGAAGTATGCATAGTTAACTTCCGGCCAGTATTTTGGTTTTCGAAAATGTTTTGCTGTCACTGGACTATGCAGCTTCTTCAAAACTCTATACCTACCTAGACACACAAAGAGGGCATGAGAGCAGAACAACTAATGTTGTACTCCCTGGTTGTAATTTGATTACCAGAATTGGTAGCTTTCCGTCCGGAAGATCGGGAGTTCGACTCCCGGTCTAGTCAAACGAATGACTAACAAAATTGATACTTGTCAATTCATAGCCTGGGGCTCGGCATTATTAGGTTAGGACAAGGACTGGTTAGCTCAGTGTCATGATAATGTGAGTCAGTGGGATATCAGGTCATGGTGCTTTTGGCCTGATTTCCCAGTGGGGCAGCACTAGAAAATCGCCATGAGTGCATACTATCACAAATCAGTGCCCGTCCTGATTTAACCTTAGATGTAGCCAGCACATAAAAACTCCAACAACCAACCATGTAATTTGATTTGAATTACTATTTTATAACCTTTGACACTTGTTGCAAAGCGTCTGTTTGTGAGTCTGTGTGAATGGCAGCGAGTAGCCTAATGCCAGTTTCCAAGTGCCGGACAAGAGTAGGACTGAATACATGGCCTTAACATGATAACCTATGCTTCTCATGTGCAACAGGCTAAATATGAATTCCCGCCATTGCCATATGTGGGGTTTCGAAAGCTATTGAAATGGCCATGCGAGATTATTGACACGGAGTTAGGACTCTTTTCACAGTTGGCTATCACGTCATTGGCTGTACTGCCATCAGGGCTGTACTGCCCCGATACCCACTTCCGGTCTATGGTTCATACCTCCCCTTCCCTCCCTTCTATCTTCTATTAATTATATATTAGAGCTGACCGCATAGTAGACACAACACACGACACAACACGCGATCCGAATTCAGCACCAACATGGCTATAATTTACTCACGTGTCAGACACCTTCTTGGTTCCGATGATGATTTCGTTGCCATTCATATCTGGATCCACGTCCAGGTAGGGGAAAATACTGTACTTGGTTGAACTGCAGTCATTTGTAAGACAGCTGACTTCCGCCTCCAGGGTGAGCGCGAACCAGGGGCTGGAGGAGGGGATCATCCTGACGGACTTCAGCAGGAGCGAGTCTAGTGGGTGAACGGCGGTATATGGGTTATTCTCAGAAACGGTGTACCATATATTTGGTTTCCACATTACAATGCTGATAATTAATTCTTTCTTTTATTGAAAGCAAGTAAAATAATTATTGTTGGCTCTGTATATTAAGTATGTTACGAAATATATCAAAGGTATGCACTTTTGATTTTGTGCTAAAGTGAAAATATGCTTGAATCTTGTTTGATTTGATTGTGTATGCTAAACTGATGTTCTGGATGTGTCTTTGATTTCCCTGTTACATGAGTGATATTAATGTATTGCTCAATTTGCAGAATATCTATATACAATAGTGAAATAGGTTTCTTTTCAACTCTGCACAACATGCACATGCACAGGAACATGGATTCTGCTATTATTTGGAATGTTCTTTGCTATTAGTTGGAAGGTTTGCACTTTTGGTTTCCATGTCACACTTTAGTGCCCAGTTTCAGAGAATGACCCATATTCATGGGTTGCAGTGCTACAGTAAGGGATGATAGGTAAGATGAGAGATCATAAAACATATGGTTCATTACAACATATATATAGAGGAAACCTTTACCAAAAATAGCACGATTCTATACTGCAAATAGTATAATCCTTTACCACACATATCATCATGTTTTAGTGTATCGAACAACATTCTGTATTGGATATGGCATCATGTTTTAGCACATATAACACAATTCTCTATTATATATACCGTACTGCTTTACCAGATATAGCATCATGCTTTACTGCATATAGCACACTTCTCTATCATATATAGCCATAAAATATGGTATAAGCATACCATATTTTATAGCATATAGCCCAATTCTCTATTATATATAGCATACTGCTTCATCGGATATAGCACCATGTTTTAGCACATATAACACAATTCTCTATTGTATATAGCATACTGATTTACCGGGTATAGCATCATGCTTTACTGCATATAGCACACTTCTCTATCATATATAGCATACCGCTTATACCATATTTCATAGCATATAGCCCAATTCTCTATTATATATAGCATACTGATTCATCGGATATAGCACCATGTTTTAACTTTTAGTACATATAACACAATTCTCCATTGTATATAGCATACTGCTTTACCAGGTATAGCATCATGTCTTACTGCATATAGCACAATTCTCTATTATATATAGCATACTGCTTCATCGGACATAGCACCATGTTTCAGCACCTATAGCACATATAGCACATTTCAGCACATATAGCACAATTCTCCATTGTACATAGCATACTGCTTTACCGGATATAACATCATGTTGTACTGCATATAACACCACAATAGTGGAATGAACGTGGGAAATTCATGGATTGTGATTGGCGCCAGGTGGCGTATTGCTATTCATCAGTTGTCGTTTCCCGTGTCACCAAACAAAGCTGTCACTAGCCACGGTTCTGCAAACCGGCTCACCTCCGACGTCACAGACAATAAACACGTCGTATGCCATCCAGTTGTTCCCCGGTCTATAGTCCACCAGCGATTTGAACGACAGGGCCAGGATCAGGTACACGTGGCCGCACATCGACTTGTCGCTAGGGGTGGCCACTGCTCCCTCCATCACATTAATGGTGTTTTCAGGTGTTAACTGCACATCCAGTCCTAGAGGTTGTAAGTCAAAATTAAAAAAACAAAAAAACATTATCCAAGTCCACAGAAGACAGTCAGGTTAATTACCAGCTGTCTGGGATGGGTCAATGGACAATATCATCAGGAAAGGGTTGTGTTTCATATTTAGGGGCCACCCAAAGTCGTCATTTTCATGATCATAGAAAGTGTGCAAGAGGGGGGGGGGAGAGGCTGTCATCAAATTATGACTTCATCATTTAATAAAATATTGATATTTTTTAGTGATTTTGATTAAGCACAGGAATTTTCAATCGGGTAATTGGTCTTCCTCATTCCACTGCTCCTTGCTCTCTCCTAATAATGCAGAATACCCGGTTAGGTAGGGACAAGTATTAATTGTGATGTTATTGGTTTGACTCAACCAGTGTTTGAACCCTGGGTAGCAAATCCCATGACCTACCAAGCAGGAAGCTGGCAGGAAGCTCATTCAGCCACTAAGTGTGGGTCTGTATTAAACTGTTGATATGTACTACATTGGGAGGGGGGGGGAATGAGGGTGGATGTGAAAAAGTATAACTCTTTGTACTACCTGGACAATATTTACAACTTTGTATGGCCCCTTAATTAGTAGTAGTTCTAAACTGAAAAGTAGGATTCTATTATATAGCGATATAGCGAATGGTAGACAGGAAGTGTCTTTTTTTTTTTTTGTACATTAGTTTCCCAAGCAGAGGAAATCCCAGTCACAGACGACTGGTCTTCCCCTCTCCACTGCTGGTCGATCGAAAGCCCGAGATTACACTTTTACCGACCCAAGGGATTTGTAACCTCCCACACCACATAGACATGGTATGAGAGAAACCGGCCTTTGATGACGCTGTAAGTTATACACAGCGGTGGAAATCCAAATTGGCAGAGCTGGGGGCACGGGGAATCAAACTGCTGACCCTCAGATTAGGAGTCTGACCTAGAAAAAAGTCAGACACTCTAACCACTCCGCCACAGAGAACGCCTTAAGCTGCAAAAAAATAGCAATATCATGAACACACACATCAGTCTCACATGGTTCATGTTAGCATAACATGGGTAATTTGCGACGGGGCGGAAGTGTAGGGCCTCAGCCAGCTTTTGACACTAACATCCCAACCTTCACCTGACACTGAACTTACGGACCCCTCTCCCCCTAATCCATATTACTACCAGACCTCATCTCGGTGCTGCCACCTACATTTGGCTGTAGGAACTAGACTACACCTCCTATGCTGCCCCCTACTGGCTCGAGACACGGGCGGTGGCGTCACGGACAGCTCTGAACTGCTCACTCGCCGCCCGGACACGAACCCGCCAAGACCAGCTGACCATCAGAATAATATTAGAATCACATTTCAGAATCACATGTCAAAATCAACCTTCAAATTTAGGTAATAATCATATAATAACCACGCAGTGCAATCACACAACTGAATCAGAATCGGTGGAATCACATGGGTGGAATACATGGGAGAATACACTGTTTTGTGAGATTAACATGTTAAAAACACAATGACAGAATATACATGGTAGATAATTAGATGATAAATCACATGGAAGAATTACATTAGAGAAACATGACGAAAATACATACTAGAATCACAAGGGAGAGTTTCATAACAAAATCAGATGATAGAATCACGTGACGTACATATCAGGATACACATATCAGACTCGACATTTCAGAAAGACGTCAGAATCATATATGCTAATATGTCATGTCATGATGTTATCAAAATCACACATCAAATTAGAATCACGGGTAGAATCGTGACAGAATAAACAGGTGGGAATAAACATGTCAGAATCATACAGCACACATGATGGAATGACACGACAGAATGACGTGACAGAATGATTTGAAAGTATGACTTGACACTGATCCCACAGAATGATGTGGCAGAATGAGATGACAGAATGGCATGACAGCATTATAGGCTGGCTGTTGGAGTTTTACGCCCTGGTAACATCTAAGGTTATATCAGGACAGGGGCCATGATAGAATGAGGTGACATAATGCCATGACAGAATGCTGTGGCAGAATGACATAACAGTATGGTGTGGCAGAAATATATGACATAATGAATTGGCAATAGGCGTGACAGAAAGGCATACCAAAATGACATGGCAGAAAAACGTCAAAGCATGACGCAACATAATGACGTGACAGAAGAACATGACAGAATTACGTGACACAATAGATTTGATTGGTTGGTTGGTTGTCTGGTTGTCGGAGTTTCACGTCCTGACAACATGTGAGGTCATATCAGGATGGGCACACTCATGGCCACTTCATAGTGCTGCCAGACTGGGAGACCAGGCTGCCAGCACCATGACCCAATATCCCACTTAGTCGCATTATCCTGACACTGAGCCAACCAGTCCTTGCCCTATCCTAATAATGCCGAGCGCCTGACTAGGAAGCGACAAGTATAGATTTTGTAAGTAATTGGTTTGACTCGACCGGGAATTGAACTCCCGAACCTTCCGCAAGAGAGGCCTGCGCTCTAGCGATTCGGTAACCGCGTCTGGTATGTGACAGAATAGAAGACACAGCATGGAGTGACGGAATGGAGTGACTGAATAAAGTGAAGGAACGCAGTGATGGAATGCAGTGATGGAATGACGTGAGAGAGTGACGTGAGAGAGTGACGTGATGGAATGACGCGCCACCACGCAGGTAGATAACCGCCCCACTCACCGATAGGCACGTCAGCACTGTCGAGCGTGTCGTCTGCTGACAGTAGCAGCTGCACGCTGGCCTCCTGCTGCAGGCTGACCCCGTCCGTGCTGAGGGAGGCCGTCACGTTCAGCTTCACATTGGTGCTGCCGTCCGCCTTGATGCGTGGCGGGTCGATCGACACCTCCACCGGCGGGTTCACGCCGTTCCCCAAATCCTGCAACTCAGTCTGCACCACGTTCAGACTCAGCACCGCCAAGTCCTTACCTGCGGAGACCGCGATCACTAAGTAGCATGCAGAGACAAGGTTTTTCGTTATTGTTGTTTTACGTCCTAGCAACATCTAAGGTCATATCAGGATGGGTACCGACTTGTTACAGTGCACACTCATGGCGATTTATAGTGCTGTCCCACTGGGAAATCAGGCTGCTGGCCACATTATCCTGACACACATAACCAGTCCTTGCCCTATCCTATTAATGCCGAGCACCAGGCTAGGAAGCGACAAGTATCAATCGTAAAGTCATTGGTTTGACTCGACCGGGAACCAAACTCCCGACCTTCCGCACGCGAAGCCCGCGCTCTATCGATTAGACCAACGCGCCCGGGGCAGAGGGGAGGGGGCGAGTGGGAGGAGGGGGGCAGAGGGGTTGACGGTCACAGCCATCCATATCTGGGCATATTTAAAATGTCTTCCTTGCTCACATTTCTCAGTACTTGACCATATTCGTGAGTATTAGGGGCATACAATCTAGGAGTTGGCCCCAGTGTAACAATTTCAATTTTCCCCCGGGAATCTGAAAACTTTTAAAATTTCCCTCCCGTGAAATTGAAAACGTTTTCAGATTCCCGGGAGGGAAATCAAAACCAGTTTTCAGATTCCTCCCCCTAATTTAAAATTCCCCCCTCCGTGAATTTAAAATTGTTTAAAAAAAACTTTTTAAAATTCAGACCTATAATATTTTTTTCTTAGCCATCTTGGACGCTTTTTGTGTTATTTGGGGTGAAATATGTTTTGTTGTACTAGTAATAATTTCCATTATGCTATTCTATGTGTATTATTATATTTGTCATGAACAATTTTTAAAAGAGAAAGAAATAAAGAAAAGTCCCCAAAAATGGGGGGAGGGAAAGTTAAAACGAGGGAGGGAAAACGAAAACGTTTTCAAATTCCCGTGGGATGAATTTGAAAATGTTTTCAAGTTCCTGTGGGGTAACTTCAATCAGGGGGCAAATTTGAAATCTTTACACCGGGGCATCACCAAACCTCTGCACGTCACTGACAGCTGTTCACCGTTTCCATGGAGGTTTCATTATTCTTTGTCGTCTGCTTTGTATAATGTAGCGTCTGTTGACGTATACATTCACTCAACGAATCCATTATACATTAAAGAAAATATCTATATCATGGCTTTCCAGTGAAAATGGTGTATTGGAATTCTTACTTGATGTATGGTTTCTGGAGTTTAAGTGGTTATTTATTGCATCCCAGTAAAAGCAGACGACTTTGCATATCATCGGATGTGATAAATAGAAGTCATATATATATATGCATACATACATACATATATATGTATATCTATACATATATTCACACTCACTACTATCATCAGAAGCAATGATGGTGACAGGTATCGATACTTGGTTGTTCTGTAGGATTTCATCAAACTCGGTCTCTTTTTCCCAGTTAAAGGGCACGATTGCCATGACGACCAGGTGGCGCTTTCCGACCATGGAAGCAGTAAGCGTGTCCAGGAGTTCGATGGTCGTGCCAGTCAGTGAGATTTCCTCCCCGGCCGGCACGTGGGCCAGCACGGCATGAGCGGCGTGTTCCATCACTGTCATGCCCAGGCGCACTGGTTCGGGCACTGTGGATGAACGAGATTCAGCAGTTAGGGGTCATCCAAAGATTCCAACCTTTTCAAGGTCATGCAAAGGGCATTACCGAAGGGAATACCTGTATGCAAACGACCAATGTTAAAATTGCATAGCTGCTAATAAGCTGCACTGCAAAGGGGCGTGTGATATTTCACAGCCCACCAGCGGTATGCCCAATGGAAGGTAACCATGCCAAAAGTAGCCAAATAGCACACCACACAGCTACGTACAAGCCTATGATATGTAAATAGGAGTAGGCTAGTCTAGTAGTAAGAATAGAAAAAAATAAAACACATATATACCAAGAAAGTCCAACAAAATTAACATAGACTACTAACCAGACCAACCAACTATCTATCTGCTGCTGAAATGCAGGCAATCAAATACCTTATCAGCAGCTACTGTGTGATAAGATAACACCACATATATGCTATGGACAGTATAAATACAGCCTCAATACAAAATAATAATAATAATAAAAAAATTTAAAAAGTCTGATGAAGCATCACATTTTCAAAAGCAAGACAATTATCTAGAGTTTATATCTAACTTATGGCTGGCGCACACCTCCCGTTTACGATTCGCGCACTAAAACTCACGACCCGACCCGACCCGCTTAAAACTGAAAACGGGCCGATTCATTTTTCGAATCGCGAATCGCAATCTTAATCGGCCCGTTTTAGCCCTAAAACTGAGTTTTTAGTCGTGAATCGCAATCGCTAGGTGTGCGCGGGTAGCGCACACCTAGCGATTTTTGTGCGCGAAACGGGCAGTTTTAGATCGTATACGGTAGGTGGGTGCGCACAAACGGGAGGTGTGCGCCAGCCATTAGGCACTGATGCACTCATCAATCATTTACTGTCATATAGGCGGGAATACTGATTCAATTTAATAGAACCTATTACTGCAGAAGCATATGGTTTCAGAGTTTTGACATTGTTGCTCAAATTAATTTTGCATGCTTGCACTTCACATATCTCAAAAGGTGGTCATTTAAAATGAAAGTTATTTCAAACTAAAGTCATGTCGATTATAGCAATTAATTTAATATCTTTATCCCAGAAAAAAATTATAAAAACTCAAAACTATCCGACTATCCAACGCTAATCCTGTGTTATCACGTGTCCTCTCATAGTAGCACGGTCATATATGAGATAAATAGTTCATATATTGAAAAGAAATATAATTTATGACAGGGGTTCGCCGATCACAGGGATCGCTGAAACAGGAACTACTATATATGATTAGAAGATAGCTGCCAACATTTGAAAATTGGAAAGCTCAATGGCCGATAGGATTGCCGAATTAGTTAAAGAGTCCATCTCCAGTGTTTGGTAGATCATGGGATCATGGGGTCGAACCCTAGTTGAGTCAAACCAATGACTTAAAAATTGATACTTTTTGCTTCCTAGCCAGACACTCGGCATTATTAGGATAGGGAAAGGAGCAGTGGAATGAGGAAGACCATCCGCTATTGAAATTTCCCACGCTTAAACAACTAATGTACCAACAACAACAAATGTTTTTCACACGAATTGCAATGTGTTGGGTGAATCTCTACATATTGTGAACATAGCACATTTCCACTTAGGAGCTAAGCGAGTGTACCACAATATATGACTTTTGCGTCTTTAAAAATATATTATGGGATCATTTAATGAACAGATTTGTGTGATATTTATTGTCATAGTTATCCTAGCTATATGGACATGGTCAGGGGACCAGGGTACCATTCCTGGCCCTATCCTAATAATGTCGAGCGCCTAGCTAGGAAGCGACAAGTATCAATTCATAAGTCATAGGCTTGATTCGAAAAGTACACATCAGTAACTACCTAAGTCTGCCGGGTCACCAATGATGGTGGCTTCTGTGTGGAGGTAGACCTGGAAATCGACGCCTGCCATGCCAGCTATCTTGGAGGTGTGGTGCAGGCGTTGGAGAGCTCCAGTCAGTGTGAAGTTGTACGCCTGGCCTGTGTAGAGAATCGCCGGTACCGGACCGGGGCCGGGCCCTTCCCCCAGTCTTAGCGAGGCCCTATTCAGGCCCCACACATCTGTAATTAGAACCCATATCTGCGTTAAAGTCGCTGGTTATACCTCACCCAGATACAAACGAATCCAGCATCAAAAGCTCTCCAAACATACCTTTGCTTAGTTTGTTCAGTTCATGCCACTGAACATGTGGGAGGAGAGTTGAGGTCTGTGATGTATGAATGATATCATAGGTGGGATTCCCTCATCACATGACCTAGAGGGGTTCCCCAAACACAGGGGAAACCATGGCAACCACCAAGATGGCAGCCACAGAAAGCTCTCAATTCAACTTTTAAAGTCTATTAATCTACATGATTTAATCAATTATTCACACAAAAAGTAGCTGGTTATGAGAAATAAACATTTGAACTTTATATTTAGCATTTTATATTGCAAATTCTACCATTTTTCTCTAGATGGTTGCTAAAATCCTTGTCAGTGCTGCTGGACTAACTACAACACAACAGAAGCAACCAATGTCAGCTCTCCCCCCCCCCCCCCCCCTCCCCAACCCCCCCACATATGTAGTTGCATAAACTGAAAACTGGGAGAGCATTTGTCGCAGTACAGGTCGTGTCTCAGTGACCTATAATTGGCCCCTTTAACATGCTTAGAATTGTTATTCATGGAATAGAGGTGTTTTTTTTTGGGGGGGGGGGGTGTTTCAACCCAAGGGCACTGATCTTTCAGCCATATTATGTTACATTCATTCTTATATATATATAAATAATGGTCGAAAATAAGCAATTTGTTTTAGTGAAAAGAATAGCGTTGTTACCCAAAAGAATTGTGTGATTAAAGGATGTACTTTTTTTTCCAATATCAAGGTTAATGTAATTTTGTACTAATATACTGGATGAATATCAAATTAAAAACTAGTACTGGTAGTTTTATAATATTTGCAAGAAGTGGAAATTATATTAGCGGAAATTACAATATCTTTATCAAATCAAGAAAGCCTTCTCACAAAATGTAGCAATAAATGAACAATTTAAAGGGCCATTTAGAATGTTGATGGTATTAGACTGTGCAACAAGGTGCAAGCCAAGGCTCCCATTTAGACTTTTACACCTATGCTTGACAGCGTTAGACCGCGCAAGCATTTGCCAGAGTTCAACTATGTTGAACTTTCAAGGTCAGCGCTTCCATATGTCGGCAGTTCAGCCAATCAGAAGTGGTCAGGTCACTTGATAATGCAGAAAACATGGACAACATGGACAACATAGATGAGAGGCTGATAAGTGAACTCGAAAGATATAAATGTTTGTACATCACGACTAGGTCCGATTTAAGGACCAAATGAAGAAAGACAATGCCTGGCGAGTCATTGGTGAATTGCTGGACAAAGATGATAAGTACGCTGCTGTAAGGGAATTTAGAATTGGTGTGTGACCACACCGCACGTCTTCATCGCTAATGTCTGCCATAGTTACAAGTAGTTTAATTATGATTTCTCCACGGAGCCTGGAAAATAGGTCAATGTTAGTGACCATGTGCATCAAAGCATTCAGACTTTGATGGCGACGTTCCACTCGTAGCAGTCCCCACCGGTTTACACCGTCACACGGTGCTAACCGGTATAAAGTTGATGGCGTCACACGCCATCAAAAGTCTAAACATCCCTTAATAGTGCGGTATGTAATGTAAGGAAACCAGCTTCTGTAGGATTTTTGTGCTAAAATTGATTTTTTTGCAGTTCTGGCTTCAGCAGGCTTCAGGCTAAGAGAAAATGATGGGGTCCAAATTTTCAGACCCCTCCCCCCTTCGTGGGGATCATTTCCGTTTTGAGACCCCCCGCAACTGGCCATTCACCTATCTCCGGAAGTCATTGACCGATTTTCATACTTGAAGTGTCGATTTGTAGGTTTTCAGGTAAGCTGAGTTGATTTGTAGCACTAATAAAGCAACCGGAAGTTTCCTTCTTACACTTCCAGTCAGTATATAGGGTCTCGCTCCATATCCTCACCATGTATGATCAGATTTTCACAATTTGTGAGACTTTTGCGAAGAACTCTGAGCTGATTCATTGCAAAGTTCCTCTGGGAGTGTTATTGAAGTATTTGCTGGCAAAACTGTCAAATCCGACATTGAAATTCCATATCTGGAGTATCCTTCCGAATAGTATTTGCACAGTCACCACCATAGCATTTACAGAGTGGAGTGCAGGGCAGGCCATTCTTCAAGCAGCTACACCTAATTCCCCTGCACCCTGCTTTGCAGCCACATTTGACGGGTTCAACTATAGCCCGTGGGGCAGGCAAGGCAAGACATCTCACTGGAACATACACCTCTTTCTCCAATCTCCATCCATTTTCTTCAATTGGAGGAAGGGCCGGACAATTATCTGGGTATGATTTGTCCCGCATTGTGATGTAGTTTGCGCGGATGATATGTGGAAGCAATTCAGCACGAGTTGGTGGAAGCATCTCGCCTTCCAAGTTCTTTGACCGGAACAACTCCCACCTGAGTGATGGTAGGGTTGTTGGACCTTTTGAACTGAAGACGTGACACACGGAAGTCTCCAATGCCATCACCAGTGTGGGAAGCTTTGCCACCAAAGATCCCACTAAGAGCTGCTGATGTGTATGCACCACTTTCAATGGCACATGTATCCAGGCCACTGCCATCGACCGTTTTACCAAGAGCATGCAAAGTGGCAAATGCAAAGTGGCAAATGCAATGTGGAGAGCTCCTGCTCTCAAGATCCAATTGGTGTTCCCAACTGACTGCTGAATCTTCAACGCACGTGAGTATAGGTCAAGGTCAAGGGTTATCAAAGATTTCCTCTGGACCAATGACAATGGCAAAGATTCCCGGGTTAACCAAAGAACAGTGTAAAGAGTCCCATCGTCCATGGACGAGGTCTTGAATAATGGAGCGATCACCTCTACATTCGTGAGTGTTGGGCTCTCAGAAGACTGGGATAACAGCAGAGATTTGGTAGCAGCCCAAGTTGGCATCACATCTTTCTTTACCAATTTCTCTGGTTGGTGTATGTGTTCTTTGACTGAGAGTATAGTGTCGTCTGGAGTGCTGTTGTTAGGATACTCTTCCTGATTTGATTGAACATTACAGCCCTGGGTTGTGGCCATCTCCATGTTTTCATCAGTTCCAAGGTAGTTTGCAAGTGCCCAGGTGTGAGTGAAATCTTTGGAAAGTATATTCTTCCGCTTTCCCATTTTGTAGACCTCAAATCTCAATGGGGTTGTTTTGATGATTGGGTCTTGCACCATGTTCACTTCAAAGGCCAGACGTGTCTGTGAAACAAGCTTTTCTGGTATTTCAAGTGGTCGCTTCATCAACTCCCCATCTTTATCTTGCTGGAACATAACAATCACCGTTCCATGGAAGGTTCCTTGCCCAGTCGGTGTGTCTTCCAAGAGGTCCATATTATCTATCGCAAACCATGTGTTCAAACCCTTCTTGGCAAAGTCTGGAAGACAAAATCCACCAGCCTCATTCATTCACTGGAGAACACACTGTTCAACTCGTTTCTCTAAGTCAATGATCTTCAGGTAGTCACTTCTGACATAGACAGCTGAGAGGTTCTCAATGATATTCTTGTCGTGCACTCTAGAGTGAACAGCCAGGGGAAGACCGATCGAGAGAGGGGTTTGGACCGTTTGTCAGAATGCACTGTCTTTCTTTGGCTGGTGTTTTACCTGGCGATCGATCAGTCTGAGAATTGGCTTGTGACGTTGACAGTTTTGTCCACCTCCTGGTCACGTATTCCAGACACTTTGATGATGTCACTACCAAAGAGCAGGTGGCTCAGAAAAACTGTGGTAAAGACGGATTTTCAAAGTTTCTTAAGTTTCCTGTGAAAGACCAACTGCGTTGTTACATCATCTCTTCTCGCAGAAGTTTGGCGACCGTCCTGAGGTGCCCCAACTTTTTCACCATCATCCAACATTGAGTACCTGAGATCCATGGCCTTGCTGAGAGCAGTGGGGAGAACAAGATTGTCAGGCTCATTTCGTCTCAGTGAGGCGACAAACTTAACATCTGGAAGATGCTCGCTGATGAGTCTTTTGAGGTATTTCTAACAGTTCTCACTCTCGTTAATATCTATGCGTTTCCTTTTCAGAATTGACAAGTATTCATCATTGACCTCAGCCATGCTCAATGTAACATCATCGTCACTAAGGGCGTTCTGAATAGCGAGGAACAATTGTTCGTCACACAGTGAGCAAAAAAGCGATACAATACGTCTTCAATGATATTCTCTGTGCAGAGCGAAAACATGTCCGATGATAGTGCTTTTCAAGAGCTGATGTGTCACCCGGTCCCTCAAGGTCGCCTACACAAACTCTGACCTGGTCATCCAGGGTTTGCTGCTTGATCTCAAGGAGTGTTTTACCCATTGCATCATTAAGAACACAGTGCAGTGGCTCGGAGTCAGTCTTGGGGCAAAAGTCACAGGTGAAGAACATACACACTTCTTCCTTTGGGACAGTCTTTGACTGCTTTGGCCGTACCGATCCCTCAGCACTTGAATGTCGCCCTCATCCTCATGGAGCACAAGTAGGTGAATCGGTTTGGGGGCGCTTACTAAGGCGTTCAGTCTTAGTCTTGTTTCCGACATTCACTATAATATTGAATGGATTTGAGTTCTTCTTCATTCAAGCCAGACAACTGATTCAATAGTTTATGAATGTCACTTTGAGTGTCACCAAGAGACACCCTCTCCCGGCAGCATCGTAAAAGTTCATCTGTCATGGCTGGATTTTTCACCAATCGCCTGTTTGATTTGGCACATTCTTTACAAATCACGCAAACGTTATCCTCCCCTGCAGACATATCGGCCGTATGTGATTTACTGATCTCGTTAATAATGCTGGCAAAGAGTATTTCCGACGGGGCTCAAAACTGTTTTAACACATATGAAAAACATAAATGAAATCATGCCGATGACAATCATTTATATGGTCCATTTTAATTGGAGTATCTGGAATACAAATTTGACGTTCTGGAAGATCTGTAGTGAAGTCTATCACCGAGCTTCAGACCTGAAAGAAAAAATAGCGTCTTTAGTTTCGGTGTTCGGAGAACCTATATGATGAACCGAGAGTCAGCAAAAATACTTTCTGCTGCTTTTGAAGTGCCCACAATCACCTCAGTATGCTTAAATCTCCCAAAACTAAGAAATCAGATCATACATGATGAGGACACTTGCCAGTGTCCATCCGGAAGGCACATGAGTCAGAGTCAAACCCTAACTTGTCAACCGGAGGTGAAAACCTACACTTCCAGTTGCTTTGTAAGTGTCATAAATCAACTCAGCATACAAATCGACACTTCAAGTATGAAAATCGGTCAATAACTTCCAGAGATAGGTGAATGGTCAGTTGCGGGTGGTCTCAAAACAGAAATGACCCCCCACAAAGGGGGGAGGGGTCTGAAAATTTGGTACCCCATCATTTTCTGTTAGCCTGAACCCAGAACTGCAAAAAAATCAATTTTAACACAAGAATCCTATGGGAATACATATCATACCGCACTATAAGACAGAATGTGCAACTACAGAGAACGCAGAACTACATTCTCCGCTGATTGAGTCCGTGCATACAGACCGTTTTTGCAGACGACAGTCACTGGGAGTACATTCCTGTTGTTTGTCTCGTCCAGTTCCGCAACCTGTCCATTGAAGTCAGTGGCTGGTGGACCAATGAGAATAAAGACACAATCTGAATTTGACAGGTCGACAATTCTTTATAAATCAGAAATTTTGAAAGCTGAAAATTTCGTTCCACACAGCATATAAATAAACTATAACGCTAATTATTGTGTTCATTTACTCCACTTAGAGGGAATGTCCATACAATTCCACAGAAATATTAAAGTTGCAGGTCCGATGGTTTTGAGTTTCTGGCATATTTCTGAGATTAATATATTAATTTGATTGTTACAATTCTAGTTTGAAGTAACTTTCATTTTAAAGTGAATTGGTATAGGTGGTCGGGAAAACAAACAAACTCGGAATAGTTCTAATTTGTGCCACAGGGTGGTGCATGCTTAGTACTGAACTTTTCCACTTGGTGGTGTAGAGTGACCTAGATTGGTCATGTGACAGCTGTTGTTGTGAAGATGGCTATCTGAGTGGAGAGAAGAGAGAGTAAAACTGAGTTATTTTCAATTTTCTTTAGAGTAGTTCAATCAGGAAATATATTTGATTTAATGTAAAATATATCTTAGTACAATTACATTGCCTAATTCAATTAGAAACACATATAGAAGGAAAACGTTTTGTTGTTGTATGTAAAAAGGTTTTGGACTGTATGGGGTTTGAACCCACAACACCAAACAACTTCAGATTACAAGTTCAACACCCTAACAACCAGTAGATTACAGAGGCCACATGTAGCTACTTGTCTTAGTTCGAGTTATTTGTGTATAGGACATCATATATACAATGTGTATGTATGTATCTATATATGCCTTGTATGTATCATATATATATACTAGAAACTTGTGCATATATCAAATGTATGTGCTGTGTGGCCATCATACGGCAATCCTAAAGTCACTGCACAGCCACAGCACAATATTTAGAAATTTTATATATGTGCTAGTATATACATCAAATATATAGAAGGTATATACAAGGTATATACAAGGTATGTACAAGGTTTATACAAAGTATATACAAGGTATATAAAGGTATATACATGCATACATACACCTTGTATATAGGATGTTGTATATAGGACATTGTATATAAAAGATATATACATGCATGGATGTATTCATACACCTTGTATATATGACGTTGTATATACAAATAGCCTGAAGTTAGACAACCAGCTTGTGTGGCCTCTGTAGTCTAGTGGTTAGGGTGTTACTTATATATGTTAGAACACTTACATTGTATATGTGTTTCTGATTGAATTATGCAATTTAATCATTAAAGCAAATATATTTCCTGATTGAACTACTCTAAAGAAAATTGAAAATACCCCAGTTTTACTCTCCCTTCTCTCCACTCACCCATCCATTTTCAAAACAACTGCCAGCTACAGTCCCAGCCTCAGACACCCTCCCCCCCAGACCTCAGCACTGACCCACTTCTGGTGAAGTGGGTCCACTACTCTCCCCACACATATTTGGTTCTATAAACATAACAACTAAACAACGTTGTGCTTGGAGAGTATTTGTCGGAGTCCGGTTCCTGTCTCAGCAGCCTAAACCTGATCACTTTAACTTTGAGATATTTGTAGATTAAACAGGTAACAGGTTCTATTAAATTGACTCAGTATTCCCTTTTATGTCTCAACTCAGGTGTTTGTCATAGTGTATATAATACATAGTTTACCGGACGCGGTGGCCTAATCGGTAGAGCGCAGGCTTCCCGCGCGGAAAGTCGGGAGTTCGATTCCCGGTCGAGTCAAACCCATGACATACAAAATTGATAATTGTCACTTTCTAGCCCGGCTTTCAGCCTTATTAGGATAAGGGCAAGGACTGATTAGCTCAGTATCAGGATAATGTGACTGTGTGGGATATCAGATCATGGTCCTATGGCCTGGTCTCCCACAGTGGGACAGCATTATAAAGTCGCCATGGATGAACATTGCCACAAGTCGGTACCCATCCTGATATGACCTTAGATGTTGCCAAGACTCCTAACAAACACACACTTTAATACATAGTTCGGCGACTGTTTCACCCCGCGCTGCCCTGCCTACCTGTGGGAGGGTCGATGTCCAGAATGAGGTGGGCTGCTCCGCAGTATCGTTGGTCCGGCCACGTGTACATCGGCGGCAGATAGAGGTCGGGCCCGCCCAGGAACAGGGTGTCCGTCGAGGTCACGTGACGAGAGAGCACTCGGAACGCAGAGGGAACGTGATGGATCTGGGCAAGGGAGCATATGCAGTGGGTTACAAGGACAGCCACGTGACTATTGAGTAATAACAAAGATAAGACGTATGACAAGACATGCCACTCAGCGCTTTCATATAGGAATTTCTTAAATACTCATGGGGCCATATGCATGGAGCAGTGTAAGCGAGCCAAACCGCAGTTAGGGCAGGATTTCTGGTTTAGGGCCGAAAAGTCGCTATGCATGGAGCAGTGTTAGACAAACACTGCGGGTTTAAACTCAGAGATTCTAACCCCCGCCCATAGCAGGTTTACAGCGGTGTTAGTGTTATGTTAGTGTCAGGATGGAGCGCAAATCTATTCAATGCTATCATATTTAACAGAATTACATACTCAATAAGTGAAATTTGATCAAATTAACCCTAAATTCGAGCCGATATTAATGCAGCCGCCGCATCGGCGGCGATATTAATATTGTCAAATCAACGAATGTAAACTAAACAAATCGCCGCCACCGCATCGACGTTGATATACATACTGTCGCCGTGCCAGTTAGTGTGCGTGTGTGGGTCTCAATCTATTCAATGCTGTCATATTTAACAGAATTACATACTCAATAAGTGAAATTTGATCAAATTAAGCCTAAATTTGAACTGATATTAATGCTGCCGCCGCATTGGCGGAGAGATTAATATTGTCGAATCGACGAATGTCAACTAAACAAATAGCAGTGCTCGCCGGGAACAGGCTCACCTGTAACAAGGGTAGCTGGTGCTCAGCGGTATTAGGTACCGATTAGGGCCAAATCTATTAAATGCTGTCATATTTAACAGAATTACATAGTCAAATAGTGAAATTTTATTAAATTAACCCTAAAATCCAACCGCTATTAACGCCGCAGCCGCATCGGCGGCGATATTCATATGGTCGAATCGACGAAAGTACTCAAACAAATAGCGTTACTCGCCGGCAACAGGCTCAGAGGGATTTCAAGTTTAGCTAACACAAACCATTTAAGCGCCCATGCATACCTCGTGACATAGTTTGGGACGCCTCTGATAACCGGTGATAGCTACCTGGTGTTAGAGGCTTAAAACCACACGCTGCTAACACCGCTCCATGCATATGGGCCATGGAGTGGTGCCATCCCATGGAAAACAAGGTGCATTGTCTTTGATCAGGTCTAGTAGTAGTTTTCTTACTCAGACATAATCACAAATTGTATTTATGTATGGCACAGAATAAAGTTCTTAGAGTATGTTTGAAGTTTACTGTTCTATAATATTGTTTTCATTATTAATATTAGGAGATAATACACTATTATTGTCGTACATTGTCTTTGATGGTACAGTAGTCAGAGTGGGCTAGGGAACCTGTCCTGTTGTTTCAATGATCCATCAGTCAGGCTGGGCCGGGGGACCTGTCCAATTAACTGCTGTTTTTCACAGGAAAGCACTGAGTGGCACATCTTGTCATACATTGTCTCTCTGGTAATAAAAACAGTCAGGTGACCGAGGTGGTGAAGGTGCTAGGTGGCTTCCTGTGCGAAAGGTCGGGGATTCAAATCCAGGTCATGTCAAACCAATGGCTTACACAATTGATAATTGTCGCTATCTAGCCTGACGCTCAGCATTACTATGATAGGGAAAGGACTGCTTAGCTCAGGTCATGATGCTGACTGGCCGGTCTCACAGTAGGGCAGCACTATAAAGTTCCCATGAGTGTACACTGTCACAAGCCGGTACAGGTCCTGATATGACCTTAGATGTTGACATGACACAAAAAGTCCAGCATCCCTACCGATTAATTGTATCTTGATGCCAACTGTTATGGTTGAACCCACTTATTTTTTTGTTTTGACACTGAAGACGGGATGGCTGAATCAGGTGAGCCCCCGCTTCCCGTGTGCAGATCGGGCGGAGGATTCTAATCCCTGTGTGTTCAAACCCTGACCGAGTCAAACCGATGCCTTACAAATGTATTGTTATTACTGCCTAGCTTGACGCTAGGCAATATTAGGATAGGGCAAGGAGTAGTGAAATGAGGAAGATCCATTGCGATCGATTAAAGTTTGAGTTCCCCACAAAACAGAACCCATACCTGCACCGACCACCAGCAAACATTCAGCCTACCTCCGAGTTGTCGTCCTCTGTGCTGAGACTCTTGTCTCTGGAGAGGTGCAGCTTGACGGTGTAGGTCTGGTGCCCGCGGTCCGGGTCGGGTTGCAGTGTGGCGTCTGCATACAGCTGCACCCTGAGTGCGATGTTGATCTGGTTGGGGCGGTCAGTGTAGAGGATACCGCCCGGCACATCAAACTGCTGAGCATGCAGGTCAAGGCCAGCTGCAAATGAAGAGAGGAGTTTGATTTTATTATACCACTTTATTTGATATCCTGCCCTACTTATATATTTATACCCCAGGAGCCAACGGAGTCCCTAACACTGCGTGGACCAAGTTATCTGCCACTAACAGGGAAACTCTCCTCCACCTCCTTGACAATATCTTCTACAATGTGGACATACCCCAATCTTGGAAGGATGATGATATCATCCCCATCCCTAAGAAAACGCCGGGTGAAGTCAGACCGATCTCCCTTCTCCAATCCCTTGGGAAAGTTAGTGAAAGAATCAACCTCACCAGTCTCCAGATGGTCACCGAAGACCCCACCACTGGCCTAGCAGAGGAGGTCATCGGCGACCGAGGAGGACGAGGCACCCAGCATGCCATCGCCACCATCATCGAGAGCATTTCCTATATCCTAGGTAATGGACACGAGACAGCAACCATCTTCCTTGACCTCTAAAAAGCCTTTGAGGTTATCGACCACCATGTGGCACTGTCATCAATGGCTGATCTTGGCATTGCTGGCCAGCCTCTTGCGTATGTCCGAGATTACCTCCAGAACAGGCGAGCCAGGGTATGTGTCCTTTGTCCAAGGCACCTGTTCTCCCTACCTCCAACTAAAAAATGGCGTCCACCAGGTTTGCAGTGCTCAGCCCCCTCCTCTTCAATGCAGTGATGGCATCCCTCGTGAGGATACTTAAACAAGACCTAGCCATGCGAGAGATCACAGACACAAGCAGATGACATCACCATCACCTGCTCCCATGCGATAAACACATAGGATCTGGATGAGCAGGCGCTGCCTGCCGGGACCACCAAGACCAAGATCATGCACATTTTCAAAGGTCAACCACTTTACCCCCTGTACCTAGATGGATCCCCTATCGAATGGGTCTCCACCTTTGACTGCCTAGGTATCTGTCTAGACTGAGACCTTAACATGAGAGCCCTCTGCCGCCACCTGGCCACCAGAATGACCAAAAGACTCCTTCTCATGAAGAGGATCTCTGGCTTCTCCTGAGGTGCCCCGGACGGTTTACTGGCACTGTTCTAGCACCAGGCAGTCTGCTCCCTCTTCGACTATGCCGTGCCCACACTCGCTCTCACAGTCCTCGGGCTTGACAACCCCCAAACTCAACTACACAAGAACAAGATCTTCCTGAATGAGTTCCAAAAACTTGAGGACATCCAACACCTTGCTGCCAGCCTTGTCCTCCGTGTTCCCAGCACCACCAGGATTGATATCCTCCTCCTTGAATCGGGCCTCCCTCCCCTCCACCTCTGAGCAAACAAATTCTCACCACCCACCTCACAAGAACCCTCTCCTCGGGCCTTTCATCAACAATCCACACAGAGCAGCGGCCTACCTCTGAGATGGGAACCACGGTCACCCTCACATTTCCTACCGCCTCAAGGACGCCATCACCACACTCAAGGACTCCCACAGACTCCACATTACAGACTCTGCCCTGAGCCCTCACAAACCACCATGGTTTTCCATTACAGTCAAAACCCGAACCACCAACCTAGTTGCTGCCAAGGCGGTTTACACCACTCCAGAACTCCACTCCCTGGCCCTCGAGGCCATAACTCAGATGAAGGCAGACTTCCCCCTTGCTAAGACGGTCTACACCGATGTCTCCCTTAACCCAACATCAGGTAGAGCCGGAGCCGGAATCTTCATCCCCTTCTCCAACACAAATAACACCACCAGGGTGTCAGACTTTGCTTCCACTTTGCTACCAAGCTCGCCGCTATTCACTTGGCCCTCGACGACCTCCACAACTCAAGTGCCATCATCATTACCGACTCTCTGAATGCCATCAAAGAGATTGCCCGCCCGAATGCCCGACACTCCCTTGTCGACGTGATCCAGATTATAATCCCGACCAGACATCAGGCACACCTCATCACAGTGCTGCTGCCACTCTAGCCAGTGCCAACTGAGCAGACGTGGAGACAGCCATCCCCCCTCCATCACCAAAGTGACCGCTGCCGCTTCTCAAGCCACCACCAAACTCTGGGGACTCTGGGAACCCTTATTCAATAAGCTGGCTCCGGTACACCCTGGTCAGAACTAACATCCCCCATTGGGTCGCCCTTCCTGCTTCTACCCAAGTCGCCGTCAACCGCTTCAGGACTGGCTACCGCCGTTGGATTGATGTTCCCAACCTCCAGCGCTGTCCCTGCGGTACTAAGATCTTCAATGTGGCCCACATACTTGCCTCATGAGGCGCCGTCAGCAGATCTGCCATCAGTGACTTCATGGAGGACTCTGACCTCCAACTCAATGACAATAGGGCTGCTCTGGCTATCCTCTCCAGGATTTCCAGGTCATCCTGGAATGCACTTGTCCGCTTCTACCGCCAGAACGCAGATATCATCAATGCTGTCGGTCGCCCAGACCCTGACACCGAGGACTAGCAGTCCCCACCTTGTCCCCATACCTGACTTGACACCACTACAAACTAACCACTAATTTTCACTAACAAATAACACGTGACCCCACCCACTGCCTCACTAATCCCATCCTCACTTCACTTCTTCCTCTGGCTTTGGCAGGACTTACTGTCCATGCCGGTGAATCTGGAGGGACTGAAGTTTAGATCCTGGTCGAGCCAAACCAATGACGGGCGGATAGAATCGCTCCTGGAGCGATTTTTTTTCGCTTGACGCATGATGCTACTTGGCTTTTGACTGACTTTGCCCGACTTTGCCTGACTTTACCCGACTTTATCTGACTTTACCTGACTTTACCCACCATTACCTGATTTTACGCAACTTTGCCCGACTTTACCCGACTCGATTTTACCTGACTCGATTTTACCCAACTCGACTTTACCCAACTCGACTTTACACCACTCGACTTTACCCGACGCTACTTTACCCGACTCTACTTTAGCCGACTTGGCTAAAGTGGGACAAAGTCGGGTAAAGTGGGGCAAAGTGGGGTAAAGTCAGATAAAGATGGCCATAGTCAGATAAAGGCGGGTAAAGTCAGATAAAGTCGGGTAAAGTCCAGCAACGTCGGGTGAAGTCGGGGAAAGTCAAGTCGAGTAAAGTCAAGTCGGGCAAAGTCGGATAAAGTCGGGTCAAGTCGGGCAAAGTGAAGTCGGGTAAAGTCAAGTCGGAGAGAGAGAGAGTTTAAACATGCAAATCAGAAGCATTCGGTGTGTTCACTATTTTCCGGTGAGTGACGCCAGCTTGTACTTTTCGCCTGTGTGATACATGGATCCTGTCTGTCGCTAGCTTAACACCCCCAACCCCCAACACACACACACACTGATACTGACACTGACCCCTGCTTCTAGCCTCCCTACCATACACACACCCATCCACCGACCCACTCCCCACCCAGGGTGGCCGGTTCTGGGAGTGTGCGCACCCCTTACAGCCATCTACCCCCCACCGCATCACAGTCACTGGACACCGGGTGGGGGTCGGGGGCGCTGGGGGGGGGGGGGGGAGACGACTCTTACCAGCTGGATGAACCTGATCACATCTGAGCATATGCTGACCGGAATCGGGAGAGCGCAGGAGGTGGGGTAGTGGGTGGGGAGGGGAGGAAATGGGAGTTACTGGGCTGAGTAGGGGGAGGAGCGGGAAGTGAAATAGGGGAGGAAAGGGAGGCTATTGAATATGTCTGTGCACATGCAAGAATTAGTATATCGATATATCACCACATTCGTTGCACCAATTAAATGACTATCAGTCACATTTGGTGTTTCATTTGAGAGTAATTAAGGATTGAATTTACATTAAAACAGAAGGATTGTCATGTATTGCGCCTCATATCATCGTGGTATTTTTAAAGTGGCAAATAATATTTATACTATTAAAGAAAACATTTGTAGATTTTAAATTTATGTGATGAGAGCAATGTTCTTGCAAAATACCCCTTAATTATGGTAACTGCTGCCTCATGACATTGACGAGCATGTATCTACAGGCATACCACCCCCATCATTCACCACCAAATTGTCCTAACAAATATTGTAATTAAAGCTGCATAATCCGATGAAGCATCACATTTTCAAAACCAAAACATTCAGCTACATTTGATTCTACATGTCAAACCTAGATACTGATGCACTTACTAAGCATTTGTTGCTACACTGAAGGGAATACTGAGTCAATTTGATCAAACATGTCACTGCATCAGCCTATGGTGTCAGAGTTTTGGCATGCTTGCCAAAACTAATCTTCCATTTTTGCACTTCAAAGATCTAAAAAAGTTTGCCATTCAAAATTGAAGTTATTTCAAGCTAAAGTAAAGTAGATTACAAAAATCAAATTAATATATTTATCTCAGAATAATGAGTGTAACTCAAAACCATCGGACTATGCAACTTTAAATAAAATATCACTTACTACATGTGTGTTCTTCAACCCCCTCATCTGTGCTAACTTTGGTCACCCACACCCTGTCTTAATTAGTAACCATGGTAGCCCCTCCCACCTTTGTTTGCAAGCAGAAGAGGGTGGCCTCTGTTGCTCACCAGCGCACTGTGTGTGTGTTGGGGGGATGTGGGAAAGGCTGTGGTGGGGGTGGGGACAGGGGGAGGAGCATGGTTTCTGGTCTGGTCCGGTCCGGCAGGGCTGACTAGGGGTTCAGGGAACGACACAGCACACACACACTCATTCTCAGTAATGCCCTGAGGAAGCAGTTGCCACATATAAGGGGTATTTTGTTAGAACACAATCACCAGATCATCTCGCTGATCACATAAATATAAAAGCACCAGATGTTTTCTGTAATGATATAAATATTATTTGCCAGTTGAACAAAACCACCATGATATGAGATGTAATACATGAAAATCATTCTGTTTTAATATAAATTCAATCCTTAATTACTCTTAAATGAAACACCAAATGTAGCTGATAGTAACTTAATTGGTGCAGCAGGTTTGTCTCTTTCTAGTGATATACATATGTATTGCCAGTTGAAACAAGTCTCTAGATATATGTGATACCACATTTTCCTAAAAAGGGTATGCACTGACATCACGCTAAATGGAAGTGTGGCCATTGTGGTGATAGTCACCACAATAATAAACCCAACAAACTCAATGCATTGTCAATGGCCGTGAGCAATCTTCATACAGAAAAAGTAAAATATATCTAAAATTACACCACCTAGAAACAAACTGCAATATCTCTAAAGTTAGTGATTTAAAATTAAAGGTTTTACAAACTAAAGTAACATAGATTCCAAAATCAATCTAATGTATTTATCTTCTGTTTTTATATGGCAGAAACTCGAAACCATCAAACTATGCAACTTTAATAATCAATGGTTTCCACCACCAACCTGCGCTATAGCGGCAATTGGAAGAACTAATGTTGGTGGCAGCAGCTCAGTGCTGTTGCTCCGGGGCGGGGGGTGGAACAAACCTATTTGGGTCGTTCTTAGAAGTTGTGTACCAATACTGTGACATCAGTCCCACAAAATCAAAATGCTGTCAAAGTCAATATATACAAGCTTCCTCAATGTGTATGTCCTTTTGCATCTGAATAATTGAAAGTAAAAATATTCTGACATTTTTAAGTAGGTCAAATGATGCTCACACCCAATAAATAGCAGTATAGCATGGAAACTAATCTGACTCCAAAAACAACTATTTTCCACACAAAACTTGATATATTTAGGACTGTTCACATGCCACTTGCTTTATAAACAGTAGTATTAATAAGTTGAAACCTCATTGCCATGGTTTTGTGTTATTTGAGATGATTAGAGAGAAAAGCAGAAAAATATTAACAATGTAACAGTCCGAGTCGAATCAAGAGTCTTACACAAATGTTTGGCTCAAATTTCAATGTTTAGGGGCATTTTCAAGATTTATCCTTTACTATACCATAATTGGGTCCATGCATAGTGTCAAATGGTGAAAATAGTTCCTGTACTGTATCTGTACTCAGCGTTTGATACAGAGTTTCATAATACTCTATGTGGAAAGGAAACATTTTGATGTCAATGACTCCAGAAAAGGCTAACTATTTCATAATCTTCTATACTTTTTTGGAAATAAATGTCTTCAACTTAATGAAGACATTGTATATGACCATTTGAAGTGAAATGTGCCGTCGTTCAGAGGGTTTCATTAAGTTTGTGACACTTTATTTTCAATGCTGTTGACAATGTCACAAATTAGTGATGTAATTTTCTATTTATTTAGCTACATCCATCCCACTAAGATACATAATACACAATATTAACATTTACTTTTGATCTATAATATCTCTCACATTATTGGGCTAAATGATGAAATCTAATTATTGACACTCCAATACTGGGCTTCTTTGAAATATGCATTTCAATTAGACTACCTGAAGTGGTACACAGTTTCTGAGAACAACCCATTTACACATCACCGATGTAGGCCTACCTCCCGCACAGTTAATGATCTCGGTCACGTCGTGGCACATGCAGTTGTTGGTGAGCTCCGCCTCGTTGTACCCGGCGCCGCCCGACGCCCTTACCGCCACGCACATCACCTTGATGTTGCTGCAGGCTGTCTGCACGTTGACAGCTGCCCGCCCGGTCACCGTCACAGCGGCGTTCGTCGCCAATCCTGCGCCATGGGAAGCCAAGCATTTGATAATCGGTCAGCAGTGGTTTAATTCCGACATTCCAAACGCATCTCTCCTGAAGTCTCACCCCGTGTTCTCCCATTTCGGCTCTAAAAGTTTGACGCCGTGCGATTTTCGAGTGGCGGCTGATGCCGGAAACCAGCCACTGTTAGTGTAGTGGGTGCGCGGTGGTGGCGCCACCAGTCATAGACTGTGAATCGTTCATAAGCATAATAAGCACACCAACGAGGAAAACCCAACCAGCGCATGTTGCGCTTGTTAAGTTCACTGAGTTAGTGTAACTTCAGGAAACATCCCAATGACCTCTTCTTATCAGATGTAGTTGTTGTAGTTTTGTATTCACACTACATCATAAATTGTATTTCTGTACAGCACAGATCAAAGTGTTTGATGTATACTTTAAATGTACTATGCTTCCACCTATGTTTATATCACACCATATCAGTAGTGGAAATAATGGGAGAATTATTGTGCAAATGAATGCTCAATGTATGTAAGAGCTGGTTGGGTTTCCTCCTTTTGTCGATGTTTACTCTTCTCGAATTATATAGGGAGTACATAGATCGACATGAAGAGTACCGGTAAATAATTTATTATACTAGTATAAATAACAAAAGATTCAGGTTCTATTTTCTAATATATAATTAATTGTTGTATACGAAACCATGGATGGCATGTCTTCTCCTCTCGCCTCTATCTTCACACTGTGTCATATCGCCTCAACGTGCGCCAATGTATGTGATTTTCGACCAACACGTCGTCATACTTTACGGGTACGTTGGGCATACGGCTTATACATTCTGGATATGTCGTCTTACATCGACGCACGTCGAGGCTCGGAAAAAATGTTGTGCATGCTCAAAATTGTCAATGTGTGTTGACGTGTGGTGCATACATTGAAAGTATGCTGTGTGTATATTTGGGATATGTTGGCATACGTTGGGAGTAAATTGGGGATACTTTGGTATATGTTGCTGCACGTTAGCCATACATTCAGCCGGTGGGAATATGCAGTCCGCATACAGTCCGTATACTGCCAACGGATGCATTACATACTCCTAGCATACATCGAACATATGCCTGCCGTATCTCCAGCATATTTAACGTATATACCATACTTCTAGAGATGGAGTAAGGTATGTAACATTGGTCACTGTTCGATGAGCATATGCGAACGTTTTGCGAACGTTTTGTGAACAGTTTGTGCGGCACATGAACGCATTGTGCGTAGGTTGGGTATACGGCCATTTGTACCCCCACCGCTGAAAAGTTTGATGAATGCCGACGTACTGGCAAATTTTCTAACGTTGAGTACGCGCTAACGCCATACATTGTAGTGGGACAGGGCCTTTAGTTCTGTCAATCGACGCACTTGCCAAAGAAATTATGTCTGTCTCATGGACAAGATTACCTATTATGTCACTGTCACGTGACTCACACTTCTGGAATGGTTTGGTTACTAACATGAAAAGACTGTTGGAGCGTTGCAGAGAAATGACTGAAGCAATTATTTTATTTCATTGACCACTTTCATAACATTCAAACTGGCAAATGCACTTGGAACTGAGTGTATCCATCCAATGCTTACAACACATTGAACATAAATGGATGAATAGAACTCACATAAATGTAACTCTAACCAAGCTGCGTGCGATATGTGATAATACAAAGACGAAATAAGGAAACAAATTAAACAGTATTTACAAAAACATGATTATTCAATGTATCTTAATAAAAATAACTCACGTTGAATGGGTTATCTGAGCGTGAACACAGTAAGTCAGGATCGGTCTGTCCAGCAGGATTACACTGTGGATACATCCTTGCTATAGTATATTATAAGTAACTATATGGCATCGCACAGGGAAGCATAGACTTATATAGATCATATAGCATACTCACAATCAAAAGGATTCATATTTACTTCAAAATCACCTGGTATAGTCCACGCGGAGACGACAAACTCAGAATGGAATAATTGAATGTCATGGGTAGGATTCCCTCATCACATGACCCAACATCTGGCAAACCTATTCACACTATTCACGCCGTGGCCATGTTGAAACCAGACCGAGGCCACTTATGCTCCTGCGAGGTGCCGCTGTATGAAAAGTAATGTGAATACTTTTTCGTCGACCAACACCTCTCGAAATCACTCAAATTTGATGGTATTCACTTTTGAAACTACCATTTTCATCTTTGCATACCTGTTGTCTATCTATTGGCCAATTGTTACGAAGATTGGGTGACCCTTGCATGGTGATTTTACCATTCTTTAACTACAATATGATTGTCAACTTCAACTCTGCATAGTTATGGTGGTATCATGTAATGCAGCACTGTCAGCGTAGTCATCTTTGCAACACAGTTAAACAACTAGTCTTAGTAATTACAAATTAATAAAAGCTTTAAAGGGTTAAGATATATTTTTTTAATATATATGTATATTAATAAAATTATGCAATGTTTAATTTAAGAAAAGATTGGCAGCCAAGGTGGGTGACTTTGTTGACATTGCCTACTGAAATGCATCTGATCATCACTCAATCTTCATGAAAAGTGACCAATAAATAGATAAAAGGTATGCAAAGATGAATATGATAGTTTCAAAAGTGAATATCTTCAAATTTTACTCCTTTAATTTCTGTAGTAGTTCATACACATCAGCACACAGCAATGTCTTATGGCAATTTCCAATACCCGACGCATAATCAGCCTCGTTCTGATGACGAATTAGGTCACGCGTGAATAGTGTCAATAAGGTTGCACTTCCATACTTGAGTGTTCTTAAGGTTAATGGTTAAGAGACTTGACAACACAGCATCAACATGGCCGCCCATACTGCAAGGGCTTTATTTATCTGCAGATACACTACATATCCTACACTGACTTAACTGCTGGTACATTACATATATGTAAGTCAGCATTCTAGTCATTGTGGTACTCTTCTTCCACATATTCAGTTACATAACTTGAAATGGTCTGCTTGGAGAGCATTTGTCGAAGTAATGTTCCAGTCTCAGCGGCCTCATAGTCATAGGCTACCGGGTCTGTTTAAATGATAGATTTACACTACTTTCCAATTTTGTTTGTATCACCGAATGACAATAATAGCTATAGCTTGATCACATACATTTCAGGATATGGGTGTGCCCTAAGTAACTTCTAGAGAATAGGTTCGTTCAAGATATATAGATTATGCCGAGTCATATTTGATCATAATAATTATGATATATATATAAATATATCGTGAATATGTCGCAATCATGGGATGCCATGCAATTATAACTTATAGTAGCATAATCAGTCATCTCACTGTCTTGACAATGAATCACCTATCTTACTAATGTCATGCACTAGGCACTAGAGCCGTGGGTGACAAACATCCGTCATTGCTTGCAAGCCTTTAATTGTACTCTACCGGGAATCGATCCTAAGCCCTGTCGGATGAGAAGCGGATGCTACATCCTCCTAGCCATTCCGTCTGGTCGCCGACTCACCTTCTCTTAGTTTCGCCACCTGGCGGGCGTCGTTGAAGATGCCGGCGAATATGTTATTTGGATTCTCGGTATTCTTGCAGTCTTTGTTGGTCGCCATGACGATGCTGATGTCATAGTTGGCGAGGCTGTCGGAACGCGTCGGTATGGCATCGCCGACGTTCTCAAACCTGACAGTGAAGTCAACAATTGTCGCGTAATCTCCAAGCTTTGAATTACTCGACAACACAGCAGATGACATCTTCTTTGAGAAAGTAGTCACCTTCAAGTCTGAAACAATGAAGATTCACTAATCATAGATATATAATATAAAGTTTGTTTTATTTAACAATGTCTCTAGATGGATATTGGACATCAAACATATAGTCATTCTGACATATTTCATTGGAGGAAACCTGCTACTGCCACATAGGCTACTCTTTCCAATAAGAAGAAAGGGGTCTTTTAAATGCACATTCCGACAGACAGGACAGAACATACCACATACTTTGATGAACCAATTGTGGACCACTGGTTGGAACGGAAAATAGTCCAAACTGCAAATGGGTCCACTGAGCAGGTTCGATCGGATGACCAGGTGTCCACTCTATTGCCTGAGCTATGTCTCGCTCCCCATATATATATGCGCATATATGTTAGAATAAGATTGTGAAACTATATATATATATACATACATATATACATACATAACATGAATAGATTATATCAGTTTTGTGCATAAACCAATTCAGTATGCGTTACATTTGCCTTAATTAATATAAGCATTCAACAAACAAACAAAACAAACAAAATGTGTGGCTTACCGGCATCGCCCGTGAATACGACTGTCAGACAGGTCACCAGATGCAAGGCGAGCAGCGGTCCTCTGACGGATATCCCCATGATGGTGGCCAGGTCGCTGCTACTCAGCCTGCAGGATGCTCCGACACCTCCTCAGGGCCCCAGCCCCAGCAGCTTTGTACTCTGGAAACAAAACAACACACCAGCTTCAAGTGCTTGTCACAATTGGCATCTATAGCAATGCAGGCCTTTTTTCCAATTAGAATAAATTACATCTGACGCAAAGTGATCATCATGCAGCGTGTAATGTAGGTAAGCACTAAGCGCCATTTGTCAGCATGCCGCGGCTATCTATCTGTACACGGGATCCACGCAGTAAGTCACGTGTCACTGCCTACTTGAAGTTGAAGGTCCAGCGATTGCAGTTAGCGGCACAGGCTATCACGATTCCTCAAGGATGAATTACCACACAACTCGCTCTGTCTTACCTTGGTGTGGAAGTTCCGATTGAGTGGAAATCAAATAAAGGATTATATCCAACTTGGTAACAATAATTCAGGTCGTGCTGCCATCTTGAATTATTACGCGTTGTCGGGGAATGTGCCCCGTCCTAGCTTAGACGATGGGTAGATGGAGCGGGGCGGGGCGGGGCGGGGGCGGGGAGGGGGCGGGGCGGTGAGGGGGGCCGGGAGGTGGGAGGCACAGAGACCGTGACACTTGCCACGCATCACCGAACGGCCACCCGAGTGCCACCGGCTCCCAGCAACCGGAACCACCGCCATCATCTATTGATGGCGGTTCCGGCAGCCATCCCTTGCCGCTGTACATTATTTACCCGCCGGTCATTGTCGTCTGCCTTGAGGACATCTTCGCGGGTTGTGGCAAAATTTGCCAACAGGAAAGCGGACACGAACAGTTCGTAAGAGCAAGGAAGACTGGAGAACATCCGCCATAAGTCAATTACGGCCGTGCTATACCACCCTGTATACTATATGCAGCGAATGGCATTACGCCATTTAAAACGATGATAACCAGACGGGATGGCCGAATGAGTTAGGGCGTCCGTCTCCCGTGTTGGTAGACCATGGGATCGTGGGTTCGAACCCTGGTCGAGTCAAACCAATGACTTAACAATTGATACTTGTTGCTTCCTAGCCAGGCGCTCGGCATTATTCGGATAGGGCAAGGACTGGTTGGCTCAGTGTCAGGATAATGTGACTGAGTGGGATATCAGGTCATGGTGCTGGCAGCATGGTGTCCCAGTGGGGCAGCACTATACAGTCGCCATGAGTGCACACTGTCACAAGTCGGTACCCTTCCTGATATGACCTTAGATGTTGCTAGGATGTAAACAAATAACAAACAAATACAATGATGATCCATGGTCCAATGGTCGCATGCCTTATCATCATCATCATCATCATCATCATGCTGTCGGTCGCGATGCGACAAAGACTGCTTTCATTACTTGACTGCCGCTCTCCATTTAGCTCTCTGCTGTGAGAGTTCCGTCCATGAGTCGGTCTTAATGTCTCTCAGTTTCAGGTTTCATGAAATGATGATCCATGGTCCAATGGTCGCATGCCTTAAAGGAGTACATTATGCAGGCGACAGAAAGTGGAAGTGTATTTCCGGGTAGCCGTCAACCCTATATATTATTCAAATAAGAGTTACAGGATACACTACTCTAAACAAATAGCACAATTCACCTCAATCGATACGCACCATATTTTGTCTAATAACTATAGACCCTATTGTAAAGTCGTCGTCTTATAGACCAGTTCACATTCCCCACCAATGTGTTTTATCGGAATATTTTACACTATTACTATATTAGTTTACTTGTATGTTCCTTACACAAGTACAGTTGGAATACTTGGTGTTTTCCATTGTGATACACAGTTATATCTCTTCTAAAGGCCATCATTGCCCTGACCCTTGTACATACATATATACATAAATGTTCTAAAGCGCACTACAAAGCCCTGATCCCCTTCCCTCCCAGCCTACTACACCTTCTTTCAAAACCTATTACCTAACATTTTCCTTGAAATTGACATAAAACCTGTGCGATGTAAGTCCCCACTGCAATTTCAGACTTCCAATCCCATCATTAGGCCACACAATACAAAATACTTGTGATGGGATCCAACAATGGGCAGGTTTCTCGCATCTGCTATTGGTGACTGGATCCACTGATTTGCATATTTACAATATAATATATATAGGTGTATTGGAGATATGTTATATCTTTTTGAAAAAAGAAGAGAGAAAGACGAAGGAAGAAAGAAGTGTTTAAAGACAATTCTAGAATCAATCAATACCATGTGATGCATACTCACCAAGTGCATAATACATATGTTGAACTGAAATAGTTCATTTATATTATGCTTCTATTATTGTGGTTATTATTGTAACTGATATTGTCATTTATGGACCAACAAATTGTACTGAACGGCCAGAAGACCAGTGCTCTGGCACTGACAAAAGACATTATTTGCTGAATAAAATACATTTAGTAAAAAAAACAACGCCTCCTGTTGTTTATTCCCTATTATATATATGCTTATATTTGTATTCTTATTGCATAATGTGGGGTAAGGGGGGGGGGACAAGGGTGGGGTATGGGTGGGGTAATGGTGGGGGGATGGGAGAAGTAAGTGGGGGGGGGGGGCGTAAAGAAGTTATGCGAGCACATCTTGAATAAGAATAGTGAGCAACGATGGTTAAAACCCAGTATATAGGTGACCCTGATTTGTTCCTGTTAGTAATATGCTTTAATAATCTAAATATAATTGTCTAATTCTCACAACATCAGTTTTCTATTTGTGAACAAGTACAGTTATGGACATACAACACCAATAAGCGTATATCTTTTTATTCTACATATCCAACTTAGATACTGTTGTGCTTAGCAACCATTCGTTGAAAATATATCCTAAATTAGCACTTTAAATTAAACTTATTTCAAAGTAAAGTAAGGACGACTATAATGTTCATACTAATGTATTTATCTAACAAATAACACTACAGCAAGTCAAAGCAATCAGACTATGAACCTTTAGATATATCATGGTCAATAAGCTGCTTTGTATCATTACTATAATAGCACGGTGTGCATTTGTGTGTGTCCTGTATGTGCTGTCGTATGTATGCAACTGGCTGTACAATGTTAGTGTTAATCGATATAGTCAAAGGTTGTGCCACCAAGAAGTCAGCAACCGGCAAGTCTCCCCATGGTGGTGATACATATTGCATACGGCCTGTCCCCCCACCCCTCACCCCGCAGCTTCGGCCTGCGCGCGCATATCGCTTTGACGACACAGCTCCCGTGAGCCATTGCATATGGAGGCCATCATGACATCATGAGACTTCTAACTTCCTAGTGGATTATAGAACAGCTGAACAACTAACCAAGGTAGGTTTCCCCATCAAACTATATTACACCACACCATGCAAGCAAGTGTATATTATACATATTAAGCAAGTCCTCATTCTAAAACATATTACTGCTTTTTTTTTTTTAAGATCCACCTACCACACAAATAGGCGCGAAATGAAGGAATTCCTAATTAGAAGTGACATGGGTTCATTATTATAATTACAAGAGAGTATTTGTTTGTCAGGGTGATTATTACTACTACACACACTTACAAATCGGTACAACCGGTAACGATGCATATATTTTACACTGGCGATGTCTTAGATCACAACAATATATAATGTGGGATGTATGTGAACGGCGCCCTAGTTTCCAACAGAGCATCATTAAGAGTGGGCTAGACGTGAAAATGAAGCGATTGTCCTAATTGCGTGATGATATGAATCTACACTTTGAGAGTAGTCTTAGTTTATTATCCCATAGAAATAGAAAGCTATGCTTAGTGTAGATAGTTCATTGGAGGTTTAAATTCTATACATACATAGGATACATATGTAAAGTAGGGTTCGCCCCATCCTGTCCCCCTGTTCTCTATGTAGTATGCTGATGCATTGCAGTTAACTCGTGTTCACTCTTTAGGTCCAGAATCTTCCAGGTAAGTCTATATTTAAGATTGGTGGTACTGGAAGTAATCTGCCGATGAGATATTTGCTACCAAGTGTAGACCATTCCACTTCCAAAACTTAGTATTTTCTTTTTTTGTGTTATTGCGTTCACTGCTGAAGCAGAGGAAATTTCAATCGCAGACAATTGGGCTCAATCATTTCACCACACCTTGGCCTATCCTGGTAATGTGGAATGCCATACTTGGCAGCGACGAGTATCAATTCTTAAATAGCGTCACTGGTTTGACTCGACCAGGATTCGAACCTGGGTTTGGAACTATTATATGCTGCTCCTTCGATGTTTCTCTATATCGAACTATGTTTTACTACCAAGAAAGCACTTGACATTAAAAAATAATGAAATGCTTACATGTTGATTGATCGATTGGTGGTTGTTTTATACATTGTTGGTAGCAAAGGCCCTATTCGAGGCAAGAAGTGTTCACCTTGTAATTTGTCATATTATTATTCAAACATCACTTTGACATAGAATGTAATATCATACACTGTGTGTCAAATGACACCTATGATGAAGATAAAAGTTAAAAATCAGGAAAATGGTCGCCTGGAGAAAACAAAATCCTAGGTAACATTTTATTTGTTTAAAGCTGCATAATTTTATGAAAGCATCAACTTTTCAAAACAAAGGTAATTAGCGATATTTTATTCTATATATATCTAATTTACATGTTCATGCACTTATTAAGCATAGCATGGAATACTGAGTCAATTTAACAGAACCTGTTACTTTTGAATACTCTTGTGTCAGTATATGAGGTGATACCCTTCTCAAGAAGGCTCAAATATCGGACACTAACAGTCAATATATTTTGGGGAGAGGGTCCTATTTGAGTAGAAAAGAGTGCGAATTCAGCCAGCCACAATAAAGCGCTAATGCGGCAACAGCTAAGGATGCACCTGGACCCACTGCATGGTTCTGTGATGGTTTCCCAACGAATGGGATGCTTTCATGCAGTTTCTTGTTTGTGTTCACATGTAGATGTCTGGATATTCATCGCTGAATCCTTTTCCGCCAACAGGACTATAGCTGCCTCTCCTCTGTAAGGCCCAGCCATGGAGCTGGACGCCTTATTCCTCCTCACCCTCTTGGCAGCCTGTTGTAATGTGCAGGCATTCGGTAAGTCACCATTCTGTTTTGTTGCAAGGCCGTCTCACATTACGAGACAATTTACTTTGACTCCATTTAAGGCTTGAGGACCTAACGGAGTGGAAAGTTGAATTTTAGACTCAATTTGTGATGATGAGCGAGCTTAACTAATGTATAATAAGTAGATAATTATAGTCTGGATTTATTGAAAAATATCACGTAGTATGCGCCGGCATTACAGGTGTGCACTCATTATTTTATTCATGGATTATCGTAGAGGAAACGGGAATAACATACATTTTGTTACCAAATTAGAGCAAAGGCATGGACTTAATTGCTAAATTAAACCTATTCCCAATTGCAGGTCCCATAATACTGTGGGACCTAACTATTGACGAATTACAGAAAATGCTGGACTTAAAATATTGACCCATTTGACACCGAAAGGAACTCTCTGTGTACTGCATTACCTCAAACTGAGAGGTGAAACAATGCACTTATTTCAAACTGAGATGTGAGCTGCATTACCTCAAACTGAGAGGTGAGGTAGTGGCCCTGGTGGCAGATCCACAAACTAATGGTATCAGCTTCAAAATGTTGCCGAAGTATTAAAGTTTAAATGTTGGAGTACAACCTTTATATAATTAATATCCGGGTATTTGCTCTATCTAGCTTCAAACTTGATATAGAACAGCGGCAAATAACAAATACACACATGGTAGCAATATATTTTCTAATATATAAAGTAGAAAATGAAGTATCCCAAATAGATGCATATACTGAACGTTCATCACATCTATGTCTTTGTTTTATTTGTGTGTTTGTTTTAGGCTATTTAGTTATATGAATATTTATAATATTTATAATATAGTGTATGTTATTACTGCAAATGAATAGAGCATTCTATATGTAGGCCCTATTGATCTAAACCTGAAATCTAGAATGTTAATTACGCCAACGGGGATTGCTGCTAATGTAAAACATAGAATTCTAATTATAGTAATGGTGATTGCTTTTAACCTGAAACATCAGGTAACAATGCCATTGGCGATTGATTTAAAACTGAAAGCTGGAAATTTAATTACATGAATGAGAATTGCTCTGAATCGGAAGCATAGAAATTGAAGTACACAAATGGGATTGTCCTCAATCTGAAACCTAGAAAGGTAATTATACTGATGGGAATTGTTCTGAATCTGAAACCTAGAAAGGTAATTTATGAGATGGAGAGAGATGTAGTATATAATCGATATTTATTCTTATCGTAAAGGGCTCACATATGATGCAACAAGGTCAGATATGATACAACAATATCAGACATGATACACTAGATCAGATAGGTACAAGATAGGTCAGGTATGATACATCATTGATAACCGGCAGTACAGAGCATTACAAACTTCCCCAGTCCATATGAGTCAAATGGTTAAGGACCTGGACTCAGTCAACCAATTCAATGGAGAATTTGAGCCTGGGAGTGGACCTTGTGCCTAGGGACATAGGCGTCAACCGCAGCCGAGGACCAGGATCCAAGCTCAATGATCGGCTTGAGGGACTCTCCTGAAGCAGCACAGGCCTGGGCACTGCCCCTTCTGAGACTGTGAAGGGAGTAGTCATCAGGTGCAGTGTGGTCAGTGGCTCTCAGAGCCATTCGGAGTGCTGCCAAGAGGATCGGTGATGTTAGTGGGCTGCCTCTTGGTAGTGTGAAGGTGGAGCCGGCCTATGGTGGGTCTTGTAGTCGTATATAGTGACACCAAGTGGTCACAGGGCAGCATATGGAGTGGGGAAGGGGTTGAGGAAGGACAGTGTACCCTTGCCCTGGCGTCCACCTGGTCTTCGTGGAGTACTGTTACGGTGAGCCCTTCTTTGGTGAGTGTCAGATCTTGTCGTTGTAGTGAGTGCCACTGATGGTGGGGGCAAGGCTGGCCAGCAGGTTTCCTTGTCTGAGGAGTGTAGTCTTGCCAATTAGTATGGCTGCCATCAGGACCACAGCATCTGGTCCAGTGGGGCCTGGTGTGTAACATGGTTTGACAGTCTGAGTACTCCACGTTTCATTAGGGTTAGTGGGTATGAGTAAAATGCGGAGGTTCCTCCGAAGAGGAGCACCCAGGTTCTGCCACCGCTAATATAGTTCATTACGGTAGCTAGTTCTGTCAGGGAGTCGTTGACTGGCGCCAGCGGGTGGAAGTGGTGTGTTGCTGCAAACTGGAGGTATCTTTTTGCCTGCACCAACTTATTCGTCCAGGTTCCGACCCCTATCCCGGCGAAGTAGACCTCCATCACCCTGGTATGGGTGTCATCTGGGTAACCTGGGAATAGAGGGGCAATTATAGGCGAGATTCTCAGGTTATCCTATAGTCCTCTAGTGAAGATGTTATCGAATGTTCTGTTAATTTCGGTCAAGTTCATTTCACTCGTGAGTAAGTCAGCTTTTCATCAGCTCCAGCATCAATACCCCTCCTACTGAGGGTCTCAACAAGGATCAGGTCCTTGCCCAGCTTGTGCGGGATATCTCCACTGCATTGTTTTGTCGCCGCATATAGCCAGATCTCTCTGGCATAGGCAGTGAATACGGGGTCTCTGTCTGCACCAGATGAGAGGACCTGCTGGCTTGCCATGTTATCAGTGTTGATTACAATGTTGTAATCTTCTGGGTTGGCAGGTGCCAGGGCTTTCATGGTCAGAAAGCGGAGCCTCAGACAGAGTGTCTGGGTTCCTGGACAAGAGAAGAGTACCTCCTGCTAGAGTGCCTAGCTAAGAAGAACTGAATGCCTAGAGTGAGGTCTGTGTGTCAGGTATAAGGAATGCAGGTGAGTGGAGCTCCCACAGCCAGCCAATCAGACACCCTCTACAGCCTGGGGTGCGACGCCCTAATAGGGGGCAGCTGTCACTCAACCCCCAGCTGCAGGTGGGGTCCATAATGTTACAGGATGGCTAGGTGTGCTTGCCCATCGGCCCCATGGTAACAAGTAGTTGCAGACAGTTACAATAAACATATATTAAAAATCTCCTTCCCCTCCACTTGCACTCTTACTGGTGCATAGAGGGAACATTTCACTAAACATTAATTGTCTTTTACATATGTAATAGCCCACGGCCCTCCAACTCTCTCAATGCCACGCACACACAGAAGAACGCCAAGTACGCTTCACCTGCTCTCCATGGCGTCCACAGTCATCTGACCCGCCCCTGGACTCGCCAGGTCCCACATCGACTCTATAGGTGTGTGGGGGGGTGAGCTAGCCACACGCAGTAGAGGGCAGGCCAGTCGGGTTCTGCCCGGTGGCTAGCCTGCCACCACCTAGCGCAGTTCAGTGTAACTGCATAGGTGTGCGGCGTAGTCTCCATGGCTACCGCGTGGGAGTAGAGCTCATGTACAGACTACTACACAAATAAACATCATGTCACAATCTTGGGCACTATGTGTTATCACATTTTCCACATAGTCTCTTATGTCACACAGCGAGTGGGGCACCCATTGCTTCTCTGTTACTTAACCTTGGTCCCCACTCCGTCGCCCAAGAATAGTAATGCTCTCTGCCAATATATAAATCCGAACCGAAAATGGGCTTTCTTGTCCGGGTGTTCGACGTGTGTAGAGGCTAACCCACAATCGTTCCCCCAGTTCTAAGCATGACATAGCTTTCCTTCTGTGTCCTGATTGAGATCTTGTCTACTATCGTATGAGCTGGTGTTCGCATTGCCGGCTGCATTGTAGGAGCTGGTGTTAGTGGTGTTTTTGTTCTTGTTGGCATTGGCGTTGGTCTTGGTCTGGGACCGGTAGGTAATCCTGGTACCGGCGGCGAAGGCGTCCCTTTGGAGATATTTGATGGCATAGTTGTCAGCCCATCCGAGTGGGAGACAGCTGTGTCTATCATGGCGAAGACACTCTCAGACCACAACCGGCAAGTCCCTTACTTCCAGTCAAACAGAAAAGGAGATAGCTGGTGGATATGCTCAATGATCGGTTCTGTCCATGCTACCGGAAACTGCACCACCTTCGTCATCCTGCATAAGGCTGCTATATATTCAGGGAGCATGGCCTCTCCCAGTCCCACCTTTTCACGCTTATTGCCATGCATAACAAAGAGATGAGGGAGTAGTGCAGTTTTACCTCTTTTCTTTGTGACTGCAGTTCCGGCTGCAGCTAGTAGCTCATTGATTGCATCTGAGTTGTCGGCCTGGTCCATACGGTCACCGAATCTCACGGTCTGGGCCCTGGTGTGTGCTGTCGTGTCTTGGTATGTGTGAAAGTACAACGTCTGAACACTTTGACTTCTGGATACTGAATGACTTTATTCCCCTCCAGGGCTCAAACCATAGCCAGCCAAACTTTTCCATGACATCATCTCATTTGCATATATTACAGACGTGTCTAGACCTCTAGACGTCTAGACGTCTATTACGCATATATCACAGTATGCATCGTTGTATTGCGCCTCCTCCTCAGCGGTTCCATTGTCCTCCTCCTTTGTTTTTTTGCTACACTTAACTTTCGGTGTGTTGATGATTACCGGCACAACTGAGTGCCGGAGGCGGCCACCGCGTCCCGGTGCCCCTTCCTCAGTGTTACTTTCGCTATCACTGGCACTGTCACAGTCACTGTCACTACTCTACTGAGTTGGGTCGTCCGTATTCACATTATCTCTCCTTCTATTGGCCACCTCCAAGGCTTTCATCCTGGTGACAAGGTCAGACTTAAGGTTTGCTACCACCTCCTGCATCACCTGTATTTGTTGTTGGTGCTGGTACTGGCCACCGGTGCTGGGGCAGTTGCAGCTGCTCGTGCATTCGGCGGTGCTAACACGTGGTCGGCTGCCGGCGTCCTGCTTCTTGGCGCCCGTTGGTTGCTGGCTCCTCGCCCCTCGTTGGCCTCACTAACTTTGTGATTAGCCTTCTTCGGTCGTCCGCGTGGCTTGTGTACTGTATTCTGCCTGTTGTCGGCAGCATTCCTACTGGATTTCCTGGATTGCGCCATTTTCAGATTACGTTTTGTTATGTGAAGAAAACCATGAGAGGTGCTGAGATGATGGTGGCTGCGGCAGTTATGTTCGAATTCGAAAGTGCTGGCGGTTCCGTGACCGGAGTGGTGGGTAAATGCAGTGGTCGCCACTTGGAGGAATTTCTGTTAAGCGTCGGAGTGTGTCTTTGGTTGGCTGCCAGCTGGCGCCACCGTACCGAGAGAAACACCAGTCAATGGAGGATATCTCAGCCGTCAGGCCTGGACCTAGCTAGGTGCTGGTGTGAGTCAGTTCATGTCAATCCTGTCTCCCCTGTAAATTACCAATTTTATGTGTAACATCCACAATTATA
Source organism: Branchipolynoe longqiensis (assembly GCA_030323885.1). Lineage (NCBI taxonomy): Eukaryota > Metazoa > Annelida > Polychaeta > Phyllodocida > Polynoidae > Branchipolynoe > Branchipolynoe longqiensis. Next base: position 78,828,539 of record CM059187.1, read on the forward strand.
CTAATTGGAATTGTTCTGAATCTGAAACCTAGAAAGTTAATTATGCTAATGGGAATTGTTCTGAATCTGAAACTTAGAAAGTTAATTATGCTAATGGGAATTGTTCTGAATCTGAAACCTAGAAAGTGAATTATGAAACCTTTGAAATTAGTTACGCTAAACGTTGATATATATTCATGTAGCTTTATAACCAAAGTCGTTTGGAAGACTGGTGTTTGCTATTGACATTAGCAGTCTTAGATATGTTGTTTGTTTATGCCCCCAGATCTTGCCATTGTGATAGGCAAAACAGACATCGAACTCTCAGGTGCCAAGGTATTCATCGATTATCTCCACACAGTCAATTACACGATGAAAATCAAGACGACATTAGGTATGTCTCATTTTTATCATTCAAATTTGTGTCAATGTATTTATTTATTAAGCAGGGAGATTGGAACTGTGTACCATTAGTCTGGTTCCTTCCACTATCTTTACACGGGTACACATGCAGGAGTCGGTAGTAATCGGTGGTAGCGAGCCAAAATGGTGGTAGGCGGGAATTTCCCGGTTAGCTGCGAAAAATGGTATGCATGAGGCGGTGATAGGCCTAACACCAAAACCTTAACCGGTGTTACCCTACCCCTGATAGATAGGAGGTATAGCTAGTGCATTAGGCCCAAATCTATTCAATGCTGTCATATTTAACAGAATTACATACGCAATAAGTGAAATTTGATGAAATTAACCCTAAATTCGAAGCAATATTAATGCTGCCGCCACAACGGTGGCGATATTAATATTTTCGAACCGACGAATGCAAGCAACCGCCGCTGCTGCCAGTATGGAAAGCGACGTCGATGCGGCGGTGGCGGCGGCAATTTGTTTACTTTACGTTCGTCGATTCGAAAATATAAATATTAATATCGCCGCCATTGCGGTGGCAGCGTTAATATTGCTTCGAATTTAGGGTTAATTTCATCAAATTTCACTTATTACGTATCTAATTCTGTTAAATATGATAGCATTTAATATATTTAAGCCTAATATATGGGTACAGACCCAGAGGGATTTCCCAAATCTATAAATAAATTCACGTTTAGCTATAATGAAAGTGTTACGCGCTCCTGCATACCACTTGACACAGTTCCCGACGTCGGTGATAGCTAAACGGTATCAGGCTGTAACACCAAAAGCCGCTACCACCGACTCCTGCATACGGGCCATGGTTTATGCCATTTCGGTTTTTGCTCTCCTTTTCATGAATCTTACTTCTTGTAACAAATCCACCATACACGCAGTGAAAGGTTTTAATAACGTAATCATTGGGGTCCATGAAATGTCAACAAGAACAAAATCTGGGTCGCTCTAAACCGAGGCCCGGTTTATTTAGTTAAAGTTGCATAGTCCGATGGTTTCGGGTTTCTGCCATTTTTCTTAGATAAATATATTAAATTGATCATTATTATTGACTTTACTTTAAGTGTGAAGTAACTTTTATATTAAATGTTACACCTTTGATATATTTGAAGTGCAAAATGTAAAATTAGTTTCGGCAAGCATGCAAAAACTCTAACACCATACACTTTTGCAGTAACAGGTTCTGTTAAATTGACTCAGTGTTCCCTAGAATTTAAGAAACAAATATTTAATAAATGCATCAGTATCTAAGTCAGATATATAGAATGAGATCTTGATAATGATACTTCATTGGATTATTTTTGTTTTTCTTTTTTTTTCAGCGACTAGTGCGTCGCCACTGAATAACTTCCGGGTGAAGATCCTGTTCAGGGACACGTCCGACAATGACCTGGAGGTCGCCTTCTCCGACGTGGACCCCGAGTATGCGCCTGAGTTGAAGGCAGTGCACAACGCGGGCAGTCAGTTCTTCGTCAAGGGCAGTGGCCAGATCAACGTGCTTGACGTCGACAAGTGCAAAGGCATAAGGTACGAGCAGCGAAAGCGGAAGTTGCCAGGCGGGTCGAAGCAGGTGGTGCGTTTAGGGTGACGCTGAGATACCACGTCTGCATCCTGTCACCTGTGCACTCATTTACATCTGCCAATCACTAATATGCATATATGGGAAGTCTGGGCTCCAAGCTGTGTACTCCGATAAAAACATCACATTTTCTAACCAAATCCACGTAGCTAGATTTGATTTGTTAAGTATCCAACTTCGATAGTGATGTAACTAAATTACATAATTACCGCAGTTTGGTGTTCCTGTGGTAGGATACAAACGTACGCTTGAAAATAAGTCAAACAAATATATATCTTATCCGATTTAAATATCGAATAGCTAATGTCGATGATTGTGTACAAAATCAACCTTACATTTTGCTACAAGTGTCCTCTATATAGTTTATACCTAACACGGATGTCTAAGACCTAGCGCGGTGGCCGAATCGATAGAGCGCAGGCTTCCCGTGCGGAAGGTCGGGAGTTCGAATCAATAACTTATAAAATTGATACCTGTCGCTTCCTAGCCTGGTGCTCGGAATTAATAAGATAGGACAAGGACTGGTTAGCATAGTGTCAGGATAGTATGACTGGGGTATCGGGTCATGGTGCCAGTGGCCTGGCTTCCCAGTGGGACAGCACTATGAAGTCGCCGTGAGTGAGCACTGTCACAAGTTGGTACCCATCCTGATATGGCCTTTGATGTTGCTAGGACATAAAACAATAACAAGCAACAAACAGATGTGTGAGTTCATCTCGCTGCTGCCGTTGAAGCTGATCAGACTGCTGATTATGTCTTCTGTGTCGCTCTGTCTTCTACAGCCAGGTGTGTGTGAAGATTGATGGCACTGGAGACACAAATCAAAACGGAAATGTCATGTGTATACCCGTCGTCCCGGACTGCACTCATGGTGAGCATCTTCACTAATCATCTCCCCAACTCTTCATTCCATCAGAGTTCAGAAGTCACGGAGCAGACCACTTGAAACCTTTTTTTGTTTTATCGTAAATATTTTCTATTTTCATCTCACAACGAGTCACACTGACGTGTTTTCATTGCTAAGCAAAGTTGGTCCATTTTTGATTACACAATATGGTTGTAGAACTGCACTAACTAGCTATAAAATGTGAGACCTCCTGATGGACCTATATGGACCGTGACGCAAAGGTGTGCGGAAGAAACCTACGTTGCCACAAGTCCGCAGTGCTCAATACCATATCTACGCTCACACGGAGTAAGTCAGTACCTGATTGTTTGTGTGTGTGTGTGTGTGTGTGAGTGTCGCACATTAGTCGGTGTCTTGTGTATGGGGAGCTGTATCCTCAGCGATACTAATGACATTTTCATGGGACAAATTGTGATGACAGATGAGGCGGACATACAAAGGATTTCAGGCCGAATTTGCATCTGAAGTTTAGCCAGGATGATGGAATACCTAATTAAATCTGCATAGTCCGACGATAACATCAGATTTTCAAAACCAAAACAGGTCTATGACCTGATCTAGATTTGATTATACATATGTAACTTAGGTACTTGTGCATTTATAAAGCATTTGTCGCCACATAGAATGGAATACTGAGCCAATTAATTTTTTTTAAACTGTTACGGACGTGCCTGCCAAAGTAAATTTGGTATATTTGCACTTCAAATATCTAAAAGAACTTCAAATAAAAACAACTTCAATCTAAAGTAAAGTAGATTACGACGATCAACCTAATATATTTATCACGGACAGCCACTCAAAATCATTGGACTATGCAACTTTAATAAAATTGCTGAAATTGTCATATTAAATGGAGTCATTGTTTTGCTCATACTTACCCACATCTGCTCACAACTGATCGGCAGCCTGGGCGGACCTGCGCATCTCTCACTTTGAGGTTGAGAGGCCGATGGTGCACTCGGACAGCACCGCGTCCATCCTGCTGCAGACGTACGCGCAGATCGAGCAGGGCGCTGTCATCCCCGACTACACCGTCACCATCTTCCTGTCTGAGGACGAGGTCATTGACCCCGTCACTGACGTACAGGTACGGGTGGTGTTTATATCACTAGATAATGCAGCAAGTAGTTGGATGGGCGAACTTTGGCTGGTTCTCGTTAAAGGTACCTCCATTTGTTATTTGTTAAAGCTGCATATTCCGATGAAAGTATATTTATAAAACCCAAAACACCTGACCTATATTTGATCCTACATGTCCAACTTAGATACTGGTGCATGCAGCAAGCCTTTGTTGCTGCATAGAAGGGGATACTAAGCACTTTAATCAGGAATGAAAGATCTCCGCGATTTCGCGGATTTCCGGGATTTTTCCTGTAGCTGCGCCCGTTCTGATATGATCTTAGATGTTGCCAGGACCTAAAACTCCAACAACCAACCAATATGTTGTTTCACGCTACAGCACCATCAGCGTATATTAATATGTGGTGCAAACACCGCAGCACTATCAGCGTATACCAATATGTATGAAACCCGACTTCCGGGAATTTTCAGTGATTCCCTGACAATGCTAAGCCTATGGGAGAATATCAGCATTTCCGCTTTTTTTCCCGGAGACCACTTTCATCCCTGTTTAATAGAACATGTTTCTGATGAAGCCAATGGTATCATAATGTTTACATGCTTAGCAAAACTAAATAAGCATGTTTTCACTTACACTTTCTCCAAAGATAGCTATTTAAAATCAAAGTTACTTCAAGATAAAAGAGGGGTGAGGAGCGGAGTCTGTGGAGGCAGGAGGGCGAGTGGCCGGCGGAGAGGCTGGAGGCGGTTATAAGGGAAGGAGAAGGGGGGGGGGGGGGGTTATGTAAGAGAGAGAGAGAGCTGGAGGACAGAGGGGGGGGGGAGAGAGGGGGGGGGTGCGTCCTCCCTCGCCTCGCATCAACCGCAATGCGAGCATTACGACCAAAGTAAAGTAGATTATAGCGATGAACCTGATGTGTTTATCTCAGAAAATGGCTGAAAGCCATCAGAATATGCAACTTTAAGGTTACAAGTTTGGGTGAGTGAAGACCAATAGCAAGGTGCGCCGCCTGGCTGCACGTGACCTCCCCCCTCCCCTCACCCCCAGCCTTCCGAGGCATATTTGCCACAGTGACGGCATGTGAGCTGTTGGCCAAGCTGCTCAGAGCAGTTCACATAGGGTTGTATAGTAAACGCAACAGTGCACAAACAAATGCAATTGCGGGTAAGTGATTGATAGCAGATATAGCGAAGTACATGGTAATTGAGGGCTTCTACATTTCTGTTATTGTTTCTTTTCTCGACGCAATAACCAGCAATGGTGGCGTAGGAAACTAGTTCAGTTAAAACTGGCCAAATTCGAAACTGAAACTGATACTGGTCAATCAGTATAAGTACCGTTATGAGAAACCATGTACTATGTCGTATGGCACTGAAAGCAACCTCGTTCGGGATTGATGGTGTAGTAACACTAAGAAGAGAACCTGTAAACAAAAGTTCTTAATAAGTATTGTTGTTGTTGTTTTTTGTTGTTTTGCATTAAATGATTAAGCAGGTAAAATTCCAACCGCGGACAATTGGTCTTCCTTATTCCACTCATCATTGTGCTATCCTAGTAATATAAAGCGCTAGGATAGGTAGCAACAAGCATAAATGTTAAAGTCGTTGGTTTGACTCGGCTGGGGATTGAAATCACCTACCAAAACGGGAGGCGGACGCTCAACTCATTCAGCCATCCTGTGTGGTAATTTATTACCGGAATCATCTTACTCTTGTTTCTTCTCGGTAGATTTCAGACCGGATACCGCCGAATTTCGGCAGGGTGTCACCGCCACAGACTACTTCCGGTTTCCTCGACCTGAGCGGGCCGGGGCTGCACATTCCCGACGTCCACACGAAGCAGGCCGACCACCGCTTCTGTGGTCACGCCTACATCGGGGTGATGGTCGACGGGATCACGGCTGCCGACGCGAGTCGAGGTGAGCACCCACAACCCTTGTCAATTCTCACAATCTCTCAGTGGTGTAAAGATAACAAGATTTACCCCTAAGCTCAGAGCAGGACAGGATGCGGGAGTCCGAATTGGTAGAGCAGACGCAGGCTTTCCTTCTCGTGTGGAAGGTCGGGAATTTGATTCCCAGTCGAGTCAAACCAATGACTTACAAAATTGTCGCTTGTCACTATATAGCCTGGCTAGATATTTACAAGCCACTGCATTACTAAGATGCAGTCCTATCTTAGTAATGCATCGGCATTACTAAGATAGGACAAGGACCGGTAAGCTGACTATCAGGATAAGTTCTCTCCCTGACAAAGTAAGGGAACGCTGTTCCCTGGTTCCCGCGCGTACCACAGCATTACACCACTGCATTTTCTTTCATATGGAATAGTCTATTCACAGAGGAGGCAATAAAGGATTTCCACCACCAACCTGTCCTTTGATTACTGTGGAAAAGAACTTGTTTTGTGGGTTGGATTTGAGAACTAATGCATTGGATGGTTGGTATTCACAACTGCAGCAGGTTTGAGATAGGTACGAATTTGTGCCGGGATGGCATGTAAATTAGAATATACAATTTGTTCGTTGTTTTACGTCCTAGCAACATCTAAGGTCATATCAGGACGGAGAATATACAATGTAATATAGTGTTATCTATACTACCCAATATAACAACATTCAATTTTAGTTTTGTCTTTTCATTTATGAAGGCCTGATCAGGGGACATGTTTTAATTACTCTGGTTGGTTTGCTTGCACCACATCAAATGAAACTGTGGTGGTTGTGTGGCGAAATGTTGATATGACAGCGGTCACCGGTAGAGCGACTATTTAGATAGCTTTTGTGGGTGAGGAAGAGTGACAGCTTGGAATATTACAAAGATGGCGGTCTTTTTGGCATTGAATTAGTGTCCAGATATGCCTCAGCGATTCTGCTCTGTACTAATATAATGAATCTGTTCTAGTTACCAACAACTCACAAATAGTTTTGGTGTGATTACGACTACATGTGTGTCGTTCCTCATGCCTGGGATGTGTGAAGCCAGGGGCAGAGCCAGAATTTGAAAAAGTTGTAAGCACACAATTGTTTGCACCTGCTTACAGGAATTAAAAAATTGTAAGTACAAAATATAAAAGTGCATATTATAAAATATTTAGTATGGAAAAAGTGTAATGCTGAGAGGAATTGTTCACATGTGCTGACAATGCTCCAATGTAGCTACGCCTCTGGAAGCTATACACTCATAATAGAGCGGAGTGTTTTTGGGTACTTCTGTTTGTTTGCAGACATCGCTTTCGGTTTTTTTCCTTTTATTTCCCTCTACCATTTCCATGTGACGATTTCTTTGTAAGACGTGCCACTGAGGTGTGTGTGAATAATTTATAGCAGTGTGCTCTTTGGCCGTAACGGCGTTGTCAGAACGTCACCAACTGGGATGATATTCTAGGAATATGTCTCTAATTGTGTATGATGTCGTTGTAGGTTTCCTTGTTTCTAACTCAAATATCTCCAAAGTAAGCGCTGTAAAAGTTAGTTAAAGTTATAGTCAAGTAGACAATGTCAATCAACCTAACCTAATATAGTTACCTAAAGAAGCTGTCGGAAACTCAAAACATTCAGACTATGTAGCTTTAAAGTTGCATAGTCCGATTGTTTTGAGTTTCTGTCATTTTCTGAGATAAATATATTAAGTTGGTCATTATAATCTACCTTACTTTAGTTTGAAGTAACTTTTACTTTAAATGGTTAACCTTTGAGATATTTGAAGTTCAAATGTGCAAAATTAACGCTGGCCAGCTTGCCACAACTCTACCACCATAGGCTTCTGCAGTAACAGGTTCTATTAAATTGACTCAGTGTTCCCTTCTATATGGTGACAAATGTTTAATAAGTGCAGCTTTATCTAAGTTAGATATGTAGAATCAAATCTAGATAATTGTTTTGGTTGTGAAAATGTGATGTCTTCATCGGACTATGCAGCTTAAATCAAACATTTGTATGCCTCAATAATGGCAAAGATGAAGAACTTATCAAAATAACTTGATGGATTGCACATGGACAGGATTTCCCTTAAGAGTGCAACAGCACTTCAACACTTTTGCAGGCAGCTTTCATGAAATGGGAGAGTGGCAGTCAAGTAATGAAGGCAGTCTTTGTCGCATCGCGACCGACAGCATGATGATGATGACATCATTGGTCATTGCCAGCATTACATTGCTACAGTACCAGTAAAAGCTATACCCTTGTGTTCACAGATCGAGGCAAAGTAACTGAGCCCGACGAGTGGAATAACTTCAAGTCCTTCCCTATTATCATCATCTGTCCAGGAGGTAAGACAAACTTACAATGTCTCATGCGTTGTGGAATGGACTGAATAAATGGAAATATAACATATATGATGTGTGGTATTTAATAATTGTGGGGAATGAGTGAGGACGCTCATTTGGGGTCATTGCTGGGCATCAAGGGCCGCAACACTGAAACCCCATGCCCCCCTGAGCAGGGCGGGGAGGGGGCGGGCTAAGGGGGCACCTCACCTCTCTCTCGCTGTCACCTGCCAATTACCCACGAGGCTCCGCCCCCTCGCCCCACGCTCGGGCGTGCCCATCAAAGCCCCTTCATCGCTTGGGGGCGGCCAACCGGTCCCCCTCTCGTAGCACTCCCCACCTTGCTCCCGGACCGAGCACAACACATCCTCTTATATTTTCAAAACGGCTTGAGAACCTGAGACAGGTTGAAAATCAAGTGGTGGTCCTTACCTACTAATTAACGATCGAACCCTCCTGGTGGTATACCACTGAACTATTGCTCTCATTAAATGACACATGGAATACATCCGTCACAATAATCCCTCACAAAGAGCCTATAATACTAAGACAGCTCACTCAGCCTGTACTGTGTAATCAAAATGATCAAACCCACCACTTGGTGTGCTGGCTGTTCTCTTGGTTAAACAGATGCTATATTATATGTATAAATGTATATATGAATGTAAAAGATGTGTGATGATGGCGATAATCATGATGATGTCTGTTTGTTCATAGCAATTTCATATTGATGTGTATTCATACTTACCTGTCTCATGTATAATATAATTGTATGTGTTTACATGTGAAACATCAACCAGCAGCTGGGTTGATCAAACCCACCACAAGGTGGCACTGCAAAATCTACATTACCATGGGAGAGATAGGGAGTGAGCCATCTTAGTATTATAGGGTCTTTGTCACTCATCACATCCCTTAGATAATACTTAACCTGCATGACAACCAATGCTTTCTAGTTGCTTATCATTACCTCACATGACAACAAATATGACAACCAATATGATGTAGGTCTCACCCTCTAACTCCCAAAGTCGATGTTGAAATGACCAGATGACCAATAGAGTATATCTCTAATGATAACTTCATCTCATGATCTTATATCCTGTGTTGAAATTGTATAAGTCCATGAATAATTTCTGCCACTACTTCTCCATGATATCATTTGTCTCGTCCTACCTCCTCTATATTATATATTCCACTAAAGCTAGCTTACATATGAGAAACCATAATGTATGCAATATGTTTTCTTTTGTATTGCACAGAACTTTTTCTTCTATAAAATAATCATTACTGAAGCTTATGGTGTATAACATTTCAATATATATATTTTTTCTTGAATAACATTTCAATATATTTTTTTTAATACTGTATATCATGGATAAGTCTGAATAGACTTGTTTTCACTATTAGACAGTTTGTCTATAGAAAGCCCCAGCCTACACTTTTACCAACCCATGGGATTTTTCACCACCCACACCACATAGACATGGTATGAGAGCAGCGGGCCTTTGATGACGCTGTAAGTTATACACAGCAAAACATGCTCAGCAAAATTAATAGAGGGTGTCTTCACTTGTAATATCTACAAAGGTTACACTTTACAATAAAAGATACTTAAAGTTGCAGTCTGATAGTTTGAGTTTCTGCCTTTTTTTCTTAGATAGCTTTACTGGATTGATTGTTATATAATGGATCACTTTACTTTGAAGTAACCTTTTTCTTTTTCATTAATGGTTACCTTTAGAGGTATTTGAAGTGCAAAAATGTAACATTACTTTTGACATACACACGAAAGTGCTGACACCATATTGTTCAGCATCACCAGGTTCTATTCAATTGACTTAGTGTTTCCTTTCTATACAACAACAAATGATTAATAACCGCCCTATATCTGAGCCCTATGTGTAGAATCAAATCTAGATAAGTGTTTTGTTTTCTCAAATTTGATACTTTCATCAGACAATGCAGCTTTAAAACTAATGTAAAGTATATTATAATAATCAAACTATTACATTTATAAACAAAATATATTGCATACACTCAACATCATAGGATTATGCAACCTTGCACATATAATATGATCAAAATAACTTTACTTATTCACAATTATTGTGATCAAATATGACTAATCATAATGTGTATACCTTGTAACAACCTATTCTCTGGGAGTTATTTAAGACCGAACCCTGTTCTGAGGGTCGCTGTGGTCAAACCTCGTTATTAGTGTCCTTTAACACCAATGGTTGTCCTACCTGACGTAGGGTAGGGTATATCGCACATTTTGAAAAGTAGCACAAATGTTACTATCACTTAACCTAAATTTGAAGTTTTGTTTGTGTGCCTGATAACCTATGAATGTCAACTCTTCCATCCCCTGTGTGACAGAACTACTGATAATAGCCACAGGATACTCAGTTTAATGGTGGGGCACAGGGGCGTAGCTAGGCGTACGCGCATATGCCAAAACGTCCAATTCGTTTTGTCAAAAAAATTCAAATTAAAGAATAATAAAGAGAGAGAGAGAGGAGGCATGTAGTAGTCCGGAGTGTGGAAAACTCAAGTCTAAAATGTGTAAAATCCATCAGCTTAAGCTTAAGCGGCCCGCTAAACCCCCTGCCGAAATAAGGAGTACACATCGTTAAAGGTCTAGCTACGCCCCTGGGGCAGATTTATCCGAACCTACTGAGTTTCAGCTCAAATAGCCCATTCTAAGTAGGATCTTCCATTAAACTACAGTGAACCCCCATTATAATGCGCCCCGATTTAATGCGAATTCGGATATAACACAATTATTCATTGGACCTAGAATTTAAAAGTAATTCAGTAAGCTGAAGGTCAATTTAATGCAGGCCCGCTGTTTTCGTGAGGACATTTTTGCATGAACTACAGTGACTGGTGCTGTACAGTATACAGCAGGAGCCACTGCCTTAATTCTACAGGATCGGTGCTGTAACTAATACAGCACTGATCAAACTTAGATTATTGAGACTGTCAATTCTAATAGTAAGATGGCTGGAAGACCAGTGCTCCGACGCTGACAAATGCCATGTTGAGATGAATAAGTACTTTACCCAAAAATAAAAAATTGTATGGAACCCAACAATATTGTGTTATAACTGGGTTTCATTGTACATAACCTAACCATGTAAGGAGAACATGGAAAATCATGTGATTAGATATTTTAACTTTTGAAGAACTACTAGCTTCATCCATAATACTTAATTGCATTTAACATTATAGTTTCCATCGCTGTGGACTTGTTTCATCATCAGATTGTTTAGCACGAAACTACATTTCAAAGAACACTTTTATTGACTACCATTGTTACAACAACAACAAAAGTAATACAAATAGCACCATTATCGCGCTTTTCAGTGGTGGAAGACTAAACAATGTCGTGGATGATATCGATCTATTTCATGCTGAATTCTGTGAATAGATTGTGAGTTTATGAGTCTAGTCTCTGACATCTTAGATATGTGACCCCTGTGTCCACCACCAACATGGTTAGAATCAGTGATAGTGTGTATCAACTGTTCATGTGTGTTTGATGGTCGTTTTACGTCCTGGCAACATCTAAGGTTATATCATGGCGGAGACTGACTTGTGAACTTTCGTACTCATGGCGACTTAACAGTGTTGCCCCACCGAGACACCGATCTGGCGACACCCTGACCTGATATCCTACTCAGTGACATTATCCCGACACTGAACAAAGGTTAGAGGTTTATGTCCTGGCAACATCTAAGGTAATATCAGGACCGGTACCGACTTGTGACAGTGTCACATTCATGGTAACTTTACAGTGCTGTGCCACTGGGAGACCAGGCCACCAACACTATGACCTGATATCCCACTCGTTTACATTATCCTGATACCGAGCCAACCCGTCCTTGTCCTATCATAATAATACCAAGTGCTTGGCTAGGAAGTGGAAATTATCAAATTGTGTAAGTCATTAGTTTGACTCGACCGGGAATTAAACTCCAGACCTTCCGCACTGGAGGCCTACGCTGTACCGATTCAACCACCGCGTCCGGTGACCTCTTAGTAGCACTGGTGCCTGGTTCGGCATGTCGGCTTTGTTGCACCCATTGTCGGGTGCTGAAGTGGCACGTACACACCCAGGTGGAGAGTGCGCATGAACATTACATAATAATGCCACTCATTGCGTTGTTGATTACAAAAGAAAACCTTAATTAGGAATTAGGTGATGGCAATCAGTGATTTGTTTGTAACGCACGCCCCGACAGCGAGAGCGACACGCATGACTGGTTTGTGTGAGAGGCATGGATAATTCAGTGGAATTCACTCCACTTCCTCATAATGGAGCATGCATCACCACAACGGCCCAGGATATGCGCCTGGCAACAAGATAATACCAGCACTGGCCCGTCAACAGATCAATCTATTCTAATAAAGATAACATGACCGAGGGACACAAAACGTGGGACACATAATTCTGAATCTAAAGGCCCTGCCACACATCACTGAAATGAGGGAAACGGAAAGAATGAATGAATGAATGAATAAATGCTTAACGGCATATCAGCACACTAAGGGCTATACAATGCCATCAAAAATGTCTTAAAACCGATTAAACAGTCCAATGTGCTTTAAAAACGATAAAACTAAGGCAGTACTAACAGTGTCAAATAAACATTTCATACTTGCTACATTAAAATACTGCGCTCAAACATTTGCAAAGTCAATGCATTCAATCAAAATATGTTTCACAGTCAGAGGCACTCCACATGGTATGCATTCTGGCTGGTCTTCTGCTTTAAAAAGGTAACTATGAGTCAAATAGCTATGTCCAATTCGCATACGTGCAACAACGGTCTCTTCGCGTCTATTTCTATGACAAACACCTGAAAATTTGCCAAGGGTGGGCTGAATTGCATGAAGCTTGTTCATGACAGCTTCATCCCATTGTAATTGCCACTTTTTCCTTATGAGTGCACTGATGTGCCTTTTGAGGTCTGTGAGAGGAATGGGAAGAGCTGTAATGCATTTGTCAAGAGCTTCTTTGGCAGCCACGTCTGCAGCCTCATTTCCTCGAATGCCAACATGACTCGGTACCCAGTAAAAAAGCACAGTTTTGTGAAGTCCTGAACATAAATAATGTAACCTTTCTAAAATCTTGCGGATCAGAGGGTTCTTCCAATCCTTGCTCTGAATAGCTTGTAGGCATGATTTTGAATCCGAACATATCACAAATTGTCTATGGGAAGAGGTTTCTACATGGTCCATTGCTAAGAATATGGCATCAAGCTCTGCTGAATATATCGAAACACCCTTTGGTAATCGCTCCGAGAAGGTGTGCTTGCCCATGACAGCTGCAGCTGCAGCCTTGTCATCCTTGTAAGAACCATCTGTGTAGATGAAAACATACTGTTGTAGATCAGAGGGTCAGTTGAGTCTTTCCTTGCTTCAGAGAGAGCCAAGTTCACATTGACAGCGTATGTCCAAGGTGGTGTGTCTGGATATTGGAATTTTGCAATGTTATCTACATCAAACTCGAGTGTTTCTAATGATTCCTTAATACGTATACCGAAAGTTGGAATGGCCTTGGGTTTATTAGCGAAGAGTGTTTCATTGCCTGGGTTGAAAATGCAGTCATAGGCAGGGTTGCTGGGATTTGCTGCGATCTTGGATGCATACTGTAGAGCGAGCTTTTCTCTCCTCAGCACAAGTGGAGGTTCCTCTGCTTCTACACTAAGACTCTCCTCTGGTGAAGTTCGAAGTGCTCCAAGACAGAGTCTGAGTCCTTGATTTTGAATGGGTTTCAACATTTGGATGTATGATGGTCTGGCTGATCCATAGACCATGGAGCCATAATCAAGCTTTGATCGGACCAGTGCATGATAGAGACAGAGAAGAGTGGTGCGGTCGCCCCCCCCCCCCCCCAATTGATATGAGCAACAACTCTCAGGAGGTCTAGAGCTTTTTGACATTTCTTTTTGACATATTTAATATGCGAAATAAAATTCAATTTCTTGTCAAAAATGACACCCAAGAATTTGGTTTCTTCAACCACAGGAATCTGTGTTTGGTTGAGATAGATCTCTGGGTCTGAGTGTACACCCCGCTGTTGACAGAAATGCACACACACAGTTTTGCTGAGAGAGAATTTAAAACCATTTTCATCAGCCCATTCGGCCACTCTGTTCAGGTGATGTTGCAGTTTTCTTTCTATAGCTGCCATGTTTCTAGACCTGTAACAAAGGTGGAAATCATCTACAAAGAGAGATTTATCAATCTCAGGTCTGACACAACCCACAATGCTATTTATTTTGATTATGAACAGTGTGACCGATAAGATGCTCCCTTGGGGTACACCCATTTCTTGGTCAAAGGCTTCTGAGAGGGTACTTCCGACACGGACTCGGAAACACCTATTTAAAAGAAATTGTTCTATAAAGAGAGGTAGTCTGCCTCTCAATCCACTATCCTGAATGTCTTTCATAATGCCATATTTCCATGTGGTGTCGTATGCCTTCTCCAAGTCAAAGAAAAGTGCAACGACGTGTTCACCCTTTATAAAACCGTCTCTCACAAATGTCTCAAGGCGCACCAGATGGTCCATGGTGCTTCTGGTCTTTCTAAAACCACTTTGAGAAGAGGAGATAATAGCAGCCTCTTCAAGAAACCAAACAAGCCTTTCATTGATCATGCGTTCCATGGTCTTACATACACAGCTTGTGAGTGCTATTGGTCGATAGTTGTTGGGATTGGTGGAGTCCTTTCCCGGTTTGGGTATCGGGATTACTGTGGCCTCGCTCCAGCAAGGGGGAAAGTTACTACTCATCCAGATGGTGTTGAATATTTCTAAGAGGCGCATCGTGGTTTCAGCTGGCATATGTTTAAGAATTTGGTAATGGATCTGATCTGGTCCAGGTGCTGTGTCGTGAAATTTAAACAGAGCAATTTGTAATTCTTCCATAGAAAAGAGCTTATTATAATTTTCTAAATTCTGAGAAATAAAATTAAGAGGCTTTCTTTCTTGCCTTGCTTTTGTTTGTTGGAATTTAGGAGTGTAATTACCGGAAGAGGAGTTCTGGGATATAGATTCACCTAAGGTGTTGGCTATATCCTTTGGATTTGAAATGCTTTGGCCATTTTTATTAAGATGTTTTATTCTTGCACCTCCCCCTTTACCACTGATCCTTCGAATCATATCCCAACATTTCTTAATGGGTGTTCGGGTGTTCAGTTTTGATGTATAATCTGACCAGCTTTTCTTTTTACTACAACGAATGATATATCTGGCTTTGGCTCTTTTTATTCTGTATTGTTGTAGATTGCACTGTGTTGGCTGTCTCTTGAATTGTTTTAAAGCTTTCTTACGAGCTTTTACAGCCTTCTTACACTCCTCTGTGAACCATGGTTTTTCTGGCTTTTTAGGGTTAGGATTTGATTTAGGAATACAATTGCAAGCTTTAATGGTATCGTCCACATCTTGCAGAAGATCGCCTGTGATCTTTTCAAGGCAAAGAGATTGAAATTTGGCCCAATTGGCCTTTTGAAAGTGCCATTTAGGCACTCTCTCATCAGAAGGAGAAAAGTGGCTGGACAAAACAATGGGATAGTGGTCACTACCCCATTGGTCTTCTTCCACCTCCCAAGAAAAATC
The DNA here is from genome assembly GCA_030323885.1 of Branchipolynoe longqiensis. Taxonomy (NCBI): domain Eukaryota; kingdom Metazoa; phylum Annelida; class Polychaeta; order Phyllodocida; family Polynoidae; genus Branchipolynoe; species Branchipolynoe longqiensis. The sequence continues at coordinate 78,844,406 of CM059187.1, forward strand.
AAGGAAAACTTGGGGCGAGCACATGGTGAGGTCAATTGAAGTTAGGGAACCTGTACCTGGATGGAGATATGTGTGACTATCATCGTTCCACAGACAGAGATTCTGCCTGCTCATGAAATCTTCTACAATGCGTCCCTTTGGATCGGTATTGTCTGTGGCACTCCAGAGGTGATTGTGGGAATTAAAATCTCCCATTATGATACAGGGTTGGGGTAATTGAGCAAAAAGATTGTTTAAATCTGCAGGTATTACAGGACTAGAAGGAGGAAGATATAATGAACAAAATGTGAAGAGTTACTTTGGCAGCGACAGCTTGTAAATTTGTATTTAAATTAACTTCACTCTGTGGCAGAGAGCTTTTTGTAAAAATAGACACCCCACCATGTGCCCTACCCATAGCATCTGTTGTGCCCATTTTGTGATAAGATGCAAAACCCTTTAAAGTCATATTTGCATTATCTATTTTTGTTTCTTGCAGGCAAATTACAGATGAATTATATTTTTGAATGACTAGTTCCAGTTCATTTCGATTTGCCTGTAAACTACAACAGTTCCACTGTATCATAGTTGCAGCAGCCATTTAAAACAATAAATATGTTGTTATAAACAACTAAAATGCTACGGAGGGTGAACTGGAGAGTGAGACCTAGCTCTCGTTCCACTCTCCACCTCCATATCATCCAAGTGCCCAAACTTGTTGAATAATTTGACAGGGTCGTTTGAGCCCTTCTATAGTCTTCCACTTCTTTGTGATTTATTATTTATTTTCTTTGTCACTTGTGAGTTTGTGTTTAAGGGAGGTTGTGATTTTAAATTGCTTGACACATTGCTATTGCTCTTTTGTGTTACTTTCTTGCTATTTGATGTTACTTGTTCTTTAGATGTATTAGTTTGTACAGAAATTGAAGTGATAGTGCTAGGCTTAGGTGTTGTGATACGGTAGTCCTCCAATGTTATAAATTCATTAGCACCCTCAATTGGCCAGGACAATTCAGTCTGCGTTTCAATTGAAACACAGAGCGACTTGACTGGACTTGGGGCAACAGACTTTATCACATTTGCATATGATGCTCTGAGGTCGACATTCAAACTTTCAACAATCTTTCTTGCCTCTGGGAAACTGACCTGTCTTGTATGCTTAATCTTCTGGACTTCTTTTTCAAATTCATATTTTTTGCACTGCCGAGAGTACGATGGATGATCTCCCTTGCAGTTGGCACATTTAAAAATGGTACTTTCACAAAAATTGTCATCATGATTTCCAGTACATTTAGCACAAACCAATTGCTGCCTGCATCTATCTTTACCATGTCCGAATCTTTGACATTTGAAACAACGGAGCGGGCCAGGGATGTATGTATCAACCCTGACATTCAAATATCCAACTTTAATTGAATCTGGTAGCACCGTTGTTTCAAATGTCAAGATGAAAGTCTGAGTCGGCTTTCTGACACCTTCTCTTTTGGTATGGATGTGAAATGCATGTATAACTTTCTGATCAGCCAATTCTTTAACAATTTCATCCTCAGAGCAATCAATAAGATCCGCACATCGTATGACACCTTTCCTTGTATTTAAAGTCCTGAGTGGTGTGACCTTCACAGGAACCGTTGCCAGGTTAGTGGTTCTTAGCAGATTGTCGGTGTGTGATTTTTTGCCGACTTCCACCAAGATACCACTTCCCATTTTTCTAACACTGATGGGATCTCCGGCAATGCCTTTGATCCCTTTTGCTATGGCGAATGGTGACATCTTTGACAGAGCAGTATCACTGTCTGATCCCATAATTACCAAAAATCTTGGAAATGTCGTTGTCATATGTCGTTTGGTCATTCCTTTGTCGTCATCATCTGAGGAAGTATCCTTCCTCAATCTTTTCCCGTGTGTAATTGAAATATCCATAGTATTTCCAAAACTTCATTATTTGCAGTCCCCAGCCCTACTCTGACCCTATGAAGATGCACATAGGAGTGGGGCAGAGCCCAGCACTCTTATGCATGGGGATATGCAAATAGTATACTCGCAGAAAGCAACATTTTAAATATAAAACTTATTTCACCTTGATTAGCTCATGAGCAGCCGCCTTCTAGAACTACCACAAATACAATTACAACAATGCATTATAAATTTCAAATAGTAATGAATGAATGAATGAATAATGAATCATCACATAATTGAATGGCAGTCCTAGGGCATGACACCACCAGCCGATTGATCAAGCCGAGCCAATCTTGACCACCTGTTTAGGAGAAATCCAGGCCGAAGTGATGTGTTGGTTATCCCTCAATCACCAGGATCCCATCATCCTCCGACACAGGTCACAACCCACGGCAAACAGGTTGCCCTCATTTAGTCGCCTCTTACGACATGCTCCAGAGGGATACAGTGGGAAAATTCTTATTCTACGAACCCCCTTCCCACAGGGGAAGGGAAACGGAAAGAAACCGAACAAAGTCCGGTTTGTGTCCAGACAAGTTTTGAACATTCACAAAACTTGGAAAGGATGCCGACGATTGACGTCTATGGTTCTTGTCCGGTTTGAGTTTGTTTCGTCCATTGGCTATCTGGTCATGTCTGTTTCATGTCCGTTTCATGTCCGTTCGTCCAGTGGCCATTGACCCGATAGCGAAACATTTTGACACATTTTAATACATTTTGATAGTTTACATGCCCAAACACCACCGGACTAGACAATTCTGTCCGTTGCTCAATCCGGCAAGGTGTGACAGCCATTTTGCAATACAGATATTCACTGCTGATTCATATTGTCTTAGGCCAAGCTTTGTCTCGTGTTTCCTACCATTTACTTTGAGACATTTAGCTAAGTCCTTGCCCTATCCTAGTAATGCAGTGTGCTAGGCTAGGTAAACGACACGTTAATATTTTGGCAGTCATTGACCAGTGTGACTCGGCCAGGTTTCGAACTCCTGACCTTCCTCAAAGGAAGTCTGCGCTCTACCAATACAGCCACAGTGTCTGCTTTCTAAGTTAGATGAGTTGGCAATTAGCATGGTGCAAAATAATAGGGTGAAGTGGGTCTAAGTACTTAGCAGCTACAGTTAAGTTTTCATATTGCGGGTGTCCATACTGATGCATTTCGCCTGAGTCTCTTTTGTAAACCTCATCTTGGCATGCTTACATTCAGAACTCGTTACGGTATCATCAATAGACCCGGTAAGTTAAGCTAGTGACATCTATCGGCAGAATCTGGAACCACTGTATTTGGGTACTTTCCAGATAAACTGGCGGGGTGTAGTATTTGTAATGTGTTCGATTGATGATGCCCTCACTGTCTACACAGCATATAATGTGATATTTATACATCATAGCATCATTGCCACTTCAATACACGATATTCACACGCATGCGCGTTAGAGCTAGATTTGAGGTTGCGTGTCGTCATTCTATAAGCCTCGCAGAAGGGTAACGTATTTACATAGCGAGTGAAAGATACCTACATGGTAAGTGAGCATTTTTTCTAAAATAATGTTCAACAGCTCTCAAAGACATTAGACGTAGGACACCTGCTGAGGCGGTTTGTTTGAAACCACAGGTCAGTCTATAATCCCCGATTGCGTTTTCGCCCTACGTTGCTGGCAGTTGATATGGGGGGGGGGGGGGGGGGGGGGGGTGTTCGCAGTTGCAGACAGCAGATTTCTCTACATAAACAATCACTGGCTTTTCCAGCAGAATATGGATAATACTCAATCTATATCTTTAAAGATGCTGACTATTGATACTTTGATAAGAGTTTTGACGACTACACTCTTACCGTTTTGTACTGTAAACAAATGCAGTTGTGGTCTAGGCTACTCTAGCCGCAAAAAAAACGGCCCACAACCGTGGTTTCATTCGAGGACACCAGGCGTCGCATGTGTTGTGAATATCATCTATTGACCTCAACCATTGATAGATATCCACCGTTATCTTTAAAAACATCCTTTCTTACAAAAAAGTAGACCTTTAAATAGCTAATTGAATAGACCCCGCCAGTTAAGCTATTGACATCTATCGGCAGAATCTGGAACCACTCTATTCGGGTACTTTCCAGCTTAACTGGCGGGGTGCATTGAAGCATATATTTGCTTATTTGTTTTTCATGGTATCTTGTATGACTCAGTTAAACAATTCTTTATTAAAGGAACAATATAAAATAATCCGTATTTTGTAAAAGTGGTAGGCACGGGATATATCACAGAAAACCATTTTTGTATCATAATCTCTTTTGTTGGACTGGGGAATTTTCTTGAAATGGTACATCGCAATGAACATCTACACATGAATATACACCAAAACATTACTACAAATAAATGTAGCATAATATGGCCGGAAGACCAGTGCCTCGGCGCTGAAAAATACCTTTATTCGCTGAATAAAATGATCATTTACCAAAGAAACAACAGCAAACACCCGGTTGGCATGTCCAGTCTACCTTCTGAGAAGTAGGCCTACACTTTCTGTCTGCACTGTTTTCAAGTACAGTTTTTGGAACTAGTTTGACGTGTTGATCATAGGATTGACCAATTATTTATGTAACCGTACATCAAGTCTTTTGACATCTGATTGATTGATTGGTGGTTGCTTTATGCCGTGTCGGCAGCATAGGCCATATTCACTGCGAGAAATGTTTGTTTTTTGTTCAAACCATCACTTTTACATGTACTTTTGACATCTACTGTAGATAGAGTATTGATGATGACTAAAATGTGCTAAACTATCATGTCAACAAGATTAGGTTACCCCCGATTCCCATCGTGCTATTTTAATTCATGGAGTACACCTATATGCATAAATTATGTGCAAGAAGGCGTCTCAGAAAAGGGTGAAAGTTATAACATGATTCTATAACTGGAACAGTCTTATGCCCCCATGTACCAATATGAACTGGGTAAGACACGTTTGCATTAATTAGTTTGGTCTTCAAGAAATCCTGAAACTATGAAATGATACATATGTTTGGTAGTATAGTAATTTACCCTGACCGCTCAGCAAAGGAGCCACATAGTCAGGTAGGCATGGGTAAGGTAATTGCATCAGGGAGCCTCGATAGTGTAATGGTCTGCGCACAAGCCCCAGAATGGCAAGAAATGTGAGTTTGAATCTTGCTCAAGGCAAAATATTTCCCATTCTCATCGTCCCCTATAACACTGGTTGCCATGACCAGGACTCTTTGCAAGCTACATGATATAGTGTTCTTAAACCTACCCCGTGTATGTATGACATAATGCAATGCCTGTGTGTATGTAATTGTAAGCTTTAAATATGGACTTAAAACGTATGGACTTAAAACTATTTCAAATACTTAGAAATCCAGGGTGACGAGTGTAGTAGTAGTATGCACTGACCTCTCGGGAAAGGAGTCACATAGACAGATACTCGGGGAATTGGTGATTGCATTAAGGAGCCTAGCTAGGGTAATCGTTAGTATGCTAGCCCAGGAATGTCACGAAGTGTGGGTTCAAACCCCACTCTAAGTGCAATATTTTCATCACATCTACGACAGTAACATGAGCTTCCCACATCTGTCACGTGCTTACTATTAGTATTAGAACTTAAGCTGCCATCTTGTCAGACTGGTCAAATGGTGGAATAATGGCAGTGAAAGGAACGTATTTATGTTGAGCCCTCCAAAACCTCATTTGACCCAATTTGATGAGACTATGTGTGTATGCATTTCATATATTAGTCACCCAGTGCTCGTTGTGTACAAACGTGGTGTAAAGGCTAGGGCTCGAATCATTGGTTGTGTAGGCAGGCTATAGTGAAATCAATACAGACAAAGAGAAAGGAAGAGTATAAAGTGTAAAGAAGGAGAGACATTCAAGCCCTCTGGTTAATTATTTATATGGTTACATGGGTTCATTGTAGAGTATCACCCGACCCCTTTCCCCCAATGGGAAACAAAGCATTCTTGGTCCGACCAATAGGGATCCAGCATTCCTGGTCCCCATGGCTACCAGTGGTCTGCCCACCACCACCAAGCTGTATGGCCCCATGGCAACCACCAACCTTGACCCTGACTGTGGTTTGTTTGTTTGTTGTTGTTTTACATCCTAGCAACATCTAAGGTCATATCAGGACGAGTACCTACTTGTGACAGTGCGCACTCATGGCGACTTTATAGTGCTGCCCCACTGGAAGACCAGGCCACCAGCACCATGACTTGATATCCCAATCAGTCACATTATCCTCACACTGAGCCAACCAGTCCTTGCCCTATCCTAATAATGCTAAGTACCAGGCTAGGAAGCAACAAGTATCAATTTTTAAGTCATTGGTTTGACTCGACCAGGGTTCGAATCCATTACCCCACGATCTACCAACACGGGAGACGGACGCTCTAACTCATTCGGCCATCCCGTCTGGTGCCTGAGTGTGGTGATCCTACCCAGCAGAGGGGGATGGGGTAGGCCCTGAGTGCCCTCACACCCAGACCTGTTAGCACCATGCTGTCTATTTACGTCCCACTCAGGCACCACCAGCCCTGACATATATACATGCGCCTGGTCATGTACACCGATCAGTAATAGAACATTTGCATTCCCCCATATGCCGTAAAATGGAATATCTTACAGTGGTACTGTCTTCAAAAGTTTACCCACAACCACAATTTTAGCTGAGTGTGAATACTCAACGTTAAAAGACTTAATAGACCATGATTGTTAATCATAAAGTTTCTCTTATGAGGTCACCTTAGTGTTTTTGAAGCTCTTTATTTGAGATGATAAAAGTAATTTACGGAAATAGAATATTAAATTATTAATGAATGAAGCATATATCTGCAATCATCTGACCAAGTGGGATGCCCCAATAAGTTGAACACCCAACTCCCGTTTTGGCAGGTATTGGGTTCAAACTCCGGGTGGTTTGAACCCGAACCAAGTTAAAGCAATGACGTACAAACATATTCGTGTCACTACCTGGCCTGGCAGTTGGGGTTACAGGGATCTTTCAAGGGCTAGTAGAATGTGGAAGATCAATTGTCTGCAATTGAAATATCTCCTTAATCTATGAATGTTTGTTTGAGGGGCTTTTGATAAAAAGACAAAGACCCTCATCCTATGATGCCCACATCCTACTGTGTCATTCAGTGACATGTGTATTGTGTCCCTGTAGGGTCGTAGGTATGCAGGTATTGCAGATATAGCAATACCTCAGGGAGTTTGACGCCCCTGCCTTGCAGAGTTGTAAACCACTGCCTTGTGGTACAGGTTCTTGACAGAACTGAAATAGGGAGCAAACCCTAAACAGAAAACCATGTCACTGTGGCAGCATTAAGGGCGGTTGATGTACAGATGTATGCAACTCCCAACATCTGCCGACCAGCCACTGCAGGGACAAATAGTTTTGACATGTTCTTTCCGGTGTGAAACCTCTATTTGCTCCCCGAGAGAGTGCCGCTGGTAACTTGCAAAAGCCAGCAGCATTTCAACACTTTTGCAGGAAGCTTTCATGATGATGATGATGATGAGGGGCGTAGCTACACCACCGTATTGTAAACACACATGAACAATTTCTCTCAGTGTCGTATTATGTCCATATGAAACAGTTTTATAATATGTTCTTTTTTAGTTAGTGCTTACAATTATAAGTTCTCCTGTAAGCACATGCAAACAATGTTATGCTTATATTTTTCTTGTTTTAATTCCTGGCTATACACCTACCCTGTTGTCTGTTATAGAATTGGGCCACAAAGGAAGTCAAACATGAAAAGATGTGTTGGCATTTTTATTTTCCCTCTGGTTCGAGCAAAAAAACCCTGACCAGTACAAATACAAAACCAAAATTCTGGAGGGGAGTGAGGCCGATTCACAGCTCTGGGACTATTTATAGCACAAGTGCAGCGCAGCAGACCCGGGGTGAATGGATCACAGGGCCGCATCACACAAGCACAGCAGTTGAATCAAAAACAATACGCATTTATATTACTAATACAATATTCGGGATGCTCAGGATGGCTATTAGAACATTGATAATAGCCCCAGATATAATTCCGCCTATCTATACTCGTATAATCTTAATTATTATACCTTTTATATGGATGTTATCTTGCAGACGCCCTGCAAGTGTCTGACTTCAGCTACTCCATGGTGTACAAGCAGGCTGAGAACGGCATCTGCACCCCTTACAGCGTGCCCATCTTGGTGAATGCCACGATCACCATCCTCCGGGCACACCTTCTACCCAAGGCGCTGGGAGCGCGGCAGTTCGAGCTGAAACTCTACCTCTACTTCTCCAAGAAGAACCTCATGACAGGTAGGGAATCCTACTGATAGGGAAGGCAGAACCGCTGGTGTAGAGGAATAAATCAGTAAACTCTTGATTCCTGCCCCCAATTCCATCCCACCCCACCCTGCCTCGCCCCTTCCCCGTAATAATAATAATGTGTGGAGGGGGGGGGGGGCTGATGAAAATTAGAAATATCTCCAAAGTTAGCGATTTAAAACAATGGTTACCCAAAACTAAAGTAAGGTAGATTATAAGACTCAATTGAATATAGTTATAAATCTCCGACTATGCAACTTTAATTAAAGCTGCGTATTCCGATAGAACCATCAACTTGTTAAAACCAAATCAATTATATAGATTTGATTCTAGATATCTAATGTTGATACCAGTGCACTTATCATCAAACATTTGACACCACATAGTAGGGAATACTAAGGCAATTTAATAGAACCTGTTACAGAAGAAACCTATGGTGTCGGAGTTTGGGCATGCTTGCTAACATTAATTTAGAATATTTGCGTTTCAAATATTTCCAAAATTAGCCATTTCAGATATTAATTACCGCAAACTAAAGTAAGGTAGATTATAACAATCAATTTAATATATTTATATCAGACAAATTGCCGAAACTCAAAACTTTAGTGTATGTAGAGACCACTCGAACGCCTTGAGTGTTGTTCAACAACTGACCAGTTTATTACCAGACATGTCACATGGGGTCTTGGGTCTCACGTGACCGCCTGTGGGACGGAGTCCGGGTCACGTTCCTGGCATTCCTTCCATATATATACACATACAACAACAACCATCGGACTTTGCAACTTCAATTAAAGTCGCATAGTCCGATAGTTTTGAATTTCTGTATTTTTTAAGAGATAAATATATTAGACTGATCACTAGTATCTAGTTTACAGTAGTTCAAAGTTACTTTTATTTTAAATAGTAAACTTTTTAGATATTTAGAGTGCAAACATGGAAAATTAGTTTTGGCAAGCTTGCCAAAACTGTGACACCATAGACTTCTGCAGTAACAGGTTCTGTTAAATTGAACTCAGTATTGCCTTCTACGCACAAACAAATGCTTAATAAGTGCATCAGTATCTAAGTTAGATATGTAAAATGAAATCTAGATAATTGTTTTGGTTTTGAAAAATGGATATTTTCATCAGACAATACAACTTTAACTCAACCCGACTCACTGTTCCGCCGAACAGCCTCTGGCGTTCCGAAGCAGGGTGCTGCCGACATCACTGCCAACAATGTCGTGTTCCCCGAGCTGGGCGACGTGCTCAACGCGCGGGCACAGGGCGAGCAGATCCGGTTGGAAAACGTCGCCATGACCATCGATGGCACCATCCTCCCCAGGAGCTCCGGCAACCAGTGGCTCCACCTGGTGGTGAAAGAGCCTCCAATGAGCACGACGCCGGAAGTGGTGACCTACAACAACTACGACGCGGCCACCATTCTCACCGCCAGCTACACGTCAGCCCGTGAGGACCACTTGTTGCAGTAGTCTCCATGACAACAGGGTTTTGTAGTGGGGGGGGGGGGGGAGGGACGGGAGGGGGGAGATGGGATAGGATTTGACTAGTTGATATGCCCCAGCGGACTGTGAAGGGTAAGAACAAGGGGGTTGGGGGGGGGGGGGGTACGAGGGAGGAATGTAGGGATTGTATAAATTTGAATTTAGATATTTCCCTTGATGCTGTCATCAGTGATTGCAGACATTTGACTATAGATACTTTATCAGATGCTGTAATTATTAGGTTGTAGACATTTATATATAGATATTTTCTTAGATGCTGTAATTCACGACACGAGATGGAGCTATAAGATGGAACTTTATTGGAGTTCGAAGTAGAGCATATTAGTACAGGTCACGCAATGGTCAAGTAACAATCAGAGCAGTTGACAACAATGTGAGTCAGTTAATCGATAGTCAATAGTGTCATGTCGGTAATCGGTAATCAGGAGTTATAGAACAATAGAACAGGACATTATTAAGGCATGATCAGTAGGTAATAATCGTTCAGTTAAAGAGGTCGATCAGATCATTAGGTGATCAATACTGAGTGTCTGTGATCGGTAATCAGGTACATATAACGGGTTATCGGTGGAGTGAAGATGAACAATGAGAGAATAAGGGGTACATCAGGTATGTGGAGAGGTAAGAGATATGTGATTATAAGATGTAGGGGGAGGCTGGTGAGGAGGGAGGGAAAGGGAGTGCGTGGGAGGCGTAGGAGGGGGGTAGGGAGGTAGGAAGGAGGTCAGTAGGGTAGGGCGAGGTGGTGTTTTCTCGGTCACGACCCGGGCCTCAACCAAATAAAGTTGAGAGTGCCCGGGTCGCGGTCGAGAAGGCGTCGGCACAGACGTATCAGTGGATGGCGGACGACCGCCAGTGGCCAACGTCGCGGACGTCTTGAAGCGTCGCCCCAGCTGCGGCACATGCCTGGGCGGCACCTCTGCGTATGCTATGCAGGGTGTATTGTCGATGGTTTTGGACGGCGCTGTGCTCGAGCGCTGTCCGGAGGATCCGAGTCATCGTCTGCGTCGTCAAGGGGCCTTCGTTGAAGGTCATGAAAGCTGGGTCATCAGGGGCCAGTCGGGTGGAGGCGACGTAGCGCTTCCAGGCGCGTACAGGGCAGTAGTTGGAGTTCTGTACGTTGGGTATTCGAATGGTGTAGGCGTCACAGGGCGATCGGGAGGTCTTTGTCGATCGCACCTTGATGATGAGGTGGGTCGTGTGGTCAGTGACGTCAGCGACTCTAATGGTGTGCCCTGGGTCGTCCCTCCGGCCGGTCACCAGGAGGTTTCCTTGCCTTAGTAGAGTGAAGTAGCCCATCAGGAGGGTCGACCTCAGAACAAGGGCCCGGGGGCCCGCTTCGGCCAGGTAGTCGAGCACGGTCTTGAGCTGTCTTACGGTCAGTGGGGGCACCTGTCTGGTCACGTGGTGGGACGACCTTGTTACCCCGCGTTTGATAGTGGCGACTAGGTAGGTGTCAAAGGGCACAGTCGTGCCTGTCGACAGGCTGACCCATGTTCGGGCGGCGCTCAGATAGTTCATGACTGCCCCGGGTGTGGCCAGGGTGTCGTCGAGGTGGGCTAGGTATGCGGCGACATCCATCTGCTTGGGGCGGCGTGGGTCATAGGAGGTCATTCGTGCGTGTTTGAGGTACCTTCTTGTCTGTTGTAGCTTGTTGCGCCATGTTCCGGGCGCTAGTCCGGCCCGGAATAGTCGGATGATGTCTTGGTTTCCGTTGCGGGTGCCTGGGGAGAGAGAGGCAAATTTACGAGCTCCCCAGGCTAGAGATTACCAGCGAGGATGTCAATGTCATGTCTGACTCGGATCCGTTCGAGGTCCATGTCCTCCACGAAGCGGTCTGCCTTGCGATGGGCAACTTCGTCGAATGGTGCTCTGCTGAGGGCATCGGCGAAGGCGATGTCGACCCCGGGTTTGTGGAGGACCTGGACCTCGCAGGAGCGGAGGGTGGCGAAGGACCAGAGTGCTCTGGCACAGGCACAGAGGATGGGGTCCCTCCCGGCCCCAGAGTCGAGAACCATCTGTGAGGACTGGTTGTCAGTATTGACTATTATAGCGTAGTCATGTGGGTTCGGGGGAGATAGTGCGTGGAGGGCCACGATGAGGTTGAGGGCCTCTAGCTGATGAATGCTGTGCTTGCCCTCCAGGAAGTTCTCTGAGTACGCCTCGGAGATGTACCCTTTTGGTGAGTGTGCGCCTCCGGCCTTCAGGGAGGAGTCGCATTTGATGGTCCACTTGTGTTTGGGTGGTGGGCGGAGGAGGACCACACCGTTTGAGGCTGCGGCGTAAGTCAGGAACCACTGGATGTCCTTCGTCATGTCAAGCGTAATGGGGTGTTTCCCGGTGTGAGGTGCTTGCCGAAGGGCATCAAGTATGCGGTTCATGAATCGACGTGCTGGGCGCACACACCTGGCGACGTGTTGGAGCCTCCCGATCAGTCGCTGGAGGTCTTTCTTGGACGCCTTTGCCTGTGGGGTCCATCTGCGGCACTCGTCGATCACGTCAGTGAGCTTAGGGGATGGGATCTTGACCGTCATGTCGTCGGTGTCTACCACGAATCCGAGACATTCGAGGGAGTGAGTCGGGGGAATGCACTTCTGGGGTGAGAGAGCCAGGCCCAGGTCTGCCGCGAGCTCTAGGGCATCGAGGTAGGCGGCGTCCGCCATCTTCTGGGTTGCTGCCACTCCGACAAAATCGTCCAGGTAACAGAGGACGAAGTGTCCTTTGCGGCGGAGTAGGTGGACGACCGCGTTCGTGGTGCGGGCGCAGGCCATAGAGGATGTGCGGCACCCGAACGGGGGGGCGATGTCGAAGTAGGTTAGTCCGTCGAGGGTCACTCCAAGCAGTGGGACGGGCAGTGGGCAGGTTCGTAATTGTCTGTATGCTCTGGCGAGGTCGATCGTCCAGACACATGCCCGCACCCAGAGGCGGGTGATCTCATCCGTGAGGTCGGCGATGTTGGGGAGTGTGTATGTGGCAGGTCGGCCTTGATAGTAGCCTTTCCTGATGCCCGAGTTGACGCTCGCGCCCCTCGGGAAGCTCAGGTCGACGATGACCCGCCTCTCGAGGGTGTTCTTTTTTGGGCGGGTCATCATCGGGCTGACCTGCGCCCAGGGCGTGAAGGGGGGGTCCAGGAAGGGGCCGATGAGGGCTCCTTTTGCTGCCTCGGTCTGGATATACTTCCTGACCCAGGCGAGGTGCTGGGGCGCCTCGCGGGGGTTTGCTGTCGAGGGGACGGGTGGGCCGTCCGCTGTGTAGTCTGCGGGCCACCCGTACTCCAGAAAGTCCACGAGCTGATCGTCGTGGTATCCGGTAAGGAGGTCCCTCCAGCGGTCTATGTTGAGGTCGGATGGGACTGGGATCCGAGCTGCAATGTAGTTGGGGAGGCCTGAGCGCCTCACCTCGTCGTAGGTATATCGGTATATGTCATTTTTCCATATGTTTGGTATGGAAGTAGGCCAGAAGCGGTCTAGGATGTTCCTATATGAGAGTGGTGTGTGCGGAGGGTTGTAGTGTGGGGCCGCCGAGGTGAGGTCGTTATTGGTGATGTTGTCAATTTCCTCGTCGTCCGCCTCTCTTTGGTGGTATGTGAGGAGCGCGCCCGGAGGTTCGGTCTCGTCATTTTTCATCATGTTGTCGTCTATATGGTGGTTTGTCGCCGACCGGGAGAAAGGCTGAACGCAGCCGACCGTGGTGCGGGTCGGCTCGTAGCGAACTACGACAGTGGTCTGTTGTGGCGTGTGGTCGATTGGTCCTTCTGTGCCGGTGGTGTTGTCAGAGGCTCGTGGCGTGTCGGGGGGGTCCCGGATGCCGCCGCATGTGGAAGGGGAAGCGGGTTCTGGTGTGTGGGTGGTGTGGGGGGTGGTGGGGTCTGGGCAGGAGGTCGGGCTTGTGGCGGGGTGGGGTGTGGGGGGTGGGTTGGTGGAGTGGGGGGTGGTTGTGGGGGAGGCGGGTTGGTGGATAGTGGTGGAGGGTGTGGGTGAGGTTGAGTGGTTGGTGACGGTGGGGGTGGGGGAGTGGTAGGGTGGTTGAGGGTTGTGGGTGGGGGTGGGGGGTGGACGGGTGGGTGGGCGGTGTGGGTGGGTCCGGTGGCGGTGTTGGTCGGGGGTGGGGGGGGGGGCTGGGCTGGCCGGTCGCCACGTGGTCTGTGTCTGCCGTTGGTGTTGGGTTCTCTCCATTGCCGTTAGGTGTAGTCGTTGTGTCCGCGGCGGCATTTAATGGGCGTCCCCCATGGCGGTCGCCGTCTCCAGTGGCGCGGCGGGGGTCGTTTGGATGACGGTTAGGCGTTTGAAGTCTGTGGTCGGCGCAGGGGATGTGTGCGTTAATGTGGTTCAGGTCTGGTTCGCTTGAGCTGCTCGTTGCGTCAGATGATGTCACGTGGTGCGCTAGGGTGACCTTAGCGGCGGAGCTCGGGTGGGGTGCTTGGTCCGCCAGCGTCCCACGTGGCGTTTTGGCGGGAGTCTGTTGTTGGTTGTCCGCGTCCTTTTGCTTGGTTTTGGCGGGAGTTAGGTTTACGGCGATTTCCGTGTCTGGGCGGTGGTCGGCGGTGGCGTTTTGTTCGGCATGTGCCCAGCCGTTCAACGAAAATCCCCTTTCTGTTCGTCGGCGTCGGTCGCAGCCGCTTTTCTTTCCTGTTGCCGTTTTTTATTATTGCACTCTTGCTCCCGGTGCGGGTTGGATTTCCTGTACTTATTTGCACACCATGCGCAGACATGTGCGTATTTTTCGCTACCAGTGCCGTGGGTGGCTGTGAATCCGCAGTCGTTGCCCCAGTTCCACCTGTGGCACGGGCGGCCATCCGTCTCGGGTGTGAACTCGGGTCTTTTGTATGGAGTGTTAGGTGCTGTTTGTTCGTCTCGTCCTTGCTGGGTTCGGTGCGGCGCCTCGGATCTCGCCGTTCTCCTCTGCTCCTCTCTCCGTATACCCGCCAGGCAGGCTCCTCTCTGGAGATCTTTTATGGCTTGCTCATCGCGCCAACCTCTAGGGAGGCGGCCGTCCTCTATCATGGCGAAAGTCTTTTCTGACCATGCTAAGCATGTCTCCCATTGCCACTCGCCGGCCATATTGCAAATCTCGTCCTGGTGCTCTATAATTGCTTTGATCCAGTGGTGGGGGAGTTTGGGGTCCTTCCTCATTCGCGCAAGGGCTGACATGTATTCGTGCCAGTTGCTCTCCCCCAATCCTACTTTTCCTTTCTTCTCTTCCCGGATCACATATGTATGGGGCAGAAATGGCCTCCTACCTCTGCTGTTGGGTCGTCCGTCGTCATTCGTTTCCAGTATGGCGTCTACGAGGTCTCTGTGTCAGTGGTCGTCCTCACTTGATGAGTCGTATCGTGTGCGGCGCCCTGATCTGTTCTTGTGCGTTGCTGTGTGTTCGTCTTGTTCGTCTCGTCCTTTGTGTTTCCTCCTGCTGCTTTTGTCGCTCCGGCTTGAGTCGTTAGACGTTTCCCGCCATCTGCGACCACGTGGCGACTGGGGGGTGCGTGGCGATACCGTTTCGTGGCGTCTCTTCCGTTTCTTTGTACGAGTATTGTCCTGGGACCGGCTCCTCGTGTGGGATGCCCGTTTGGAGGTCTCTAGTGCGCTGACTCTCTCTGCCATGGCTTTGGCGAGGGAGGCCTGCTGCTGGATTGAGTCCGCGACAGATTGCCGTAGCAGAGCGATCTGCTGCGCGGTCGTGCCTCCCTCGGGCTCAATGTCTCCAGGCGTCGTCGGTTTTTTCGCTACTACCGACCGTGGTCTGCCGCGTAGGCGAGGGGTCCTGGCCGTTTCTGTGTCGGTGGCTGGGTCGGTGGTCTGAGCCTGTGCCAATGCGGTGGTGTGGCGTGGTGTCTTGCGTGGCGGCATGGTGAGTTGCTCGGTGGTCAGCCTAACGGCGTGTAGATGCAGCTTGAAGTTGGAGGGTGTTGTCGGTGCGGTGTCTGGTGAGAAGTGGGCTGAGTGAGGGCGCAGGGCAGTGTAGCGGCGGGGGGAGGAATGAGGTCAGAGATGCTGGTTCCCGGTCGTGGGTCGGTAGTGGCGCCATCTGCAGGGTAGTGGGGAAGTAGGTGAGGGGAGCGGTGTTGCCACCTGTAGGGAGGCGGGTCAGGTAGAGGAGAGGGGAGGGGAGGGAGAGGAGCGGGGAGTGAGGAGCAGCTCCGACTCGGTCCCGAATTACCCATATTACCGAAGTAATATGCACAATTATGGGAATTATGGATTATAGAAGTTTTAATATGAATGATTTATTAGATGCTGTAATTATAGATTGTAGAAATTTGAACATACATGTAGATAAATAGCATTTTATTAGATGCTGTAAATATAGATTGTAAACATTTGAATGTAGATAATTATTATTTTCTTAAATGCTGTAATTAGGTAGTGTAGAAATTTGACTATATATAGGACCTTTATTTTCCCCAATATTTAGGGAACCTTTCCTACTAGAACATAATGTGAGCTGTAACTATGACAACATATTTACTTTCAGGGAGTTCAAATTGGAAACTGGACCACCCCGTTCCGAGCTGGACGGATAGACTATCCGTAGGTGGTAAGTCAGACTCTTAATTTATGAAGCAAAATCTATTCTTCACATCTATCTTGATATTTACCCGCTACTTTTGCTTTGAAAAAGAAATAAAGCATGTAGTTTAATGGATTTCAAAAGTGAAATCGATAGCATTCTATGGTCGCCATCTTATCTTTTTGTATTCTCTCTCATTTCATCAACTCTGCCGATACAAGTAACCATTTGATACTGGAACCAGAGTTTCCATTTGCTGTTCCATACTAAAGCGCTTTTCGCCCGTATTTAGACTACGTTGGCATTAACCTCTACTATAGGTTTGGGGTGAATCTTTTATCTACTGTGGGAGTAAGTAGGTTAATGGTTAGGGCCATGTTCGGCTGTTGATGGGACAGTGGTGATATTCCCAGTGTAACTCGGAGATGGGTGTTTGGGGTTTAGTTAAAGCTGCATAGTCCGATGAAATATCAATTTTTCAAAACCAAACCAATTATCTCGATTTTATTTTACACTTTAGATACTGATGCACCTTTAAGCATGTGTTTCTGCGTAGAGGGCGATACTGAGTCAATTTAACAGAACCTTTTACTCCAGAAGTCTATGGTGTCAGAGTAAAACTAATTTTCCATGTCTCAAAAGTTTACCATTTAAAATAAAGGTAACTTTGTACTAATGTAAAGTAGATCCTAGTGATCGATGTAATATGTTTATCTCAGAAAAAATACAGAAATTCAAAACCATCGCCTATGCAACATTAAGGGGGGATGGAGGTCATCCGCGCTATATTAAGTATTTAGTAGCATCAGGTCGCCGTGCCGTTTGTAAATGGGTTACATTGTATCATGATCAGAAAAGCCTAACGCTGCTTTCTTAGACCCCAATCACACAAACCTAACGCTGCTTTCTTAGACCCCAATCACACAAACCTAACGCTGCTTTCTTAGACCCCAATCACACAAGGCTTACCATCAGTTTGCATCACTTGCAACCCATCAAAAGACCACATCAAGCAACCAGCTTTTAAACAAAGAAAAATCAGCGGGGGAAATGGTATGCGGCTGATCAGGGAAGACTGGTTGGTGATTGGTTCTCGATCGGTTGGTGATCAGTTGGTGATCAGCTGGTGATTGGTTCGCGATCGATTGGCTATCGATTAGCAATCAGTTGTATGACTGATCGCTGACTTCTTTAAAGCCGTGTTCACATGGGCAAAATGTGAAGCGAATTAGACAAATCGAATCAGGTGAGTCGAATTAGCCGCCCGTTCACACGACAAAATGAATCGATTCACAGAAATCGCCTCACGTAAACTACCTCGCTAGGTGGTTTACAGTATCCGCATCACGTGAATCGATTCAGCCCTAATCCGCCTCAGACGTTCGTTCACACGAGAAATGTGAGGCGAACTAGGCAAGTCGCTTTCTACGAATCGATTTACATTGCCCGTGTGAACACGGCTTATGACCAGGGAAGACCGGTCGTGGATCAGTCTGTGGCCAGTTGGTGATCAGTCGGCAATGGTCCTCAACTGGTCGCAGACCGGTTGGTGATCAAAATGCCCACCATCTCACTTTGCGACTAATCTGGGACCAGTCTGGGGCTAATGGTCAACTGATGGCCAATTAATCGCCAACATAGAAAAAGGATTGACCACCTCCTGCCGACAAGCTTAGTCATGACGAGGTTGTTCGTGCAATACCAGGTACCTGCAACGTCCTTGGAACCAAAATTGTCGCTAGGATAATAGGAACAATGGAAGTCACTGACCAGTGAGGGCCAAATAGACATTTTTGCGACCACTTGTGACCACTTGCAACCATCTGCGACCACCATTGTTTTGTTTTGTTGCAAGTGGTCACAAAGTGGTCACGAGCCTAATGTGACTAGCAACTCACCGATGTCGACCTCTTATTATACAAGTGGGCACGTGCCGCTGGAATAGGTCCCGCCACCTGGTGCCAGACGTTGGCACTAGGCGCACTCCACTAGGTGGGGCCATTGTAGCGACCTGGTTTCATACGCCTGATTTTGAGCGCACATTGTTCTACTTCTAGTGCATCCATAATACGGATTATGCCAGACGGCTAATTTGATATCCGACCGGAAAGATTTAGTCGATTTGAAGCTTAGTAATAATTTGGGAATTTGTAATATTGTATGTAATCGTTTCTCGTTGTCCTGTTATCACAAGTTTCGTAATATGTTGGCTGTATTATTTCTGTAGGCAAGCAGGTTTGCAACATTAACATCAAGTCTCTGCCATTTATCTCAGGTCCACTGGCAATCAATCTAATTTGTTTTATTTTATTTTAATTGTTTTCCCTTCAGATACTCTAACGAAAACCAGTTTCGGAGGTGTGGTCATCCTGAATCAGGCAACATTAAGACCAACAGGGCAGCTATATTGGTCAACAGACTCAAAGTAAGGAGTTGCTTTTGTAATTTAGACATATGCCTATATGGTAATCTTATTTATAATATTGTATCAACCGTGGGAATTTATAGCCCTATCTAGGAGTGTTTGCTTAGGGAAGATAATTAATTCTTGGAACGGCCAAGTAATGAAGGCATGGGGCACTAGGGTGATCTTGCAGTATATATCTATGTCACCCACATCAAATCTTTAATCTAGAGCCTCTGAAATGCCATTTCCAGGTATTCTAGGGAGGTTACATGATCGCCAACTCCCCCCCCCCCCCGGCTAGCTATCAAATCTATGTGAAACTCCAGAATAAAATATGACACAAAACATATTTGAAACAATGGG
Organism: Branchipolynoe longqiensis; assembly: GCA_030323885.1. Taxonomy (NCBI): domain Eukaryota; kingdom Metazoa; phylum Annelida; class Polychaeta; order Phyllodocida; family Polynoidae; genus Branchipolynoe; species Branchipolynoe longqiensis. Next base: position 78,863,458 of record CM059187.1, read on the forward strand.
GTATTTACATGTGACCTCATAGTCATACCGTTGATTTCGCAATGCGCTATGAGTAGAGATCTATGTGAGCCATTTTGCTAGCTACTCAAAAACAACACCCGATTAAAGCGTATATAACCTATATTATTGCCATACCACCGAGGTTATAGAGTATTGATATGTAATATAAGTAAAATACGACAAAGATATAGAGCAGTGCAATGACAAATTCACCATTATGTTCATTTAAAACCATCGGACTATGCAACATAAAGCTTTAAGTACACTCAATTAAACACGTTTTGTTGTTGTATACTCTTAGGAGCCCTCCCTTAGTCTAGGCTAAAAGCTGCATAGTCCTATGAAGCATCAAATTTTCAAACCAAAAATAATTATTTACAATTGATTCTACATATCTAGATTATATACTGATACAATTGTTAAGCGTTTGTAGCCATATTGAAGGGAATACTGAAACAATTTTAATAGAACCTGTTACTGCTAAAGCATATGGTCTCAGACTTTTGGTGTGCTTGCGAAAACTAATTTTACATGGTTGCACTTCAAATATCTTAAAACTTAGCCATTTAAAATAAAAGTTACTTCAAACTAAATAAAGTAAGGTAGATTATACCAATCAATTTGATATATTTATCTTAGAAAATGACAGAAACTCAAAACCATCGGACTATGCAACGACCGAGTGAGTCTATAGCCGTGTTCACACACGGGCGTTAAGTCGCCTCAACTAGTTTGCCTTGTCTAGTTCGGCTCACATTCGCCGTGTGGACGCGACGCTGAGGCGGATTAGGGCTGATTCGCCTCAACTATTTTGCCTCAAGTAAACCGCGTCGCGAGGTAGTATATATGAAGCGAACTAGCTTAAGTCGGCCCATCTTGCTTGTGTGGACGGTAGTGGTTTACTTTGAGGCGGCTTAAGCATGTCACACGCATGCACAGTCGAGACCTGAGTTTGTTGACTTTCCGGTCGATCAAAAGCGCATATTATATGATTTGGTCTATGCACAGATATTTTTTTCATCATTTATTTTTAGGTTTTCACTGCCCAGCAGAAGTTTTGACCGTTCCAAAACAATCTATACATATCTAGGTCGAACCCACACTCTCTCGTGGCCACGTCGACTAACCGAAAGTGGCGCTGGTTAGTATGGACGTGTTCATGCGCAGATATCGATTTCCAGCTTAAACCGCCCCAAGTACTGGATGTGTGGACACGACACACTTTCACGCCTAGTTCGCCTCATCTAGTTCGCCTTACCTAGTTCGGCCTAAAGTTGTGGGTGTGAACACGGCTTAAGGCGCGCGCAGTGTGTTAGCTGACGTGACAGTTCCCGACGCTCCCACCAGGGCGGCGCGTCGGCTCCCCCTGCCGAATCAACCACAATTCGAAATTATGCGCCAATGCTTCATCCGCCGCTGCTCACACATATCTCCTCACAAATGACTTAAAGCGGCAACCCAACCCAGATATTAAACCTATGTCCTCGTGCGATGCAGTTAATATAATTTAATAAGAATTCCACTTTTCCTTTTAGGTTTGATGCTGCAGACATTCCAGCTAAGATCGAGTTAAAATATAGCGCGTTCAACATGGACTCCAAAGGAGAAGTAGACATAGTGCAAACCCCAAATATTACAGCTGTCGAAGTTGGTAATGAGAGGTATTGTGGGGTGATATATGGTATAATGGAGTTCCAGGTCGACCCGAATTTCAAGGACGTTGCAGTACAGGATAACATTTACATAAAACAAGTCACATTCGTTTGTGATGCTACTGGTGAGTGCATGTTTATGTAATTAGACAATTTTATTATTCAGGTCAATTTGCATTCGCTGCAGTCTTATTATAAGTATACAGGTATTCAGAGTCCCGCTGGTCACTCGGTGCGTGGTGGCTGAATCGGTAGAGCGCGGGCCTCACGTGAGGGAGATTGGGAGTTCGATTCCCGGTTGAGTCAAACCAATGACTTATAAAATCTATACCTGTCACTTCCTATCCAGGGGCTCAGCATTAATAGTATAGGGCAATGACTGGTTTTCTCAGTATCAGGATAATGTGACTGAGTGGGATATAGGGTCCTGGTGCCCTCGGCCTGATTTCCCAGTGGAGCAGCACTCTTAAGGGGCCATGAGTGCGTACTGTCACAAGTCGGTACCCGTAGGGATATGACCTTAGATGTTGCCAGGATGTAAAACTCCCAGCAATCAACCAACCTCCAGAAGGACTGATACTATGTATGAACCAGGATACTGTGTCTCAGATACAACTTACATGAGAGAAGATGGGGGAGATGGTGAATATGCATATATACCATGATGCAGGAAGTAGTGTTTTGGGTCACTTACAATATTTGCTACGACAATTTCTCTTAAATTTACTTTTGTTGTTGTTGTACATTAGTTGAGTAAGCAGGGGGAATTCCAATTGCGGACAATTGGTCTTCCTCATTCCACTGCTCCTTGTCATATCCTGGTAATGGCGAGCGCCAGGGTAGGTAACGACCAGTATTTAATTTTAAAGTCATCCGTTTAATTTGGCCAGGGTTCGAACCCCATGACCTCCCAGAATGGGAGGCGAACGCTCAACTCCTTCGCACAAAGCGTTTGGTCAAAAATGAATGTATGGCAAGAACCGTAGCAAGTTTGGTTATCAGGGGGCATGTGGTTGTAGGTGCAAAGTGAGTCGAAAACATAGGGTTTATAGTGAAGAATAGGGGTTGAGGGGTAGTAAGAGAACCCCTGCTCTCCCCGCCCCCCACCCTGACACAGCTTCTGACTGTAAGCTGACTCTATGACCTGGCATGCTGGATTGCAGCAACAGTCCTTCCTGAGGGATCCGCGGAACTAGGAATACAGGACTGATTAAACTATGTTGTCCAGATCCAGGAAACCTGGATCTAGGATGTGTTTTCCTCACAAGAGAAAGGGAGACTCTTCAAGGGAAGCCTATTATTATTAACATTTCCGACATAGGGACTGCTTACTTGAATGCTGACAGAGTAATACAATATATTACAAGCAGGACCTGTGTTTTAATTACTGACGTAGTAATAGAACATACTACATAGGGATCTCTTACTTGCTTCCTGACAGAATAATACAGTGTATGTCATACTTAATTGCTGACATACACACATGATATATTACATAGGGGACACATTCCTTGATTACTGTCAGAGTAATACCATATATTACTCAGGGGACTTGTTAGTTGATTGCTGACAGACTTGTGTGATATATTGCCTGAGGACATAGTCTTTGATTACTGACAGAGTATTACAATATATTACATAAGGGACCTATTACTTGATTGCTGACAGCCTACTATGATAACCTACATGGGAACACCTTGATTGATTGCCAGCAGAGTAATACAATATATTACATAAGGGACATGTTACTTGATTGCTGAAGACTAATATGACACATTGCTTGATTTTTGACGGAGTAATATATATATTATATAAGTGACATATTACTTGATTGCTGACAGACTAATACAATATTTTACAAAGGGAACTTATTAATTGATTGTTGACAGATTAATGCAATATTTTACATAGGGGACATGTTACATTTTTGTGATGGGTGTATTTATGCTGCCCATAACGGTTAAGTCTAATGACTTGTTTGCGGTGCTAGGCAGTAATAGTCTTGTGACTCCCCTTCTTTTTATCACTTTCAGTTGTTGTGTAGCTAACTACTGCATGCATTCTGTCTCTGTTTGTAAGCTTTCTCCCACATCCCCCAAACCTCTGTAAGTTTGTTCATTGATTGCTGACAGAGTAATAAATGAATAGCATTTGATTCATACATACACCACTAGCGAGTTATATCTCATTTCCAGATGTGATCGGGATGACCGACATGTGGGTGGCTGACCCACCCGTCTTGTGGAAGGGCGTCGCCACTGAGCTGACAGTCTTTTTCTCTGTCACCTGTGTCCTGACTAACTGCAGCACAGTGGTGAGAACACTGCATTCACTATCGTCCAGATACAATATTAATCCCTACTCAGAGTAGGGGTGAATTACAACTATGCTTACAGCCGAGCAAAGCCTGCTTAAAATAGCAACTATTCTGTGGAGGTAGTGGTTCCAATGCACAGTGATAAATTATCTATATTTGTGGAAAGTTGATAAATTTGTAGAGAATGCAAAACAAATAGGAAAGAAAAAGCTGCAGGTGGACACAGAAAGCTCTTTTTCGAGTTTCAAAGTTTATTAATCTACAGGATTTCATAAATGTCATCATCATCATCTTGCTGTCAATTGCAATGCGACAAAGACTGCTTTTATTTCTAAACCGCCGCTATTACGTGTGGTTGGGCATTTGATAAAAGCAGCTTGCAAAGTGTTGAAGTGCTGCTGGCTTTTGCAAGTTACTAGCAGCACTCTCTCAGGGAGCAAATAGAGGTCTCACACCGGCAAGAACATGTCAAGACAGGCACAACCTATTTGTCCCTGCAGTAGCTGGCCTGGAGATGTTGGGAGTTCCCTTCATAAGCAGCCTTAACGCTGCCATGGAAGCATGGTTTTCTGTTAGGGTTTGCTCCCTTAGCCTTTGGTTCTATCAAGAACCTATACCACAAGGCAGTGGTTTATAACTTTGCAAGGCAGGGGCATCAAACTCCGTGAGGTATTTTAGCAGATAGGTACTACATTACCCACATACCCACAGGATTTCATAAATGTATCAGTCAAAAATGGTGGGTTATGATCAACAGGCATTGGAACAATATATTTAACATATTTGACTGCAAATTCATGGCGCTATATCCATACTCCAGCCTTCCGGCATTTTTCTAATAGGTTGTTCAGCAACCCTGTCACTGGATCAGGGCTGCTGGAGTAACTAGTGTCATGCTGAGAGCCACTACAGATAATGAATATCTGGGGATCATGGTGGCAACTGAAACATGGTATCTTAGCCCACCCAATCATGGTTCGCCTATCCATATGAGATTAATCGTATCTACTAAGTCTAAACTGATTAATAACGATGTTATGCCATATTTCCGGGAAAGTCCTTATTCGTGCCGACAAGTCTTAGAATTATTGTTCTGACCCCAGTTAGAAAAAGAAAGAAGAATTGAATTCATTACTTTTAAATGCTAATATAACACTTCATGCATGTTACTTCTAAAGTCATTAAATGTGGGTCAAATGACGGTAAAATTCATTTCATAATGGTGCTGTCACACTACGACGTTTCCCCCCGGCGCGCCGCCAATGCGCAAGATATTTGCTAGGGCTTGAGACACGTCCAACTTTTCGGCGTTTTGGGAGAAAATTCGACGGGTTGCAGCGTGCTAGTAGCGCGTTGGTGGCGCGTCCGTAACGCCCCCTCCAACGCGTCGCCGCGCGTCGCTGCGCGTCGCTGCGCGTCGCCGCGCGCCGAAAGTTTTGTGCAAGCACAAAACAATTGGCGCGACCCGACGCGCGGCGACGCGCGGCGACGCGCGGCGACGCGCGGCGACACGCGGTGACGCGCGGCGACGCGCGGCGACGTGTCCATTCACGCGTTGCTATCACTCAACGTGTACCGACGCGCCGTTAACGTGCCGGTAACGTGCGCGTAACGCTTCCCGACGCGTGACGACGTTTCACCCAAAAAGGCAACACGTCGGCGCGCGTTGGTGAGAAACGTCGTAATGTGACAGCCCCATAAGACAGGGGTCTATGTATCGCTTTCCTACTGTAGTATTGCACTGACACGTGGTGCCGGCAGGGAATATGCTGACCTCTGTTACTCTTGAGTGGCAACATGACTTGTGGCAGCAGGCTAGCCAGAGGAAATCCCCAAGTGGACTGTCCCTTTGTGATTGGATAGATGCCCCCGCCCCACTTTACCCCCCCCCCCCCCAACCATGACAGGTAAGCTGTGTTCTGGCTGGTCAGTGGGAAGGTCGCTTGATGTGTCGCCCTAGAAGAAAGTGGAATGGATTCATTTAAATGTTAGAATCCCACAGGGAGCTTCTCTGTCTCTGTCATTCCTTCGCGTTGCCGTCATAAAGATATGGAGGGTCCGACATATCACACTACTATAATTTAAAATTAAGGAAATTGTAGTGTGACCATATATTTTACTATGCCTTTATTGTTGTGATTGAAACTTGGTGACCAGTGTTGTTCTGTGATACCCCAGTCACAATACCGCTTGTGATCACTTTGTGACCACTTTGCGCCCCAATAGCCCACTTGTCGCTGACTGGTTGCTGACTGGTCACCAAGCCATGGAAATGGTCGGAGACCATTTTAGGTGCAAGTAGGTGTTTGGTGCCATAGTTGCAACTTCCCTGCAAACAAAATGTTCGCCTGGAGGTCCGTGACTACTAAGGACAATTTTGCCACCACCCTTTTTTGTGGTTGCAAGCATAGGTGACTGGGGTAGGCCTATAAGTTAGGCTTATCACTAGCTGGAACCAGTACGCCACTCCATTTCTCCTCACTTATGCCGGGCTTGTGGGGAGGGGAGGGGCCCCATTTGTCATTCCGGATGCTGCCATCTCCTGGAATACATTACCATTTACCAGAATTTGGTTTTAATAATAGGAGAGGGAGGGCAAATTGAAAGTACCATCCAGAGTCACTGAACACAATCAACCAATCGATTGCTAAATTCCACCAATTAAGCATAGAGTCTAGTGTAAATAACACATGCACATGTCGGCTAATTCAATGTTTTATTCCTTCACCAGAGCGAATTTGAAATCAAGGTGATGCTCGGAGATGAGACTGAGACAGAAGTAACCATTACACCAAAGGTATCCGGAGCTGGTGAGCAAACAGTCCCAAATCCTCTTTGAAACAGACTGGGTCTCATTCACATTGGCGACATTAGATCAAAGATTCACCCCTATCCACAATAGTGGTGAATGAGAACCACGTCTAAAGCCGTGGTCACACGGGCAAAATATGAAGCGAATCAAACAAATCAAATCAGGTGAGTCAAATTAGCAGCCCGTTCACACGAACACTACTTGGGCCGGAAGTCGATATCCGCGCATGAGCAAGTCCAGACTAACCAGCGCCAGTTTGGGTTCGTCGACGTCGGCCGAGAGAGTGTGGGTTCGACCTAGATATGTATGGATTGAATCGTATTGGTTTGGAACAGTCAAAACTTCTGCTGGGCAGTGAAACCCTAAAAATAAATGATGAACAAAATATCTGTGCATAGTTAGCGGTTTCATTAATTAAATTATATAATATGCGCTTTTGATCGACCGGAAAGTCAACAAACTAAGGTGTCGACTGCGCATGCGTGTGAGGTGCTTAATCCGCCTCAGCACGTCCACACGGACAAAATAAATCGATTCACAGAAATCGCCTCACGTAATCGACGCTCAGAAGCGGTTTCCAGTATGTGGAGCACAGGAATCGATTCAGCCCTAAACCGCCTCAGACACCCATTCACACGCGAAATGTAACCCGAACTATACAAGTCGATTTCCACGAATCGATTTACAGCGCCCGTGTGACCACGGCTTAAATCAGAGCAAACACTTCTACTGGTATTAAAGGGGCCAGATATAGGTCGCTGGCGACAGGAACCGTACTCCGACAAATGCTCTCCAAGCACAACCTTGTTTGGGTTTTATGTTTAAAGAACCAAATATGTGTGGGGAGAGTAGGGGACCCACTTCACCACCAGAAGTGGGTCAGTTCTGAGGCTGGTACTAGCTGGCAGCTGTTGTTTTTAAAATGGCTGGGTGAGTGGAGAGAAGGGAGAGTAAAACTGGGGTATTTTCAATCTTCTTTAGAGTAGTTCAATCAGGAAATATATTTGTGTAATGTAAAATATATGTTAGTACAATTACATTGCATAATTCAATGAGAAACAGATATAGATGAAAAATGTTTTTTTGTTGATGAATGTAAAAAAGGTTCTGCTGTGTATGGGGTTTGAACCCACACCACCAAACAACTTCAACACTCTAACCACTAGGCCACAGAGACAAGACATAATTAATAGTCTCAGTTCAGGCTATTTGTGTATAGGACGTCACTTCGTGGCTTCTGCGCATGCGCGGATTTTCGCACGTTGCGGCGAGCACTGCTATTTGTTTTGTTTACACTCGGCGATTCGAGGCTGATCTAGCTGCTACGTTTATATCGCTTGGAATTTAAGGTTAATTTAATTAAATTTCATTATTTGAGTATGTAATTCTGTTAAATATGATCGCATTCAATAGATTTCAGCCTAATCGGTCCCTAACACTGCCGGGCACCAGCGATAGTTACAGCTGAGCTTGTAGCCAGCGAGGCCCCGGGTGTTTTGCACATATCTTAAAATCCGCGCATGCGCAGAAGCCATGACAGGCCGCTGAAACTGACCGGGCGCTGAAACCGCCACACCGGTACGCGCAGTGCAAAACGTCGATTTTATTCGAAATTTATATAAATCCAGAATCCTAACCGTATCAATTTAATATAATATTTCAGTAGTGCAATGAGGAAATATATTTGCATAATATAAAATATATGTTAGTACAATTACACGTGCGTGCGTGCGTGCATACGCACGCAGGCAGGCAGGTACGTACGTACATACGTACGTACGTACGTATGTACGCACACACACACGCACGTGTATGTGTGTGTGCGTGCTAGCAACATCTAAGGTCATATCAGGACAGGTACCGACTTGTGACAGTGCGCACTCATGGCAACTTTATCGTGCTGCCCCACTGGAATACCAGGCCATCAGCACCATGACCTGATATCCCACTCAGTCACATTATCCTGACACTGAGCCAACCAGTCCTTGTCCTATCCTAATAATGCCAAGCGCCAGACTAGGAAGCAACAAGTATCAATATTAAAGTCATTGGTTTGACTCGACCAGGATTCAAACTCACAACCCCACGATCTACCAACACGGGAGACGGACGCTCTAACTCGAACACATGTGCGTGCGTGCATACATACGTACATACGTACATACCTACCTACCTACATGCATGCATGCATGCATGCATACATACATACATACATACATACATACATACATACATACATACATACATACGTACGTACGTACGTACGTATGTACGTACGCAGGCACGCGCAGGCGCGCACGCACGCACGCACACACACACGCATGCACACACGCATGCACACACGCATGCACGCACGCACGCACGCACGCATGCACGCACGCACGCATACATACATACATACATACTTACATACATACATACATACATTCATACATACATACATACATACATACATACATACATACATACATACATACATACATACATACATACATACATACACACATACATACACACATACATACACACATACACACATACACACATACATACATACATACATACCTTTTATATGTGACGTCCTATACACAAATAGCCTGAAGTGAGACTACTAATTATGTGTGGTCTCTGTGGCCTAGTGGTTAGAGTGTTGGACTTGTAATCTGAACTTGTTTGGTGATGTGGGTTCAAACCCCATCCACAGCAGAACCTTTTTTACATTCATCAACAAAAAAATGTTTTTCATCTATATCTGTTTCTCATTGAATTATGCAATGTAATTGTACTAACATATATTTTTACATTACACAAATATATTTCCTGATTGAACTACTCTAAAGAAGATTGAAAATACCCCAGTTTTACTCTCCCTTATCTCCACTCACCCAGCCATTTTTAAAACAACAGTTGCCAGCTATTCCCAACCTCAGAACTGACCCACTTCTGGTGGTGAAGTGGGTCCCCTACTCTCCCCACACATACTTGGTTCATTTAAACATAAAAACTAAACAAAGTTGTGCTTGGAGAGCATTTGTCAGAGTACACACAGTGTCCCAGCGAGCTATAGCTGGTCCCTTTTACAAAATGGGGAGAGCTCCTGGTTCCAGTGTCCATTCTAAATATTGGCGTAATATTGGTGAAATGGCAGAGAAGATACACACAAAAAACAAAAGATGGTGGCCATTGAATGCTCTCGATTTGACTTTTAATGACTACAAAATCTACACGAGTTAATACATTTTTCACTTCAAAAAGATAACTTTGAACAATACCGGTATATAGAAAACACATTAGATGGCAAATTCCAAACTCCGCAGTACTGTCAGCGTAAGCCAGTACTATTTTGTACTTTGCCTGGTTCCCTGGCCTTTCAAGAGAAGTCGCCACGTTGGTCGTTTCAAACCACGTGGATGCACACAGACGGCACCTAGCGGAAAATAAGGGAAATGGAACCCGAATAAAGCTAAAGCCCTGTTCACATGGGGCAGTTAATTCGAATCATATAAATCGACTTGCCTAGTTCGCTTCACATTCGCCGTGTGGACGCTACGCTAAAGCAATTTAAGGCTGAATCGATTCAATTAGATCGGTTCATCTATACCACCTCCCGAGGTAGTATAGATGAAGCGATTTAGCTTAAGTCGGCCCGGCCCACCTGGCCTGTGTGGACAGTAGCGGTTTACTTGAAGCGGATTAAGCACGTCACACTATATAATATAATTTGGTCTATGAACCGGCTAGAGGTGCACAGATATTTTGTTCATCATTTATTTTTAGGGTTTCACTGCCCAGCAGAAGTTTTGACCGTTCCAAAACAATACGATTCAGTCGAAACAGATCTAGGTTGAACCCACACTCTCTTGTGCTGACGTCGACTAAGCGAAACTGGCGCTGGTTATCTATGCCGCATATACCATGGTCCAAACGATTTGTTTCTAGATGGTGTGGTTTTAAAGATATTTCACTTTTTCTGTATTTTCTATATGAAGATTGCTCATGATCATTGACAATGCCTTGAGTTTGACGGTAGGCGCAGTGCAGAACATTTGTTTTATTCAAAATTAATAGAAATCAAGAACCCTAACCTTATAATATAAATTTAATATAATATGTTTGTTGAATATGTTTTCTGTATGTGTGCCAAGCGGTTTGTTCCTAGGTGGTGTAATTTGAGAGATATTTGACTTTTTCTGTATGAAGATTTGCTCACGACCATTGACAATGCATTTGAATGGAACATTGGAAGTGTCCCTGGCAAACTGGTGTCCCTCGGAATCCGCAACACCTCCATATATGGCAGTGGCTAGGCTGGTCCCCTGGCCTTTGTTTCAACAGACGGCACCTAGCGGAAAACATAGGAACTAGGCAGTGGCGACCTCTGTTGAAACAAAGACCAGGGGACCAGGCTCGCCAGCATTTCGCTCTGCCGAAACACAGCGGCCACACTCATGTGTCTCCAGATTGTTAGAAATTAGAGCATTCACCCACTTTGCAGACTTCGTTGATGGGAAGGTAATCGTGAAGCGCGTGTTGACGATGAGTGCCCCGTCCCAGAACTGCGACACCAGCAACCTGCTGAAGGTTCATCTCGTAGCCCCGACCAGCCACTCGACCGACTGGACGAATAACAACGCGCTCACCTTCCCGCTGCCGGACTTCAACTGTACCGCCACGGGTGAGTGGGCCATGGGTGATGGCAGATACAATATTCACCCCGTACTGCTGCAGTAGGGGTGCAAACCAACCTTATGTAAAAGCTGGCGAAAAAACGGGTCAAAGAATTTAGAGCCTAATTTTACAATCTAAGAAGCAACAATTATTCTTTACATATGTCTTAAGCTGCGTTTACACGGGCGAGTTGAAACGCCCCAGCTGGAACCAGTTGCCTAGTTCGTTTTAAATGTGTCCGTGTAAACGCGGCACTGCGGCGTTTTAGGGCTTAACCGTTTCGGCTGGAACCTTCCGCGTATACCACCTAATCAGGTGGTCTACAGGAAACGTTTCAGCTGGTTCCCGGGCGGCGATAGTGTACAATAGCGGTGCTCGCCGGATACAGGCTCAGCTGTAACTTTACACTGGTGTCCAGCTGTGTTATGGACCGAATAGAACGAAATCTATTGAATGCGGTCATATGTAACAGAATTACATACTCAAATGATGAAATTTAATTAAATTAACCCTAAATTCCAAGTGATATTAACGTAGCAGCTACATCGGCGTCGAATCGACGAGTGTAAACAAAACAAATAGCAGTGCTCGCCGGCAACAGGGGGAGAATCCGCGCATGCGCAGAAGCCACGACACGTCTGAAAATATGATACCGTGTAAACGCGCCACGAGAACGTTTCAGGTAGAACGCTTTGTCTTGAATCGTTTTGCTTTTGCCCGTGTAAACGCAGCTATATTGATAGCCCGCTACCTTTGAGTTGAAAAATATAATATAATATATACTTTAATAAGATTTAAAAGTGAAATCGACGGCGTTCTACGACCGCCATCTTGTCTTTTTGCATTCTCTCCCATTTCACCAACTCTGTGCCTATATGCATAATATGGGTAGCCATTTGATACTGGGGCCACATACTGGAGCCTCACTTCCATACTAACGCTATTTTCGCCCGTATTTACATAAGGCTGGTCTTCACCCGTGTACTACAAGTACCGGGTGAATCTTTTATCTAGGGTGATGGTAGCGACGATAATAATAACATAGGCTGGGTGACTGATTCTGTAAATAATAATAGATAATAATGTATGACGATGAACAAGGATGATTAGTGATGAATAATAACTGTTGCAGAGTGGTTAGAGTGTGTGACTTTTTTCTAGGTCGCACTCCTGATCTGAGGGTCAGTGGTTCGATTCCCCGTGCCCCCACCTCTGCTAATTTGGATTTCCATCACTATGTATAACTTACAGCGTCAACAAAAGTATTAATAATACAATGGGTATGCATTGCGGTTACAGGTTGTAGTGGTACTGCTTTCTTGTTTGGGTTTTATGTTCTAACAACATGTGATCTTATAAGTTATATAAGAACGGGATTCGGATTAACCAATTACTATCATATATATAGTGGCATTTTGTGAACGGTAATCGAGGAATATAAAAAATACAATAAGGACAGTCAAATGCTGACCTCCGGCATTTTACGGCGATTCGTTGACAGTGTAAATTCTAGGGGTGGGGGGGGGGGGGGGGATCTGCATTTACATGGACATTCGCCATTGGTTCTGCCGGAACCTGCTAGGTGGCGTAAAGGTCGTCTTGGCCTGATTCCACAGGGTTTTGTTGCCGGGGGACCACTTTCATCCCTGAGAATAAAATATTTACTGGAGTAAAATTAAACAAAGAGAACACAATATTTGCCCACAGGCAAAATCGACGTGTCGGGCGTCAGCCTGACCCCGCCAGCGACGCTGGAGCTGAAGTCGGCGACGCCCTTCTCGGCTGTGTTGCAAGTGGTGGTGACTGGCGACAGTTTGCCCGCCCTGGAGGGGCCCCGCTTCCGGTTCGGGCTGTACCTCTCGGAGGACCTGGTGGTGGACCGGAGTGACTTCCACATACCTTACGTGACGACTGCCTGCCAGCGGGACGCCCTGAGTGCCGCGCTCAATGGAGGCACCAACACCATCACCTTACATGACGACGGTCGGTGGCAGCTGGTTAAAATATACAATGTACACCTTTACAGTTGCATAGTCTGATGGTTTTGAGTTTCTGCTGCTATGTTCTGAGATGGGTAAATTAGATCGAACGCGATAATCTACATTACTTCAGTTTGGGTTAATTTTTATTTTGTAAATGGATTACTTTGGACATATTTACCCGGGCTTATATGCTATGGACAGTATAAATACAGCCTCAATAAAAAAATAAAAATTTTTTTTTTACATGGAGTGAAAACATGTCAAATTAATGTGGACAAGTACGCCAAAGCTCTGACATCATAGGCTTCAACAGTAATGGGTTCTATTAAATTGGCTTCGTACCCCTTTATATTCAGAGCAAATGCTTAATAAATGCACCTATATCAGGATCAAATGCAGGATCCAATCTAGTTAAGTGTTTTCGTTTTGAAAAGTTCATGCTTTCATCGGAGTATGCAGCTTTAAAGACAACTAAAAAAAATAAACACACACAAAATTAATGTGTATAAATAGGAGCACTTCAGCGAGAATGGAACAAATTGTGCAAAGGCTATTTATGAAATCACTATTATGTAACTTTGACATCACTTGTCCTCTGGTCGTATGTATATATATGCATGTGAAATGCCTACATATATTCCTGTATATGTACCGAGCCTGGCACTAGGCATTACTAGGATAGTTAAAGTACTGGTTAGCTCAGTGTCAGCATAATGCGAATAATGAGTGTGAAATGCTGGTCATGGTGCTAATAGCCTGGTCTCCCAGTAGGACAGCACTATATAGTCGCCATGACTGCGCACTGTCACAAAACGGTACCTGTCCTGATATGACCTTAGATGTTGCCAGGATGTAAAACTCAAACACACAAACAAAACCATGGCGGACATATTAGGTAAATGTTGCATCTACAACTGGCTGTGTTGCATTGCATGGTGTGTATTCTTAATTAATTCTGGCCTTCCGGTCGGTTTATGTCACAGTCGGTCCCTTCCTCCCAGCCGTCGGTTTGGAGCGGTTCTGTAAGAAGAACATCAGCCTCTGCATGGCACTCGACACCTACGACCTCAGCCCTATTGACGAGTCGCTGGGACAACTGAACGAGATTATCGAATACAACAATTACATCTGCAGCCCAGCAGTCCCATTCGACGAAGTGGGACAAAAGATTAACTGTGATGCAATCACCAACCCCACGGAACAGAAGTGTACGTGTGATTTGTTTTATTTCATTGATCAGAGAACAGAGTGACGGAAAAGGTAATGGATAGGGTGGCCATTTCCAAATCTCCAAAAAGGACACATATAATATATATACGTATATATTATATATGTATAATATGTATATAATATGTATATAATATGTATATAATATGTATATAATATGTATATAATATATATATATAATATATACACATAAATCAGACGGGATGGCCAATGAGTTGAGCGTCTGTCTCCCGTTTTGGCAGATCGTGGGATTCAAACCCACGGGTTCGAACCCTGTTCGAGTCAAACTGATGACTTAAAAATAGATAATTGTTTCTTCCGAGCCATGAGCTCGGCATTATTAGGATAACTGGTTGGCTCAGTGTCAGTTATTCTAACAATGAACAATGTGACTGAGTGGGATATCAGGTCAAGTTGCTGGTGGCTCGTTCTCCATTTGGGCCAGCACTATAAAGTCGCCATGAGTGCACACTGACAAGTTGGTACCCGTCCTGATATGACCTGATAGGACAAAACTCCACCAACCAACCAACATATACACACATAATGAATATGCATTTTTACTTCACAATAACCCAAATACACAAATTACAAATTATAGTACTTAACAAATTAATTCCTCCAGTCTTAAGCCTGAAGATTCAACCTAAATTAAACATGTCATGTGATGAGTTGAAGTATATCAAAAGAGTGTTCAAAAGCAACGGTCCTTCCTAAAGGCCCTGTCACACTACGACGTAACGACGTCAGCGTAGGGAGAACGTGAAAACGTGGAACTTCTCAGCGTAGTATGCAAATTTCGGCACAAGTTGAACGTGGATGCAGCATAGTTGACAAGAGCGTAACGTCGGTAAAGCATAGTGATAGCATCATTCAACGAGAGAGGACAATGTAATGACGCTCACGGAACGTTATGAACGTTATTCCATCGCCAGAACTACATTGCTTTACGTTACCTTACGTTACTTATGTCATGACAAGGTGGCGAAACGCTGAACGTACGTTGGAAGTATGTTTGGCAAAGGTTCTCCTGACGTTCTCCTGATGTTCCCATTACGCCATGTGGACATTTCCACTGGCGTTAATGTGGGTCGACGTAGTGGAATGTAGTGATCAGTGTTTGACTAACGTCCATTTAACGTCATTGACGTTCCCCGAACATGTACAGAACGTACGGCGAACGTAAACCCTTATGCTCGAGTTACGTCGAAAGTTTTGAACAGGTAGCTCGATGTCAGTCTAATGTCATTCTGACGTCATCATAATGTAACCCTACGTAAATCAACATAATGACGAAAAGTGACCACGTCAGGCTTACGTTGGCTCGTTACGTCGTAGTGTGACAGGGATATAAAGCATGACGCCGGGCCACCCTAGCAATGGCGCTGGCATAGCTTTGAACCCACTCTGGGTCAAAGCAATGAAATTTATAGTAATACTTGTCGCTAACCAGCCTGGTACTTGACATTCAAAGGATAAAAAAAGGACTGGTTTGCTTAGTATCAGGATAATGTGAAGCATGAAACGCGGTGCTAGCGGCCTGGTCTTCCAAGGAGGCAGAGGCAAGGTAGTCGCTCCATATGAGTGTGCACTGTAACAAGTCGGTCATTATCATCATCATGCTATCAGTCGCGATGCGACAAAGACTGCTTTCTTTACTTGACTGCCGCTCTCCATTTAGCTCTCTGCTGTGAGAGTGATGTCCATGAGTCGGTATTAATGTACATTTCATGAAAGCTGTCTGCAAAGGTGTTGAAGTGCTGCTGGCTTTTGCAAGTTACCAGTGGCACTCTCTCGGGGAGCAAATAGAGGTTTCACACCGGCAAGAACATGTCAAGACAGGCGCAAAACTATTTGTCCCTGCAGTGGCTGGTCGGGAGATGTTGGGAGTTCGAATACATCAACCGCCCTTAATGCTGCCACAGTGACATGGTTTTCTGTTTAGGGTTTGCTCCCTTAGCCTTCGGTTCTGTCAAGAACCTGTACCACAAGGCAGTGGTTTACAACTCTGCATGGCAGGGGCATCAAACTCCCTGTCTAACAAGTTGGTACTGGTCCTGATAGGACCATATATCATTATATGTTTGTAACTAGGAGGTCACTGGTTCACATCCTGCCTGAGTCAAAGCACTGATTTACAAATTTGATATTTGTCGCTACCTGGCCTAATGCTCAGCTTTAATAGGATATGACAAGCACGGGTTTGCACAGTACAGTACAACCCCGTTAAACCAAGCTCGGTTAAACCAAACGATCGGTTAATCCAAACTTTGTTCATGGCCCGGCAAAATACTACCATTTATCAAATAAAAAAGTTGCTTAAACCAAAGTCAGTTAATCCAAATTCTACATGTTAGTCCTAACATGCGTAATTCACGGGGCAGAGGCGGGGCCAACACGAATGACTATCGTGGCGCCATCTACAGCGCACCCTGGAATGAATATCCACCAGCCCGGCACCCCCACGCCGCATGGCGGATCCGCCCCGAACTAGCGGCCGCCCACCGCCTCCAGGGGCGCAACGACTCCATCCTCCTGGGAGTCAAAATTCCCGCCAAGGCGATCACGTGACCAAACCCCGCCAGGTTCAAACCAGACAACCGCCTAACCACCCGACACGAGAACACCTCCCCTTTCTTCGGTTAATGCAAACAAAATTGTCGGGACCCAGGCCACTTCCGGTACAGTTAAACCAAACTTTCATGTCGTTATAAGGTCATCTGAGACCCCACCAACCTTTTTATATGATAAATGGTAGTATTTTGCAAGGCCACCGAAAAAGGTTTGGATTAACCGATTGTTTGATTTAACTGATCTTGCTTTAACTGGGTTATACTGTATATACATAAAAAAAACAATTAAAATGTCCACATACATCGTATATTACATTCATAATGCACCCGCGTTTTTGCCAAAGCCAAGTCAAAGTCGAAGCCAAAGCTTGGTTAAACCAATGATTGGTTAATCCAAACAAATTTCTAGGGTCCCTTCAAGTTTGGTTTAACGGGGTTATACTGTATCATGACAATGTGACTGAAGGGGGTCTCAGGTCATTGTGTCAGGGGCCCAGTTTTCCAAGTTCCAGTGGGGCAGCACTATAAAGTCACCATGAGTGCGCACTGGCACAAGTCAGTGCACCTTCTGATGTGACCTGATATAAGCCACAATAAACAAAGACCTCAACAACAACAAAATCCACTGGCTACATGCAAAACCTATGCTACTTCATTATTATGTGGGCGGATGCTGTTCTGATTATGAATATCTTGGTTCCTTCAGTGGCGGTCGCCATATTTGGTGATGTCAAACTACATCTAGGTACCACCGAAGTGAATGCAGTATTCACGCACGACGCCATGAGTTTCACATTTAAGGTAGGACTATTCACTTATACATTGTTTTTATGCAGAGTCAC
The DNA here is from genome assembly GCA_030323885.1 of Branchipolynoe longqiensis. Lineage (NCBI taxonomy): Eukaryota > Metazoa > Annelida > Polychaeta > Phyllodocida > Polynoidae > Branchipolynoe > Branchipolynoe longqiensis. The sequence continues at coordinate 78,881,531 of CM059187.1, forward strand.
CTCACGAGTCACGGATCGACCCCAAAATCCCATAAATTTCTCTCCAATGATATCTATAGGCCTACTTTTGTACAAATTTCTGTACTTATGATTAAATACAAGTGATTATCATGTGCTACTGATGCTAAAATATCAGCCTATAACCCCTTGGAAATGCCCTAAAATAGCCCATTTAAAAATTTGGGGGGGGGGGGGGGAGGGGGCATGCCACAGGGCTCCCTAGCAAGCTCGCGGCTGCAGGTGTCACGGTTTAAAACCCCGGCCCGATCGCAGCCCCTGCCGTGGCCTCTGCGCATGCGCAGAGGTTGTAAACAGGCTGCAGAACGAATACACACTGCCAGTGTCTATTAAAGTGTAATAGAAATGCACAATCCTAACCATATAAATTTAATATAATCTATCCGTCGAATATGTTTTCTATATGTGTACCAAGCAGCTTGTTTCTAAGTGGTGTAGCTTTAGAGATATTTCACTTTTTCTGTATGAAGATTGCACTGACACTCAGGAATATCCCAACTTTCACTATTATCTCTGTTTTAAATACTTTCAGCATAAATTGCTCTTAGGTTACATTAAATACTTCAGATCTTCCTCTTCAATCGCGCATTAAGATATTTTTAATCGATCCAATGAAAGCTTTTAAATTTATTTTACAAAAATAAATGCTTAGTCAAGTGTCTTCACGGCAGGGGCTGCGATCGGGCAGGGGTTTTATACCATGACACCGGCGCTCGGATTCTACGCCCACAGCACACAACCTCAAGGATTCTGAGTCCCTCCAGGTTGGCGACACTGGCAATGCGGGATGGAAGGGTATGTTAGGGCTGTTGGCTGAATGTAAAATTAAAGTTGCATAGTCTGATTGTTCGGAGTTACTTATATATTTTGTGATAAATATATATGGCTGGTTATCAGAATATACATTAGTTTAAAGCTGCATAGTCTGATGAAATCTCAAATTTTCAAAACCAAACCAATTATTTAGATTTGATTTTACATATCTAACTTAGATACTGATGCACTTATTAAGCATTTGTTTCTGCGTAGAAGGCAATACCGAGTCAATTTAAGAGAAGCTGTTACTGCAGAAGTCTATGGTGTCAGAGTTTTGGCAAGCTTGCCAAAACTAATTTTCCATGTTTGCACTCAAAATATCTCTAAAGTTTACAATTTAAAAGAAAAGTAAGTTTGAAGTAATGTAAAGTAGATACTAGTGATCGATCTAATATATTTATCTCAGAAAAAATACAGAAATTCAAAACCATAGGACTATGCAACTTTAATTTGAAGCGACTTTATATTATAAATGGCCAAGTTTGGCGATGTTTGAAGTGAAAACATGTCAAATTAATTTAGCATTCATGTCAGAATGCTGAACACCATTTTCTTCAGCAGTAACGGTTCTATTAAAGTGACCTAGTATTCACTTCTAGGCAGCAAGAGATAATAAGTACATTCACGTTTAAGTTGGATATGTAGGTTAAGTTTCTTCGTTTTATAGATTTGAAGCTTCCATTGGACCATGTAGCTTTATTTTATGAAGCAGAATGTCTTAGAAAGTTGGAGGCTAAACTTAAATCATCAATATCTACAGGTTGGCGTGACAAATCTGTACACTGAGAGGTTGGATCCTTCATCATTCGGTAACTTCAAGCTTGGCCTAGACTTGGCAACTGAGGGCTCCATTACGGCCGTCTCAGATATAAAGCTGGGCGATGGAGTACTTCTGTACGAGGTGATGGGCATTGACCCGGGCAAGACCCTAGACTTCATGATAACAGGTAAATAAATACATAAAAGATTCACCCATATCCAAAGTAGAGGTGAATCACAGCCCTGCCTAAATCCGAGCAAAAACTGCTTTAGTAATAGTAGGAATTAATTGTTGAGGTAGTGGGTTCCAATGCACAATGATTGCCTATAATGGCGTAAAGTTGAAACATTGTAAGAGAATGTACACACAAAAAACCACCAAAATGGCGGCCACAGAAAACTCTCTGTTTTACTTTTAAAGGCTATTAATCTACAATGATGTAATCAATTATGCGCCCCATTTATCAAATGAATTACATTAATCTGAAGTTGTTCATGAGAATACATGCATACATACGTACAAACATACATACATACATGCATACATGCATGCATGCACACATACATACATACATACATGCATGCATACATGCATACATACATACATGCATGCATGCATATATACTTACATACATACTTACATACATACATACATACATACATATATACTTACATACACACATACATACATACATGCATGCATGCATACATACTTACATACATACTTACATACTTACATACATACATACATACTTACATACATACTTATATACATACATGCATGCATACATACATACATACATGCATGCATGCATACATACATACATACATACATACATACATACTTACATACTTACATACTTACTTACTTACATACAAACATACATACATGCATACATACATACATAGAAACATACATACCTAGTATAGTATATAGTCATGGGGGTTATAATAGGGTGGATTTGGATGTTCCATTAAGACTGGGTGAGTACTCAAACTAATTTTCTTGAACCACATTATATATCGCGACCCTGAACTGAAGGAGCGCGTTATAACGGGGTCATACTGTAGTTGATGCATAACAAACTAGTTTTTGCTCAGATTTACACATGGTTATCCTTCACCCCTACTATGGGGGGGCCCGAATTCATGAGCTCGGGGTACGGGTAGCCAGAGGTTAGGCTTAGCCGTTGGGTAGCTATCCCGCGGTTTATGCTTAGCCGTTGGGTAGCTATCCCACGGTTTAACCGCCGCGGTTAAGTAGGTCAAGCGGTATTCACCAATGTTCTAGCCGGTGCGGATAGCTACCCGTTCGCTTTGTTTACATTCGTCGATTCGAAAATATTAGGGTTAAATTGATAAGATTTCACTTATTGCGTATGTAATTCTGTTAAATATGACAGCATTCAATAGATTTGGGCTTAATATATTGCCGTTGATTCGGCGGCGACGGCGGCGGCCATTTATATTTGACGTTGGACAGTATGGAGATCGACGTCGCTGCGGAGGCGGCGATTTGTGTACTTTACATTCGTCGATTCGAATATATTAATATCGCCGCTATTGCACCAGCAGCATTAATTTCGCTTCGGATTTAGGGTTAATTTGAATAAATTTCACTTATTGCGTATTTAAATCTATCAAATATGATCGCATTGAATAGATTCAGACCCACACAGGCTCACTACCCCCTCGGGATAGTCCCTTACCCCTGAGTCGAAAATGGGGTAGGGTACCCCCCGGTTAGGGCCCCAGGGTAGCGCTACCCCAAGCTCATGAATACGGATTTTCCACCGTTAGCCGGGGGGGTAGCGTACCCCCCGGTTAGAGCCCCAGGGTAGCGCTACCCCGAGCTCATGAATACGGCCCAGCTGTCTAACTGCCACCGGCTGATCCTTCTCACTGGCAAGGGGCACTATGGTTGAGACTGTCACCCTGTGGTGGTACTCACTACGAACTACTGCACTAGCCTATATTATTACACATATTATTATATATGGAATTTGTTGTCTGTCTGCTGTTCCTCTCTAATTGTAGTATTGGGATACATTAGCTTCAGCGGCATGGGGAGCGGGTACCGGAACTAAAACAGTCAAGTCTAGATTGCTCTACTTCCGGTGCTGCTCCTAACTCTCTCTCATCCCTGTCGCGTCTGAAGTGTTTACTTTATTCAGTTATATCGGCAGGTGGGCTAGTAGGACCAGCCAAACAACGGAATTATCCAACCTATCCGTGCAAACTTCATTCCAAACTACCCAACAAATTGCCTAATTCGGTGAAAACACCAAATTTTCAAAACCAAAACGTTTATTTCGATTTGACCCTCAGTTATCTACGGCGAAGCATATTATTTATATTCTTTCATCTATGGTCAATAACAACATCTTATTAGGTTTGGATCACGACATTCTCTGGGCATTCTCTTGGGTTAACCAATACTTTGGATTAACCGACTTTGGTTTAACCAACATTTTTTATATGATAAATGGTAGTATTTTGCCGGGCCGCCGAAAAAAGTGTGGATTAACCGATCGTTTGGTTTAACCGAGCTTGGTTTAACGGGGTTGTACTGTAATGTTGCCATAATACACGGTGATTATAAATCATGAAACAGTTATTCCAGTTTGCTTCTATCATAGTTTGCTGCTATGATCGAACATTGGTGAACAAACATAAATTATATATCTAGCATTTCGGTGTACAGACCAACATTAACATGACCTGTTTTTACTTCAAATATTTCCGAAATGAACTGATTAAAGTAAAAGTTACTTCAAGTTGAAGTAAAGTAGATGTTCATGACCCACCTAATATATATATATATATATTGTTTAATAGGGCAGAAACTAAAAACCATCGGCTTATGCAGCTCGAAGAATATCTTGCTAACAGAATGCTCCAGCTCTCCTCTGCTGACCTGCGCTGTTTCCATGTTGCAGTGAAGGTGGATGCTGCTGACTTTGCTACAGCGGCGCTGTGTTCCGAATATGAGCCCAGTGGTGTGCTGTTGCAGATTAAGATTAAGCGCATTGGTGATAATGCCACCACTGCAGGGTGGGCAAAGGCGCCTGACCCGACACCTCGTACTCTGGTCCTGGCCTGCAAGTTTGTGTGTAAGTACCGCAATGTATCATTCTCTGAAACAGGGCACTAAATTGTGACATGGAAGCCAACAGTGAAAACCTTACAAATAACAGCAGAAAACATTCCAAATAATAACAGAATCAATGTTCACATATTATGTCAGAGTTGAAAAAAAGCTATTTCACTTTTTGATTTTTATCTCATGCACATTGAGCAATATGTTAATATCCCTTATCTAACATCGAAATCAAACGCACATCCAGAACATCATTTTAACCAAAGACTCTATAATACTAAGACGGCTCACTCCCTATCTCTCCCATGGTAATGTAAATTTCGCAGTGCCACCTTGTGATGGGTTTGATCAGCCCGGCCTGGGGCCGACAATTTTGTTTGGATTAACCGATACTTTGGATTAACCGACTTTGGTTTAACCAACTTTTTTTATATGATAAATGGTAGTATTTTGCCGGGCCGCCGAAAAAAGTTTCGATTAACCGATCGTTTGGTTTAACCGAGCTTGGTTTAACGGGGTTGTACTGTATGTGGTGCACAGTTTCAGAGAATTCTAGAAAACTCATCGTTGGTATTGCACTTGAATCTACGAAGAATACTTCTAACAGCTGGTCATCAGAGCCGAGACTGGTGTGCTCAGTGTCAGGATAATGTGACTGAGTGGGATACCAGGTCATGGTGCCGGCGGCCTGGTTTCCCAGTGGGACAGCACTATAAAGTTGCCATGAGTGCGCACTGTCACAAGTCGGTTCCCGTCCTGATATGACCTTAGATGTTGCTAGGACGTAAAACAACAACAAACAAACAACAATCAGAGCCGAATACCACTAACATTCTGTTTTCAGTGTTCCCGATTATATACAGATTAAGGCCTATAAGATTGTGTTTTCTGTGTTCTAGATATCTCTAGTATATGTGCTAGGATTGAGAGAATGACAATGACATCGCAGTCGGGTCCATACTCTGAAACTAGTAAAACCCAGAGCCATTTCAAAGTTAAGGCAACACAGTTTCTCAAACAGGATCATAAATATATGGAACAGTCGCCCATAAAATGTTATTGACGCCAAGTCAATAAATTTATTCAAGAACAGATTAGAAAAAGCATGGGCTGATGATCCGGGGAAATTTGACCCCTTATTCACCACATGCTACTAATTTTTCCTTGTGTTGCATATTTACTTGCACTCAAGCAAAAACGAGAGACAAATAAGTGTTCACACTTCCTGTCTACCATTCACTATTTCACTATTTATGTGTTCGGTGTGTTTGCAGTGGCTCCCAGCTTGTCCATGCATCTCCCGTCGTCACTGGCCATATACGATTCAACAACCTACAAGTTCCCGTTCAGTGCCACACTGACGAACTATGGGACAGGTGCTCCTCCAGATGCCTTCACTATGGAGTTCTACATCATAAGCATGGATGACCCAAATTTGGAGGCGACATCTCACAAAACCTACCTGGACATGATAAAGAAAATCATTGCAGGAACCGGCAGCGGTTGCAAGTTAAACGCTGATGAGGTCTCCATTGATACAAAGGATGTCAAGGGGCCTACAGTTACCGTCACGGGAAAAGGTGTGTTCAGCCGTATGATATTAATACTTTTGATAAGCCTAAGCAGATGTAAGATACCAGGTTGTTTGCAATATGAACTCTTTATTAGTAATGATATTCTTATTTCAGGGTCCTTACACAGCCTGGAACGTCTTGGAGAAGTCTTGAAGTTCATTTTCCCCATTTCAAGGACTCGAGAAGCCTTGAATTTAACCTATTTTTGGTAATATACTACATCACGGTTCCAGTGGCACGGTACATTGTGGGATGCATCAGAGCAAAACAAACCCGCAAGAAGCACATGGCACATGCTAATACACTGGGTGCAGCTATGAAATGTGCTAGTTTCAGCTCATCTCAGCTCTTGTTTGAAACATAGAATACTAACTAAACAAATATATATAATAAATTAAGATATTAATCTTTTACCCAGCATTGCATTTACATCAATATAAACAGCACATCTTATGCCATTTGCATTTAGATTTAGACAAATCTAGGCACTCAGACTTGTGTTAGAGCCATAACGAGAGTTGGTTTTTATTTATTTTATTCATGTTTTTATTTATATTTTATGGTTAATGACATATGTAGAAATAGGAAATGAGTCGGGTTAATCAGATATTGGTTATATATTTCTTTGAAACAAATTTTTGTTGACACATTTGACATTTTAATACTTAGAAAAAGAATTACTTCTGACTAATCAATGGTGATGTAAACATCAGCCTGTAAAGTGACTGAAATTGTATGCTTCTTAGCTCAAAATGCTTAATTATGGAGAGTTGTGTCTTAAACATATTCATTATATTATTATATTGCATCCTTCCGTCCATGTTTGTGCCAAATTGTTATGTATTTCTATATATTTTGAATAAAATGCCAGTTTTGCCCTACGCATATCGGCAAACTCAATGGCAGTACGCCTTTGCTTTGCTCCCGGCGCCGTTTTCAGCGCATGCTCAGTCGGAACCGTGATGTAGTCTATTAGGTTGCGGTCAGGTTTCCTTTATCCTGAATGGGAGTGAATTTCTGCAAAAACACTGACATTCTCTCATAGGCGTAGTACTGTCAGGAAATCGTCGGAAAATTCCAGAAGTCACATTTCATCCAGTGTTTTCCAAGCACTATCCTAGTTCTATTCCTCTGATCAGTTAGTACAAACTATCCTTGGATAGTGTTTCACTGTCCTTGTCGTGATTGTATTAGCGCCCACATCGCCATCTGCTTCACCTCTTTTTTTCTCCATGATCACTTTCATCCCAGAATCGTTACAATATTAAAGAATGTAAAGCAATAATTACTAAGATATGTATTGTATTATTGGAGCGACATTATTTACAGATAAACTCACAATAGAAGTCTGCTTTTGTTTTGTTTTGGCCAGGTACCACGTTCATCCCTTATCCTACTAGTCATACCCTTCACTATAGGTCTATACCTTCAGCTCACTTTGAACCCGAAAGTGCAAGGTGACAAGATGACCAACCTTGTCAGGGTTCTTGTCTTACATTTTTCTTCTGAATTGGATTGCAGTGACATTATGATATTAACCATCCTTTATTTAATCAAATACCAATCCGTTTATGTATGTGTAGCAGTATACGGTGATCAAATGAGTTGCACTGCCCCCCCACCCCACCCCACCCCACCCCCCCTGCTCCTACCGCGCCTTAGTCTAACTAGGGCAGGGTGGACCAACTTTGGTATCTCGGAAGTGATCTATTCGGAGTGATGTTCTTTTTGCTCTGTCAAACTTACTATGCTCCATTAATTGATTGCTGATGGTTTAATGTCATGCTGTCATGTCAGCAAGGGTCATTTTGACAGTGAAGGGCTACTGTTTATAGTAGCCCTTCACTGCCAAGAAGATGGTTTAATGCAATGCTGTCATGTCAGCAAGGGTCATTTTGACAGTGAAGGGCTACTGTTTATAGTAGCCCTTCACCGTCAAGAAGATGGTTTAATGCAATGCTGTCATGTCAGCAAGGGTCATTTTGACAGTGAAGGGCTACTGTTTATAGTAGCCCTTCACGTCAAGAAGATGGTTTAATGCAATGCTGTCATGTCAGCAAGGGTCATTTTGACGGTGAAGGGCAACTGTCTATAGTCACTCTTCACCGTCAAGAAGATGGTTTAATGCCATGCTGTCATGTCAGCAAGGGTCATTTTGACAGTGAAGCGCTACTGTTTATAGTAGCCCTTCGCCATCAAGAAGATGGTTTAATGCAATGCTGTCATGTCAGCAAGGGTCATTTTGACAGTGAAGGGCTACTGTTTATAGTAGCCCTTCACGTCAAGAAGATGGTTTAATGCAATGCTGTCATGTCAGCAAGGGTCATTTTGACGGTGAAGGGCAACTGTCTATAGTCACTCTTCACCGTCAAGAAGATCGTTTAATGCCATGCTGTCATGTCAGCAAGGGTCATTTTTACGGTGAAGGGCTACTGTTTATAGTAGCCCTTCACCATCAAGAAGATGGTTTAATGCAATGCTGTCATGTCAGCAAGGGTCATTTTGACAGTGAAGGGCTACTGTTTATAGTAACACTTCACCATCAAGAAGATGGTTTAATGCAATGCTGTCATGTCAGCAAGGGTCATTTTGACAGTGAAGGGCTACAGTTTATAGTAACCCTTCACCATCAAGAAGATGGTTTAATACAATGCTGTCATGTCAGCAAGGGTCATTTTTACGGTGAAGGGCTACTGTTTATAGTAGCCCTTCACCATCAAGAAGATGGTTTAATGCCATGCTGTCATGTCAGCAAGGGTCATTTTGACAGTGAAGGGCTACTGTTTATAGTAGCCCTTCACTGTCAAGAAGATGGTTTAATGCCATGCTGTCATATCAGCAAGGGTCATTTTGACGGTGAAGGGCTACTGTTTATAGTAGCCCTTCACTGTCAAGAAGATCGTTTAATGCCATGCTGTCATATCAGCAAGGGTCATTTTGACGGTGAAGGGATACTATAAACAGTAGCCCTTCACCGTCAAGCAGATGGTTTAATGCCATGCTGTCATGTCAGCAAGGGTCATTTTGACAGTGAAGGGCTACTGTTTATAGTAGCCCTTCACTGTCAAGAAGATCGTTTAATGCCATGCTGTCATATCAGCAAGGGTCATTTTGACGGTGAAGGGATACTATAAACAGTAGCCCTTCACCGTCAAGAAGATGGTTTAATGCCATGCTGTCATGTCAGCAAGGGTCATTTTGACAGTGAAGGGCTACAGTTTATAGTAACCCTTCACTGTCAAGAAGATGGTTTAATGCTGTGCTGTCATGTCAACAAGGGTCATTTTGATAGCGAATGGCTACTGTCTATAGTAGCCCTTCACCGTCAAAATGGCCATTGCTGGCAGAATAACATTAAACCATCAGGAATCAATCTTTTCTATTATTTAATTAATATATTTACTTGCAATCAAATGTCATGCTGGAAGTGTGCGTCATGTAGTATACAACAAAGGTGTTTACTTACTTGCATGCAGCCACCTTCACAATTGCTGGATCCTGTGATTGTAGCACTTTCAAAACTGCTACTAAGAACACCACGATTGGAACAGTTGTTACATCTACTGCGACCAACTATGGACCTGCCCCTGACTTCCCAGCAGCAGGCTTGTCTACTAGTCTATTCCAATGTAAGTTTAAGCCTTTTTTCCCTCATTTAATATCATTTATTCATTAAAGTTGTATAGTCCGATGGTTTTGAATTTCTGCCATTTTTCTGAGATAAATATATTAAATTTTTTGTTATAACCTACCTTACTTTAGTTGGAAGTAACTTTCATTTTGAACGGGTAACTTGAGATATTTGATGTGCAAACATCCCAAATGCATTTTGGCAAGCATGCCAAAACTCTTGCCCTAGATTTATGCAGTAACAAGTTCTGTTAAATTGACTAAATATGCCCTTCTATGTGGCAACAAATGTTTAATAAGTGCACCCATATCTAAGTTAGATATGTAGAATAAAACTTTGGTGAATGTTTTTGTTTTGAACATTTGATGCTTCATCGGACTATGCAGCTTTAATCTGTGGATTCAAACCTAGGCCGATTCAAACCAATGATTTAAAATATTGATACTTGTGGCTACCCAGCCTGGCACTCAGTATTATTAGGATAGGGCAAGGAGCAGTGGAATGGGGAAGACCAATTGTCTGCGATTGAAATTTAACCGACTTATTCTTCGCAAACATAGCAAAATACCCCCAACTTTCCAATTTCCCGCTTTTTATTTAAAATCTCCCGCCAAAGAATTATTTTAAATTCTTTGATTTAAAAAAATGAATTGTTACGTGTATTTTTCATTAAAAAAATGCACCAGAAAGCATTTTGTTTCACTATTTTCAAAATTGTAAAGGAAGCCCCTGTGGGAGCGACCCAACCCTCCTCTTCCGCACCCTCCGAAATAGCGAATGGTAGACAGGAAGTGTGAACACTTATTTGTCTCCCTTCGGCCATACTATTTCTCCCTATTTATAATCTAGATCAATATATTAGTTTTGGAAATGTGATACTTTCATCGGATTATGCAGCTTTAACCTATTAACCCGAACCTTGTCACCCCCTCCCACCCCCACGAACCCCTTCTCCTTCCCATCTCCCTGCAGGCACTGCCTCTGGGACCGTCATCGACTTGACCATCGCCCACTCCGGCTCCATCCCGTCACCCCTGGACCTCACCTCCACCGACCTTGACCTCACCGGCCTCACGGTGACCGTGACCCCAGCCGCCACCAAGCCTAAATTCAACGTCGAGGTGTGGTTCTCGAAGGACGCCTTCATTGACGGCGCCGACCAACACGTGGCCACCCTGATCGGCGACCCCGACCTGCTGACCTTTGACCTCGCCGTGCCGCTGAAAGAAAGCTCCGGGGCAGCGCGGTTCTGCAGCATGGTCGGCGTGCATCTGCTGGTGCGGGTCGTGCAGATGGACCCGGCCACCAGCGAAAAGAACCTGTTGGACAACCTGTGGGGACAGGAGGTCGACGTGACCTGCCCTGGGGGTGAGCTGATTGCGTAATTTCGTATACGCAAATGTAGGATAACTAATGGAAAACAGAAGGGCTGATCAACTAGAACCTTCCGTTATGTGTGCTCGTGTTCCTATTCATAAAGATATATATATATATATATGTGTATATATATATATATATCTTTATATATATATATTTTACCTCGGTATATAGCCTCAGGCTAGCCGCAGGCTAGGGAGAGGTAAGCACTTCCGGGTCCAGCAATTAGCATAAGCAGCTCACAGCGGGAGGACGTTCGCTGAGCTGCTCCGGCAGGATTTAACTACTACAACACTTTAACTAACTGTAAGTATTGAGAAATTGCGATAAACTTCTTAAGGATGGTTTATAGCATCCCATTATGAAAGCGTAGAACTTTCTCAGGTCCGATTTGGACATGTTTTGGTGTTATAAAAAACACAAGGATAGAACGCTTATGTGCAGAACCGAAACCGATACCGCTTGATATAGCGAAACCTGTATTAAGACAGGAAGAGATGTTAACCCGAGTTGCATCTCCTAAGGAAATTCCTCCGAACCCTAAAGAGGGTTTTGTTGGGGATGATCCTGGGTTTCTTTTATAGACTCCCCAGACCGGTTTTTAAGGCGAGCCTCCGAGTTTCGTAATATTTTCTTCAACTTGCTGGCGCAGAATGCCGCGGGTGGGAGAAGTGTACGAAACAGAGAGAGCGGGCGTGCCAATGGCCGCCCCTCCGTATGGTTGGTTTCACTACCGATAGAACCTACGGCATACCATTAGCTTAACGCCTGTATACAGAACGGTGTAAACACGTTACTCTATACCAGAAGAATAATACCTCAACCCATTCTGGGGTTCACTTTGTGACCATGTTGAGATGATACCGGTATTAAGTAACTTTTTTGTTACAGAAACCGATGGCCACCAAGCGAAACAAGGTTCCGCCGGCAGCGGCAGAAGGCCGCGTGCCCTCAGGGTACGATTCGTCGCCACCACAGACGGCACCACCGTCACCACAGCCAGGAGCTGGTCCTTCGGATAAGGATAGCGGGGACGAGGACCTAGAAGAAAAGATCGTCAAAATTATGGAGAAATACAAAAACACTCAGCCCATAACACGGGCTTCCTCTCCTCCAATCCTAGACGACGATTGGGAAGACTTTTCGGATGATGAAACAGAATCAGCATTTGAGGTTCCGAAACCGAAAGTCAGTAAGCGCAAAAGACTCGCGAGTAGCTCAGGTGATGAATTCACCAAAGTCAACAAGAAGCGGGTTAAAAAGACCAAGAAAAACAAAAAGAAGAAGAAGGACTCATCATCTGATGATTCAGATGACTCGTCCTCAACTGAGTCCGACTCAGAGACCGAAAGAGCGGGTGTTTATGCACGGATAGGGGCAAAAATTAAAAAGAAATGCCCACTGCCGAAAGCAAAGAGGTTGCGTACCACAACAATGATGAGGGAAACGTTGAAAGGACATTTCCATACGTTTAAACCCGCGGAGGTGATCAACAAGTTAACAGAACAAATCTCGGGAATCAAAGGCGTTCCCGAGTCCATCAGCAAAGAAATGGACGCAGGTATCCATCTCTCCGATGAAAGACGGCGTTACGAGAACGCGTTGTGTACGATCCACAAAGCAGTGCTCGGAGCTCTGACATCTATAACTCCGGTAGCAAACAGAATGCAAGCCGAGAATAAATTCTCGTCGCTTGCACGAGTCATGGATAAAGGCATTGCGCTGCTTACCGCAGCGGCGAACTTTATGACTTTCCGACATTTCGAGAACGTCTATAAGTCAGTGACCACAGATGCTGGCAAAGAAGTAGCCAGGTCTAAAAAAGTAACAGACAATGACGGTAAAGAATATACACTTTACCTCCCACCAAAGCCAGTGCTAGGCAAGCCGCTGGACAAAACAAAAATGTTTGGGGGACAGCTAGCGCACCTCTTCAAAGCAGTGGAAGTAGACACTAAAAGCGCTAAGAACACTGACAGGAGTAAAAAGTTTGACAATCCCAGCAAATTCCGACGCCCCCGCTCGGATTTTCGCTTCCGACGAGGAGGCAGACCGGGACGAGGAGGTCCATCCTTCGGGTTCAATCCCAGAGGACGAGGCAGAGGAGAACGACAGACCACGGGGTGGAACGAAAACCGCGGGTACAAAAGGGAGTTTACACCCAGACCCCAGTTCCCACGGCCAGGAGCCAAGTAGAGTCGACGACACAGACATCTACCCTCAACATGGTGTCTGAAGAGACACAAACATATGTAAGCAAGTTTAAGGCAGGCAATATCCTGAACTGTTTACAAAACTGGTGTAATATCACAACTGATAGCGAAATTTTGGACATTGTTAAAGGGGTTCAAATACCATTCACAGACATACCAAAACAGAAAAGAGTTCCGTTCCCATATAAATTTAACACAGAAGAAAAACTACAAATTGATTTTCAGGTTTCGCTTTTTGAACCAAAGAGAATTATTGAACGAGTACAAAACACAGAAGGACAGTTTATTTCTAATGTTTTTTCTAGGCCGAAACCAAATGGCGAAATTCGCATGATTTTAGATTTAACAAAATTAAATGAATCGGTTACATACAAACATTTTAAAATGTTCTCATTAGAAACGGCCAGGGATTTAATTACACCCGAAGCCTGGCTCGCCAGTGTAGACTTAAGAGATGCGTATTACACAGTCTCCATTTGCAAAGAACACAGAAAATTTCTGCGATTTATTTGGAACGGTACCCTTTTCCAATTCACATGCATGCCTAATGGTCTAGCTTGCGCACCTCGACTGTTTACAAAGTTATTAAAACCTGTTTTTGCAGTCATGGGTAGAATAGGACACACAATGTTCCCATACATAGATGATTCATTTATTATGGCAGAATCCTTTGACAAATGCCAAACAGCAGTTAATGATTTGTGTGTTTTATTAACAGAATTAGGTTTCTACATTCATGACAAGAAATCTGTTTTCGTCCCGAATAGGGAATTAAAATGCTTAGGTTTTCTGATTAACACCAAAGCCATGACCGTATCTCTAACGGAACAGAAACTACAGAAGTTTCATGACACGGCCTCCCAGCTGCTTAACATATCCAGGCCAAAGATTAGACAGGTTGCCGTCCTTATCGGTATAATGGTCTCGTATGCACCGGCTGTTCTTTATGGAGCTGCGCATATCAAGTCTCTAGAAATAGACAAGAATAGAGCGTTAGCACGCAAACAAGGTAACTTCGAAAGACCAATGAACATTTCCCAAGACGGGTGTAAAGACATATTTTGGTGGATCGAGAATATTAATAACTCTCCCAATCCCATTCGAATGGGTCAACCCAACACGGTAGTTACTACCGATGCTTCATTACAAGGTTGGGGAGCTCATCGGAATGATGTAGCAACAGGTGGGAGATGGTTAGAAAACGAAAAATCAGACCATATTAATGTTCTTGAATTAAGAGCGATTTACTTGGGCCTTTTGAGTCTAATTAAAATACCTAAAAATAGGGTTCAACTTCTGACAGATAACACTACAGCTATGGCATATGTCAGGAATATGGGAGGTACAAAGTCAAAAGAATGCAATAACTTGGCACAGAGTATTTGGAACTGGGCGCAACAACATCAAATATGGTTAACCATATCTCATATCCCAGGGTCGCAAAACGTCCTGGCTGACAAAAAGAGCAGAGTCTTTCACGATCACTTAGAATGGAAATTAAACACAACAATTTTCAACAAAATTTGTCAACAATGGGGGTCACCTACGGTAGACTTATTTGCATCAAGAAATAATTTTAAAATTAACAAATATGTGTCATGGCACCCAGAACCATATGCTTGGCACATAGATGCTTTCTCACTGATTTGGGAAAATGAATTTTATTACATTTTCCCCCCCTTTAACATCATTACCAGAGTGGCACGAAAGATAAAGATGGACCGGTCCCACGCCATCCTGATCGTCCCCGAATGGGACACACAACCATGGCTAGCGGGACTAGCCTCGACAGCCAGAGACTGCCTCAGATTCCCAAAATCCCGAGGAAATCTAACTCACCAAGGCCCTCTGGAACATCACGGCAACGTAGCAACAACACCATTGCTTGCATTCCTTTTCTGAATAAATACCTAGAACAATTTGGTTTAGACAAAATTACACAAGAACGGTTGGTGTCGCATGCGTGGAGAAAAGGAACAGTCAAAATGTATACCACATATTTGAAGAAATGGGGCGTTTACTGTCTTATTCAGAAGGTTAAACCTATGAACCCAACTATTGCCCAAGTGTGCAGATTTTTCAGGATGTTAGAACAAGATGGGCTAGGTTACGGCGCAATTAATGCTGCCAGGTGTGCTCTCTCGATCATTCTTCCCAGATTAGGGGGAGAAACAATGGGTAAACATCACGT
The DNA here is from genome assembly GCA_030323885.1 of Branchipolynoe longqiensis. Taxonomy (NCBI): domain Eukaryota; kingdom Metazoa; phylum Annelida; class Polychaeta; order Phyllodocida; family Polynoidae; genus Branchipolynoe; species Branchipolynoe longqiensis. Next base: position 78,897,210 of record CM059187.1, read on the forward strand.
AATACACTGGGTACTAAGGGGGATTTATGAACGAAACCCACCTAAACCAAAATACGACCGATTTTGGGATGTGTCACTCGTGTTTAAAATGTTTAAGGATTGGCCACATAATAGATTTCTAGATATAAAACAATTAGGGTTTAAGTTAGCACTTTTATTACTGTTGGTCACAGGTCATCGAGGCCAAACTATAGTGGCACTTTCACTCGATGGACTGGAAATAGATAGAAGGCAAGCGACCTTCGATTTAACAACATTGTTGAAATCTAATCGCATAGGCGACCCTTTGTCATCAATTGATGTCATGCAATTCAAGGACAATCCAAAACTGTGTGTAGTATCTGCGATTAGAACATACATATCCAAGACACAAGGAGTTAGAAACTCAAGACAATTATTGATAAGCTTTATTAAGCCACACAAGGGCATTTCAAGGGACACACTCGCCCGTTGGACAATTAATGTGCTAAAGATGGCAGGAGTGAATACGGACAAATATGCGTCACACTCAACAAGAGGAGCCATGGTGTCAAAGGCACGCCTTCTAGGAATTTCGGTCAAGCGCATACTAGCGCATGCAGGATGGAAGACCGAACGATCGTTTGCTAGACATTATAACAAGCGTTTGGAGAAGCCCAGTGGTGTCGCACAACGACTGCTACAGCATTAAAAGTTTAACAAAGGTGAGAACATAAGCCTAGTCACAAACAGTGAGTTTAACAATGTTCCATACCCGAAAATAAACAGAAAATAACATAACAATAACAATTAAATATCAGGATAAAATGATATTACGTAAAGTCTCCCTAGCCTGCGGCTAGCCTGAGGCTATATACCGAGGTAAAATAGATTAGTTAGACGAATCTTACCTTGGTATAGATGATGGATAACTATTGTTTTCCCGAGGTATAAGCCTCGGCTAGACGTGGGTGAGGGCCCACCCTCCACACCCTACCACGTCTAGACTGTTGCTTGTACCAAGGAAACATTAGTTTTAGAATAGTTTTAGAATTTTTATTAGAGATCATTTTATCCTGAATTAGTAGGTAAAGATTGCTGGACCCGGAAGTGCTTACCTCTCCCTCACCCACGTCTAGCCGAGGCTTATACCTCGGGAAAACAATAGTTATCCATCATCTATACCAAGGTAAGATTCGTCTAACTAATCTATACACATGTATATATCGGCCTATATATATGGGTATGCGTTAATGTTAATGTGTTAACGAACAAACGCACAGAGATTTGGAGGATGGGGAGAATGCTTACAAACAGAGAAAGAACGCATGCAGTAGTTAGCTACACAACAACTGAAAGTGATAAAAAGAAGGGGAGTCACAAGACTATTACTGTCTAGTGGCGAAAACAAGTCATTACACTTAACCCTTATGGGCAGCATAAATACACCCATCACAACAACAAACATGTTAAAAGTATGACTTCACATATATTATATAAATACTGTAGTATGCACACATGTATATATTATATATGATATTTATATGTACATTATATAGAATGCATCCATTTTTGCTGTCAGACCTATTCCGGCTGGACTCGGTGAGCGGGCTTCCCAGCATGCTTGTGGGTGGTGGGACCGGCCTGGTGAACAACCTGGCCTTCTCTGTCAGCCTCACGAACGTGGCGCCCGACAACATCCCCGCCGGAGCACGGCACCTGCCCAACTACGACTTCTTGGTGAGGACACTTGCTCTTTCATGTCAGTTTCATCCGCATCGACTCACACGGCGTCCTGACTCGTTCACTGTATGTTTCATGTATATTTCAAGTACCGTAGCTCGTGTACATTTCAGCTGCAATCCCTCGACCTTTCCCCCTCTGCCTCCCTCTCTCCCTCTCCCTCTCTGCCCCCCCTCTCCCTTTCCCTCTCGCTCCCCCTTTCCCCCTCCCGTGCCCATCCCTCTCTCCCCCTCCCTTTCTCTCTCCCCCTCCCTCTCCCTCTTTTTCTCTTCCTCTCCCTCCCTCTTGCCCTCTCCCACTCCGCATCCCCCTGCCTTGACCTATCCGTCTCCCTCTTATTCTCCCCTGTTCTCTCCTCCCTCCACCTCTGCCTCTGCCTCCCTCTTATTCTCCCCTTTTCTCTCCGTCTCCCTCCGACTCACCCTCCCTCTCTCCCTCTTCCATCTCCATCTTCTCCCCCTCCCTCTCCCTCCCTCTCCCTCTCCCAATACATCTCCGGTCCCCCCTCCCTCCCCTTCTCATTCTCTCTCTTCCTTTTCCTCTCTCTGGCTCTCTCCTTCTCCCTCTCCCTCTCCTTATCCCTCTCCTTCTCCCTCTCCTTATCTCCCACACCATCTCATTTTACCTCTCCCCCTCTCCATCTTCCTCCCCCTCTCCCAATACTTCGCTCTCTACGCCTGCCTCCATCTCCCCCTCCCTCTTTCTCTCCCTCTCCCTTTCGTTCTCCTCCCCCCTCTCTTCTCCCTCTCTGACGCCATAGGCCTAAGCAGTAACAGGTTCTATTAAATTGAATTAGTTTTACCTTCTATATGGCAACAAATGCTTACTAAGTGCACCAGTATCTAAGTTAGCTATGTAGAATCAAATCTAGATAATTGTTTTGGTTTTGAAAATTTGATACTTTCAATTCAGTTACATCGGACTATGCAGCTTTAATATTGTGACAAAGTAAATGTACTTGGTTACATATCGGTAATGGTGTATGTGTAACTAACATTGTTGTAACTTCACAGCTGGAACTCACTCGAGATGGTACAAAATGGTACTCGCCACCAGACCTGGTCATAGACGGCCCACCGCCCGCCAGTGGACTAGATCGAGCACTAAACAGTGGGCAACAAGTTACTTTGAAAATCAAAGTATCCACCTCCATCAGTAAAAGCGAGTGTAGCGCTGTCAGCAATGGGTGAGCAAAGTCTGAACTATCTAGCACGGAAAACACCAATCTGGCTGGAATATTGTATTCTTTATTCATGTACGGATATATATATGTGATGTATTAACATTATACGGGTGTAATTTAGTGGAAGCTTTCCATTTCAGTTCATTTTATTCTCAACCCTCAGTCATCTCCTCCAGTGTTCGTATTATTATTGGTCATCGACTGCCATCCTCTGACAATGCCTACCGCAACCGCATAATCACTCTCTAAACTCAGTTCCCAGAAAGCAAATCTCACAAACCAATGATCATCGGATGTTGAGTTGAGTGTTATTTAAAGCTGCATAGTCCGACGAAATATCAAATTTTCAAAACCAAACCAATTATCTAGAATTGATTTGACATATCTAACTTAGATACTGATGCCCTTATTAAGCATTTGTTTCTGCTTAGAAGGGCACACTGAGTCAATTTAACAGAACCTGTTACTGCAGAAGTCTATGGTGTCAGAGTGTTGGCAAGCTTGCCAAAACTACTTTTCCATGTTTGCACTCAAAATATCTCAAAAGTTTACCATTTAAAATAAAAGTAACTTTGAACTAATATAAAGTAGATACTAGTGATCGATTTAATATATTTACCTAAAAAAAAATACAGGAATTCAAAACCATCGGACTATGCAACTTTAACTACAAACATGTAGTAAGGTGACTGTTTGATTTCCCCAAGGGGTGATTTTCCAGCAGAGCAACCAGTGTAATAGTGCAACTGACACACAATGACCAGACGGGATGGCCGAATGAGTTAGAGCGTCCGTCTCCCGTGCTGGTAGATCGTGGGGTCGTGGGTTCGAGTCCCGGTCGAGTCAAACCAATGACTTTAAAATTGATACTTGTCGCTTCCTAGCCAGGCGCTCGGCATTATTAGGATAGGGCAAGGACTGGTGTGCTCAGTGTCAGGGTAATGTGACTGAGTGGGATACCAGGTCATGGTGCCGGCGGCCTGGTTTCCCAGTGGGACAGCACTATAAAGTTGCCATGAGTGCGCACTGTCACAAGTCGGTACCCGTCCTGATATGACCTTAGATGTTGCTAGGACGTAAAACAACAACAAACAAATCTCCCGTTTTGGTAGATCATGGGATTCGAACCCACGGGTTCAAACGCTGGTCGAGTCAAACCAATGACTTAAAAATTGATACTTTTCGCTTCCTAGCCAGGCACTTGGCATTATTAGGATAGGGCACGGACTGGTTGGCTCAGTGTCAGGCTAATATGACTGAGTGGGATATTATGTCATGGTGCTGGTGGCCTGGTCTCCCATTGGGACAGCAGTATAATGTCACACTGACTGCGCACTGTCACAAGTCGGTACCTGTCCTGATATGACCTTAGATGTGTGTGTACCTATGGCCGAAATACAAGTACCTCTTGGCTGAAAAAAAACAAATCAATATTTTAAACCCAAAAAGGAAAGAAAAAACCCCGGACAGTTCGATTTTAATTATAATTGCATAAAGGTCTTTACTCTTATAACATCGTGATGTGTTTCACAACTTCTGTCTTCCTCTCGCTAGTCTCATGAGAGTGCACCTGTACCAGGGTCTGGGGTTAGGGCCGAACATATTCGATTCGGTGCCTCATGACGACTACATTGAGCTGCCGTTTACCTGCTCAGAAGGTGAGACAGTTCCTGCGTAGATTGCATAATTCCATGGTTCACTGGTTCTCTAGATTAGTTTACGAAGTCAGTGAAGCAGAACGCCTCACTTCCTTCTGCTATAGCTACGATTCGGAAATTCTCCCCACAATTACTATATTATAGTCTCCATTTACCATTATACACCCCCGCCCCAATTTCTGTCTTTAATGTAAGCATTACATTTTATCACATCTTTACAACCTTTCTACGTTGATGTGAGAGCAACTGCTATGTGTAGCGCTTATTAGTTATGATGCTAACCTAGTTTTTCATGTTCACAAATCCTGATATGATATGCCATCCTCATATGACATGAGATGCTGTCGGTTGCTTTTATTTCTTAACAGCCGCTATTTCGTGTGGTTGTGCCTTTCATAAAAGCTGCTTGCAAAGTGTTGAAGTGCTGCTGGCTTTTGCAAGTTACTAGCAGCACTCTCTCGGGGAGCAAATAGAGGTCTCACACTGGCAAGAACACATCAAGACAGGCGCAAACTATTTGTCCCTGCAGTGGCTGGTCGGGAGATGTTGGGAGTTCCATTCATCACCGCCCTTAATGCTGCCACGGAAGCATGGCTTTCTGTTAGGGTTTGCTCCCTTAGCCTTTGGTTCTATCAAGAACCTATACCACAAGGCAGTGGTTTATAACTTTGCAAGGCAGGGGCGTCAAGCTCCCTGAGGTATTTTAGCAGATAGGTACTGCATCACTTGCATAACTAAATAAAACTAACAAACAAACGTTGATTAATATTAACCATGATATGCCAAGAACATCTTAAAATGGTGTTAGTAATTCACTAACAAGTAGGGCCACCATATCAGCTGGGTGTAGGATAAGGTCATGTTAACTAGATTGCAACGCTGTAGCCCCTGCACTCCAGGTGTACTAAGTATGTTATCCTGAACACCGCACTACAATGGTACCAAAGCTAACTTTTGGCCCTGAGCTAATTTTAAGCCTCATAGCTCAATTACCATCTACAATTATTTTATTTGTATTTGTCTTCTTCATTTAGTTCGATTAGTTGATTAAATAGGGTAAATTTCAATCACGGATAACGGGTCTTCCTCATTCCCCAGCTCCTTGCCCCATCTTCTTATTAATGGCAAGCACCAATCTCGGTAGCGACAAGTATAAATATTTAAGTCATCCATTTGCCTCATACAGAGTTTAACCCAAGGTTTCAAATCCAATTAATTTCCAAAGCGGGAAGCGTCTGTTCAACTCATTCGGCCATTCCCTATGGTGCATTAACTTGCATAATTAAACCCAGATTGGCTAGGTTGTAAATATGTAATTCTGTAGTTTTATTGTACAGCACTTTAGAATGGGTCTTGCAAGTGAATGTAAATTATTATTATGTTATTATATTGTTATTATGGTATAATTATAATATAATACTATTATGATTATAATTATATTATCATAAGATTATTCTATGTTAATACAATAATAGTATTAGTTATATAATTCACTTAACTCGGCCCAGAACAGTAAACAGAACAAAGAGAGAGTATTTAAGAAATTTATTTAAAATAAATCAACCTACAGGTAGGCCAGGCAAGCGGGTGACAGTGACCCAATTCATGTTCGGTAATCGTGATCAAGCGGCCGACTGGGACCAACGGATGAGCAGGTCAGAGCAGACCGGAGCAGGAGACATGTAGACCCATCACCGTGCACCCACCCAAGTAAGAGGGAGGGTGGGTGGGAGAGTGAAGTGCACAGGACAGTGCCAGGTCAGCAAGTGAGTGAGAAAAGGAGTGAGCGATAACAGGAAAGGAGAAACTGGCCTCGTACGCAAATTATCCATGTTAGCCTCGCCAACATGCTCAATTATAATATTTGTTAATACAATTATAATATCTTGTAATAGTATTTGTTAATCCACATTAAATAAAAGAAATGAATTTCCTTTCTTTTAGATTTCCTTGATCTGTCCGTGGGAACTGTGGCTCTGTCTTCAGCTACACAGATTAGTGTTGAGATTCGGGTAAGTCAATGCTTCTACATCTTATTATGTATAGTACATGGTTCCTGAAACATAAGAGCACAGGCTTTCAATGTTGAAGGTCGGGACTGTGAATCGCAACCAATGACTTATTCGCCTGTCACTACCTAGCCTAGCACTCAACATTACTAGGATAGTTCATGGACTGGCTAACTCAGTATCATGATAATGTGACTTGAGTGAGAACTTGAGTCATGGTGCTGGCAACCTGTTCCCCCAGTGGGGCAGCACTATAAAGTTACCATGACTGTGCACTGTAACAAGTCGATGCATGTTCTGCCGGGAAGTTAAACCCCTACAGAAATCTTGTGAAGGAATTAATTTGTATATTAATACCGAAGAAATATGAGCACATAATTTGTCTTTCATTCAGGACACTAAATATGTTGAGCAACTCTTATTAAACCTGTTTCTCCCCTCTATGTAGAGAGTTCTATGAATCTTAAGTAGCATACCATGTTTAATTGACAACAATGATAAAGAATTATTGTATATCATGAGAAAAGATCCATTGATTAAATAAGGCTGAGTAAAGTGAATAAAGGAGAGGGGGCTGGAAAGCTGTACACCTAATTACATTTCATTCAGTGAATGAGTTATCTTTTCAGAGGTGGAGCCCTGGTATTTCGATAATGCTATATGACAGCCATTTACATATATAACATAGTCTCAAACTAGTAAAACCCAGAGCCGTTTCAAAATTAAGGCAACACAGTTTCTCAAACAGGATCATAAATATATGGAATAGTCTCCCACAAAATGTTATAGATGCTGGCTCAATAAATTCATTCAAGAACAGATTAGAAAAAGCATGGGCTGATGATCCAGGGAAATTTGATCACTTATTCACGACATGCTACTAATTTATTCCTTGTGTTGCTAATTACTTGCACTCAAGCAAAAATGAGAGACAAATAAGTGTTCACACTTCCTGTCTACCGATCGCTATATCGCTATAGTCTAAGATCTAGTGCTACAGTGAAAAAGAAATAGCGCTAAGCTGCTAAGACGCCACAGATCATTCTAGGAAAAGGACATGCCAGGAAACATTGACGCAAGCATCGCATGTACCAGTGAATCAACAATTAGCTTAAAGCTCCGATAAAAGATTAAAGTTTTCAAAATCAAAGCGCTTACCTGGATTTGATCCTACATATCCAACTTAGATAATGGTGCACTCATTAAACATTGATTGCAGTTTGGTGTTCTTATGCAATGGTGCTATGCTCAAACACATGTAAACAAAGCGTATTTCCAGCATTTCAGCATGCGCACCAGCATTACTTTTACATGCTTTCACATAACAAATATATCCACAAAGTTAATCCTGTGAAATAAAATTTACTTCAAACTAAAATAAAGTAAATGATAGCAGTCAATGTATGCAACTAAATAAAGAAAAATGACAGGAACTCAAAAACCATCAGATTATGCAATTTTAAGTAAGTACACATCAGATAATATGTAGTTACTCCTGCAGCCCTGATCCTGTGACAGAGTTGCTGAACAACCTATTAAAAAAGTGTCAGAAGGCTAAGTAAATGAAATCAACACAAATTATTAATCTAATAAGCCAAATATATTATTGATTCTTTATACTTAACTGCTTTTTTTGAATTCTCGAATGGATTAATTCATGTGAGATTAATGCACTTTAAATGTCAAATGGATAACTTTCTGTGGCCGGCATCTTGTTATTTTTGTCAGTCTCTAACAATTGCTCAACTTTATACCAATATAGATAACTACTGCTCATTGGACCCACCACATCCACAGTTAATTCCTATTTGAACCAGTCTTTGCTCGGATTTAGCCATAGTTTTCATTCATCCCTGCATAAGGGTGGATCTTGTATCTAGGTAACATTTGTTGTTGCTTGCATGTATAGGTGAATGTGAAAGGCTCATCGGTCTCTGCCTACGGGGACTACACTTTTCAAGTGTTCTTGTCACGTGATGCGAAGCTGGATGAGGCAGTGGATGACCTCGTCTACTCCAAGGTTCACACGGACGACACATCCATTTTCAGCAAACTCGATGTGAGTACATCTGGGTCTGGATGGGGCGTGGAAAGTCTTGAAAAGTCTTGACCTTCATTTCCCCCATTTCAAGGACATGAAAAGCCTTGAATTTAAACTATCTTGGGTAATTAGTCTTGAAAAGCCTTGACTTCCATTAAACTGTCCCCACTGATCTAAATTAGTCCAAAATTGCCAATCGCCATTGTTTTTTTTCTTCCTGAAATCCAAATGAAAATAGTCTTGAATTCCTGTCAAAAACAGTCCTGAGAAGCCTTGAAATAACCTTGAATTCCATATCTTTACATGTGTATGGACACTGGTACATGCACCAGTCAATGCACATCAGTGTAGTTCATAACGCGAAAAAGAGAAATTGTATATATATATATGGGTTATTTTGTTGAAATTCGAACCAGACCCAGGTCCAAAGTCAAGCGGTCATACGTCAAATTAAATGTCCATTTGGCATTCAACGCTCCCGAGTGTCTTGAGTGTAGGTTTGGTGGGCAGCTAGTTTGATGAGATGAGATTCGTCCTAACGGTGTGGGTTCAGGTTCAGGAGGATAGTGGGCGAATACACGATTTCCGCGACGCATGCACAGAGCGTAATCCAGATGGACTTGTGGGTCACAGCATCTGTCACCAGAGGCACCGTGTGTGTCCTCAACTGCTATAAGGCAGGAGTCAATACACATGCGGCCATTTATGAACTGCCAGAAGCACTTACTTTAACTAGCAATATAAATAGATTTAACAGTTTATTATAAGAGTCAGGGTGGCACTAAGAAAGAATAGTAGTTTGATATGTATAAGTGCCAACCCTCCAACTCTCGCACCATCGCCAACCTTGATCCACTAGAAAACAACACAGTGACACACTGTCGACCCACAACACGAGTGTTGTTGGTTATCACCAGGTGTCGTACTACTCGTGGAAATCGTGTATTGCTCTGACCGTCAGTATGAAGTGGAGGATGAACCGCCAGGTGGCGTGGGACACGGAAGCATGCTTCTGATTAGATAAAAGATTTTGACATGCTGGGGAAATAAACTGAGCTGGTAAATTCTTAATTTAAGAAGTAAATATATTCTTCACATAAATCTTCATCTTTACCCGCTACTTCTGATTTGAAATATATAATAAAACATCTAGTTTAAAGTCGCCGGTTATACCTCATCCAGATACAAACGAATCCAGCATCAAAAGCTCTCCAAACAGTTCAGTTCATGCCACTGAACATGTGGGAGGACAGTTGAGGTCTGTGATGTATGAATGACATCATAGGTGGGATTCTCTCATCACATGACCTAGAGGAGTTCTCCACACACCAGGGGAGGCCATGGCAACCACCAAGATGGCAGCCACAGAAAGCTCTCAATTAAACTTTTAAAGTCTATTAATTTACATGATTTAATCAATTATTCACACAAAAGTAGCTGGTTATGATAAATAAATATTTGAACTTTATATTTATTATTTTAGATTGCAATTTCGAACATTTATTTCTCTATATGGTTGTCTAAAAGTGTCAGTGCTGCTGGACTAAATAAAACACAACAGAAGCAAGCAATGTCAGCACTCTCCCCCACATATGTAGTTGCATAAACTGAAAACAGGCAAACAAATGCTTGGAGAGCATTTGTCGGAGTACGGGTCGACTCTCACTCTCAGCGACCTATAGCTGGTCCCTTTAAGGAACTTTAAAAATAAAACTGACGGCGTTTTATTGCCACCATCTTGTCTTTTTGCATTCTCGCTCAGTTCACCAACTCTTTGCCGGTATAAGTAGCCATTTGATTCTGGAACTAAGGGTTCCACTTCCGGTTCCATACTAAACCAGTTTTCGCCAGTATTTAGGCTACGTTATGGTTCACCCCTGTACTATTAGTACGGGGTGAACCATAGCGTACTATGACAATTGTTGTCATATATATGACAACAATTGGGTAGTTCGAATCCTATTCTTATATGACCTTAGATGTTGCAAGAACATAAAACCCAAACAAGAAAGTGTTAGGTGTTGGTGATAATACAGTCATAACAAACAAGGATATTTTAAACCTGACTTCTGGCATTTTTCCGGCGATTCCCTGACAGTGCTAATTCTACGGGAGAAGATCCGTATTTTCGCGGAAATTCGCCGTTGGTGTCATATCATAAGCTTGGTTTCCGCGATTTTAGCCGGAGACCACTTTCATCCCTGTAGATGGTGTATGCAAAGTCTAGATTTCAGATATATGGATATCATAGATATCCTATGTTTGCTTCTTGGGGCATTGTGTGTAGATTTCAGAAATGTAGCCATCTATAATGTAGATTTCAGATATCATATATATATCCATTCCTATGTTCGCTTCTTGGTGTGTTGTGTGTGTAGATTTCAGAAAATTAGCCATCTAGAATGTAGATTTCAGATATTATATACTCATTCCTATGTTTGCTTCTTGGTGCATTGTCTGTGTGTAGATTTCAGACAACTAAACGTCTAGAGTGTAAATTTCAGACATCATGTACCCATTTCTGTTTGGTTCTTGGTGCATTATGTGTGTAGATTTCAGACAACTAGCGATCTAGAGTGTAGATTTGAGACATTATGTACCCATTCCTATGTTTGGTTCTAGGTGCATTGTGTGTGTAGATTTCAGACAAGTAGCCATCTACAGCATAGGTTATTGGCATTATTTACTCATTCTTATGTGTTTGGTTCGGTTACCAGGTGGGTGAGGATCTAGTCTACAAATACTGTGGAACCATGAACTACATCGTCAATATCATTCCCAGCGCGTACAGAGACCCAGACCTCATGAACAATATGAAAGTGACCTCATTCACCATGGATGCAAAGAATTGTGATGGGGGTGAGTGCATTTTCATGTCATTCCTATTGCTATTACTGTTATGTTTTTATTGTTCTGTTATTGTTTGTTATTGTTAGTGTAAACCTCGGACGGGATGGCCGAATTAGTACGACCACCGGTACTGTTTAGTATAGAAACATATAGGATTAGCTTAATATTAGCTTCCGTACATTTATACTCACATAATACGTTTTGCATTACACATGTATAACAGAGTTGGTTAGTTATATCTTATTTTTGTTAGGAGTACGGTTTCTTTATCCTTCAACTTTTTTTAAATCGACAGTACTTAGTGAGACCTAAAAAGGGATGCACTTAAAACTAAAATTATATTATATTTTCTTACTTTGTATTACTGAGATTTCTTTTTCTTTTTTTCTTGAAGATGTATACTGCCTCTCATGGATAAGTCTGAATAGACTTGTTTTCACCATTAGACAATTTGTCGATAGAAAGCCCCAGCCTACACTTTTACCGACCCAAGGGATTTTTAACCTCCCACACCACATAGACATGGTATGAGAGCAACTAGCCTTTGATGATGCTGTAAGTTATCAGGGATGAAAGATCTCCGCGATTTCGCGGATTTCCGGGATTTTTCCTGTAGTTATAAGTGTATACTAATACATTGCGCCCTTCATGATATGACCTTAGCTGTTGCCAGGACATAAAACTCCAACCACCAACCAACCAATACGTTATTTCACGCTGCAGCACCATCAGCGTATACTACTAATACGTGCATCTAATGCCGCAGCACTGTCAGCATATACTGATATGTGGTGCAAAAGGCGCAGCACTATCAGCGTATACCAATATGTATGAAATCCGACTTCCGGGAATTTTCAGCGATTCCCTGACAATGCTAAGCTTATGGGAGAATATCAGCATTACCGCTTTTTTTCCCGGAGACCACTTTCATCCGTGAGTTATACACAGCGGTGGAAATCCAAATTGGCAGAGGTGGGGACATGGGGAATCGAACCACCGACCTTCAGATTAGGAGCCCGACCTAGAAAAATGTCAGACACTCTAACCACTCGGCCACAGAGAACACCACGAGATAGAAATGGGGAAATTTAAAGGACATGGTTATATCTATAACCATGTCTATAATTGTGTCCGATGTGGAAATAAGAAACATGGCTTAATCTAAAATTAGATACATTAAACAGAAATGTTAGAATTATGTGGAGTAGTTGTACACATTATTGCAAATTTGTATCCCATCCCATACCTTTCACGATTATAAAACTCACTATTTAGGAAACAATTTTAATTGTGTTGCTTGTCAACCGTTCTTAAACCCGCTTAGCATATTTTGGTACCAATACACACCCACAAATCTAACCTGTCCTCTAGACTGTTTAGGGTAGCTTTTCCAGTACCTGGAATTTGTCTATCCTTCGGCTTTTGTGTAACCAAGTTGTAATATGTCACATTATGGTTTTATTTAACAGCGCCTTGGAATGGCTCCTGCCAGTGAGGATCCTGTATTAAATTTACATTTATTGTTATTATTGTTGTTATTGTTGTTGCTATCGTTATTATTGCAATTATTATTGTTATTATTATTATTGTTATTATTGTTGTTATTATTGTTATTATTATTGATGTTATTATTATTTTTATTTGTGTTAATGCTATTGCGCTCAATTACAACACAATTTCATTTTGATATGACTTCTCTAGTAATACTCTATTCGGTTCGTGGCTACCTTCAGATGTGTACCAAATAGAGGATGTGGTTATTAAAGCCCAGCCGACAGTCATCATGGGCGAGGCTTGGACCTTCACCTTCGGCGCAAAGATCTGTAACCGTGGAGACCAGCCTGTTGTGGTCGGGACGAAGAGCAAGCCGAGCTTTTCATTCAAGGTGAGGCTTTTTGCTATTGTGATAATCGGCTTTTTATTTACTGACCAACACAACTTCTCCCAGATACTAGTTGCAAAGTTATCTGTGGTATCCCAACGAGCCGCAAGGGAATCGTAGGAAAATCCCGAAAGTCAGGTTCCATCAGGTATTCTGAAAGCATAGTCAAATAGATTCCTATGTCATGAGTATATGACATTCAAATTATATGAATGGCGATACTCTACTGCCTGTGTTTAAAGCTAATTCATACCTGATAACATATTCAAACATAGCGACTTAGCAAAAGTGTCAGAAAACTTATTTCAGGACTGGTGAGCATGTCCGTTTAAAAAAACAATGCTTGAGAGTAGCATAACTCATGTTTGTTTTTGCATCATGCCATGAAACATACATTTACTCTCAATTTACACAAGGTCACGCAATGCAAGCATGGGAAATCACTGCTGCTATAAATAGCATAGCACCATTGATGCCGAGATCAAAACACGAATGGAACCAGATTATTTCCTAAAAATGCATTAAAAGTGCAATGAAAACTTTGCATCACATGTGAAGGATGTGTTGTGGCAAAGCATTACACATGTTTCACTGTCACAATTTTTCAGGTACTCTGTTCTACTCTCAAGTAGATGAACCCTTCTAAAATTACACAGTTTCTCTAATTGATAACTTTTCAAAACCTGTGTGGGAAACAAGAAAACTTCTTGTTCTCAATACTCCATTTACATTTTGAGTCACACCGAAACATGCGTGACGCTCTCCACTGCACCCACCCAGACGCGCAGTCAGGGGTCCTAACTAACTGCTTTTCTCCTAACTAACTTCTTTTTTGGAAGTATCATCATCATCATGCTGTCGGTCGCGATGCGATAAAGACTGCTTTTATGCGTCAAAGACTGCTTTCATTACTTGACTGCCGCTCTCCATTTAGCTCTCTGCTGTGAGAGTGATGTCCATGAGTTAGTCTTAATGTCTCTCAGCTTCAGGTTTCTCTTGATGGTATCCTCGAACCGGAGACAAGGGCACCCTCTCTTTCTGTAACCAGAAGACAGTTGAGAGTAGAGGATCTGCTTTGGTAGCCTGTCTGATGACATCCTCATGAGGTGTCCAGTCCACCTTAACATTGGAAGTATATGGAACACTAATTGGGATAAGCTCTAACGTATTTCACTTTTTACCTGATTTCCCGCTTTTTATGACCACCCACAATTATATATGACTTCAGGGCTCCATCCACCTCCATATGTGTGCAGAAGAAAGTTATTTTTGTTTTCCATAACGAGCTGACACTAGAGGCCCAATATGGCCTAGATCAGCCAGAAGAAGATCTGTAAGTCAATTACCTGTTAACCTCTTCCAGGTGTACGCCAAGAAGGGCGCCACCTACGCCGTCTCCGGCATGGCGGACGTGACGCCCCTGCTGCAGGTGTGGCCGGGCGAGGAGTCGCGGCAGTGGGACTACCTGGAGAGCGGCGAATGCCATGTGTTCCGCCAGGTGCTCGGCAACGTCACCCTGTCGAAGGACGTGTGCACCCTGGACATCGACCACCTGTTCGTCGGCGTCGAGGCGTCGCCGAACCACCAGGAGTGTGTGCTGCAGAACAACTTCCACCCGTTCCCCATTGAGTGCGTGACGAAAGGTGTGTGAGTGAGCGGAGCGCGTTGTGTCCTAAAGTTGCATAGTTCGATGAAAGGATTTCATTTTCAAAATGAAAGCACTTTCCCAGATTTGTCTTACATATCCTCCATAGATACGGGTACGTTTATTAAGCATGTCGCTGCCTAGAAGGAGACAGACACTAAGCCAATTGAATAGAGCATGTTGCTGCTGAAGCCTATGGTGCCAGCTTGTTAGCTTGCCTGCCAAAATTAAGTTGGCATGTTTTCACTTGAAATATCTCCAAAGTTAAACATTTAAAATAAAAGTTACTTCAAACTATAGTAAAGTCGATTATAATGATAAATATAATGTATTTATCTCAGAAACTGTCCGAAGCTCAAAACCATCGGACTAGGTAACTTTAATAATAATAATAATAATAATAGTGATAATAGTAACAATAGTAATAATAACAATAATAGTAATAATACAAGTAATAATAATAACAATAATTATAATCATAACAGTAATAATTACTAGGATAGCGTTCTATTATTGGAGCAACATTATTTACAGATAACATTGCCATAGATTTGCGCTATATTTTTGCCGGAGACCACTTCCATCCTTGATGGGTGTGGCTATTTTCTTATTATTATTTTGACCAGTTCGGTTGAGTTTCACACATTTGAATGCGACTACGTCATATTTCAGCCTCCTTCGTCGACCTCAGTGTGGTTGCTACTCAGGCAGGAGGTCGCAGCTTCCTGTTCAGAATGAGGCACACGATGGTGTTGGGTGAACGCGAACAGTTTGGTCTGCAGGTCTACGTCAACGTCCACGGTCAGCTTTTTACTTTTATTGATGGCTTACTTACCCTTTCTGTACCATATACATTCATGACTAGAACTTGTTTTAAATGCTGAACCACGTTATTCATTAATTTGTGCTTTATTGCAAGTGTGTTTAGCTCAGAGCTAGCTAAGAGCTTCCTGGTTCATAGTTCCTCAGCTTCCCACCCTGAATGACCTTGAACACCTTTGAATAACCTTGAATAATTGCGACTAGAGGGTTTAGCAGCTCCGCCATCAGCTTTATCACAGGTTTTTTTTTTTTTTTTTGGTCCATTAGTTGTTTAAGCAGGGGACATTTCAGTCATAGACGACTGGTCTTCCTCATTCCACTGCTGGTCGATAGAAAGCCCGAGCCTACACTTTTACGGACCCAAGGGATTTTTAACCTCCCACACCACATAGACATGGTATGAGAGCAACTGGCCTTTGATGACGCTGTAAGTTATACACAGCGGTGGAAATCCAAATTGGCAGAGCTGGGGGCATGGGGAATCGAACCGCCGACCATCAGATTAGGAGTCTGACCTAGAAAAAAGTCAGACACTCTCACCACTCCGCCACAGAGAACGCTTCAGATTAAGGTGATTAGTAAATTCTGCTCAGGAATGGTCCTACCTTATAATATTGATCTGCTTCATTAGTGAGAGTGTGTTGCCCACGTGGCCACTCGAAGGGAAGTGCGGGTGTTGGTGGCAATTATTAAATGGGCAGGTTTCAGTGGGTAGTTTTAGAAGGTGCTGGTGAGACACACGCTGATTGGCTGAGGGGTAAATGTGGGAGGCGCAAGTCTGGTAGGGGGGTGGTGGAGGCTGTTCTGAGGCGCACATGTGCTCCTTCACGAATCAGCAATTTGGATATGCTATGCACCAATTATGTCAAATTGTATTGTCTATTGCCATACAAATATATATTAGATGTAAAGAGAGCACAGATGATGGCAAGACCTATTTATACTATTACTAATGAACATATATATATATATGTATATATATGTGATGTATTATGTATTATGCGAGTATAAAAATACGAAGGGAATTGTTTCCATTATATATTATATTATCTGATTACCATTGTTATTCTCCGTAAGACTGCACACTTGACTTATATATATATATATATATATATATATATATATATATATATATATATATATATATATATATAGACAAAAACTTTGTCCATTGTAATGATCAACATACTATCTGCTCATGGATTTGCTCAGGATAAACTGATTTATGGTGTTTCATAATCGGAATAGAATGCATATAGATCTGAAGCAAATGTCCTTGTGTTTTCAGTGTAAGCTTTTCTGCGCTATGTTGTCTCAATCGTTACATGGACCAAAAAAAAAAGAGTTATAACCTTTTGAGACAGGCTCATATATATATATGAAATGGCCTATATATATATATATATATATATATATATATATATGTATAGGCCATTTTGCTATCGGTGTATTGCCCAAATGGTGTTGAGTTCACTATAGGTTTTCCACCATTCATGTAGGCACCGATGGAGCGGCAGCCTGGAATCCCTTACCTACGGATGGAAAGGCAGTGTTCAGCTACAAGTTCCTGCTGTCAACCCCTAATCCAAGCGTGCCACCCATTGTTGTTGAGCACGCTGTAGACGTCGCCAAGATCAACCAGCCCCTCTCCGGATCTACAACACTCACACTCGGTTAGATTCCTCTTGTCCTTCATTCCTCATCAACAGCGCACTTCGTTCAAGACTGCTAACTGCCTATAACGCTAGCAATGCCAGAGCCTGCCAACCATGGCATTACGATTCATGTGCAATCATTACGAGTTCATGCCTTTCATTACGCCATTACGCCTGTTCTCTGAAACATTAGGGTAAATCTGTCTTTTTCCACACTTATTATGTGTATATATATATAGCCACTCTCTCAGAAGTTTATATATACACATACATATATTATATATAATCTATTATATACATATAAACGCTCGGAGCATTATTTAATTATTTATTAGTCGATTCAACTCAAGTTATTATTAGTGAACGGCCGTTGTCCAGCCGCTTTGCTGCAGAACTACCGGACCCAGTGGCGTTCAACGCTTCTCGATATATTTGAATCGTCAGTTGCTGCCTGTTTTTTGCTTTTGATTGAATTAGGTAGGGCATTTATCGCTCAGCCCGGAGTCGAATAACCAAACCAACCCAATCTGCTGGTCTCCTTGTCATATCGTAGCGGAGTCTTATATATATATATACAGAAATACATGTGTATGTGAATGACTAAATGCTTATATGCGTATGTCATTGAGGGTGTTTTGGCAAATGAAGGGAAACATAATGACTGTAGCAGGCCTCAAACCCACACTTCTGCCATTCAGAGGCTAGGTTCCTAACCATCAGACTCTCTAGGCCACAAATCCCAAGTGGAACTGTGCTATGTAAGCAGTATGTCGCGATTCATGTAATTTGTGCGAACACACAGACAAGCAAACACACACACACATCCGCTTTTATTTATATAAATGTAGATGTGTCTAGATACCGCTGATTGTCTTTTCTCATACAGATGGCTTCCTCACTTTCCCTGTCGGCAAATTCGCACACCTGTGCAATAAGGACAACCTGACGCTGACTGTCGTCATCGATGACAACAATGACGTCATGGAAACCGACGAGTCTAACAACATGGCGACCATCACCGGTCTGAAGATACAAGCCAGCGAAGACCCCAACATATGTGATCGTGAGTATCAGCAGCAGATGAAGAAAAAGGACTTGACAGTGGATCGGGGGGGTTATTCCAACATTCAAGGACTAGTTTTTAATAGGTTTCACTTAAGGTTTTTTCAGAAAACGTTGTGGTTTCCAACCACCTAACCACAATATTATAATGGGAGAGTTAGTGTATTGTGAATACATAGATAGAGAAATTTCCACTGTAGGCCTACCGTAAAAACTCGCGGTTAATAAGTCAATTAATTTTTTTAAATAAAGGAAATTCTGAGAAGCACCTTGACTTATATGTCCATCATCTTTTCTATATGGAGGGCTTGAGGAAAGAATTCCAGTAAAAAATTGACCTCGATTTATCTCCAGGCTCCCCTAATATATGGGGGAGTTGTTACGGTATTTAAAACATCCCAGTGTTAACAAGGAAGGGTCCATTCGGATAACATTACAGCCGCTTCTCTCCTCTGTGCCTTCCAACTAAAGTGTACTGTCAATGCATAGATAGGTAAATGTCCACTGTATTTAACACATCCCACTTTTAACAAAGAAGGGCCCATTCAGATAACATCACAGTCGCTTCTCTCCTCTGTGCCTTCCAACTAAAGTGGACTGTCAATGCGTAGATAGGTAAATGTCCACTGAATTTAACACATCCCACTGTTAACTAGGAAGGGCCCGTTCAGATAACAACACAGCCGCTTCTCTCCTCTGTGCCTTCCAACTAAAGTGTACTGTCAATATGTAGATAGGTAAATGACCACTGTATTTAACACATCCCACTGTTAAAAAGGAAGGGCCCATTCAGATAACAACACAGCCGCTTCTCTCCTCTGTGCCTTCCAACTAAAGTGGACTGTCAATGCGTAGATAGGTAAAGGTCCACTGTATTTAACACATCCCACTGTTAACTAGGAAGGGCCCGTTCAGATAACAACACAGCCGCTTCTCTCCTCTGTGCCTTCCAACTAAAGTGTACTGTCAATGCGTAGATAGGTAAATGTCCACTGTATTTAACACATCCCACTGTTAACAAAGAAGGGCCCATTCGGATAACAACACAGCCGCTTCTCTCCTCAGTATCTTCCAGCTAAAAGGTGTATTATGAATATGCCTACATAGATAGCTAAATGTCCACTGTATCCAACGCATGACACAGTTAACAAAGAAGGACCCATTCTGACACCAACTGCCACTCTTTTCTCTCCTCTGTTTCTTCCAGCTAACAACCAGTTCATAGACTGGGGGGTGTCAGACTTCCGGCTCCTGCCGCTGAACCACGCCTGGGCGGCTCGCCTGACAGGTTCGCTGCCTCTGCAGCTGACAGCCACCCTGGAATGCCGCCTGCACACACTCACTGCCCCCAAGACAGTGGGCGTCATGCTGCAGCTGGCCCTCAGTGAGCAGGACGGCTACCCACACAACAAGGCCGGCGTCCAGTGGCAGCTGAATGACCTCACCCTGACCCCGGTCACTTCCGGCGACTCGCTCTATACCACTACCGGTTAGTGGGGATTTTGTGGGTTTTTTTTCTAGTTTCAGTTGGGGGATGATGTTTTAATTTTCTTTTTTATTTATTGTATTCAGTGATTAAGTAACGGAAATGTCAACCATGGACAAATGGTCCACGTCATTACATTACATTATTATACTAGACTTTTTCGTTGTGTCTTGTTTTTATTTGAGTTTGGGGGTGATGGTTTTATATTATTTATATTTTATATATTTTTATTTATTCCATTCATTGAATAAGCGATGGAAATTTCAGTTGCGGACAAATGGGCTATATCATTACACTACGCGACTACCGGTTAGTTGTGTCTGGTTTTAGTTGAGTTGGGGATAATGTTTTAAATTTATTTGTATTACATTTATTGATTAAGGAAGGGACATTTCAACGTCACACAATACGTTTTAATTATTCCAATACACATTGTCCTATCCTAGTACTGCCAAGAACCAGGCTAGGTAGCGACAATTATGAATTTGGTAAGTCTTTGGTTTGACGAGGCGATGGTTGAATCTGTAACTTGCCACAAAGGAAGCGAGTGATCAACTCAATCCCACCCCACCCATCAGCCTACACCTTTTTTCTTTTTTTTCTTTTCTTGAAGATTTATACTGCATATCATGGATAAGTCCGAATAGACTTGTTTTCAACATTAGACAGTTTGTCGATAGAAAGCCCGAGCCTACACATTTACCGACCCAAGGGATTTTTAACCTCCCACACCACATAGACATGGTATGAGAGCAACTGGCTTTGATGACGCTGTAAATTCTACACAGCGGTGGAAATCCAAATTGGCAGAGGTGGGGGCATGGGGAATCGAACCACCAACCTTCAGATTAGGAGTCCGACCTAGAAAAAAGTCAGACACTCTAACCACTCTGCCACGGAGAACACCACAGTGAGCTGCTGCCAACTACATGTAATTAGTTCTTGCTTCAGCAGGTTGGAGAGCTTACGTCGATCGGGCTATGGTGGTTAAATACTTCATTCGAGCCCCGGTTCAATTTCCAAGGTCGAATTTCATATAAGATTAGGTAGCAGGTTCAAAAATATGCTTATGGCACACTGAGTTTTGGGAAGTTTACATATTGGAATACATCACTATAAAGCCAAAAATTATATCTAATTTCCTGGATATTCATAGGACATTTAGTTGGGACCGGATTGAGTAAATTAACAGTGAATATTAGGAAATAATTCAGTAGTTACAATACATGGCTATAGGACAGAACTGCCCATGTTATAACTGTGTTGGTATAGCCATAAATCCCAAACAATAGAGGAACCTCCAGCCAACAATAGGGGTCTGTGGCCCACTCATATACTTCCACTTGCCACTGGGGGAGGTCCTGTGGGGACTGTTGTGCATGATGTAGATATATTTTTTGCATACCAATATATATATGCATAATAAATAATTCACTGTGATTATGCATCTGATGCATAATCACCACAAAGATGCTGGTACAACATTAAGAAAAACCTACCTTAAATATTATTGTATTTGATTTATTTTATTGTTGTGACAGCATATATACATATATACACATATACATATACAGGTAAACTCAGGTTGGGTAAAGTCAGGTCGGGTAATGTCAAGTATTATTCCATTTTTATCATTATATATTTGTTATTATTATCATCGTTATTATCATTATTGTCGTTATTATCATTATTCTTGTCATTATTATTACCGTATTATTTTAATCATTATTGGCATTATTTTTAGATTTACATATACATGTATGTATACATATAATATATATATATAGATATAAACATACATATGTGTATACATATAAAGATACATATGTGTATACATATAAATATACATATTACATATGCACCTATGTGTATATATGCCTATATATACATGCATTCACATCTACATATATGTATACATATATACATATGGAGACCTATATATGTGACTACATAATTATATATATATATATATATGTAGTTCTGCGCAGACAAGGAAGACAGTAATGATAATGGCTGACACGGATTTATTCAAACAACAACAATCGGATAATGACATCCCAACAATTGAACCATATCTGGCTGGGACTAAACGCCCTACCGAGTAAAAATAGCAATATTCCTTCTAGTACAAAAAAAAAAAAAAGCATGTGTGCTTTCGTCTTTGTCGGAACGGTAATGGCCGTATCGACCGTCACGCCCACCCCTTGCCTGGTGCCGCAGCGCCATCTGGCGAGTCCAGGTGGAAATAATCAGAACCATATATAGTTGTAGCAACTAGACAACAGAGGGAGACTCTGTGCCGTCATCAGACCAGTTCTCAAGCTCCCAGACCATAAGTCAGGGATGGGGGAGGAGTGAGAAGGGGGGAGGGGAGTCCACGCCGTCCCTACACCAGGATATAGGATATATCCCAGCTGTAGTTCTGCGCAGACAAGGAAGACAGTAATGATAATGGCTGACACGGATTTATTCAAACAACAACAATCGGATAATGACATCACAACAATTGAACCGTATCTGGCTGGGACTAAACGCCACGGACGCACGCGTCCCCCCAGCCAAACCCTCAAGTGTCAGCGAGGGCCGTCGCGACACGCATATCAGCTAGGATACGCTCCGATAGAGGAGAACATATATAAGCAAATACGGTGTCGGACGACCAATCCCCCCTTGTCTTGATCTCCTCCAGGGGTGCACCCTGCATGGCTAGAAAGGTGCACCCCCCTCTACGGAGAGAATGGGATGAATAATCATCCGGGTTAAGGTCAGAACGATCGGCCAAGTATTTAATTGTTGCTTGGAGCGAAGGATAATCCAAGGGAGAAAAACCGGAGTTGCCATCCGGAACTTGGAAGGCTGGAGCGTCATCCAACGCTGGGGCCTCAGCGAAGTGTTTTCTAACCCAAAAAACAGCGCATAACTGATAGTTAGGAACATAAGTGATCAGAATTAATAATTCCTTCTGTTTAAACTGTATCGTCTTAGACCTTCTGATTGCGATAATCATACCCCAAGGGTAAAACTTAAAGTCTTTTCGTAACAAGACTGAGTCCGAATTAGTAAGCTGGCATTTGCGGAGCAACCCGCGAAAGCCCGTTAGTAAGGCGGCTCTTATGGCCGTGTGGCCAATTGAATCGGTTAGAAAGGAAAACATAGTAATCAACTGTTTAGGAAGTAATGGCGCCGCACACCGAACATAGCAACCGAGTTTAAGTTTCGCGCCACCAAGAACCGTTTTAACATAATGATAGCTATAATCAATAGGGGAGGTACCCTCCCCCTTGAGAAAAAAATTCAATCCACTTAAATAATTCGTTATAGAGTTATATTTTAGAAATTTGGTTAACCAAGTAATATATAGCGCCACTTGAAGTGGCGGACACGGGGTTGGCGTCAGAAGCCCAGCGAAGTCGTCGATGAAACGCATGTACGTCCTGATTTGCATAGAGCGCGTTAAGCGCGAATTGGGAGAGTAGTATTGTGAACGCAAGTCATTCATTTCCTGATGTAGACCTGAAGCGTAAACAAAACGTCGATGAGTTAGGTCTCGAATAGGTGGTTACAACAAAAAGATTTTGACTCATCAGCGGCCAGTATGGTTCGTTTGGCCGAGTTAGACCACCTACTCAAGGCGTCTGCAATGTTATTTACGTTTGTACTTATCTGAGCCGAACTTATTTGAAAATTATAATAACACGAGCACCAGAACAGCTCCTTTATCCAACTCATAATAACTGGGTTTTTTGATTTACCCGAGTTGAGAGCTGTTCGAACTGTACTACTGTCCGTAATAAAAATCACTGATTTATTGTGCCAGCTGGAGCACCAACGTTTAGTTGCCGCCATTACCGCACTCATCTCCTTTATGTTAATGTGAGCTGTTGTACTCTGAGCTTCGGGAACAGTATAGTGGTGGCCGACTTCATCCCGGACGTCCGAAGCGTCGGGAGCGAAAATGCCTAGAACCCAGTCATTATTATGTATCGCACCAAAACCTACACTAGAAGCGTCGGAATAGACGGAAATCAATGGTGCAAATTTGCCCAAAATTCGGGCATAACCATTAAAGCTTGCAGCAAAAGTTATCCACGAGGAAATTTCCTCTCTAAACAAGGCATTAATACGAAATTTATAATACGGGAGTTTCAAGGTCCTTATCGCGTCATAAATTCTAGAAGAGAATGAACGACCACCACGTACAACGGAAGCACAATGGGACAATCGCCCGGCTAGGCACTCCAGCTCTCGTCTAGTGGCCTTATGCATCTTTAGGAATGGTTTTAAGGTAGTAATTAATTTGAGTAACTTTTTCTCAGGCAATCGTAATTGAAGGTTAATCGTGTCAATCTCTATCCTTAAGAATACTGTGCATTGCGATGGCGATCTTATTTTCGAATAACTAATAAAGAAACCTAAATGTCTCAATATTCTGTTAACAATTAATAAATTATTAGAACAAACTAGTCTAGAGTGGCCTAAAAAGGCAAAGTCATCAAGATAATTAATAGTACAATAAACACCGCGTCTGGTAGCCGCCCGACTAACAAAGTCCCCTATTTGTGTAAAGATATATGGACTTGACGAAAGTCCCATGGACATGCGGGTGTCAACAAAATATTCGGGTCCACTACCATAATCCCATAATATACCCTGAAACTGACGACAGCTGGGATGTATTGAAACAGAGCGATAAGCGTTACTGATGTCCGTTACTCCGATATAGTCCGATACTGACATTTTAGCAATTAACGCATCTATCCCCGTATATGAAAATGTTCTACACACGTCAGAAACATAATTATTGACACATTCCGTTAGTGGCTTGGAACAATCGACCACCACTCTGTAGTCGTCAGTAGACGATTTTTCAACACAAAAAACATTATGAGTACATGTTGGCGGTTCAGCTACCGGTCTCAAAAACCCTGCAGAAACCTCAATTCTTAACTTATTAGTAATAAAGTTGTGCTCCTTCTCGTTCATTTTAAAGTTATTACGGGCCGAATAATGTGTGCTGCAATTGCGGTTAATTATTTGAAAACCAAAAATGAAACCGTGTAGCAAAAATTCCCAATTTTGGTCAACTTCGCCCAATAAAAATAGTTCCGAGAACAAGCGACAACATTTCAACTGTGTTAGGCAGTCAGCAATGTAATGTTGACAAGTACAAGAACTGAGTAAACATTGATTAGAAACAGTGAAACAAACTGTAAGACAGTCATTGGTATAATCGACTGCAGTAACAAATAACAGTTCGGGCCCAGCGCGGACCGACAACCAGTCGGAGTCCAGAGGTCGCCAATTGGCTATAGTCGGTATTCGGTCATACTTTATTGTCTTCGGTAATTGTTCCGCATTGTCCGACTCAACTAAGATTTTAACCGCCGTTTGCCCTGCGGCAACTAACAGCATGTGTGCTTTCGTCTGTGTCGGAACGGTAATGGCCGTATCGACCGTCACGCCCACCCCTTGCCTGGTGCCGCAGCGCCATCTGGCGAGTCCAGGTGGAAATAATCAGAACCATATATAGTTATAGCAACTAGACAACAGAGGGAGACTCTGTGCCGTCATCAGACCAGTTCTCAAGCTCCCAGACCATAAGTCATGGGAGGGGGAGGAGTGAGAAGGGGGGAGGGGAGTCCACGCCGTCCCTACACCAGGATATAGGATATATCCCAGCTATATATATGTAGATATATATATATATATATGTGAATACATACTGTATTTAGAGATGACTGCATCCCATATTGTAGAGTGGTCCATTTGTCACTGGTAAGTTAACCCATGTGTAGTCTGTTTCACTCTCAGACTTATTGCAAGGGGCCTAAGCTCTGACACTTTAACACTCAGATTTTAACCAAAAACTGCCAAGGAAAGCTTTCACACCTCAGGTTGCCAATGGTTCTCTGGGCTGCACCTCCACTGACAGCTGAGCTCACTGAGTGTGAATGTGTCAGAGCTTATGCCCTTTGAATAGGTGTGAGAGTGGATTGGATTTGGTTTATAAGGGTGTGTGCCACAGTGCACTGCACACACATATTTCTGAAGGCACACACTACACAACAGTCAACTTGGTACTTGCAAATGGATTACCATTGTGAAGGATCTGGCACAGTCATCCTTACATTTAGGAACACTGGTAAGTTATTCTTCACCTGATATTGCAATATTATTTATATATTATATATAATACATACATATGTATGTGCATATGTGCATATATACATACAGCTTTAAAAGTATGTGTACATGTACATGCATAATCAAAAATAAATTTAATATAAATGGAATATTATTTAGGGTAATGGCAGTGATTGGTTAAAATCTGAGTGTGAAAGTGTCAGAGCTTAGGCCCCTTGCATTGTTGCAATAAGTCTGATAGTGACACAGACTACATATGGATTAACTTAGCAGCGACAAATAGAGGACCACTCTAAGATATGTGATGCAGTCATCTCTAAATACAATATGTATTTATATGCATGTGTGTAGAGTCATGTATATATGTCTGCATATGTATATATAGATATGTATGTATGTATATGTATGTATATATACGTAAATATATATGTATATATATATATGTATGTTAATATGTATGTATGTATATGTATGCATACGTATGTATATGTATGTATATGTATGTATGTATATTTATGTATATGTGTGTGTATGTATGTATGTATGTATATGTATGTATGTATATGTATAACATTTATAATAGGCATAGGGGGTTTGGATTTCCGTGGGTGTGGGAGAGGAGATGGCAGCCTATCGGCACAGGGAATACCGGCTTCCCAGCACCAGGGTTCCTGGCCTCACGGCGCCGAGACTCCCGACACTAGGCCTCAATTCAAATAATATAAATATTAATAAAATGTGATAACCAACAATAAAATTAATTAAATATGAATGCAATAATATACAGGGTAAGTTTTTATTAATGTTGCTGTACCAGCGAGAAATGCCATATTCGTGGGGATTATGCATCAGATAATTTTATGTGTATGTATATGTATATATATGTATGTATATGTATGTATATGTATGTATGTATATGTATGTATATGTATGCATATGTATATTCATTCATTCAATTCAGACTCATGACTATGGTAGTTACATAATTTGGTCCATAGTAGGTAGATATAAAAATTGTTTATGTATGTTTATGTACGTTTATATGCGTATATATGTATATGAATGTATATGAATGTATATCAAATATGTGTATCTATATGTATGTATAGGTATGTATAGGTATATGTATAGCATTTATAATAGGCATACATGGTTCGGGTTCGGGGTTGGGAGGAGATGGCAGCCTATCGGGGCAAGGAATCCCGGCTTCCCGGCACCAGGGTTCCTGGCCTCCCGGTGCCGAAACTCCTGGCAGCAGGCCTCAATTCAAATGATATAAATATAAATAAAATGTGATAACCAACAATAAAATAAATAAAATATAAATGCAATAATATACAGGGTAGGTTGAATGTTAATGTTGCTGTAACAGATTGTTAAATCATTGGTTTGACTCGACCAGGGTTTGAACCCATGAGGCCATGTGTTCGGATTCACCGTTCTCCCAAAACCATATATAAACATATATTTGGTGAGTGGTTGGCATTTTTATTTGATTTATTTTACTTTTGTTTATTACTTTTTACTTCTATTCAAATATTTGGGATGTGGTGGAGGGAGGCTTGGAACCAGGAAGCTGGGAGGCTATACATACCGTTTTAAATGCAATAAAGTGTTTATTAATATATGTATATGTGTGTATATGTATATGTGTATATATGTATATATGCTGTCAAAACAATAAAATAAATCAAATACAATAATATTTAAGGTAGGTTTTTCTTAATGTTGTACCAGCAAGACAAGCCATCTTTGTGGTGATTATGCATCAGATGCATAATCACAGTGAATTATTTATTATGCATATATATATTGGGATGCAAAAACTATATCTACAACAGTCCCCACAGGACCTCCCCCAGTGGCATGTGGAAGTATATGAGTGGGCCAGAGACCAGCATATACCCCCATGGTTGACTGGAGGCTGCTCTATTGTTTGAAATTGATGGCTATACCAACACAGTACTGTCATGGGCAGTTTTGTCCTATAGACATGTGTTGTAACTCCTGAATTATTTCCTAATATTCACTGTTAATTTACTCAATCCGGTCTCAACTAAATGTCCTACGAATATTCAGGAAATTCGATATAATTTTGTGCTTTCTAGTGATGTATTCCAATATGAAAACTTCCCAAAACTCAGTGTTCCACAACCATATTTGTGAACCTGCACCTTAATCTTATATGAAATTCGACCTTGGAAATGGAACCGGTACTCGAATTAGGTACATTTACCACCATAGCCCGAACGAGGTAAGCTCTCCAACCTGTTCAGAGGGTTGGTTGGTGGTGGAAATTCCCTGATGACAATTGCTCCAGAGGATGCTGTAAGGTGAATTGCCACCCAATACCTGATGCTCAGTATCCAATACTACCACCAATAGAGGGAGGATTGCCAGTGGAAATCTATGCAAGTTCTCTATGAAAGAACACTGGATAGTCTGCAGGAGTTATACTGAGATCTCACATTAGGTTTATGACGGTTGAGGTTGATATCCTGAAAGTAAATTTTATATTATCAGCGCTCAAAATAGGTCGATGAGTGGCGAGGGGGGGCATACCCCTCCTATATCATACATAAACCTGACAGTAAATGTAGTATAATTATGCTCGGATTCAACTGTAGGGCAAGTCGCTTCCTAGCTAGACGTTCAGCAATGATAGGATAGGGCAAGGACTGGTTAGCTCAGGGTCAGGATAATGTGACTGAGTGGAATATCGGGTCGTGGAACTGGTGGCTTGATTTCTCAGTGGGACAGCACTATAAAGTTACCATGAGTGCGCACTGTCACAAGTCGGTACCCGTCCTGATATTACCTTAGAAGTTACCAGGACGTAGCACTCAAACAACCAACCAACAACCAAAATGTCAAAGGCTTAATGGGTAACGACATGGTTAACTTGTTTATAGTGACGTTTGAGAAGGACATTGTTGCTGAAATGGCCGCATTAGACTTGGTGCACTACTGTGGGAAGGTGGCTCACCTGGGGTTCACTGTCAACCCTAAATCCTCCCCGACGGCCGTGGCAGAGCTAGATTCAGTGAATCCCAACACCGCCTGGACTGAGCTGTACGTGAACTGCCCAGCTGAAACCGGTAAGTACCACATAGGTTGTTCATTTATTTGTGTTTTAGCAGCATCTCATACTCTTACTCATACTCACCTGCTTCTGATTTGATTAGACTACAGAGGATGTATCATGTCGGGGGTCTCTCTGACTTTGACTTATTAAGATTATAGGCATCATGTACCATGTGTTGGTTATACATATACTCCGCTAGTGCGTGTGCAGTCTGGATTTAGAAACATTTAGTTCTAGTGCATTTTTGTAAACCACTTTGGCAGGTAGCATATTCCACTAGTTTGTTATCCCATTACTGTAAATATCTATTTGGACATAAAATTGATGAAGATGGCGGCCATTGGATCCTCTCCATTAAACTTTTAAAGTTGATGCTTCCGAGGAAAACTTACTTTAGACAATGTTGGTGCTTCCTTTGGACGATTTACTGTACACAATGTTACTGTTTCCTTCAGAATATTTTCTTTAGACAATGTCACTATCCCTTTCAGACTATTTACATTAGACAATGTTACTGCTTCCTTCAAACTATTTACTTTAGCCAATCTTGCCGATTCATTCAGACTATTTATTTTGGACAGTGTCGCTACCTTCTTTGGACTATTTACTTCATACAATGTTGCCGCTTCCTTCAGACTATTTATCTTAGACAACATTGCTACTTCATTCGGCCTGTTTACTCTGCACAAGGTTGACGCTTCCTTCTGACTATTGACTCTACACAATATAAACTATTTACTTTAGACAACATCCCTACCTCCTTCAGACTATTTCCTCTAAACAATGTCGATGCTTCCTTTGGACTATTTACTTTGCATAGTGTTGAAGCTTCCTTTGGCCTATTTACTCTACACAATGTTGGCGCTTCTTTCAGCCTATTTACTCTACACAATGTTGGTGCTTCTTTCAGCCTATTTACTCTACACAATGTTGGTGCTTCTTTCAGCCTATTTACTCTACACAATGTTGGTGCTTCTTTCAGCCTATTTACTCTGCACAATGTTGATGCTTCTTTCAGACTATTGACTCTACACAATGTCGATGCTTCCCTCGGACTATTTACTTTGCATAGTGTTGATGCTTTCTTTGACCTATTTACTGTACACAATGTTGATGCTTCCTTCAGCCTATTTACTCTACACAATGTTGATGCTTCCTTCGGACTATTTGCTCTTCACAATGTCGATGCTTCCTTCAGACTATTTACTTTAGACAGTGTCATTACCTCCTTTGAACTATTTACTTTGCGCAATGATCCCACTTTCTTCAGACTATTTACTCTAGATAACATCGCTAGCTCTTTCAGATTATTTATTCTACACAATGTTGATGGTTCCTTCGACCTACACAGTCTCACCGCTTCCTTCGGTCTATTTACTTTAGACAACATTGCTACCTCCTTCAGACTATTTACTCTACAGCGTCTACACAATGTCGATGCTTCCTTCGACCTATTTATTCTACACAATGTTGCCGCTTCCTTTGGACTATTTACTATAGACGTCACTACCTCCTTCGGACTATTTACTCTACACAATGTCGAGCCTTCCTTCAAACTACTTTCTGCCTTGCTCCCTTCCACAGGGGTCGGCGTCACCAGCCTGAAGGCAACACCGCAAACACTCGACCAGCCCACTTCTGAACTGGCCATGACCTTGACCTTGCTGAACAATGGCCCCGCCATCCCTCACGACCAGCCGCTGACGCTGAGCATCTTCGCGCGACTCAAGGACGTGAACCACACCAAAACCGCCAAAAGCGTCGCCATGGCCGGGCCCGTGGTGTCCGACAACGCGGACTGGATTGGGAGTGAGGACTGGCTGAAGGGCGAGCGCCGGACTCTCGCCTTTACCGGGGGAAATAACCTGGACACAATTTCATTGTCCAGATCAGACTTCTGTTCCGGGATTGAAGGTAGGCTGTTTATAATAGTGTTCATTGGGCTCAGTATGGCTATTGATTAGTACCAATTCAACTCGGTTTATCTTCATTTCAGGGGGATTATATCAGTATGCAAAACTAGAACCTCAAGCTTCACTCGTGCCCCTTCCCAGCACAATTATAATTATTTGATTTATTATATTTTTATTTTTTATTTCAAATGTTATATCTAGTCCAACTTTATTATATCTCTTATATCATATTTATTTTAGTTTTATATTTATTATATTATTAGATTCATTATACTATCTTGTTTTTGATTTATATTTACCTATATACTCTTGGCTAGAGTACTGAACAAAAAAGCCCCCCACAACAATAACACTTGTTTGTAATTTTTGTAAATACCTTAGATTGGATTAAAGGTAATTCACTAGTTTTCTCTGGCATACCGACAGCCAACTCCTAACATCTACTGCGGGATGTCAATTTGCCTTCCAAATGTGGCCAAAGAAAATGGGTGGTTGCAAAGTAGCCACAAAGTGGTTCTCAGTATTCGCAGACCATTTCGGTCGCAAGGAGGTTGTAGGTGTCGCATCAAACACCTCCTTGCGACCAGAATGGCCATCACGAGGTCACCAACCATTTTGATAGGTTGGCGATCGGTTTGCTATCGTTGGCCAACCGCTCACAAGCCGATTGCCATCTGATTGCTGACTGATCGACAACGTGGCACGCTCCCAACCACCTGCAACCATTTGGTGATCGGCAACGATTGCTTGCCGATCGGTCGGTGAGTGGGTGGGGACTGGTCGGGGAGTGATTTGCGACCGATCTGCAATCGAATGCTGATCGGTCACAAACTAGTTGTAAGTCAGTCCCCGACCACTCACCGAATGAGACCCCACCTCTCGCCAACCTCTCGCCAACCTCTCGCCGACCGATCGCCAACCTTCTTCCCTTCCTCTTTTTCCCGGCGTTTTATTGCTTTGGTCGCAATCAGATTGACAACCAAACGGCATTTGTGGTCGCAAAGTGGTCGCAAGCCTAGTTTGACTGGGGCTTTAAAAGGCATAGCTCACACAATCTGTATTCTGCCCCTTCTTTTCACAGGTGCCAGGTATTTGTGTATGTATTACACCTTCAATTCCCTGCCAAGTAATGTAGTCACGGAGGACGACGAAGAGTGCTTCGACTTGGAAACCGGGCCGATCTCCCTGGCTTGTTCAAGAGGTAAGTTAACCCCTGACCTCCGATGTGCTCAGAGGACAAGGCAGACACAAAGAATGATCACTGAGCTTTAGAAGAAGTGACACTCACAGCGACTTCCACAATTAATGGCCCTGTCACACTACAGCGTATTGCATCAGCGTATGCCCACCGTATGACATATATTTCCTAATTTTCAGCACCTTGGTGTGCGATGCCGTATGACAGTGTTTACCAGCGTGTTCTTAACGAACACTACTTATTACAGACATACCCATAATGTATCTCAGCATACACCAATGTGTTGGTACAAAATCACATACGTCGGCATATGCTGAGGCTATACGGCGTAGTATTACGGCCTTTAAATAAGTTATTCCATCGCCAGAAGTATCTTAAGTTATACATCTAAATGTTTTGGAGAAAAGTCCGACATAGGTTAGACATACATTAGAAGTAAGTTATTCATACGTTTCAATACACGGGCTGTATGTTCTCACCTGCTGGACTTACGACTAACATACTTCAATGTATATATAACGTGTATCTGATGTATATCGAACATACATATAGCATATGCCTAACGTATAAAACACACGCTGTCATATGTAGCAATTTTGAACAGGTTCAAACAAATTTTGGCGTTGCACGCTACTTATGCCAAATTTACCCATAACGTATCTCAGCATACCTCAGCATACACCAATGTGTTGGCGCAAAATCACATACATCGGCATTCGCTGAGGCTATATGCTGTAGTGTGACAGGGCCTTTAAGGTGCATAGTCCGATGAAGGGATAACATTTTCAAAATAAGCACTTATCTAAGTTTAGATACTGGCGCATTTATTACGCACGTGTTGCTGTATTGAGTGGGGTACAAGATAAATTTAAAGCTACACAATCCAATGACAGTATCACATTATTTAAAGCAAAACTTACTTAGTATTGGTAATCCATACCCAACTTATACACTGGTGCGTTAATATTAAGCATTGGTTGCTGCATCTATGGTAGCCAGCATTTTGACGGGCATGTCAATATTAATTTTCTATTATTTCATTTCAAATATCTCCTAACGTTGGGTATTAATAATCAAAGTTATTTCCAACTAGAGTACGGTAGATTATAACAATGAATTTTAAATATTTATCTCAAAATATGGCAGACAAATCAGAACCATCGGATTATGCAACTTTGACGGAACCGATTTCTGCTGAGGCCTATGGTGGCCAAAATTGTGAAGTGCATGTCAAAATGTGCATGCCAAATTTGGCACGGTTTCACCTCTCCGAAGCAAAACACTAAATTAATCGAATAATTAAAAAAAACACTGTTAAAACTTCTTTTTTTTTTTAAAGAATTCTGTCGAGCAAAATTGGAATTGGGTAAAATTAGAATTGACCAAGATTGGAATTGAGCAAAATTGGAATTGAGCAAAACTGGAATTCAACTAAGCTTGAATTGAGCAAGATTGGAATTGAGCAAAATTGGTATTGAGCAAAA
The DNA here is from genome assembly GCA_030323885.1 of Branchipolynoe longqiensis. Lineage (NCBI taxonomy): Eukaryota > Metazoa > Annelida > Polychaeta > Phyllodocida > Polynoidae > Branchipolynoe > Branchipolynoe longqiensis. The sequence goes on from CM059187.1 coordinate 78,931,028, forward strand.
CTGGAATTAAACCAAACTGGAAAGGGACAAGATTGGAATTGAGCAAAACTGTAATTAAACTGTAATTAAACTAAACGTAAATTGAGAAAGATAGGAATTTACCAAAATTGGTATTGAGCAAAACTGGAATCCTCTAAAAAAAAAAAAGCCTTCCATATGCCTAAACACACCGAATCATGTTTTTTTTTGCAGACATCTCACTGAGTAACCTCTCCATCGCCTTAACTGACACGGTCAAGATCTTCCAGACGGCCGCCATTGGCATCACCTTCTCGGCCACGCTCGGGCTGGTCGGGCCCGACCTGCCGCCCCCTAGCGATAGCAGCTTGGGTCACGTGCTGGTCGACTTCCTTCTCAGCGACGACACGACGTGCACGCCGGCCTCCGAGACGCCTGTCTCCTCCGTGACGGACACGACGCTTGGCCAGCCCGTCACCAACATCCTGCTCGGCGTCGACACCACGCCTATTTCCGGTTCCGCCATCGTCACCGTTCCGGCAGACAAGTGCAGCAGCGCAATGGCGTTGTGCGCGCGCTATGTCTTCCTGACCAGCCTCTCGCCGCCCTTCCGGGATTCCGACGAGACCAACGACTGCTCGTGTCTCTCCGTCTCCGAAATGCTCAAGTGCACTGACCGTACGTTTTCCCACGACTGACTGACTCGCTGATTGACTGGCTGACTGGCTGGCCGTCAGAGCAGCATTTTTGTTACTTGCGGTTTGTGTGTCTCCTGTCCAGGGGCCTAGTTTGGGATGTTCAGGCGCTACGCAGATGGAATGAAAATAGCTGTTGGAATAAAACACTATAAAACATCATGCATATATACACATATATATTTATCTACTTTTTAAAATATATATATTTGTAATCTCAGGTGGTATGCAGCTGCCTATCTGCGTATGTTGAAACTAGGCCCTTGCTGTCAGCCCATTCCCAGCTCTATCCCTGGCTCCAGCCCTTCCTCCAGACCTACCTCCAGCCCTACCTCCAGCCCCAGTCCCAGCTCTGGGCCCAGCTCCAGCCCCAGCTCCATCCCCATCCACATCGCTAGCCTCAGCTTCTAGCTCCAGCTCCAGCCCCAGCCCGATCGCCATTGCCAGTCCCAGCCTCAGTCCTAGCACCGGCCCCAGCCTCAGCCCCATCGCTTCAGCCCCTGTCGCGGTCCCAGCCCCAGCCCCATTTCTAGCTCCAGCCCCAGGTGCAGCCCCAGTCCTAGCTCCAGCCCCATTCTCAGCCCCAACCCCATCGCCAGCTGCAGCCCCATCCCCAGTCCCAGCTCCAGCCCTAGCTCCAGCCCCAACCCCATTGCCAGCTCCAGCCCCAGTCCCAGCTCCAGCCCTAGCTCCAACACCAACCCCATCCCCAGCTCCAGCCCCAGTCCCAGTCCCAGCCTCAACCCCAACCCCAGCCCCAATCCTATCCCTAGCACATAGCCGAAGCCCCCAGTCCCATCTCCATCCCAAGCCCAGCCTATTCTTTCAAATAATACATAATTTGTTTTTATTTTGTCTAAATATTCATTTATTAGAAGGTCTATTTTCATGTTGCCAATTCAATCACCTGACTGAGTGGGAAATCGGCTCATTCTGCCACCAGCTAGCCCTCCCAGTGAAGCAGCACTGAAGTTGCGCAACCACAATACGGTATCCCTCATATGACCATAGCTGTTCCTAGCATATAAAACCCCAACAAACAAACAAACAAACAAACCACCCATCCCTTATAATTCCTTCTAGAGGATGACATCAAGCCTACCTTCTTCCGAGTGGAGCCGAAGGCTTTCAAGCCCGGAAGATCACTGGACTTTGACCTGCAGGTGTCAGTGGAGAAGTATGAGGAAAACATGTCCATACCCTACTACTTTGAGTCTATGTTCTTCTTCTCGGACGATGATGTTCTCGACACCAAGACTGACGTCCAGGTAGGGCCAACGCATGTGTTTCCATACTACATTATCTCTGTGTCTTATATTTCATAATGTCCATTCTCTCTTTTTAAAGATTATTAATTATATCATTGTATTGTAAATCATTGAGTTCGCCTGTGGTAACGATACACTGATGATACTATGCTTCTCTTGTCAGTTATGGCACCAGACGGGATTTTCGAATGAGTGTCCGCCTCCCGTTTTGGTAGATCGTAGGATTCGAATCCATGAGAACAAACCCTGGTCGAGTCAAACCAATGACTTAAATATTGATTCTTGTCACTTCTTAGCCAGGCGTTCAGCATTATTAGGACAGGGTAAGGACTGGTTGGCTCAGTGTCAGGATAATGTGAAATATCAGGCCATGGTGCCTGTGGCCTGATCTCCCACTGTGACAAGTCGGTATCTGTCCTGATATGACCCTAGATGTTGCCAGGACATAAAACTCCAACAACCAACCTACCAACTTGTCAGTTATGGTTATGCACTTATATCAATGATTTTGTTATACGAGTATTCTGAGATGCTGGCGATCGGCGGTTTCCCAACTTTTCGGCAATGACCCGCCTTTTTAGGTCTGATCTGTTCACATCCCTGATCTTGCTCAGAACCCGATGGTCTCAGTAAGCAGTTTTTTCTCCCGTATGTCCATACCAGATAGTGTACACAGCCTGGGATTACTTCCCAGCCAAGGCCGAGAGGGAGCGCCCCCTAGCGGTAGGCCAGCACATTATGAACCTGGCTGGCGAAGCGCTCTTTATCCCAAACACCGTCATCAGCAAAAGCAGCAGCTGTGGCAAAGGCTACATCCTATACCAGGCAGACTCAGGTGGGCGGTCTCTTTTTTATATATGAGTAAATACTGAAACAAGCAATTGTAGTAAAGCAGGGATAAATGATGAATAATAAAACATAGACACATGTATGTAATAAAATATTAATGGGTAATCAAATTTGAATGATTACGGATGAATGAATAACAAACGATTAAGTATGATAAAACATGCAACAAATTATAACATTTAATAATAATAAAACATGATCAATGCAAACTATAATAAGTAATGAACAATATACAGATAGTAATACGTGCATTACTATTAAAATATGAATAAATAAATTAATAATCAATAAGATAAATAATTAACAAACCATCAACAATAATAAACATAAATAACTAATAATACTACGATAAGTAATAAGACTTAATTAAATAAAACATAAATAATAAATCTTAGTAAACAATAAAACCTTAATAAATAATATATAATAAATTTCGTAACATTAATAAATAATAACCAATAAATAATAAAACATCAATAATAATAAAATATCAATAACTAATGAAGTATATCATTGCACTTGGCTAAAATGACTATTTCACCAGATATCCCGTGGCTACACCTAAGTGCGATGTAGTAAACATTTCTAGAAATCGAAAATCTGGTTAAGCTACACTGAATATTCGTGTAAAGAATGCATCTTTATAGCAGGTGACCAGATATTTAAGGGCATGATGTTGGAAGCGGTTGAGGACGAAGTATATAGACCCAGAAGTGAATCTAATATAATTAGTTGCGGAATAAAATTCCATATCATTCTATTATATATCAAAGACCCTATGATACTAAGACGGCTCACTCAGCCTGTACTGTGTAATCAAAATGATCAAACCCACCACTTGGTGCGCTGGCTGTTCTCTTGGTTAAACAGGTGCTATATTATCTGTATAAATGTATATCTGAATGTGAAAGATGTGTGATGATGGCGATACTGATGATGATGCTGATGATGATGTGTATTTGTACATAGCAATTTCATATTGATGTGTATTTATACTTACCTATCTCATGTATAATATAATTGTATGTGTTTACATGTGAAACACCAACCAGTAGCCGGGCTGATCAAACCCACCACAAGGTGGCGCTGCAAAATTTATATTACCATGGGAGAGATAGGGAGTGAGCCGTCTTAGTATTATATGGTCTTTGTATATATTCTACAAGTCCGTAGTTATTTTTATGCTTATTATTTACCATCATATTACTATGTAGCTATATACTTGAGCCGAGTTACTCCCCTACACAGGGCTGTTAAACAACTTATTTGAAAAAGTGTTGGGAAGCTGGGATATGGACATAACTTCATGAATTTGCGATATAAGGTGGTAAATATATAGTTCAAATGCTTATAATAAGTAAAATATCATAGCCCGCTACTTTTTATGTGAATAATTAATTAAATCATCTCGATGAATACACTTTAAAATTGAAATCAAGAGCATTCTGTGGCCACGATCTTGTTTCTTTTTGCATTATCTTCCAATTTCTAAATTCTACACCAACATAAATAACATTGCGCGCTGAAACTATCGACTCCACAACTTGATTCATACCAAGGTAGCTTTCGCTCAGATGTAGAGCAGGTTATCATTCTCTGCTACCTTAAGTACGGGTGAATCTCTTATCTAACTTGAGCCATGTTATGATAAGCATAACCTATTTTATAATTATTTTTTAAATACTCTGTTTTCCAGGAGGGAACATAATCGAGAAAAATGAAAGTAATAACGTCTATGCGACTGAGGTCATCATAGAATGCGACGGAAGTAAGTAATTTATACTATATTATCTTCAATCAATCAATAGTTCCGTCCTCTAGTCGAGGGTTGGATGCAATGGTTCTCCACTTGTCCCGATATTGTGCTGTTCTGATAGACTGTGAATAATTCAAGCCTGTCCACTGTGAAATATTTGTAAACCATGATGTTCTTGGTCTCCCTCTCCCTCTGCTGCCATTCACCTTCCCTTCCAACAATGTACGGTATATTGAACTCTGACGAATGATGTGGCCAAAATAAATAAGTTTCTTTGTCTGTATAGTGGCAAACAAGCTTTTCTTATTTTTAATTTTTCTGAGAACTTCTTTGTTGGTGATCTTCTTTGTCCATGATATTTTCATCATCCATCGATAAGTCCACATCTCAAATGCTGCTAAACGTTTGTACATTTTCTTAGAGATTGTCCATATCTCTGCCCCATACATTAGAGTAGACCACAAATAACACTGAAGAATACGCTTCCTTGTTTGTATTAATATCTAATTGGCTGCAAAATAACTACTAATTCTACTAAGCCCCAATACATGACACATTAGTGCGATTTTTTGATTTCACAAGCATTTCGTACGAGTTTCTCTAGTGTTTTATTTTTCAGTATCAATTGTGTCATTTTATTTTCTCATGAACGTCAGTTAGAATGAAGAATTATATTAAAGTACTGATGAACTTTTAATTATTCGTTGCCGCATAGAAGGAAATACCCAGTCAAGGTACTAGAACCTGTTACTGCAGAAGCCTATGGTGTCAGAGTTTTTGCATGTGTGCCAATAATTAATTTGGCATATTTGCACTTCAACTATCTCAAAAGTTAGCCATTTAAAATAAAAGTTTCTTCAAACTAAAGTAAGTTAGATTATAGCGATCGACCTAATAATATATTTGTCTCAGAAATTGACAAAAACTCTAAGCTATCGGACTATTCCCATACGACCACCGTGCACTTTCTCGCAGGCCTGCCTCTGCTGTACGGAATAAAGGACATGATACAGATTGTCGACTTCTCCTTCTCCGTCGCCGAGCACCTGGTCGCCGAGAAGGACTCTGTCATCTACATAAACTATGACGTCATCAACGTCGGCGCGGAGATGCCGGTCCCGTCCATGGCGGTGCCACACTACAAGATAGTACTCAAGGCTGACGACAGCGACGCCACCGAGCTGGTGAACAGCGCCCTCTGGATGAACCTTCCGTCGGAATACTACACAGCTCCCATGAAGCAAGGGGCGCATCACAAGTTTGCCACTGTCACGGTTTGTAGTTCGTCTGGGATTTTGAGGGTTTAACAAGGATGAAAAATATCCGCGATTCCGCGGATTTCTGGGACTTTTCAATCCCTATGTGGTGCGGACGCCGCATCACAATCAGGGTATAATACTAATAAATGCTCCAAATGGCGCAGCACTATCAGCGTATACTACTAATAGTAATACATGCTTCAAACAGCGCAGCACTATCAGCGCATACCAATATATATGTTACCCCATTTTTGGAAATTTTCCGCGATTCCCTGAAAATGCTAAACCTATGGGAGAATATTCACATTTCCGCTTTTTTTCCGGGAGACGACTTTCATCCCTGGTTTAAAAAAACCACTTTCTTTTGGGATATAGTATATTAGATATTTATAAGCAGTGTATTTTATGGTGCAAAACTAGTGGATGGGGTTGGCGTAATTGGTAAGAGTGGTAGCTTGGAGTCAGTGGTTGCTGTGCAGGAGGGCGTCAGTTTGAGGTCCGATCAAGTTAAACCAGATACTTACATTACAGAATTGATACTTGTTGCTAGCTAGCCTGGCGCTGGGCTTTGATAGGATAAGACAAGGATGGTTTTGTTCAATATCAGCATAATCTGATTGAGGAGGATTTCGAGCCATTATGCAAGTGGTCTGTCTGGTCTGCTCAGTGGACAGCACTATAATATTGTTCTGAATGCACACTGTCACAAGTCTGTACTCGTCCTGATATAACCTTAGATGTTGCTGGGAAGTAAAGCCAGAACAATTATGCAAATGACTTATTGCTGATTACAGCCAAACATTTATTTATACTACTATAATTCTTTATAAGTGGCATCATCCGGTTTTTTTTGGCGGGTTGCTTGATTAAGCAGGAGAAAGTTCAATTGCTGATAATTGTCTTCCCTCTTCCACTACAAGTTGATGCTGCTTGCAGCAATTGCCTTTACACAGCCTTAACAACAAAATCCATTGATTAAGCGGGAGAAATTTCAATCATCTACAATTGGACTTCCACATTCCACTGTTCCTTTTTTTAAATTGCCTAACTGCAACTGAACGTTAAAACTTACTACAACTTTACCAACTGAATACAGTTCTAAGATAACTTCTGCTTACATTCTAAATACTATGTATATACTCACACTGATCTGACTAATATTGATCTAGTTATATGACACTAGTGTTACCATATTGCTATGGAACTTTTGGGTTACAGAATTTCATTGTGTTACATGATGCAAATTGTGTATTAAACAGTTATTGTACACCTCATTCTAAATACCTTTTGTGTAAATAACCCTGAATTGAAAAATGGCTGGAAGACCAGTGCTTCGGCACTGACAAAAGACTTATTCAGCAGAATAAACATATTTACCAAACAAAAACAAAAAAATAATATGAAGTGTGCTGTTAGGTAGCGACAAGTGTACTTTTATAAGTCATTGTTTTTCAAACTCAGAACCTGCCGGACGGGAAGTAAGCACTGAACAGCTTTGGCCATCATGTCTAGTTTCCCTATTAATATTATTATAATTTTATTGTGGAAAAAAGGATAACCTAAAGTGATGGTACTGATACTCTGCAGGGGCGTAGCTTCCATATAGGCAGGTACGCCGCTGCGTACCATCTGGGATTACAAACGCCATTTTAATTAAGTGTATGCTGTTTTATAGTTCTATTCCAATAGTGTTTATTCCAATAGCATTCTATTCCATTCTATTCAGTCTGAGTACCACCTGAAATATCTCAAGCTAGGCCCATCCTATTTATATACAATACTTGCATTGTCTAGGCTATGATACAAACAAAAACCCGGCATCATTGCTTATTTCAATTGCTTTTCCATTTGCGCCCTTAGGGAATAGTGTCGAAGACGGCCTTCACAAAGGTAGTGTGTAGAGGCCTCAAAGTACTGACCCTCTGCCTACAGCGGACGGGTGACAATGTGGCTGACCAGTGCCTCAGTAAACCGGTGCCTGAGGCGCTCAAGGACTGCACTGTCGCATGTGAGTATTCCGCATAGAAAGCACCCAGGGGGTAAGCCCCCTGTGCACTGTGCATTGTGCCCAGACAGCATAGGCTCACCTGAGTGGCACAGTATGCCGTATGGCCTACTGCACAGTGGATTACTACAAACTCATTGAAAGTCTCACTGAAGAAGCTACGTTTATAACAATTCATAGATCTTCACTAATTTGTTCTAAATACCTAGCATGGGAGACTTCGTCCAGTGCATATATAGTAACACCTCTGTAACCGACCACCTCCATAGAACGACTACTCTCCTCTATCGATCGCTTTATTTGGGTATCAAACGATCGCCCATACAATACCATTGTACCGATAAAAAGAACTCCCATAACCTCCTACCTCCCTAAACGGACCATTTAAAGTTGGTCCCATGGTTGGTCGATTTAGAGAGGTTTTAGTGTATATGTATATAAATATGTTGCATTTGGTGGAAAAGGCAGTAGACAACAACACAGGTGTGAGTGGGAGCCGAGGTTTTATTTAGGCCCATAGCCGGAAGACAACCGTCCTACCGCATAAAGTAAACATTTTCTGATGAATAACTAACTGTTCCGACGCGTTCGAAGCGCCTGGAAGCGCCCAGCTTGGCGTGAAGCTGGGCGAATGCGGGCCAAGGTTTTGTAGCGGAACGTTCGGACTGAACCGAAATAGAATAGCAAAACGCACATGAATAATAATTAGATATACAATGGAACCAAATAACGCTTATATTTATATCTATATCATTAATTATATAGCAGATATACATATAGGGATCATAGTGTGCCGTTAGTCCTGTAGCTGACTATATATATATAAGTATATTTCTATATATATATATAAGTATATATACAGTAAAACCTCCCTAACCGACCACCTCCACAGATCGACCACTGCCCTATGTCGATCGCTTTATTTGGGTCCCAACAATACCATTCTAACCATATTTTAATTCCCTAATCCTACCACCTCTCAAAATGGACCACTTAAATTCGTCCCAAGGTCGGTCGATTTATAGAGGTTTTACTGTATATAAATATATTATATAATACATAATGTACTTATATAAATAGTTACAAATAAATAGTCCATAGATATGTGCTATTTATTTGTAACTATATATATAAGTACAATATAAGTACAATATATGTTGGGGGTGGGGGGGGTTTGAGAGGGACACCACCACGACTTGTCTCCCCGCTAGCTACCGTCCTGATAGGTTTAACATATTATACAGTCAACTAAATCACACACCATTGCAAATGCTCTCCCAATTCACAGATCATCGTGACTTCAAGGCGTTGGACTTCAAGGCTCCCACAGCGTTCAGCTTCTCAGATAAGAAGATGACGGTCACCTTTGAGTACGTCGTAACACTGGCACCGGAAGCCATTGAGATCCACGCAATGGACTTCCGGTCATCACTCTACCTCACTTCCGCCGCGTCAATGTACCCAGCGGACGGGGTGCTGCTTGGGGATATAGTATCTACCGCAGGTACATTATATGTGTTGTTTAATCTATTATTGGAATATTAAAGTTTGAGTTTCTGTCATTTTCTGAGATAGGTATATTAATTTGATTGTTTGTCCTGAAGTGACTTTAATTTTAAATGACTAACTGTTCAGATATTTGAAGTCGAAGCAGGCAAAATTAAATTTGGCAATCACGCCAAAACTGAGATCAAAGAATTCAGCAGTAACATGTTCTATTACATTGATTTAGTATAACCTTTTAATTAGCAACACATGCTTAATAAGTGCATCAGTTAGATATATAAAATAAACTCTTTGTGAGTGTTATGGTTTTGAAAATATGATGCTTCAACGGACTATGCAGCTTTAACAAGGGTAGTGCTACCAACAGCTCTTTGACTACTTTAAGACCGTATTTGTGTGAATGATGTTTCTTGTTGCATTTGTTAGTTAAAGCTGCAGAGTCCGATAAAAACACTTTTTTTCATCTTTTTTTTTCTTTTACTAAATAAACATTTGTTACTAAGAAATTTTAATTAAAATGTTTAAGAAGGGCGCTCTTCATTGGTCTTCTGCGAGTCACGCACAATTTACAATTATGCCACACTCGTCCGTGACATACTTTCTCCCATTGCCTTTTCTCTGGTCACTATTCACAGCCGTAAAGTCTGGGAAGTCCCTCTGGTGGCGGCAACATGAGATCTTCGACATCACTCCGCTGACCAGCACCGCCTTCTGTGGCCTTCAGTACATCAGCTTCCTTGTGGACTCCGGCAACGACATTCCAGAACCTCTCGAACTCAACAACTTCATCAGCAGGCCTGTCCTCGTCTACTGTGAGAACGGTGAGCCTTGTATGCCGTCACCAGATTCAGTGTGATGGACCACGTCCTACTCCACTTGAGGAATAAAAGGAGAAATACTGAGATAGCTTCAAACCCCAGGGTTCTCCCTGGTTTATTCCGCCATGGTCAGAATAGGAATGTGACCTGTCACTGCCCAGCCGGGTGGCCTGTAACCTTCCTCAATTGCTTGCCTCTAGCAATGGGTGGAAATTAACAGTGCACCTTTTTTTTTTCTTTTTTCTTGAAGATTTATACTGCCTATCATGGATAAGTCTGAATAGCCTTGTTTTCACCATTAGACAGTTGATCGATAGAAAGCCCAAGCCTACACTTTTACCGACCCAAGGAATGTTTAACCTCCAACACCACATAGGACATGATATGAGAGCAACTAGTATTTGATGATGCTGTAAGTTATACACAGCAGTGGAAATCCAAATTTGCAGAAGTGACGGCATGGGGAGTTGACCCACCACCCTTCAGACCTAGTCTGACCTAGAAAAAAGTCAGATATTCTAATCACAGCAGTGGAAATCCAAATTTGCAGAAGTGACGGCATGGGGAGTTGACCCACCACCCTTCAGACCTAGTCTGACCTAGAAAAAAGTCAGATATTCTAATCACTCCACCACAACGAACACCACAGGACTGTTCATGCTAGCGTGCTGCCACCTGGTGCTACTTCTTAGCAACCAGGAGTCAGCGTAGTCACTACCGCCACTGTATGGCAGTGCGGCTCATTGCGGACTGGTACATATCTATCCCATCTACCTCACTGGGATCATAATATTATTAAAGGTACATGATATGGTCCGATAAAACCATCACAGTTTCAAAAGTAAAACACTTCTCTGGATTAAATTTGACATATCCACGATAAATACTGGTGTAGTTATTAAGTATTTGTTGCTGCATAGAAATGACAAATTGCCAAACTTAATTTGGCCATACATGTCAAAATGCTGGCAGTGAAAGGCTTCAGCAGTGAAAGGTTATATTAAATAGACTTAGCATTCGCTTCTATGCAGCAGCATATGCTTAATAAGTGCACACGTATCTCAGTAAGATCATAGTGTAGTAGTCTGTACATGAGCTCTACTACCACGCAGTAGCAGCGGAGACTACGCCGTACACCAGCGCAGTACCACTATACTGCACCAGGTGGCGGCACGGGTAGCCACCGGGCAGACCCCAACTGGGCTGCCCTCTACTGCGGGTGGCTGATCCCCCCCCCCACCCACCCACACACACCTATAGAGTTGATGTGGGAGCTGGCGAGTCAGGGGGCGGGTCAGACAACTACTGACGCCACGGAGAGCAGATGATTCAATAAACTAAGTTGAAGCATACTCTGATTGAATCTTGGTGTTCTTCCGTGAGTGACCGTGAGAGTGAGAGTCGGAGGGCCGTGGGCCATTACATTATTATAACATTGTTTTTCATTTTAAAAGTTGATGCTTTGATTGGACTATGCTGCTGATTTGAATATTTTGTTAAGCTATAGCAAATATTCCTGTAAAGAATACATGCTAAAATTAGGTGACCAGACTTTTAAGTTATGTTATGCAATGTGCTATGTACTGTAAATTGTGAATTTTACCTATTCTTTGCGCACATTAATACATAGATACTTGATATACCATTTTTGTGTAAATAATCCCGAATTGAAAAAATTACTCGAAGACCTATGCTTCGGCACTGATAACAAAACTTAATAAGCATATTTACCACATAACAATTAATACATCATGTGAACTCCCTAATTGATTCAACCACCTGCAGGCATTGCACCATGGGCTTACTCTCCTTTAATCAGACCCTTAAGTTAAGTCATGTGATTCATCATGCGACCTCTCTAACTGACTCCTTCCCCCTGCAGACATTGCACCATGCGCTTACTCTCCTTTGATCAGACCCTTAAGTTAAGTCATGTGATTCATCATGCGACCTCTCTAACTGACTCCTGCCACCTGCAGACATTGCACCATGCGTTTACTCTCCTTTAATCAGACCCTTAAGTTAAGTCATGTGATTCATCATGCGACCTCTCTAACTGCCTCCTTCCCCCTGCAGACATTCATCACATTACCATCTCTAACTGACTCCTTCCCCCTGCAGACATCTGAAACGTGGGTTTACTCTCCCTTAATCAGACTTTTACATTTTGTAATTCATCCCATGACCTCTCTAACTGACTCCTGCCACCTGCAGACATCTGGACCGTGGGCTTATTCTCCTTTAAAACCCCGGAGGGTAGTCTGGTGGAGAACACGACACTTCCCTTCACCATGTCAGCACACGTCGCCTGCGTCAAGCCCGACTGCAAAATCCCGCCGGCCACTGACAACGTCAAGTTCAGCGTCAGCTACGGCACCAACAGCAGCGAGGAAGGTGCTGACTGGTTCCAGGTGACCAGTGGGTTCCCCGGCCATGTGAACCCGTCGGTTGGAACAGGCTTCTTGATGGGAGACGTCAAGTAGGTATCTGATAAATTGTAGCGTAGGACAGTAATTTCTTTTCCCTCTTGCCCTATTGGGCTGAATTTTCTCCTTACCCGAGTGGCAAAACTACTTGCCAAAGCCCAAGTCAGCCAATTGAAACTGAAATCTGCTACTGCAGATCATAAAAAATAATGACTTGCATATTCGGGCAGGTCACCGAGAATTTCACCTGCTCAACACAGTAAACTAGGTGTCCTGGGCAGTCCTTATTGTCCTACCCTGATTTATTGGTTCAGTTGCATAATTCGATGGAAGCGTAATTTGTTTGTTGTTCTGTGCTGCCAACATCTAAGGTCATATCAGGATGGGCAACGACTTGTGATCATGTGCACTCATGGTGACGTTTTAGTGCTGCCCCTCTGGAAAACCGATCCACCAGCCCCATGAATCTATACTGTACCCCCACTCAGTCACATTATCCTGATGCTAAGCAAACCAGTCCTTGCTCTATCCTATTAATGCTGAGTGCCAGGCTATGTAGCGACAAGTATAAATTTGGTAAGTCATTGACTGGACTGACTCGTTTGACTCGGCTGGGACCCATGACGTCCAGCACTAGAAGCCAATCAGCACTCTTACAAAATCAGCCATCCAGCTTTAAAAGCTAAAGTCTTCAAAGCCAAACCTCACTGGTGACATTTTGATCCTACAGATCTAGCTTAGTTATTGGTGTTGTGAAGAGAACATGCTAGAACACAAATAAGCGTGGGTTTAAGTCCCGGCTGAGTCTAAACCAACAAATTACAAAATCTGCACTCGTAGGTACTGTCATGGGTGATGTTTTTGCTAATGAAGGGGAACATTGCACCTAGAGTGTGATAATGTGTTGTTGGAGTGATGTAGACGTATAGGATAATCTACCTAGAGGGGACTTCGAACCCACATGTTCTGCCATTGCGGGGCTAGCGTCCCGTAGACTTCTTGATCCGATCACTGCCAACCCTACCTGTGTATGCAGCATTTCACCTGGGTAGGTTAGTGCAACAGAGTACACTACCTTGCCTAGTGCTTGATATTAATTACTAGGATAATGACTCAGTGTCAGTATAATGTGACTGAGGTTGCCAGTGGCATGGTATTCCAGTGGGGAAGCACTATAAAATCACCATAAGTGCAAAATGTTTTAAGTCGGTACCTTTGCTGATATGATCTCAGATGTGGCTTGGACATAAAACCCCAATCGCTCACTCAGTGTGCGCAGAACAGAATAAAAGCAATGAGAAACTCTTCGTAACTTCACTGGCAGAAATGTGGGTTTGAGTCAAAATAATAATAATAATAATAGTAACTGCAACAGTAATAATAATGTAAATTTAATAGAATGCCCTCACTGGCAGAAGCCATTGTAAGGCGTATGCTATCGAACTATAATACTTGGTAAAAACAACCAGATGTACAGATACATTTAATTAACATGTAAAGGTTATTGCGCAATTGTGAGGCTAAGCAACTATAGCTGGCAACTATCGCTGATAGTAATAATGTTTCCTCTGCACACCCTGTGACAGTAATACACATTATCTCTGCACACCCAGTGACAGTAATCATGTTACCTCTGCACACCCAGTGACTGTAATAACATTACCTCTGCACACCCAGTGACAGTAATAACATTACCTCTGCACACCCAGTGACATTAATAATGTTACCTCTGCACACCCAGTGACAGTAATAACATTACCTCTGCACACCCAGTGACAGTAATAACATTACCTCTGCACACCCAGTGACAGTAATAATGTTACCTCTGCACACCCAGTGACAGTAATAACATTACCTCTGCACACCCAGTGACAGTAATAACACTACCTCTGCACACCCAGTGACATTAATAACATTACCTCTGCACACCCAGTGACAGTAATAACACTACCTCTGCACACCCAGTGACAGTAATAACATTACCTCTGCACACCCAGTGACATTAATAATGTTACCTCTACACACCCAGTCACAATAATGACATTACCTCTGCACACCCAGTGACATTAATAACATTACCTCTGCACACCCAGTCACAATAATAACATTACCTCTGCACACCCAGTGACATTAATAATGTTACCTCTGCACACCCAGTCACAATAATAACGTTACCTCTGCACACCCAGTGACAATAATAACATTACCTCTGCACACCCAGTGACAGTAATAACATTACCTCTGCACACCCAGTGACAGGAATAACGTTACCTCTGCACACCCAGTGGCAGTAATAACATTACCTCTACACACCCAGTGACAGTAATAACACTACCTCGGCACACCCAGTGACATTAATAACATTACCTCTGCACACCCAGTGACAGTAATAACATTACCTCTAGACACCAGGTGATAATAACGCTATCTCTGCGCACCCAAACAGGGAATTCACCATACAGGGCACGGTCCTGCTGAACAACTACGCATGCGAAAACGCCACGACCCTGTATCTGACCGTATACGTCAACTCCACCTCGGATACCGGCGAGACGGTGTTGGGCAATAACCAGATGACCATCCCCTACCCCTGCTCACCTGGTAATGCAGGGGAGAAAGAGCTCCGCCATTTCTTAATTAAATTCTTTTGTCGTAAATATTTTATTCTTCAAAATTAAAATATTGCACAGTGTTCATCGGGCGGAAGATGCTAGTAATTATTTACACAGATTAGTTTTGTTACTGATGATTAGACTTGTGAATGAGATTGTACTGAGTGATGGGGAATTATGTTGATTGATATTTAGCGACACATTTTGATTGCTGGCGGTACTGTAGAAGTCAGAACTTAGCGAAGCGACGGTGTTGCCTAGTATTAGTAGGCCTACACATTGATGGTTTAGTTCCATCTGTTATGGTGCAGTCACACTAGGACATGTTGGACTGGCGTGCCGCCAACGCGTTAAATATATTCAACGCGTCGAGAAACGTCAAACTTGTCGGCGTTTTGGGAGAAAACGCGACGCAGCGCAGCGTGCTGACAGCGTGTTGTTGGCGTGTTATTGGCATGTTAGTAGCGTGTCATTGGCGTGCTGGTAGCGCACCGGAGGCACGCTGGTGGCGCGCCATTGGCGTGCTCACGGCGCGCCCGTGGCGCCTTGCTGGCGTGGAGTAACGTGTTAGTTGGTAACGTGTTAGTAGCGTGTCAACGCGTACATAGCCGCCACCAACACGTCAGGACGCCGTGAGCGCGTCCACACCCGCCGCCAACGCGTCCAGGCACGCCGGCAACACGTCGAACGCGTCGAGAAACGCTGGAGCAACGCCAATAGCGCGCCAGCTACCCGTCGATGGGACATTACTGACGCGTTGACGGAACGCTCGCAGTTTGACGAAAAAAGGGCCAACATTAACCGACGTTGATCAGCGTTCTGCCAGCGTTCCGCCGGCACGCCGCCAATGTCGACGTGTTGCTAACGGGGCCGTAACGCGCTACGCAACACGTCGGCGTGCGTCGGCCAGCGCCGAAAGTTTTGTGCCTGCACAAAACTTTCGGTGCTGGGCGACGCGCGCCGACGCGTTGGTTCAGACGTACCTGTCACTCAAAGTGTACCGACGTGTACCGACGCGCCGGTAACACGTTTGTAACGCGTCCCGACGCGTCCCGACGTTTCGCCCAAAAACCCAACACGTTGCCACGCGTTGTCCAACGCCGGGCCAACACGTCGTAGTGTGACTGCTCCATCAGATTCACATGTTCTGGCCTATGATGCATATGGGGGGAATCTAGATATAAGTTTCAGTCTTTTTCCATGTATATCTTTTTGCGTGAAAAAGCAGTTCTAAGCTCCTCGTAGGGTTAGCATTTTACCAGAAGCCAGTTTTTTGCTTCTTTGTTGTTGTACATTAAGTTGATTAAGCCAGGACAATTTCAATCGCAGACAATTTGGTCTTCCTCCTTCCACTGCTCGTTGCCCTATCCTACTAACGCTGAGTGCCAGGCTAGGTAGCGAAAAGTATCAATTTTTAAGTCGTTGTTTAGACTCGGCCAGGGTTCAAATACACGACCAAAACGGGAGTTGGACATTCAACTCATTTGGCCATCCCGTCTTTGGTGGTTTTTTTTTTTATCATGGACAATGTTCATCCGTCAGTGTGTATTTAGTTCCTTTGTTCTGTAAAGTCAAAACAAGGCGTTAATCACATCCAGATATCGATTAGTCCAAAGAAAAAAAAACTGATGCAACTATCATTAATAGATATTGTAGCCAATTGAACCGCCACCACAGAAAGGCTAACTGCCATTTCAGAAACATTTCCTGTTTGAAGTGAATGAATACTCAAATTAGACCCTATATTTAGCACATTTATAATTAATTAAACCGTAAAGCAATAAAAGTGCCATGAGGTTAATTCTCCCTATACAAACCTCAAAAACCAAAAGAATCAACACAAACACCGGAGTGTCGGTGCAGACTTTTATTCTCTCGAGAGGTCAGATGTTTGGTGATGGACTCACTCCGAGGCATACATACGTGCGGCTTGTGGGCTCTTAAATAACAGGGAGGGCTAGTCATCTGGCCACAAGTGGTGGGACTGTGGCCCATTTTATATAGGACACCGATTCCCGACGCTGAAGGCCCGGTCACACCTCATCGGATTGAGGAACCTGACAGAAACTGGACACTGTCCAGTGAAATACGGCAATGTACGGTTTATATACGGTTGGCATCCGGCGTGTCCGTTATCTGTCCGGTGGTGTCCGGTATGTACGGTGGCAAGTTTTGAACATGCACAAAACTTGTACCGGACACCGCCGGACTGGCATGTATGGTTGGTGTCTGGTTGAAGTCCGTTTTGTCCGGTTCATGTCCGTTACCCATCCGTTACATCTCCGGTTTGCTTCCTGCAGAGTCTGTTGACAGTGTTGCGGGAATTTGGTCAGTATATGTTTTCGGCGCGTCCGTTACAGTCCGGTACGTGTCCGGTTGATGTTTGGTCCGTCCATTAGACATTCGGTTGTTGTCCGGTTATCGTCCGGTTATCATCCATTGGCTATTCGTTAATGTACATTCCTTGTTCGTTTAGCGTTCATTTCATCCGACGGCATTGGCAATATTTCGACATATTGATACCGAACACCACCGGACTAGAAAATTCTTTGTCCGGTTGTGTTCGGTAATCAATCCCGTAAGGTGTGACAGGCACTTAACGCCCCCTTGCCATGGTTGAGGTAGCGTGTCAGGGGAGCAGTATTAACACTAAGAGTAAATAATAACTGGTGCATAGGGATACTGATCCTTACTGCAAACGTTTGACTGGTTTTACACCTATTGCATCCACATAATACTACTAATTGAAAAATTGAAATCAAACATGTTTAATTCATAGAGGATGGAACTAGAATCTTCTGCATCACATTGTCATTGTCATCACCAAGGTTACTGTACCAGTGCGGTGCTCTTGTTGTATACTACAGTAAACCCTCTCTAACCGACCATCTAAACAGATCGACTGCTCCTCTATATTAATCGCTTTATTTGAGTCCCAAACGATCGCCCATCATCATCATCATGATGCTGTCGGTTGCGATGCGACAAAAACTGCTTTCATTACTTGACTGCCTCTCTCCATTTAGCTCTCTGCTGTGAGACTGATGTCCATGAGTCAGTCTTAATGTCTCTCAGCTTCAGGTTTCTCTTGATACCATACAATATCATTATAATGATTTTTAAAAACTCCCTAAACCGACAACCTCCCTAAATGGACCATTTTAAGTCAGTCCCATGGTCGGTCGACTTAGATAGGTTTGCCTGTAGCTTGGTGAATATGATATGGTGCATCTTCCTCCATCATAGTGTGCTTTCTGTCCACTAGGGCTGCGAAAAGACACCTCTCTGCGTGACCTGACTGCGAAGCCCATCACTCTGCCGGGCATCGAGACCGGCATCGTCCCCACACTGCCTCCCACCTTCCCGATCGTCAGGGCAGGCAAAAACACTGCCTTTAAGATCGAAATTGATGTGAGCGTCGAATATGTCATATTTTGTTTTACTTTTATTTTATTTTCCTTTATAGTATTATAGCGGCCGGTAATTTTACTCAGCCAGATTGATTGATTTATGTGTAAACAACTTTATTTTTTAAATAACTCACGCTGCCTGCTTTTTAGTTTGTACTATCCCTAGCTTATATATATTATGGAGATAGTTAAATCCACATATCTATTGGGGTCGGTGATGTTGCCATGACGCCATGTTGATGTTTGATTCCAGTTGGGCTGCCTTAGCTGATATATTATACACATAGTTAAATCCACATATCTATTGGAGTTGATGATGTTCCCATGATGTTATGTTGATGTCTGCTTCCAGTTGGCCTGCCTTAGCTGATATATTATACAGACACAGTAAAACCTCTCTAACCGACCATCTCCACAGATCGACCACTTCCATATATCGATCGCTTTATTTGGGTCCCAAACGATCACCCATACAATACTTTATTTTTTTTGGTTCAAGTATTTATTCATCGAATAATATCTTTTGTCAGCGCCAGAGCACTGGTCTTCCGGCCGTACAGTACAATTCCTTAATACATAAATGAAACTACTATCAGTCGTAATAGTGACTGCATGCAGATCCTGTTTGTTACTAAAAGTATTATACATTTTATAAATGAAGTATCAGCTGTAGTAGTAACTGCGTACTAAAAGTATCATACATTTTATAAATAAAGTATCAGCTGTGTACAAGTCCAGTCTAATAAGTATCATGCATAAATGAAACTACTATCAGTTGTAATAGTGACTGCATTCAAATCCTGTTTGTTACTAGTAATATTATACATTTTATAAATGAAGTATCAGCTGTAGTAGTAACTGTGTACAAATTCAATCCTACAAAGTATCATGCAAATTCAGTCAACAATATGTATTACAAGGGTATAGAAAGAAATATATCAAAATATATATACCTACTTTCAAATATATGCACAGTATATATGCAAATCAGTGGATCCGATCACAATTAATATGCTGGTATCCAGCAAATACCTACACTGATTTGCCCATAAATGTAAGTCATCATATACTGAAGGATATGGTATTATGGTGACAAGAACATTAGATGTCAATGTGTATGATGTTAATTTTGCAACACTGTCATTTAATTAGTAATTGTTAGTTCTTTGTACTGTATGATTTGATGAATGGAATGGGGGTCTGAGATTGTATTGGGGATAAAAGGTACTAGGTACGTACTGGACATTGTAGCAGGGGTGGGCAGGGGTTTCGCTCACTGGGCCATGTAGTGAATTTGAGACCATTTGTATGTATGTGTGTACAGGGGTCAGATAGGGATTGATACAATAAAAAAACCTCTAAACCGCCCACCTCCCTAACTGGACCATTTAAAGTAGGTCCCATGTTCGGTCGATTTAGAGAGGTTTTACTGTAGTTAAATCGACGTATCTATTGGAGAAGGTCATATTGCCATGACGCTATGTTGATGTCTGCTTCCAGTTGGTGTGCCTTAGCTGATTGATATATTTCACAAATAGTTAAATCTCCGTATCTATTGGAGTCGGTGATGTTGCATGATGCTATGTTGATGTCTTCTTCCAGTTGGGCCGTCTTAGCTGATATATTATGCAGATAGTTAAATCTACGTATCTATTGGAGTCGGTGATGTTGCCATGACGCTATGTTGATGTCTGCTTCCAGTTGGGCTGCCTTAGCTGATATATTATGCAGATAGTTAAATCTACATATCTATTGGAGTCGGTGATGTTGCCATGACGCTATGTTAATGTCTGCTTCCAGTTGGGCCACCTTAGCTGATATATTATACAGATAGTTAAATCCACGTATCTATTGGAGTCGGTGATGTTGCCATGATGCTCTGTTAATGTCGGTTTCCAGTTGGCTGGCCCTCCGATACCTCCCCAAGATGGCGCTCCTCCGTCCACTCCATTCGGCTACGCCCTGTATGTCTCACGTGACGAGACCTTAGACGAAAGCGACGTCTCATTGGGAGTGGAGATCACCCTGTCAGTGTCCAACATACTGACCAACCTCCCGCCACTCACTTCCCAGACTGTGACGGTAGAGGACATCACTGGTGAGCTGACACACACCTAGGTGCTACGATACCGCCTAAACCTGTGTGGGAAAGATACATTATTTAAGTTGTGTAGTCTGAGGGTTTTGAGTTTCTGTCATTTTATCAAGATAAATATATTGGGTCGATCGAGGCTTTTTTCTTGTACATATGTTGATTAAGCAAGGGAAGTTTCAATCGTGGACAAATGGTCTCCTTCCTTCAACTGCTCCTTGCAGTATCCTAGTAATGGTGAGCGCCAGGCTATGTAGCGATAAGTATACATTTTGAAGTTATTGTTTTGAACTCGACAAGGGTTCAAACCCGCAGGTTCGGATCCCACGACCTACCAAAACAGGATACGGATGCTCAACTCATACGGCCATCTCGTCTGGTTGTAATCTGTTTTACGTTAGTTTGATGTAAATTTTAAATGGCTAACTTTGGAAATATTTTGAAGTGCAAATATGCCAACTTAAATTTGACGTGCAAGTCAAAGCTTTGACACTATCGCCTTCAGCATTGATAGGTTATATTAAAATGCCTTGACATTCCCTTCTATGAAGCAACAAATATGTAATAAGTGCACCAGTATTTAAGTTTACCTATCCTAGTAATGTCGAGTGCCAGGCTAGGTAGCAACACGTATCTATTTTGTAAGTCTTTGGTTTGACTCAGCCACGATTCAAATTCCCGACCTTCCATACGGGAAGCCTATGCTCTCAAGGCCTGGTCACATACACGTTAGTGGACGAAGTTGAACGTAGTGGAGGCTAACGTAGTTGAACGTAGTTGAATTTACGTTCAACTACGTTCAACTACGTTAGCCTCCACTACGTTCAACTATGTCCACTAACATGTATGTGTTACGTTCAACTACGTTCAACTACGTTCGCCTCCACTACGTTCAACTACGTCCACTAACGTGTATGTGACCGACCCTTAACCGATTCGGCCACCACGTTCGGTCCAAGTATCTCAGATAGCAGACAAAATGGCAACATGGTTATTACTATATTAGCATAGTTCCATGGAAGAATGTCATCCTTACCAGTGGCACAGACATTGGAATGCAGTTCAAACTAATTAAAGTTGCATAGTCCGGTTATTTTGAGTTTCTGTAATTTGTTTAATTAAATATATTTGGGTGATTGCTATAATATGGCTTACAATATTTCAAAGTAAATTTTATTTTAGCTGACTAAGTTTGGAGATATTTGAAGTGCAAACATGTGAAATTAATTTTGCCAAGCACCTCAAAACTCTGACACCATTGGCTTCAGCAATAACGACCTCTATTAAATTGACTCAGTATTCCCTTCTGTGCAACAACATGTTTAATAAGTGCACTGGTACATTTAGGTTAAATATGTAGGATCAAATATAGATGAGTGTTTTGGTTTTAAAAATGTGATCCCTTCATCAGACTGTGCAGCTTTAAGTTGAAGTCACTAAATCAGTAAAGGCCCTGTCACACCTCACCGGATTGGGGGAAACGGACAGAAAACGAACTGTGTCCGTACAAGTTTTGAACATAAACAAAACTAGGAATGGATGCCGCTGGATTGATGTCTACGGTTCTTGTCCGGTTTGAGTTTGTTTCGTCCATTGGATATCCGTTCATGTACGTTTTACGTCCGTTCGTCCAGCGGCCATTGACCCTATTGCGCACATTTTGACACATTTTAATACATTTTGATAGTTATCACCACCGGACTAGACAATTCTGTCCGTTGCTCAATCTGGCGAGGGGTGACAGCCGCTTAAATGATGCATGCCACTGGGGACACAGGGCATCCATATCTGAAACCGCTGACTCAGCACTAACTCCTATGGTTCTTGCAGGGTTTGTCATTCCGAGGGGTCACTGCGGCTACCAGTACGTCCTCTTCTACGTGGACGACACAAATCGCATCGCAGAGTCGTCGGAGAGCAATAACATCGCCGCCACCCACGTGTTCGTCGCCTGCGATGATGGTACGATGACATTATTTTAAACAGGGATGTGAATTTTGGGTGGTTTCGCCGATTTCGGAGTTTTTCACAATAACATTTCTCAGTCTTGTGATTGTTGCAGACCCGGAAGAAAAAAATGTTTGGAATTATATAGTGTGGTTCAGGGGCTTAACTTGTTATAAATTATATAATAACATTATATATATATATAGGTATCAGAGAAGAAGTCGTTTCAAGGTTGTATGAGTTCTGACCATAGCTGCGCGCATGCGCGTTGGCCTGCTCAGCTGGCGCTGCCACTGTTGATATATATTCGTTGTCTGCACCAGCTCCCCATACTTCCACCGGAAACAAATTAGTTAAATCTATTCATATTCGCCTTTGGAATATAAAACGTATCAAAAGATGCTGAAATACTTTGGCTGTAAAGCGGGCTTAGACCCAGATAAGCTTTCGTCACACTCCCTCCAGAGGGGAGGATGCACGTATTTGGCTATGTGCGGAGCCAGTCTGGAGGAAATCAAATCTAGGGGTGATTGGTCTTGTGATGCCGTATTTACATACTTAAAGACTCCTCTTTCTATCCGCATAATAAACAACTTACACATCGCTGCCAGGCTGTCTGGTGACTGATTCTTTAATCTAGATCTGTTAATTCGAAAAAAAAAGAAAAAGAAAGAAGGTTATATATGACAATAATTAAGATAATTCAGTTATTATGTCAATATTCGTTTTGGTCTGGGTGGTTCGCTTCGCTCCTTTTGGCTGTTACTTGCCAGAGTATTAGATAAAAGATCTCAGACCAATTCGTATTGTCTTGTCTCTTCGTAGAACTGCTTATAAATTATATAATAACATTATATATATATAGGTATCGGAGAAGAAGTCGTTTCAAGGTTGTATGAGTTCGGACCATAGCTGCGCACATGCGCGTTGGCCTGCTCAGCTGGTGCCGGTGTGCTGCCGCCGTTGATATATATTTGTGTCTGCACCAGCTCCCCATACTTCCACCAGAAAAAAAATTTGTATTGATTAAGGCAAGGCTGTTTCTTGCCAGAGTGTTACATAAAATACCTCAGACCAATTCGTATTGTCTTGTCTCTTCATAGAACTGCTTATATGTTCGAGTTAGCCTTGGTATAACAAATAAATGGTATTAGAATGAGTCTCTGGAGGTTTATTCTTTCCATTTTCATTTTTGTAATTAGAATCTTCCTCACTGTTACATATAATATATACCTAACATCAAACCATTATTATTAAGTGTTGCTGTGTATAGCGAAAGGAAAAATGTAAATTTTCCTGCTGAAAATACTACTTTTAAAGCCCTTACGTAGGATCAAATCTAGGAGAGTGTTTCGGTTTGGTTTGTTTTTTTTTTAAAGAAAAAAAGGAGGTGGGGGGGAAAGGATGCTTTCATCAGATTACAGCGGTTGAATGATCGCAGCCCTTGAGGCCGGCCCAACGTGGTGAGTGCATGGTCCGTGGATGTGGCTGACGCCGTTGCTTGGTTACAGACGTGTTCGCGCTGACGGGCCTGGCCGTGCAGCTGGGCGGTAAGGCCGACTTCTGGCCCCGCGTGCCAGCCAACCTGACCGTGTCGCTGAACCTCACCAACGTCGGGCTGCTGACGGTCGCCTCCCCGGTCGCCGTGCCCGTCACCTTCTTCGCCTACCTGTCGACGGACCAGCTGCTCAACACCAGCGGCTTGGCAGTCGACACCGCACTCGGAGAGATTCTCCTTGATGAGAGTGAGTTCAGAGTCATGGGCAACCTTGTCCCGCAGCCACATGTTGCTTTGATGGGTCTGGTTGTTTTGTTAACTGCTGGTGCCTGCATCAGCGGAGAACCTTCTGTTGTGGTTATGTGCTGCTTTGATGGGTCTAGTTATCCTAGGTACACACCTACCGTTTACGACTCGCGCACTAAAACTCGCGACCCGACCCGACCTGCTTAAAACTGAAAACGGGCCGATTCATTTTTCGAATCGGGAATCGCAATCGTAAGGAAGCAGTTTTAGCCCTAAAAAGTCGCGAATCGCAATCGGTAGGTGTGCTAGGGGAGTGCACACCTCACGACTTTTGGGCAGTTTTAGATCGTATACAGTAGGTGGGTGCGGAAAAACGGTAGGTGTGTACCTAGCATTAGTTAATTAACTGGTTGTTCCTGCATTAGCGGAGAAATTATATGAGATGGCGGGTTAGTGATGGAAATCCTCTATAAGACCTTTTCCGCAGAGCTAGCTGCACGCCGAACCGTTATTCATTACATGAGTTCATCCCACTGTCGCCAGAGAGCGGGGTGGCGGTGGAAATCCTTTGTCGTGGAGGAGACCAGACGGGATGGCCAAATGAATTGATTGTCCATCTCCCGTTTTGGTAGATCATGGTTCGAACCCTGGTCGAGTCAATTCAATGACTTAAAAATTGATACTTGTCGCTTCCTAGCCAGGCATTCGACATTATTAGGGTATAAAAAACTATAAACAAGGACTGGTTGGCTCAGTGTCAGGATAATGTGACTGAGTGGAAATATCAGGTCATGGTGCTGGCGGCCTGGTCTACCAGTGGGGCAGCATTATAAAGTCACCATGTCTGCGCACTGTCACATGTCGGTAGCCATCCTGACATGACCTCAGATGTTGCTACGACATAAAACTCAAGCAACTAACCAATCTGTCATGGAGAGTGATGCTTCCTGTTTCGCTCAGGTACAAAGCTGTGGATGATGCGCGGTGTGCTGCCGGGCAAGACTCTGACGCTGGACCAGCTGGACTTGGGCACCGTCACCGTGGCAGCCGACAAATGCTTGAAGTCCCAGTACCTCATTGTCAAGGCCCAGCCCCTCTCAGGCCTGCTCACACTGGACACAAACTGGGACAACAACTACCTGGCTGTATCCATGCCCATCCATTGCTACGGTCAGTATAGTTACTCCCGCAGCACTGTCTCTGTGACAGTGTTGCTAAGCAACCTATTAGAAAAACAGTGTCGGAAGGCTGGGTTATAGAAATAACCACGCAATTGTGTCATGTAATATGTTAAACATATTGTTCAAATAATTATGGACCGGAGCCCGCTACTTTTCGTGTGAAGATTTGATGAAATCATGTAAATTATTTACTCGAATTGAGAGCATTCAATGGCTGCCATCTTGATGTGTTTTTTTTGGCAGTCTCGCCCATTTCATCAATTCTGTGCCAATATAGATCAACAATGGATGCTGGAACCATGGACTCCAGATCTTGTTTATTCCAAAGCAGTCTGTGCTCTTACTTAGATATGGTTGTCATTGACCCCTACTGTAGGTGTTGATTATTTAAAAAGAAATGCTCAAGAGATATCAGCTGATTAATAAAAACAGATAGCTGTAGGTGACATTGCAATAATAATCACGTAGTTCAATTTCAGTCAAGTGAGATAGGTGAGCTAGCGGCACAATAAATCCCAATATCCTTGAATTGAAACAAAGCATCACTGTATGTGATATTATTGCCGTGGGGGTGATGCAAATGGGAAATATTGTGCCTAGAGCGGGAATCGAACCCACATCTCTTGCATTCCGGGCCAGTGCGCTAACCATTACACTGCCTAGGCTCCATGATATCACCACCCTACCCACGCCTACCTGTCTATGTGGCTGCTTGCCCTGAAGGTAAGTGTAGACTACTACATTATTGTAACCTTTGTGATGTTGCTTTTCTTACACAGGCACTGCTGACCTGCAGGCTTTAAGTCTGTCCGTAGACAGTGGATTTAAAGGCAAAGTGAGCTGGGAGAATGATGCTGTCAAACCAGGTGAGAAAGTCAATGTGGTATCATGAGGGTCCATGATCTATGCCACTTCCTCCTTCATATTGGCACCGGGCATGGGGGCCTAATCGATAGAGCGCGGACCTCGCGTTCGGAAGGTCGGGAGGTCGGTTCCTGGTCGAGTCAAACCAATGACTTAAAAATTGATACTTGTCGCTTCCTAGCCTGGCGCTTCGCATTTATAGGATAGGGCAATAACTGGTTAGCTCAGTGTCAGGATAATGTGACTGAGTGGGATATAAGGTCATGGTGCTGGTGGCCTGATTTCCAAGTAGGGCAGCACTATAAAGTCACTATGAGTGCATACTGTCACAAGTAGGTACCTGTCCTGAATTGATGTAAAACTCCAATAACCAACCAACCTTATAAGTTATATTGGTTATTTGTTACTCATGCATACCTGTTCAGGAACTGTGGATATTCCTACACACTTGTTATTGACCGTGAACCATGTGTTGCGTGGAAATTAGACGGAACAAGTTTAATTTAGATTAACTTTACCCCTATTACGCTATAAAGTTTTGCATGATTTAATTATATATATATATCCACATTTATCCTTTTAAATAATGGATTTACATCAAAGCTAATGTGAAATATAAATAATAACTATAAATAATATAGATAATAAAGTTGCATCAAAACTATGGCAAGTATAAAAAGATTATATAAATAATAAAGTTACATCCAAACTAAAGTATGGATAATGAAGTTGAATCAAAACTAATGTGAACTATAAATAATGAAGTCTAAATAATATAAATAAAGTGACATCAGCATTAAAGTGAAGTATTAATAAAGTATATTAGTAATGTCGTGGGGGTGGTGAAAATGGGAAATATTGTGCCTAGAGCGGGACTCGAACCCACATCTCTTTGCATTCTGGGCCAGTGTGCTAACCATTACACCACCTGGGCTCCCTGATATCACCACACTACCCACGCCTACCTGTATATTTGGTTACTTTCCTGAGAGGCTAGTGCAGACCACTACACTTGTCCCCTGGAATTGTAAGTCTTTTAATGCTTACAATTACATACATACAGGCAATTCACTAACACATACATACCAGACCACTACACTCGTCCCCCTGGAATTGTAAGTCTTTTAATGCTTACAATTACATACATACAGGCAACACACACTTACATACATACACAGGGTAGGTTCAACACCAGTACAGCATGTAGCGTGTACAGGATCATGGTCATGGCAACCAGTGTCGTGGGAGGTGGGGGGTGAAAATGGGAAATATTGCACCTAGAGCAGGACTCAAATCAACATCTCTTTGCATTCCGGGCCAGTTTGCTAACCATTACACCAGCTAGGCTCCCTGATATCACCACACTACTCACGCCTACCTTTCTATGTGGTTACTTGCCTGAGAGGTCAGTGCAGACCACTACACTAAGTATAAATAATAAAGTGGTATCTAGCTTTAATTCACAGTTTCAGTATTAGAATAAGATCTCTGAAAATAAATATATTTCTAACATAGCAAGGCTCTACAAAATGTGTTTATAACAAAGTGTAAACCATGTTGCCTGTACGTAATGAGCAGGCTCTAAACAATTTTAGAAACAAATGTAAATCACTTTATCTGTACAGAAACTCCAGGCTCTACAAAAAAAACTAAAATGTAAACCACTTTATCTGTACAGAAACACCAGGCTCTAAGAAAAAACCCTAAAATGTAAACCACTTTGACTTTACAGGAACACCAGGCTCTACAAAAAAAAACTAAAATGTAAACCAC
Source organism: Branchipolynoe longqiensis (assembly GCA_030323885.1). NCBI lineage: Eukaryota > Metazoa > Annelida > Polychaeta > Phyllodocida > Polynoidae > Branchipolynoe > Branchipolynoe longqiensis. The sequence continues at coordinate 78,959,191 of CM059187.1, forward strand.
TTTGTCTGTACAGAATGGGGATGCTCTACACAAAAATCATTTAATTGTAAGCCGCTTTTTGTCTGCACAGAATGGGCCTCCTACCGCCTGTGGCTTTCCCACAATGCTCTGTTGGAGCCTGACCAGGACTTCCGGCTGTCCATTTCGGGCGTGAAGACCATCACGGGCCTGTCGGGCTCCGAGCACGCCTTCTACTCGGGCGCCGCGCCCCTGGACGAGGCGCCGGCCGCCTTCTGCGGCAAAGTGTACCTGATCGGGGAGGTCGACGTCGACAACGCCTTCCCAGAGGCCGATGAGGACAACAACATCATTTCCGTTCCCGTTACTAAGTCATGTGACAACGGTATGTACCAGTCTAGTACTGCGTTTTTAGGTCGTAGGCACTACGGCTTTATTGAAGATGCATTGTTCTATGAAGCATCACATTTTCAAAACCAAAACAATTATCTAGATTTTATTCTACATATCTACCTTAGATACTGATTCACTTATTAAGCATTTGCCACCACACAGAAGGGAATAGTGAGACAGCTGAATAGAACCTGTTTCTGATAAAGCCTATGGTGTCAGAATTTTGGCAAGCTGGCAAAAACTAATTTGACATGTTTGCACTTCAACTATCTCTCAATACTTAGCAATTTAAAATATAAGTTACTTCAAACTAAAGTAAGGTAGGTAATAGCTATCAATTTAATATATTTATCTCAGAAAAATTACAGAAACACAAAGCCATCATACTATGCAACATATCGTGTGTAATAAGATTTATAGTGGTTCCTTCCCCCCCCCCCCCTCATGGTGTGTGTGGGGGTGGGGGTGGGGTGACCAGCATGAACCTCCCCCCCCCCACACCACCACCACCGCCACTGGGGGGCTGCTTTCGTTACTCGGTCGGAAACAATATATATAAATATATATATATATATATATATATATATATATATATATACATATATATATATATACATATATATATATATACATATATAGATATATATGTACAGTATGAATCATCATTGTCAACTTTGTCCATTGCAGACATCATAACACATCAGGTCAAGTCCATCGTGACCTCAACCCCGCCGACCCTGGGAGTAGCGTTTTACATGGAGCTCGGCATGTACGTGCATTGCTATCACAGCTCCACCTCGTTCTGCCTCCCGAACCCCGTCTCGGTGTCCAGCAACAACTTCTTCTTCTTCACCTTGAAGGTAGGCGCCACAACCTCTTGTCGCCGACAATTAACAAATTGTCAGTACATATCAAGACATGGTTTGGTATTGACTTTAAGGAACTATCTAATAATTGGACGCGTTCTTTTAGGATACATACTTATCCGGCTGCACTATGCTATATTCATATGCACTATGCTATATATATGCATATAATATATATATATATAATCTAAGATAAACAAAAATATGCTACAATGAAAACAAAGAATAGTAATTTTACACCGGTGAAATTGTGCTATAACAGGGAGTACATTTAATATTTTCAGTATTTCAGTATATATATATAGTATATCGTATGTATTATTATATATTATATATATTATATATACATAGTATATATGTTATGTATATTATATCCATTATTAAATATTTAATGCATCTTACATATCAAATATATTATATATGTTATATATAATACATACATATAATACATATAGAACTACCTAATAATGGGGCCCTTTCAGTTTGCACGAATCTCTCGTCAGATGGCGCACCATGCCAGTCTCATATAATGCTGCTTTTGTATAGAAGCAGGGTGTGGTGAGGACTTTGGTGTGTGTGGTGGGGGGGTTGGATTTAGTAGTGTGTGGTGGGGGTGTAGGGGTGTGTGGTGAGTGGGTATGGTGGGGTGGGTGTGGTTGAGGTGTATGGTGGGTGGTGTGTGGTGGGGGCATATGTTTGTGTGGTCGAGGTCTCGGGGTGTGGTGAGGATTTTGGTATGTGTGGTGGGTGTGTGTGGGGATTTAGGGGTGTTGTGGGGGAGTAGGGGTGTGTGGTGAGTGGGTATGGTGTGGTCGGTGTGGTTGGGGTGTAGATGTGTATGGTGGGTGTGTGGTGGGGGTGCGTTGTGGATGTGTAGGGGTGTGGTGAGGATGTTGGTGTGTATGGTGGGGGTCTATGGGGATTTCGAGGTGTGTGGTGGGAGTGTAGGGGTGGGTGGTGAGTGGGTATGGTGGGTGGGTGTGGTGTGTGTAGTGTATGGTGGGGCTTAGGGATGTGGTGGGGGTGTAGGGGTATGTGGTGGGGGTTAATGGTGTGTGTGGTGGGGGTTAATGGTGTGTGTGGTGGGGGTGTAGGTGGTTTGTGGTGGAGGTGTATGGGTGTCTTGCAGAGCGGTACCTCACAACCTTCAGCATCCCTAAACCCCCACCACACACCTACACCCGACCACAGCCCTAAGCCCCCACCACACACTCACCACACACACCTATACCCCCAGTACCCATTACACCCCCACCACACACCTAAACCCCCACCATACACCTACACCCCCACCACACACCTAAACCCCCACAATACACCTACACCCCCACCACACACCTAACCCCCCCCCCCACACACACACCACACCTACACCACCACACACATCTACACCCTCACCACACACACACACCTACACCCTAACCCCACACACCTACACCTCCACCACACACACCTACACCTCCACCACACACCACTACCACACACCTACACCCCCAGCACATCCCTAAACCCCCCACCAACCACCTACACCCTTCTATCCAACCATGATGGCCGACTTGGACCGGGAATGGGTGCTGTGTACCGCAAGAGAAATGCCTCATGAAGGTCCCCATTGGAGATGTTCCGTTAGGAATCATACATATCTGGGTGCACTATGCTGTATTCATCATAAATGTATATTTATATATTATCTATTTAATATATGTGCTATTATGTAATTAGATAATCTAATGAGTTGAAAAGGAATAGTGTTGGGCCTATATACTACAACGTGATCTCTATCGCCGACTTGGACGACTATAAGTGGTCCATTAGAGGGTCTTTAGGTATGAATATGTTAAAGATAGTATTACAAATAAAGATCGATATAGGGGATTGTCGAGCTATAAGTGCCGCTGAGGTTTCGATGCTATATATTTATATATAGCGCGAGTCAGTTGGGTGGGGGTGGGCGGTTTATCGGGGGGAACGTCAGCCGCCTGAGACAAAGAGTCGGTGGGAGATGCCCGGGGTTAGGAGAGGGAGGTGCGTGAGACATTAAACAGTTGCCGTGGGACAAAGGGCCGGTGTTGGCGGGGTTATGGGCAGGGGTGTCCCGGCGGGGGAGAACGGGGGGGGGAGGTATCTATGTGACCAATACAATGTCATGTGAGTCTAGCTTAAAGTTGCATTGTCCAATGGTTTTGAGTTTTCTGAGATAAACATATGAGATTGATTTTTATAATCAACCTTACCTTAGTTTGAATTAACTTTGATTTTAAATGGCTAACTATTGAGATACTTGAAGTGCAAACATGGAAGATTATTTTTGGCAAGTATGCCAAAACTCTGACACCATAGGATTTTGCAGTAACATGTTCTATTGAATTGCCTCATTTTAGATATGTAGAGTCAAATCTAGATAATTGTTGTTTTTTAACTAATTTGATGTTTTCATCGGACTAAGCACATTTATCTCGAGTCAAATTAATATGTACGATGCCGTGACTGCTTCGTTTCAGCTGCTAAACAAGGACTTGCTGCCGGTGTCCGACTTGTTACCCTCCACTATTGACGGCAGCAACAACTACATCAACCCGTCTGCGGTAGTGACAGAGCCTCTCAATTCAGGTACAGTGTGAACACATCTACAGTCTGTCGGTTTCCTTGGAAAGAGCTTGGGTTATAGTTGAAAACATACCACATACCACAGCTTTAGTTAAACGGATATATACTTTTCAAACTACAGCCGAAAGTGTAAATCTTACCCCTTAATTAGTATGCAAAATTGAAATTTATGTCAATTTCCTCAAGAATTATCATGATTATTCTGAAACTATAATAATATTGGTGTGTTTGTGGTAACTCATTTTTACTACATGATGTTGTGGATAGTTGGGTGAAGTTTCAAGGATATTGGTTGTGTATTTCTTCAAATACAAGCATTTATGTAACTCATACCTCTTAATTCCTCAAATTGACAAGTGGCAATTTGTGTTTTTTACAATTTTGAATGGCCAATATCGCGAAAGATAATTATGTCATTACTCTGCAAATGAATAGACTTGATATATGCATATAGATAACACATATTACCGAAAGACAACTTCATGTGGCCATTATATTTTGAATTATTCATGTCTGAAATGTGGGTTTCATGCAAAATGCCAAAATAGATGATTTTTGCATCATTTTTGTCCATATTAAAAAGCCTACAACTTTTTAACTAATCATCCGATTTTAATGAACTTTGTGTCTTTTTACTTCTCCTGGTAAGAGCTATGGAACTATATCAAATTATGGTACTTTCTATTGAATTGCAAAAAAAGAGTTGGGATAGTACTGTATGCATATATATAGTTGCCTAGTTCAATGGTTTTGAGTTTCTCTCATTTTCTAAGTTAAATATATTATGTCTGATATAGATATTTATCGTGATAGTGAACCAGTATCTAAATGGGGTTATGTTGGTTCAAATCGAGATGAGTGTTTTGTTTTTGAAAATGTGATGCTTTTATCAGACTATGCAACACTTCCCGTATTTATTCTCGTGTAATTCTTATATATCATATATATGTATATATATCTCATCCACTAAAATATCTTTAACCAAAATCTACTTTTCTCCTGTAGGTCCGAAGGAGTTCAAGATCAGTGGAGATTTCAAAATGACCACAGCGCAGAATTGTGAGGAAATTTCCTACCTAGAAGTCACGATGAATAAGGGCACCGACCCCAGCATCGCCCACATCGACTTGGGACCGGCAGCCAGCAAGACCCGGCTTGTACCGATAAACTTTGTCTGCCTCATCCGTAAGTAAATGCATAGCTCAGGCGATTTGAACATGTGGAACGCGCGCATTATGAAGAACACTGAACAGTTAGCTAAGCGGTGATTGCTTATAGCCCTGTCACACTACGACGTATCTCGCCGGCGTACCGCCAATGCGCAAAAGAGTCGAGAAATGTCAAACTTTTCGGTGAGGTGGGAAAAAGTTTGACGTCAGCGGAACGTGTTGGTAGCGTGCGGCCGACGTTGTGGTAATGTATATCGACGCGTGAGAAAAAACGAAAAAAAGTTTTGCCGCCCGTCCTGATATTAAGCTTAGATGTAGCTAGGACGTAAAACAACAAAGCAACAATTTGGCGCAACGCGTGGGAACGACCGTCACACGCGCATGGCGTACGCATAGCATTCGCATAATGTTATTCCAGCGCGTCCAACGTATCTCGATGTGTGCCTAACATCCCCATAATGTTTGCACCCACTCTTCGTCGCATGTCGAAAGTTTTGTGCAAGCACAAAACTTCGTCGATACCCTGATGCGCCTCGCCGACTGTCGCCGTCCATCAACGAATACCAACGCGCGCATAACGCTTCCAGACGTCTCCCGACGATTCGCCAAAACGTGACACATGTTGACGCGCGTTGGCGAGAAACGTTGTAATGTGACAGCACCATTAATGCCTTGTCGACAGCAAAGGCCATAATAACGACGATTTGAAGTGTATCATACATGTATCATTTTAGAGAGTGATTAGAAATATATCTTTGCGACCTGACGGACGGGATGGCCGAATGGGTTGGGCATCCGCCTGCAGTTTTTGGTAGTTCATGGGATTCGAAACCCTAGGTTTGAACCATCGCTGAGTCAAACCAATGACTTAAAATGTGATACTTGTTGCTATCGAGCCTGGCGCTCAGCATTACTAGGATAGGGCAAGGAGCAGTTAAATGAGGAAGACCAATTGTCCGCAGTTAAAATTTCCCCTTCTTAATCAACTAATGTACCAAAGAAAAACACTACTCGACATTAGCGATAGAATCCTGTTAATTGGTCATTGTTGCATAATCCAATAGAATCCTGTTAATCGGACATTTTTGCATTATTCTATGGTTTTGAGTTTGTGCTATAGATAAAAAGAGTTTTAATGAAAATTGCAACTGAAACTTGGGACATGCCCTAATGAAGTCGAGAATAGATCAGGAAAAGGACAACAAGTCAGCAAGGGGAGATGGGCGTAAGACGAAGAGTTTGTTCTGAGTGGGATGAAAACATTAATAAACTTAAAGAAATTGAACCATCTGTGGGAAAGCCACCACAGATTCATGCAGGAGGTCGGCGGGACCAAGTGGTCCTTAGCCGCTGCCGTATTGGCCACTGGTGACTTACACATGCTTTTCTGCTCAAGGGGGAACCTGCCCCTGAATGTATTGGGTGTCAGTCCCCGCTGACACTCAAACATATTTGACTAACTTGCGTTGATTTTTTGGCCCTGCGCCAACAGTTCTACACTGCAGACAGTATGCATGACCTTTTTACTAAGGTAAAACAGGAAAACATTTTAGCCTTTTTGAGGGCAGCTGGACTGTACCACCTCATATAGTTTACTAAATAGATTCTATCAATTATTAATACAACTTTTCTTTTTCTATGGGAATTTGTTTCCCTTGACCACAAATATATGATCGTGAGCTTTCTAATTTAATGAGTGTCTATTGGCACATAATTGATTGTCTGCCTTTACATCTAAAAGCGATGGTTTGAACAAAAACCAAATATTTCTCGCCGTGAATATGGCCTATGCTGCCGACACGGCGTAAAGCAACCACCAATCAATCAATCAATCAACCAGTCTCCAGCTCACTGGGAAGTGAGGCGGCTCCGCCAGCTGGGCGGAGGGGTGTGTGTGTGTGTGTGTGCTGTGATGGTGGAAATGGCGGGAAATGTGCGAGCCAATCAGGAGGCACTGGAGTAGGCAACTTGGAGAGGACGTAAATCTCCAACAACCAACCAACCAAATACATATAAGGGATGGCTTATTAAGATTTATTTTAGTAAGTCCCACCAGCTGTTGGCAATGACAGTTGCACACTGTCCAATAAGTTTCCATCAGCTCTACTGATTCCAGCCATCCCTTTCCTGAATACTGGACAGACCACTATATATATATACAGATGAACCTCGATCCAACGGACCAGCTGGTTAACGGCTCGGTCCCAAGGTCGGTCAATAGGGGGGAGCAGCTGTCCGTTAAAGCCGTTTGTCCATTGCAGCTACGAAATATTCCAGGGGGTATGAAAATAAACACAAAATACAGAACTATGGTTCATAACAAGTGCTACCCACGATCACTTAGTAAACAATGTAGAAATAATGTACCTGTAATGTAAAAAATATAATGGAGAAAAAAAAGAAGAGAAAAATGTTATTAAAAATGTGTCAAATTTCAACTGCTTGCCTCGCTGATATTGTTCCCTAATAACTAGTTCTCTTAAAGTGTGCAAATGTTCAGGTATTCACTCTAGCGGATTGTGTCCATTGGATCCGGAATCCGTTGCATCGGTGTCCGTTGGATCGAGGTTCATCTGTATATATATATATATAATCTAATATTAATAATAATAATAAATGGCTAATTTTTTGGGGAGATATTTTAAGTATAAACACTTTGGCGCAAGTCCATGAAATCTACACATTCAAGTAGACTGTCTGAGTGTTAGTGGACACTAATACATAACACGTGAGATCTCGCTACTGTCAATAACAACACCGCAAATGCAATACCTGTACCCAGGGTGTGACAATTGACAGGTTCAGCTACATATTTGTTTAAAGTTCCATAGTCCGATGAAGCAGCAAATTTTCAAACCCAAAAAAATTATCTGGATTTTATTCTGCATATTTGACTTGGATACTGATGCACTTATTAAACATTTGTTGCCATATAGAAGGGAATACTGAGTCAATATAGTAGAACTTGTTACTGCAGAAACCTATGGTGACAGTTTTGGCCTGCTTGCCAACATCTATTTTACATGTTTGTACTTCAAATATCTGAAACGTTAAGCACTTATGATAAAAGTTACTTCAAAGTAAAGTAAGGTAGATTATAACAATCAATTTTATATCTTTATCTCAGTAAAATGACAGAAACGCAAAACCATCAGACTATGCAACTTTAAATACACACCAAAGACATAGGTCATGATCTGACCTTGGATGGTGTTGATCTTTGACAATAAGGTTCTGAGGAGAGTGGTGTGTTCGGGGCTGACCTAGTTGTTTGTTACTGTTGTAGGCACCATTGACCTGTCAGTGACAAAGGTGGCAGGACTGGCCGACCTGTCCTCATCCATGTTCAACCTCAGCCTCGATGTCAGCGTGGTGGCCAACAATTGGATCGCCAACCCAGACCACGATTTGCCTACATTCTCCATCAAAATAGGGGTCACCGGTATGTAGATAAGTATATGCGTAGTATGTACATATATCTTTATAGGCGCCACCCATATGTAGAGATATGTATGCATATAGGTATGTACATATGTATTTTTAGGTGTCACCGCTATGTAGATAAGTATGTGCATAGGTATGTATGTAGGTCTTTATAGGCGTCACAGGTATGTAGATAAGTATGCATGTCGGTCTTTATAGGTGTCACCGGTATGTAGATAAGAATGCATATATATAGGTATGTATGTATATTCCTGTATAGGCATCTCTGGTATGTAGGTAAGTATGTGTGTAGGTATGTATGTAAGTCTTTATAGGTGTCACTGGTATGTAGATAAGTATGCATGTAGGTATATATGTATATGTCTTTATAGGTGTCACCGGTATGTAGATAGATATGTATGTAGGTATGTATGTAGGCCTATATGTCATTACAGGTGTCACCGGTATGTAGATACACATGCGCATATGTATTTATCTGGTCTTTATAGGTGTCACTGGTATGTAGATAAGTAGGCCCTATGCATCTAGGTATATATGTATATGTCTTTATAGGTCTCACCGGTATGTAGATAAGTATGCATGTAGGTATGTATGTAGGCATATATGTCATTACAGGTGTCACCGGTATGTAGATACACATGTGCATAGGTATGGATCTGGTCTTTATAGGTGTCACTGGTATGTAGATAAGTAGGCCCTATGCATCTAGGTATATATGTATATGCCTTTATAGGTGTCACCGGTATGTAGATAAGTATGCATGTAGGTATGTATGTAGGCATATATGTCATTACAGGTGTCACCGGTATGTAGATACACATGTGCATAGGTATGTATCTGGTCTTTATAGGTGTCACTGGTATGTAGATAAGTATACATGTATGTATGTATATAGATCTTTATCTGTTATGCATATATTTGTGTCTGTATCTACATGTGTACATACGTAAAGTATATATATATATATAGGTAGGTAGGGTATATATATAATGAAGAGTTCAGGCACAAAAACTTACAAGCACCATTCGGGCAAAATGAAATCAAAACGACTACATTTGAGCTGAAGCTACCATCATTCCGATAATCAAATCCATTTATTCACTGAAACTGATATCCACAATTTCGTGGATTTCCACGATATTTTACCTTCACAAAATGCCAATATATAGTATGACAAGAATTGGTTAGTTTGAATCCCATTCTTATATGACCTTAGATGTTGCTAGAATATAAAACCAAACATAAAAGTGTTTGGCATCGGTGATAATACAGTCACAATAAGAACAATTAAAACCTGACTTTGCATTTTTCCGGACATAGCATTGTTCTGTGATTTTCCCGGATTCCCTGTCAGTGCTAATCCTATGGGGGAAATATCAGCACTTTTCGTGGAAATTCACAATTGGTTCTACCGGAACCCGCTAGGTGGCGAAGGAGTCTCAGCCATGGGTTAGTTCTACGAGAACCCGTTATGTGACGTCAATGTCTCGACCTGATTTCCACGTTTTTTATTGGTTTCCACCACATTTATACCAGTCCCACACCGGCTTAGTCACCAAGAGACCAGTAAACAAGCGAGCAAACCCCCATTGTTAGAAAGGCCTGAGATATAACAGCAAAACCAACTTTCACCTGCTGAAAATCCTACCATGCTACCAACTTTGTGTTCACCAATATGTCAGTTAAAGCTGCATATTCCGATAAAAGCATCACATTTTGAAAACGAAAACATTTATCTAGATTTGATTTGACATATCTAACTTAGATACTGGTGCACTTATTAAGCATGTGTTGTCATATAGAAGGGAATGCTGAGTCAATTTAATAGAATATGTTACTGCTGAAGACTATGGTGTCAGAGTTTTGACATGTTTACCTAAATTAATTTTGCACATTAGAACTTCAATTATCTCCAAATTTAGCCATTTAAAACGAAAGTTGCTTGATGCTAAAGTAAGTCAGATTATAACCATCAACCTAATATATTTATCTACGAAAATGACAGAAACTCAAAACCATCGGACTATGCAACTTTAATTCAATCAATCAATTCTTTTATTTTAACTCTCTGCAAGGTATGTTTACAATAAATTGAGGTGATACAATAAATGCATACAAATTCCTTACAGACAGAAAGGATCCCAGAAAAGCGATGCTTATCTAGCTGGTCTCCATGATGTGAATGAATAAGTGATGACAATAACAAATTATTAAACCTAAGCTACATTTTTAACTAATGATTATGATGAGCTACTGATGCGTCTCTTCACAGTTAGTAAGAAACAAAGTAATGATAGGAATATTATATGGATATTGTGTCATGGATTCATGTACTTACATGCAGTATCAGTAGTTATTTTGCATGTATGTTAATAGGGGTATTATATATATTCTTTACTGGTAATCGATTTAGTATGCATTGAGATAGCTTATCTTTAGTTTTTTACAGAAGTTTTTCAAAGTTTGAAGGTTTCTAATCTCTACTGGTATTGAGTTCCAGATATTGGTTCCTTGGTTTTCAGTTGTTATTTTGCCATATTTGTTTCTAGTGTGTTTGTGATGTATGTTATTTATCTGTCGGTTTTTTATTTCTATTTTCTTCAGCTGCAGACCTGACGATCGACGACCTGAGATATATCCCAGGAGCTGAGGTCCGCAAGTTGTTAACCAACGATCTCGTCAGTACAACCCTGGCACTGTCTGAGGTGAGGAATGTATTATACAGGATAATCAACAAAATCACCAACGTGTTGTATATGAAGGGTTCGGGCGCAAAAACTGATAAATGCCATCTGGGCTAAAATGAAACCATGACTACCATGTTTCAGCTGAAGCTGTCATCATCCCAATAATCAAATCGTGTTTTTTTTTCTCGCAGAAGCTGCCACAAAGGTGGGCCAGCTTCCGATAGCCACGCGGCAGGCTCGGGCGCAATGGAGGAAGTGAGCAGTTCAGGGTTAAACTTGGTGCGGGCCGGAACCGGCAGGTGGCAGTAGAAGTTGAAAGGGATATAGGTAGTACACGTGGAGGAGGGCTGAGGGCGCTAGAGTCAGCGTCGGTGGCAAGGGTCGTTAAGGAGGGAAAGGGGTTGTTCCCTGCTCGGAATTATCCAAATACCTTGCGTACCGTGAACAATTATTGATAGGCTTTAATTGGTACTACTTAGATCATACTTCTAACTGACTAGCCTTACCTTGTACTACGATTCGAACTTACTACTTAGCTTCTACTTAACTGACTTGCCTTAACTTGCATTACACTTGACATTATGAATAAAGGCCCTGCCCATGAGAGCCACCCAGGTTCGAGCCCCACTCAGATAGTTATTAACCGCCCTGGGTGATCGTAGTTTGAGCGATAGGTGGGTGATGTAAGCCATGATATTGTAGATGGTCGGCTTGAGTGGGCGTGTGCTATGGGCCCTACTGTAGTTCAGGAGAACGGCTCGTCTGGTCTGAGCGGCGTCTTGACTGGAAGTGCCGTTGGCAGTGGACGCGGCAGCTGGCGCGTTGTAGGCTCGTACTGCCTGAGAAAGCCCCTAGGGGGTTTAGTTCCAGTTTAATCGATAGGTGGCGCCATTCGTAGTCCTCCCTCCGCGCCAGAATTAGTCATGATGTGGGTGCAACATGGACAATGTTCTGTACGGGGCCTGGAAAGTCTTGAAAAGTTCATTTGCCCACTTTCAAGCCCTAAGCCTTGAATTTAACCTATTTTGGCTAATTAGTCTTGAAAAGCCTTGAATTCCATTAAACTGTCCCCACTAATCTAAATTATTTTTTCTTGAAATCCAAATGAAAATAGTCATAAATCCAAATGAAAACATCATTTAAAAGCTTTGAACTAGCCTTGAATTCCATATCTTCATGTGTACAGAGCCTTTAATTCTATTTCACAGAAAAAACTCACATGGATTTCTCGGTTTTTGCTCCTGAACCCTTCATTTATTCAATAGTAATCCATTGCAGGATACGAAACCAACACCCTCTATGCACGGCTGACTCTGCACTGACTACCTCTCGTCCGGAATGCAAATAGATGTGGGTTCGAGTCCCGCTCTAGTCAAAATCTTTCCCATTTTCACCACCCTCCACGACAGTAATATTAAATGGAATTCACTCAATGCAATAGGTAATACCATGTCGTTGTAGTCATCTGCACTGACCTTTCAGGTAAGGAACCACATAGTCAAATAGGCATGGATAGGCTGATTGCATTGCATCAGGGAGCCAAGATAGTCTAATGGTTAGGGTGATAGGACTGGAATGGCAAGAAATGTGAGTCAAATCTCGGTCTTGGTGCAATATTTTCCATTTGAAATAACGCTCTCCACAACACTGATGCCGTGACCAGGATCTTGTGCTACATACTGCATGGTTGTTGAACCTACCATATGTTTGTAGATGTAGGTGCAGTACCTGTATGTGTGTGATTAGAAATATTAAAATGATTTATGGACGTAAATCATTTATAATATTTACAGTTCCAGTGGGAACGAGTGTAGTAGTCTGCACTGACCTCTCCGGCAACGAGACACATATGCAAGCATAGCATGGATATAGGCAGACTGAATCAGGAAGCCTAGGTAATAAAATGGTTAGGATACTAGTCCCGAGATGGCAAGAAATTTGAAATTGAAACCTGTTCTATGCACAGTATTTCCAATTTGCCCCCAAAAAAGGCATAATGTAATGAGCTATAGGAATAAGCAGGCGGCTGACTGTGGCTCTACCGTTACCAGGACACGTCGAACATTGACTGGGCAGAGTTCAGAAAGATGTGTGGAATGAAGGACCTGAAGCTGGTGGTGTGTGTCGACCCTGAGGACAGACTGCATGAAACCAAGGAGGACAATAACTGTCTCACCTCAACAGCCACCTTTGAACTGAAGGGATGCACAGGTAGGTTTCTCATTACTGACACTATCACCTCATTTCAACATGTGTGACTAACGTAGAGCTGCATGGTCTGATGGAGCTTCGTCTTTTTCTTTCTTTTAAAAAACCCACCAAAACGCTGACCTACAATTTGATCATATATTTCCAACTTAGATTAGATACTGATTTTAACTAATTATTTGGAACAGTATATAAAGAATAATCTGCAGGCTCCGTATGGGGCCTGGAAAGTATTGAACAATCTTGAACTTCATTTGCCTCATTTCAAGGCCTTGAAACCTATTTTGGCAAGTTTTGAAAAGCCTTGAATTCCGTTAAACTGAATTATTCCGAAATCGCTATTCACTATTGTTCTTTTTTTTCCTGAAATCCAAATGAAAATAGTCTGGAATTCATATCAAAAAGAGCCTTGATAAGGCTTGAATCCCATATCTTCACATGTGTATCGACTCTGAATCTGTGAATTTATGATGTTCTCCCTTTGGACAAGTACGTTGAGTAAGCCATCAAACTGGGAGTCCACTATGCGTCAACTCGATCGATCCCTGTAGCGATCCGTGCAGCATGCGGTATGCGGCACGTGGTGTGCGAATAGAAATGTCAGTCGCACTTGTCCATTAGTTTTAGATGAGGAGAGGCGACTGAGCATTACGGAACGGTCACACACAAGGGTGCAGAGGGGAAACATATGGTAGTGGTGGTGGTGGGGTTCAGTCAGTCGCACTTGTCCATTAATTTTAGACGAGGAGAGGCGACTGAGCATTATGGAACGCTTATCTATAATTTGGTAATTATAAAGGTAGGAACCCCCATGTGACGTACCAAGAGGTATACCGATATAAATGCATTATTAGGTCATATACAGTGCAGTATTGAGTATACTTGTTTATTTTTATTTTTTAAATATAGCCACATGCCGCGTGTAAGGAATCATGCCATTTTCATACTGCATGGCGCATGCCGTGTAAGGAATCCGCCCTTTAGTAAGGTTCTGGGTGTGGGGAGCGGAGGGGAGGGGGCTGGGGGTATCTACATTAGTAGGCCAGCCTACATCCCATAGCTATCATAAAATGGGAATATGTGTCCTAACTACAGGAGTTGTGGCAAGCTTGTGAAATTATTTAGGGTTTTTCAATTAAAATTGTCCCAAAGTTAACTAGTTTTCATCAACGTTGCTCCAGACTAATGAAGAGTAGGTTATAATGGTCAACCTGATATATGTATCTAAGAAATAAGGCACTAATTCAAAAATCATCGGACTGTGAAACCTTAAAGCTGCATAGTACAATGAAATCATCACATCTTCAATCACATCTTCAATCTGCCATACCACATTCGAACAGACGGGATGGCCAAATGAGTTGAGCACCGACTTCCCTAGATACAAGATTCACCCCGTACTGCTGTAGTAGGGGTGCAAACCAACCCTATGTAAAAGTTGTCGAAAAAACGGGTCAATGAATTGAGAGCCTAATTTCACAATCTAAGAAGCAACATTTATTCTTTACATATCTCTTATTGATAGCCCGCTACCTTCGAGTTGAAAAATATAATATAATATGTAGTTTAATCAGATTTAAAAGTGAAATCGACGGTGTTCTGTGGCCGCCATCTTGTCTTTGTGCATTCTCTCTCATTCACCAACTCTGTTTTGATATAAGTAACCATTTGACACTGGTGCCAGGCATTCTACTTGTTGTTCCATACTAACGCTATTTTCGCCCTTATTTATATAAGGCTGGTCTTCACGTGTGTACTACAAGTACCGGGTGAATCTTTTGTCTATGACTTCCCATGTGGCAGACCATGGATGTTATGACTCAAACTAATAACTTTCAAATGTATACTTGATATTAAGCCTGGCAATTTGCATTAGTAAAATAGGCCAAGGAGCAGTGAAATTAGAGGGATCAAATTGTCTGCGATTGAAAGTTCCAAGGCTTAATCAATAAATGTAATTAAAGAAAAACACCTCCAAAAAGAATAAACATTGTGAATATAGGGGAGTTCTCCATATATATTGTCTCATGAATCTGATGTGATGGCTGAATCGGCAATAGCGCAAGCTTCCTGTGCGGAAGGTCGAGAGTTTGATTCCTGGCCGAGTCAAACCAATGACTTACACAATTTATCCTTATCGCTACCTATCCAGGCACTTGGCATTAGTAGAATGGGGAAAGGGCTGGCTTGCTCAGTATCAGAATATTGTGACTGAGTGGGAGATGGGGTCATGGACATGGTGATAGTAGCCTGGTTTCTCAGTGGGGCAGCACTATAAAACCACCATGAGTGTGCACTGTCACAAGTCAGGACCCGTCGTGATATGACCTTAGATGTTATCATGATGGAAACAACCCAAACAAACAAACTGTTGTCTCGTGTAAATTCACTGCTGAATTATCTTTGTCACCAGATGCGCTTGACATTCTGATAACGAAGTTTGAGATCGACAAGTACGACCTGCTGTCATCTGACACCGTCAACGTGCAGGTGGACGTGGACATCGTGCTGACGGGAAATACTGGCATTCCTGCACGCATAGCCCCAGAGAAAAACTACATCATCGTCTTCAACCTGGTGAACAGCGTCAAGAACCCCACCAAAGGTACACACGCACGTGGAGACCCTCGTATTGCTACTAGTCTCATCTTAATTGAGAATCATTTCTACCCGGGGAACAGAGAAGTAGGAAGCAGGAAGTGGGAATAACACAAGTTTATTTCCATGACAGGCAGGGTATCCGGCTGACCAGTCCAACTCTACTCAAGTGCAGCTATGAGTGACCGGGAATGAGCTCAGACATGCAAGTGAAGTTATGCAGGAATAATTAATAAAAGTTTACATGACAAATGAACACATTTCAATCATAATCACATGACATTTCAATCATCATAACCAACCCAATTTTATCATCGGTCATCAATCAATCATCAATCACCAAATCTAAATTAATCCATGAAGTTCAATAATATCAGTTTCAATTGTGTATCATGTCAATTATTTTAGTTTTGTTTTTTAGTTTTTTTTGCTCGGGTTTATTTGTAAAGATCGAGGGAAGTGCAATAGTTGTGGGTGGGTGGGTTAAGAAGACGTGTTGCTGAGACAATGGGTCATGTGTGAGTGGATATTTGGAGGCTCGCTGTGGCGAGGCTGTGGGGTTTAGGGCGTTAGAGGGTTGGCAGTGAGGTGGCTCCTTCATGTAAGTGGCAGGTGAGAGCAAAGACCCTATAATACTAAGACGGCTCACCCAGCCTCTACTTTGTAATCAAAATGATCAAACCCACCACTTGGTGCGCTGGCCGTTCTCTTGGTTAAACAGATGCTATATTATATGTACAAATGTATATATGAATGTGAAAGATGTGTGATGATGGCAATGATGATGATGCTGATGATGATGTGTGTTTGTTCATAGCAATTTCATATTGATGTGTATCCATACTTACCTATCTCATGTATAATATAATTCTATGTGTTTACATGTGAAACACCAACCAGCAGCTGGGCTGATCAAACCCACCACAAGGTGCCACTGCGAAATTTACATTACCATGGGAGAGATAGGGAGTGAGCTGTTTTAGTATTATAGGGTCTTTGGTGAGAGGGGCTGCTTACCTGTTCTCTGCACCCCCAGCAAGGACAACAAATGAACGCCACCCGCCCATTTGGCCCTATTATTCTGTAGCCGTATGTGAAGACTAGCTTTACCGACTAGTTTGTCCAATTACAGGATAACCCTCCATACTGCCATTACCATTTATAGATACAAGATTCACCGCTATTCACAGTAGGGGTGAAACGCAACCCTGTATAAATCAGAGCAAAAACTGGTAGGAATTACCTGTGGAAGTTGTGGTTCTAGTGCACAGTGTTTATCTATATTGGCATAACATTGAGAAATTAGGAGAGAATACATAAAACCAATATGGCGGTCACACGAGGCTATTGATTAACCTTTGAAAGCGTATTAATTATTAGTTATTAGAACTTATTATGAATAGTGTTGAATTAGATACATCACCCTCGTATGATCTCTGGATAAGTATGTTATATTCTTATGGTTTCAAGCCATTGAGTTATAGTTGTTATTATGGATGTTGGACGGTCTATATCTACTATAGCATCTCTTACATGTTCCCATACTGTATCAGCTACTATCTAATATTTTATAATTTATTATTTATAATTATAATCATTTATAATTTCACTTTCAATCTAGTTTATGAGTAAACACTATATTAATTTACTTGCGAATTAATATCGTGGGAAGACCAGTGCCTCGGTGTTGTGGAGATAACCAGCCGGATGAATAAATTATTTACAACAAATAATTAAAGTTGCGTAGACCGACCATGTTGAGCTTCTGTCACTTTAAGAAATAAATAGACTAGGTGATCGTTATCGTCTACCTTATGTTACTATATTATACTTGAAATAACTTTTATTGCAAATTGCTAACTTTGCAGACATTTGAAGTGAAAATATACAAAATGATTGATGGCGTGCAAGTCAAAACTCTGACGCAATCAGCAGTATCATGTTGTATTAAATTCACTTAGTATTCCATTTTAAGCAACAAATGCTTAATAAGTGTACAAGTATCTTAGTTGGATTTGTAGAATTAATCAAATTTGATGATTTGATCGGACTAGGGAGCTTTAATTCAATGTATTTACGGAATATACAGCTTTAATGTTCTGAAACAACAGTTGCTTTTATATTCTGAAATAAAAGTGATTAAATTGAATTGAATGGAATCCACTCAGTGATGCCCCTGTACTACAACCTGGATGGGCTGGGGGAGCTGTCAGAGAAGATGATCCCTGCGGACAATAAGGTGGCAACAGTCATATCGCATCACCTGAACCTACGCAACCTGGTCATCCCCCCTGACACCAACATATGTGGTGTCGTGTCCAGCAAATCATGGTAGGTGACATTGCATGGTCAGATTCACGAGAACGGGGTGTGACATTGTATTGGTAGTAGTAGCCGTCGTATTCCCTTCTTGACCGAACGCGGTAGTCGAATCGGTAGAGCGCAGGCTTGCGGAATGTCGGGAATTCGAATCCCAGCCAAGTCAAACCGATGACTTATAAAGTTGATACTTGTCGGTACCTACCCTGGTGCTCGACATTACAAGAGAGCGTGTATATAGATGAGAGGGACAACTGTCATAGTAGAACATGTAACAGCTGCCGACTGTGGCGCTCCAAGTGGTGGTTGTTGAACACTTTATGACACAGCTGGCAAACTCGAGGCATTGTCAATGGTTGTGTGCAATCTTCATACAGAAAATGTAAAATATCTCTAAAACCACACCACCTAGAAACAAATCGATTGGTACACATATAGAAAACATATTCAATGAATAGATTATATTAAATTTAAAAGGTTAGTGTTCTGCATTTCTATTAATTTGGAATAAAATAAACGTTTTGCACTGCACGTACAGCAAACTCAATGCATTGTCAATGGCGGTGAGAAATCTTCATACAGAAAATGTCAAATATCTCTAAAACTACATGACCTAGCCACAAGCTGCTTGGAACCCATATGGAAAAGATGTTTACCAAAAAGATTATATTGAATTTATAAGGTTAAGGTTCTGGATTTCTATTAATTTTTGAAGAAAACTAATGTTTTGCACTGTGCGTACCGGCAAACTCAAGGCTTGTTCAACAATAACCACCAGGAGCGCCACTGTAGCCTGTGTTACCGATTTTCGCGGGAGTTGTCCCTCTCATCTATATACACGCTCTCTGACATTACTATGAAAAGCAAGGACTGGTTAGCACAGTCTCATGATAATGTGACTGTGGGGTATCAGGTCGTGGTCTGGTCTCCCAGTGGGGCAGCACTATGAAGTCGTCATGAGTGTGCTCTGTCACATGTCGGTACCCGACCTGATATGACCTTAGATGTTGCTAGAAAAACAACAACCAACCGAATATTCCCTTCTATGTAGCAACAAATGCTTAATAAGTGCACATTTATCTAAGTTTAATGTGCAACATCAAATCTATATATATGTGTTTTGCTCTCGAAAATATGATTCTTTCATCGGACTATGCATTTTTGACTAATAATATATGATCAATTCTGATTTCAATAGTCAGATATGATAGGGAAGTTTTGCACTTATCACCCTTATGATATGTGCATAAAAAGTACACTTGTTCATGCTGTTGCACCTCCGCCCCCTAATAGTGTAAACAATAAAATGTATATATTTAATAAACCGGAAGTGGTCAATACAAGTTTTCAACATGTTCAGTCATTCAGAGCATACCAGGGCCGCATTCCAAGGCACGTCAGAGAAATTCTGAACATTGCGCTAGTCTGAACGACATTTAGCTGTTGGGTGCCTCGAAAATGGTGGCCTCTATTGCATGCACTTCCTGCAGCCATTTGCAATTGAAAGAACAGCTCTGATTGGCTGACACACATAGCCATTTTGGAGGCGTTTTTGCATCCTACTTGAAAAGTGTGATGATGTCTGGGAGTCAAATCCGAGGCACACGTTGAACACAAATTGGCAAAAAAGACGCCGTAGAGCCGTCTCAGAGTCGACTCTGAGGCCGTCCCCTGAACGTGGCCCAGGGACAGGGTATACAATGTATTCACAAATCAATCCACACATCCTCAAAGTGGGTGTCTCTTCTTAGGAGTCACCTCATTGATATGGACACCTTGATGGGCGTATTCGATTAATCAACTCAGGTCACCCGAGCAACTTTTTGGTGCATGCGCACATCCTACAGACTCAGGTTGAATAAACGAACACGCTTCTCCACGCTCGGGGTGGAAAAAATGGTGGCTTAATCCCAAACTTGTTCTTTAAAAAAAATAACCGATAAAACTACAGCAAAATAGGATTTAAAGTATTTTTTGATTGCATAGTTTAGTTATATTTCCATTTCATTACTCTGATTTGTTACAACAACAACAAAAACCAAAAAACCCACATAGCACTTGTACTGCTACAGGACGGTACCAACACAAATGTGGCTCCTAGCCAACCCCAGCCAAAAGGTGGGTTACTAGTGTCGAGACCTTTTGCACACGGCACGTGTATTTGTCGACTCCACTCGCGGTGTTCGATTTGAAATTCTGGCAACGCGGGTGACCCGAGTCGCCCGGGTCGTGTTAATCGAATACGGCCAAAGTATTGACGGGTGTACTTTGTACAGGTTCCTGCGCATAACGGCCATGCTGACGGAACAGATGCTGCCAGAGTCCGTTAAAGTTGGCCCCTCCTTTGACAAGATCCCAGAAAACAACAATGCATACATCCACGTGTCCATCAAGTGCAAGCGTGAGTCCACTACACTGTACTTTTTTTTTTTTTTTGGTGTCCATTAGTTGTTTAAGCAGGGGAAATGTCAGTCATAGACAACTGCTGGTCTTCCTCATTCCACTGCTGGTCAATAGAAAGCCTGAGCCTACACTTTTACCGACCCAAGGGATTTGTAACCTCCCACACCATATAGACATGGTATGAGAGCAACCGGCCTTTGATGACGCTGTAAGTTTTACACAGCGGTGGAAATCCAAATTGGCAGAGCTGGGGGCATGGGGAAGCAACTACAGCATAGTCAGAGTAAACAGGGCTGTTGCTAGCGGGGGATGGGAGAAGGGTGAAATTGTACGCCATCCCTCCCCCCGCAAAAAACAACCAAAACAACTCCAGCATGTAACCTCCCTGAAATGGCTAGAAATGGCATTTCTGAGCTTCTAGATTACAAAATGTCCAGAGGAGGGTGTGCCCCCAGACACCCATAGCGCCTCGCACCTTGTTCCTTCCAAGAATGTATCTACAACAAAACAAAAGTTCCTAGCTGCGGCCCTGGTAAACATATTGCATGTAAATCTAAGTAGATGTTTGTTTATTATTGTTATCAGGCCCATATATAATGATGCTACTTAAAAAAACTACAGCATGGCCAGAGTAAATAGGTTGGGTATAAATCAGAGTAAATCTTTGTTTACTAGATTACAGCATGGCCAGTGTAATTAGGTTGTGTATAAATCAGAGTAAATGTTTATTTACTACTGTTGTTGGATGCATATCTATTAGAGACATTTAGTTTCTGACGTTCAACTTGTATCGATCGGGATTCACCCCGGATACGTCAACGTCCCGTGATCATTGAGGGGTATCCCTGACGGTACAATGGCAAAAGGACTAATTTGATGTGCAAGGTAAAACGGGAGGTGTGTGTGATGGTGTAGGTGTGGTGTGTGTGTGTGGTGGGGTGTAGGTGTGTGGTCGGGGTGTAGGTGTGTGGCGGGGGTTTAGGGATGGGGTGGGGGCGTATGTGTTTGGTGTGTTTGTGTGTGGTGGTGTAGGTGTGTGGTGATGGTATGTGGTGGGGGTGTAGGTGTGTATGGTGGGGGTTTAGGGATGTGGTGTGGGTGTAGATATGTGTGTGATGGGGGTGTAGGTGTGTGTTGGGTGTGTGTGGTGGGGGTGTAGGTGTGTGGTAAGGGTTTAGGGGTGTGGTGGGGGTGTAGGTGTGTGGTGGGGATGTAGGTGTGTGGTGGGGGTGTAGGTGTGTGGTGGGGGTGTGGGGGTGTGGTGGAGGTGTAGGTGTGTGGTGGGGGTGCAGGTGTGTGGTGGGGTATAGGTGTGTGGTGGGGGTGTAGGTGTTTGGTGTGTTTGTGTGTGGTGGTGTAGGTGTGTGGTGATGTGTGGTGCGGGTGTAGGTGTGCGTGGTGAGGGTGTAGGTGTGTATGGTGGGGGGGTTAGGGGTGTGGTGGGGGGTGTAGGGTGTGGTGGGGGTTCAGGGATGCTAAACATTGTGAGGTGCCATTCTGCAAGACACCTCCGCCACAAACCACCTACACCCCCACCACACACACCGTCAACCCCCACTAAACACACCTACACCCCCACAACATCCCTAGACCCCCCACATTCCTAAACCCCCACCACACCCAAACACCCCACCACACCCAACCCATCATACCCACTCACCACACACCCCTAAATCCCGTCCACACACCCCTAAATCGACATACACCCCCACCACACACACCACAATCCTCACAACACCCTACACCTCCACAACACACCCACCACACACACATACACCCCCACCACCCAGACCTACACTCCAACCACACCTACCACACACCCCTAAATCCACACACACACCCATCACACACCAAAAAACACCCCTACACCTCCACAACACAAACATACGCCCCCACCACACACACCTACACCCCAGCCACACCCACCCCACACCCTAATTTCAGGTTGAACCTGATACTAAAGTTTACATAAAGGTTAAACGTCCCAGTACAACTTGAACGTCACGTTCCAAGTTGAAGTTACAAGTTCAACCTCAAACTAAAGGTCTCTACTGACGCTACTTCAACAACTACAGCATTGCCAGAATAATTCGTTTGGGTATAAATCAGAGTAAACATTTTGTTTCCTACTGGTGTTGGATACATATCTAATGACGCTACTTCAAAAACTACAGCATGGCCAGAGTAATTAGTTTGGGTATAAATCAGAGTAAACGTTTTGTTTCCTACTGGTGTTGCATACATATCTAATGACGCTACTTCAAAAACTACAGCATGACCAGAGTAATTCGTTTGGGTATAAATCAGGGTGAATGTTTGTTTTCTACATTATGCTACTTCAAGGGTGACTTCTTTCCCTGTGTGAATTTGTTTCAGAAAGGGAGGACAAAAGATAGCCTGGCCCCCATGATGGCATATGTTGTACATGTATATATATTTATCAGAGTTTGCTGGTTGACTTGTTATTGAGACCAACGCCTGGGGTAGGTGATTAGTTTGTTACCCCCCCCCCCCACCCCCGTGCCAAGCAATGACTACTAATGAGCATACCCCACTCATTCCCAATAATTGATACATCAAAAACCGCGGGTAGTCACTGAGCATGCCCGGAAAAGTTACCGCGTTTCCAGACAAGCCACGACACAATCAGCCCGGTTGCATAGTCGATGAACAGTTGTTTGTTTGTTTGTTGTTGTTTTACGTCCTAGCAACATCTAAGGTCATATCAGGACGGGTACCGACTTGTGACAGTGCGCACTCATGGCAACTTTATAGTGCTGTCCCACTGGGAAACCAGGCCGCCGGCACCATGACCTGGTATCCCACTCAGTCACATTATCCTGACACTGAGCACACCAGTCCTTGCCCTATCCTAATAATGCCGAACGCCTGGCTAGGAAGCGACAAGTATCAATTTTAAAGTCATTGGTTTGACTCGACCGGGACTCGAACCCACGACCCCACGATCTACCAGCACGGGAGATGGACGCTCTAACTCATTCGGCCATCCCGTCTGGTAGTCGTAGTCGATGAACAAGTAATAATAGATCAGTACAGTAGATGACTAAGAATATAACAAGGAATGAAAGCTTCTGTTTAATTATACTACTATAATGCTTATACATCACACTTGCTTTGCATTTGCAGGTGACCAACTCAGTCTACTTAAGGCGGAAATAATATCAAGGCCGGACAAACTTTGGGGTGAAGCATACAACGTTATTAAAGTTAAAGTAAGTTTCCCTAATGTCTGTCGATAAGTCAGTTGCTAACTAATTATATTCAGACAGGGTTCGTACTGGTCATAAAAAAAACGTGAACATTCCTATAATTATACAAAAAGTAGTGTGCCATTAAAAATGACCCAACACATGACAAATTTGATTCGTAAGTAGCACCAAGCATGCTGGCGTCAGGAATCTAACTTTGTTTAGCCTGACTTTCACCACGTAACTTGTACTTCAAGGTATTTTTGTTCTTAGGCCAATTTATTTGTTTGTATGCAGTAACTCTAGGTAGGCCTATGAATTTTTGTTTTGCCTGTGGCACCCCCTCTCACCTTCTCACTCGGGCCCTGCTCCTCCTCCTCCTCCCTGGAGTCACTTCCCACCAGCAGACGGCCCGTCCACACCTCCAACTTTCAACCCACCCACCCTTCGTTTTCTTTGTTCTATTTTTCTCTACTCTTCGTATGGCGGAGGGCCCTTCGGTGATCTCTTCATCTTCTTCTTCACAACCATGGATATTACCAAAGACCCTATAATACTAAGACGGCTCACTCAGCCTGTACTGTGTAATCAAAATGAGCAAACCCACCACTTGGTGCGCTGGCTGTTCTCTTGGTTAAACAGTTGCTATATTATATGTATAAATGTATATATGAATGTGAAAGATGTGTGATGATGGTGATGATGATGATGGTGATGATGATGTGTATTTGTTCATAGCAATTTCATATTGATGTGTATTCATACTTACCTATCTCATGTATAATATAATTGTATGTGTTTACATGTGAAATTTTGGGTATGCGGGTATTACAGTACCTACCTGCTAAAATACCTCAGGGAGTTTGATGCCCCTGCCTTGCAAAGTTATAAACCACTGCCTTGTGGTGTACAGGTACTTGATAGAACCAAAGGCTAAGGGAGCAAACCCTAACAGAAAACCATGCTTCTGGGGCAGCATTAAGGGCGGTGATGAATGGAACTCCCAACATCTCCCGACCAGCCACTGCAGGGACAAATAGTTTGCGCCTGTCTTGACGTGTTCTTGCCGGTGTGAGATGTCTATTTGCTCCCTGAGAGAGTGCTGCTAGTAACTTGCAAAAGCCAGCAGCACTTCAACACTTTGCAAGCAGCTTTTATGAAATGCACAACCGCACAAAATAGCGGCGCTTAAGAAATAAAAGCAGTCTTTGTCGCATTGCGACTGACAGTATGATGATGATGACATGTGAAACACCAACCAGCAGCGTGGCTGATCAAACGCACCACAAGGTGGCACTGTGAAATTGACATTACCATGGGAGAGATGGGGAGTGAGCCGTCTTAGTATTATAAGGTCTTTGATGTTACTTAACCAGGACAAAATAAGGACTTTAAAAAAAAACTTTCAACCCGACTAAATTGCCTTCATCCTTCACATTAACAACATACCCCCACCCACACCCACACCCACACGCACACAAAGACGGCTCCATTCCTTCGTCACACAGGTGGCCGTCACCAACATCGGTGACGACATCCCGGCGCCGACGGGCACGAACGCGCTGTTCCGGATGAACCTCTACTTCGAGACGCACAGCGACTGGGACCCGAACGGCGTGTACGGCGTGGGGCCGGTCGGGCTGCTGCTCGCAGACAGCTCCACCACCTACAGCTACTCGGGGGCGCTGGTGAACGGCCAGGTCGTCGAGAGTCCACTGCTCGAAGGTGATCACTCACAACAATCACGTTTACTTCTACCGCAGTCATTCTAGAGTTGCAACAACTTTGCGACCTCTTGCGACAAAAAAAGAAATTCTGTGTGGTTGGTTGTATGTAGTCGTAAAGTAGTCACAAAAAAGTGTATATTTGGTTCGCAGTGGTTTGTCGACCTACTGCCAACCAATTTTGGACTGCCTAATGTTAAAATTACAATTAACTTGGTATACCTAGCTTGTGAATAAATAACACATAGACCTGCAATGTGAAATTGTTGGCAGACCCAGTGATCCAGCGTTGAGAAGTGAACTATTCAGATGAAGGGTTAAATGTCCGCCTCTCATTTGGTAGGTCGTGGGATTAGAACCGGTGGGTTCGAACCTTGGCCGCGTCAAATCATTGATTTAAAAATGTATACTTGTCACTACCAAGCCTGACGCTCTTCATTACTAGGATAGGGCAATGAGCAGTGGAATGAGGAAGACCACTTGTCCACGATTGAAATTTCCCCTGCTTAATCAACTGATGTACCAAAATGCATCCATTGATTTTCCGGTCTCGTTCCATTGCCTTCGAACTTGAAGGCACCCTCAACATCCCCAAGATCCACATACCCGGCAAACCGACACGCGACATGTGCGCAGATGCGCAAGTATCACGCGCCAAGCCCACCATATTCATCGTCATGATGCCGGAAGGTAATACCGCCTACTCCAGCTTCCAAGACAATGACGTGCTCAAGATACCGCTGGACCGGTCCGTCTTTGTGTGCCGAGAAGGTAATAGTAATTAAAGAAATATAAGTTAGTCAGCGGAAGTTTACTGAACGAAGCTGACTTCTCACTTGTAAAGCACCATCGTCTGTTTGAATGTGTCAATAAGCTAATAGTAATTAAAGTAATATAAGTTAGTCAGCGGAAGTTTACCGAACGAAGCTGACTTCTCACTTGTAAAGCACCATCGTCTGTTTGAATGTGTCAATAAGCTAATAGTAATTAAAGTAATATAAGTTAGCCAGCAGAAGTTTACCGAACGAAGCTGACATCTCACTTGTAAAGCACCATCGCCTTTCAGAATGTGTCAATAAGCTAATAGTAAGTTAAGTGATATAGGTTATTCGGCAGAGGTTTACTGAACGAAGCTGACATCTCACTTGTAAAGCGCCAACGTCTGTTTGAATGTGTCAATAAGCTAATATTAATTAAAGTAATATAAGTTAGTCAGCGGAAGTTTACCGAACGAAGCTGACTTCTCACTTGTAAAGCACCATCGTCTGTTTGAATGTGTCAATAACCTAATAGTAATTAAAGTAATATAAGTTAGTCAGCGGAAGTTTACCGAACGAAGCTGACATCTCACTTGTAAAGCACCATCAGCATTCAGAATGTGTCAATAAGCTAATAGTAAGTTACGTGATATAGGTTAGTCGGCGAAAGTTTACCGAACGAACCTGACTTCTCAATTGTACAGCACCATCGTCGATCTGAATGTGTCAGTAAGCTTGCTTGTCTGTTGGGGTTTTATGTCCTAGCAACACATAAGGTCATACTCATAGCAGGACGGGTACCGACTTGTGACAGTGCACACTCATGGCGGCTTTATAGTGTGGAAGGTTATGGGTTCAAATCCCGGCCGAGTCAAACCAATGGCATACAAAATTGGTGCTTGTCGTAATCTAGCCTGGTGCTTGGCCTTAATAGGATAGGACAAGGACTGGTTAGCGCAGTGTCAGGATAATGTGACTGAGTGGGATATTAGGTCATGTTGCTGGCAGGCTTGTATCCAACTGGGGCAGCACTATGAATTCCCCATGAGTGTACACTGTCACAAGTTAATGCCCTTCCCGATATGACCTTGGATGTTGCTAGGATGTAAAACTCCAACAAACCAATGCGTGTACCAAGACACTAATTCGCATGCTGTCCTAATGTTGTCCAAGTGCCTATACATGACACTGATGACCGATGTCTCAGCACTAACAAATGTGTTAATTTTAAAATAAAACATTTACAACAACAAGACCCAACAAAGTTAGCCCAGACGGGATGGGTGAATGAGTAAGTGTCTGTCTCCCGTTTTGGTAGATCGTGGGTTTCGAATCCGTGGGGTTGAACCCAGGTTGACTCAAACCAATGACTTACAAATTGATACTTGTTTATCAAATAATGTGGCTCGTTTAACCGATTGTCCTCCTACCGGTTCTAGGGTTGTAGGCAACATTTCACGGGTTTGATTCCAAAATTGGTTTGGTTTTGCTATTTCCAGCCAATGTCGATCTGAAGATCAGGTCATTGATCGTGGCGGACAACGGGAAGATCACGGCCAATCAGCACACTCCATTCAGCTTCAAGATGGAACACTCAAGGGTAGGCTACCGTTAGTTGATTGTCTGTTGTAGTGTTATGTCCTGGTAACACATAAGGTCATATCAGGACATGCACCAACTTGTGACAGTGCGCATTTATGGCGACTTTATAGTGTTGCCTCACTGGGAAATCAGACCGCCAGCACCATGATCCGATATCCCACTCAGTCACATCCCAGCCAACATGGCCTAGTGGGCCCTACATGGGTTGTCAATGGGCGAGCTGGGCACAGTTGGGCAAGGGCTCCTGGTGGGCTCTGAAGTGGGCGTGAGATGGGCCCCACATGAGCTAGATTCCCAGCTTAAAAAAAACAAAAACATATTTTGTCTACGATATAGTGAACATATTTAATAACTGAGATAGACCCACCTGGGCTAGCCCAGGTGGGGCCCCTTGGAGCCTGTGGCCAAATTTAGCTGGGCCCCAGATGGGCTGCCCATGTGGGGCCCACCCAGGGCCCAGTTGGGAATGCTGGCTGGGATTATCC
Organism: Branchipolynoe longqiensis; assembly: GCA_030323885.1. Taxonomy (NCBI): domain Eukaryota; kingdom Metazoa; phylum Annelida; class Polychaeta; order Phyllodocida; family Polynoidae; genus Branchipolynoe; species Branchipolynoe longqiensis. Next base: position 78,987,621 of record CM059187.1, read on the forward strand.
TGACACTGATCTAAACAGTCCTTGCACTATCGTATTAATGCCGAGCGCCAAGCTATAGGCTCCCATGTGTCCTTGTACGTGTTCTGGCCTTTTCCACTACATAAGTGCAGTGAGGTGCACTCACCTCCCCAAATGAAATGCCACCGAACACAGGTAGGCGTTGGGAGGGTGATCGTATCAGGTAGCCCAGGGAGCTAAATGGCAAGGACGCTAGCCCCAGTGTGGTAGAAGTTTGGACTTAAGTTCTGATCTTGGCACGATGGTTGCTTTGTTTGCAATACCCCCCGCCAGCCCTTCACAACATTGGTGCTATGACCAGGATGCTGAGTGTTGTATGGTGTTGAACATGCCCCGTGTATGTACGGGAAGCGCACTACCTGGATATTTGTAATCATGAATGTGAGATTTGCAATCCCTGTGGGATGAGTGGAGCGAGCTGCACTCACCTCCCCAAGTGAAATTCCCCATACACAGGTAGGCATGGGGAGGGTGATTGTATTAGAGAGCCTGGATTGGCGAATGGTTAGCACGCTCACCCTGGAAGGGCAAAAGTGTGAGTTCGAGTAGTCGGCTTCCAGTACCAATGTTTTCCGCTAGGTGCCGCCTGAGTGCATCCACTTTTGTAAACAGATTTCAAAAGGTTAACAAAATAATGTTTTTTAGGATTATCTATCATTGCTGAACGTAACATAATTCATTTCATGCAATTTGTCACCCAACATCATTACGAAAATAAGATCTCAATATGTTAGAGTGTCTATTCCATTGTTTAAATAATGTATAAGATTTGTAATACAAAATGACACTGTATCTGAAGTGGAGTGGGGTTTGTTTCAAGAAGAAATCCAATGACCAGCTCCAATCCTGTTTGACACTAAAGATGTAAACACTCCCTTTGCTGCGTGTGTTTGCCCAGACCCCGACAGGAGCCATCCCGGCTTCGGACGGCCTGGGGCTGAGCTACCGGTTCGACTTCTTCCTCAGTAGCGACGAGCTGCTCGACAAGTCGGACAAGTTGCTGGCCATTAACTACACAGCAGACCAGTTGCGCGTCATGCAGAAAGGCATCGGCAAAGACACCTCCACCAGCATCCGTGAGTACCTCAACACGGATAGGGAGTTGTCACCACACTCTTGGCGAGGCCTGCGAATCAGTTCCACATCGGTTTTGAAGTTTCCTATTTATAGCTGCATAGTCTGATGAAAACATCACATTTTCAAAACCAAAATAATCATCTAGATTTAATTTAATATTTAATTTAGATCCTGATGCACTTATTAAACAGTTGTCACCACATAGAAGGGAATACTGAGGCAATTATTAGAACTTGTTACTGCAGAAGCCTATGATGTTGGCGTGTTGGCATGCACTCACCTCTCCAGTTGTACCCATCAGATCAAAGTTCAAGCTCCTGTCTATGATAGGGCTGGATGGCACTTATTAAACAGGTGGCACCACATACAAGGGAATACTGAGGCAATTATTAGAACTTGTTACTGCAGAAACCTATGATGTTGGCTTGTTGGCATGCACTCACCTCTCCAGTTGTACCCATCAGATCAAAGTTCAAACTCCTGTCTATGCTAGGGCTGGATGGCGTCAGTAATTACTGCAGTTATATTACTATTTTCAAGGATAAAAGATCTCCGCGATTTCGAGGATTTCCACAATTTCTGATAATCGCTGATTAACTATCACAAAATGCCAGGAATTTATGACAACAGTTGGCCGATAACAATCAAGGAGTGGACTATCCTGGTATGACCTTAGATGTTGCTAGAACGTAAAACCGAAACAAATAACCAAATGCAAGGAGTGGATTTTGGAGAAAACGCAGAAATTCACCCATAGGAATTGCGGAAAATTCCCCGAAATCGGGTGTCATATAATACTCTCCAAGCATAGTTTTTGCATCATCCATATGACTAATCCTTGCATCTCAGTTCTCACTGTCATTAAAATGCCCAACTAACCGATTTCCGCTTTTTTTCCTTCAAGACCACTTTCATCCCTGTATTATATACACCATGTCATTTTGTGAATTTATATTGCAGCAATAAATGGAGACAATCTCTATCTGGATACGACCAAGGACCCGGGTTTGACCTTCTACTGTGGAAAGGGTTATTTGTTTGTCAAGGTCACAGACCTGAAAAACACTCAGAACATCGACCCCATTCTCAGTAATAACTACATGGCTGGCCCCATCAACCTCAACTGCCCTGGAGGTGAGTAGCGGAAATACACTATTTCTGTTGAAGCTAGTGCGTGGTGTGTAGAAGCCGATGTATTTTTTCCACTTACACAGTGTCAGGGATGATATATTTCCGTTTTTAAACGGATTTTCGAGTTGTTTTCACAGCCTGGGGCATTTTTGATATAGGTGCTAATTTGACATCGGGTTAGGCCTTAATAATCTTGATTTCCGTGGGGTTTTTTCGAAATAGCGTGGCAAAAGCAAGGATGGTGTGCGAGGGGTTGCCCCCGTCCGCAGGGTGGGTTAGAAATTTTAGGAAAAAAAGTGATAAAAATGGTGCATTCTGGTGTATTTTGACATAGAATTATGCATACAAATATATGTGCCCTCTCCTAGTTATAATACCAAATGTCAGGCTGGATAGAAACAAGTTTAACCGTCGGGCTATTCCACCCCGGCTTACATATTTACATATTAACAGAATTAACGTAGACATCTCTTGGCTAAAATATGACAGTAACTTAGGCTGATTATCAGCGACAGTGGCAGTGACACTAGCGCATCTGCTTAGTTCTGGATCGATTTAAACATATTACATACACCGTAAGGCAGGTAGACCAGCCAGTTAGTTGAAATAACTAAGTAATTGCTTTAGGCCGATAAATGCGAGAGGGGACAAAATCCGTATTTAAACGATACTCTGGCTGGTCGACCTTAGCCCGGGAATGACACCGACAGGACACGGACTACCTGCAGATGGGACGGGAGGCAGCGGCGGCCCGTGGCTGGCCCAGGAAATTCACATGGAAATAATTATATAAATTAACACATAGGCTCGCCTTAAGCGGGGGTGGAATAGCCTGACGGTTAAACTATAGAAGTCTGGAGAATAGTAAAGAATGCAAGGAACGTTCCAATTTACTTTTCCAAGAGCTCACAGCTTTTTATTCTTAACCAAACTCACATTCGTTTGTAGCACATATCGTTGGTGTAGGATGCAATCCCCTCCCATATTATTAAGGTAAAACAAGTTTAGAATTTCGACAATAAAGGCCTAAAACTCGGCTAAAATATCAGAGCGTCATTAAATACGTCTGATTGGTCTGGGTCCGAACGGACGACCTTCTCTCATTGCCAGGAGAGTCGTAATTGGCATCTCCTAGCAACGCTTTACGGCCGGAAACCCGGTGCCTCGCAAATGTTGGCATTCGTGAGTCTGCCATGGCGAGTAGCCTACATTTCCAAATGCGGGTTAATCGGCGCACGCTCGCGAATGTCACAAGGCGAATAGTCTCGCCCACTTCACTAGTATACATTTTTAAGTTATTGGTTTGACTTGGCCAGGTTCGAATACCATGACTTACCCTAACAGGAGCCGGGCGCACAATGATCATGGGCTACGAGCGGAGTAGCTTGAGCGACCTGATACACTACGGGTCTGCAACGATGCAGGTGTAGTTCATTTCCAATGCTGCAGGAAGTCTGCTTCCTGCAATTTCCTGGTCAGCTTGAGGCAGATATTGTACCTGCACTAAACAAGGTGATCCTCACATGATGTAGGCCTATTGCTGAATTTTCTGTCAGCACAAGAAGGGATGGCCTAATGAGTTAGAGCGTCTGTCTCCCGTGTTGGTAGATGTGGGATCGTGGGTTCGAATCCTGGTCGAGTGAAACCAATGACTTAAAAAATGATACTTGACGCTTCCTAGCCAGATGCTCAGCATTACTAGGATAGGGCAAGGAGCAGTGGAATGAGGAAGACCAGTCGTCTGCGACTGAAATTTACCCTGCTTAAACAACTAATGTACAAACCAACAAAAAAAAACCATCCTGATTCTGTCTGTAAACACTGTGTTTGTTCTGCGCACAGATGTGTTTTCCTTCGAGGAGGCCCACCTGTCGCTAACGGGGATGCAGCGTCAGTTCTACGCCAAAGTTAACACAGAATTTAACTTCTATGCCCGGGTCGCCTATCTCTCACAGTTCGACCAGCCTGACTCCGAAGACAATCGTAAAATGATCACATTCAGGGTAAGCTAAGTATTGATGTAGCCCTACTCACTCCCTCTGCACATCGATGTACTCCCTCCTTCTACAAATGATGTACTCACTCCCTCTACACATCTATGAACTTATTTCCTCTACACAACTATGTACTCACTCCCTCTGCACATCGATGTACTCCCTCCCTCGACAAATGATGTACTCACTCCCTCTCCATGTATATGTAGGCCTACTCACTCCCTCTACAAATCTATGTACTCACTCCCTCTACACATCTATGTACTCACTCCGTCTGCATGGCAATGTATTGACTCCTACACAATATATACAGTCACTCCCTCTACACATATATGCACTCATTCCCTCTACACATCTATGCACTCATTCTGTCTGCACAATATATACACTCATTCCCTCGACATGTGCATGTACCTCATTCTGATATGACCTTAGATGTTGTCAGGATGTAAAACTCTAGCAACCAACCAACCATATGCATGTACTCAGTCCCTCTACACATCTCTGTGCTCACTCCCTCTACACATCTATGTACTCACTCCCTCTCCACATCTATGTACTCACTCCATCTACATGTCTATGTACTCACTCCCTCACACATCTCTGTGGTCACTTCCTCTACACATATATGTACTCACTCCCTCTACACATATGTGTACTCACTCCCTCTACATGTATGTGTACTCACTCCCTCTATACATCTCTGTACTCACTCCCTCTACACATATATGTACTCACTTCCTCTACACATCTATGTACTCACTCCCTCTACAAATCTCTGTACTCACTCCCGCTACACATATATGTACTCAGTTCCTCTACACATATATGTACTCACTCCCTCTACAAAGTATGTACTCACTCCCTCTACATATATGTACTCACTGCCACTACACATCTATGTACTCAGTCCCTCTACACATCTATGTACTCACTCCCTCTACAAATTATGTACTCACTCCCTCTACACATCTGTGTACTTATTTCCTCTACACATCTCTGTACTAACTCGCTCTACACATATATGTACTAGCTCCCTCTACATGTCAAATTATGTACTAAATCCATCTACACATATATGTACTCACTCCCTCTACACATCTTTGTACTCACTCCCTCTACACATCTCTGTACTCACTCCCTCTACATGTTTATGTACTCACTCCCTCTACACATCTCTGTACTCACTTCCTCTACACATCTATGTACTCACTCCCTCTAAATGTATATGTACTCACTCCCTTTACATGTCTATGTACTCACTTCCTCTACAAATTATGTACTAACTCCCTCTACACATGTATGGACTCACTCCCTCTACACATCTCTGTACTCACTTCCTCTACATGTTTATGTACTCACTTCTTCTCCACATCTATGCACTCACTCCCTCTACATGTCTATGTATTCACTCCCTCTACCCATCTCTGTACTCACCCCCTCTAGAAATCTATGTACTCAGCTCCTCTACACATATCTGTACTCAGTCACTCTAGATGTCTAAGTACTCACTCCCTCTACACATCTATGTACTCAATCCCTCTACACATATATGTACTCACTCCCTCTACAAATTACGTACTCACTCCCTCTACACATCATTGTACTAACTCCCTCTACATGTCTATATATTCATTCCCTCTTCCCAGCTATGTACTCACTCATAAGTATGAGACGTATCATCATAGGACGAGGAGTGTAGTGAGTTGCACTCACCTCTCCAGGTGAAATACCACACAGCCAGCGAGGGGTCGGTCGATATGTTTTCTGAATTCTATGGTAATTCAGTAGACTGAACACTGATTTAGCATGACCCTGCTTTTGTCGCGGTCGCATTATATGGGGCTGAACGATCGCGTTAGAACTGGGTCATACTGTATCTATACTACATGTACCAGGGATGAAAGATCTCAGCGATTTCGCGGATTTCCAGGATTTTTCCTGTAGCTATAAGTGTATACTAATAAGTTGCGCCCGTCCTGATATGACCTTAGATGTTGCAAGGATGTAAAACTCCACCAACCAACCAATACGTTGTTTCACGCTGCAGCACCATCAGCGTATACTAATATGTGGTGCAAACGCCGCAGCACTAGCAGCGTATACAACTAATGCCTTCATGGCGCAGCACTATCAGCGTATACTACTAATATGTGCTTCTAACGCTCCAGCACTATCAGCATATACCGTTATGTATGAAACCCGACTTACGGGAATTTTCAGCGATTCCCTGACAATGCTAAGCCTATGGGAGAATATCAGCATTTCCGTTTTTTTCCCGGAGACCACTTTCATCCCTGCTTGTAACATATGTTACTTTTAAGCCATTTCCATGGACGTCGGTTTAAAAGACACTTCCTTTTGACTAACCTTGCCGTTTTTTCCCGCCCATCCCACTGTGTCTGCCCGACAAAATGTAGTTCTTCGTCTCGGAGAACACAAAACTGGACGTCTACAAGAACATCGAGATGATCAGCAATCTGAGGGGTATCGCCCAGCTGCAGCAGGGCTTTACTTCAGGGCAACCTCCCCGCGAATACAAGGGTAAAATCAAGCTCTACTTGGGAAATCTAGCCGCCGCTAAGTTCGAACCCAGGTGAGCCGTCTACCCGAATATATCGTTTTCATCCCACCGTCACATTTCCTGAATTTAATTTCCGTCCACCCGATTTTCATTTCCGTCCACTACATGTTCATTCCGTCCACCCGATTCTCATTTCTGTCCACACGATTTTCATTTCCGTCCACCCGATTATCATTTCCGTCCACCCGATTTTCATTTGTGTCCAGATTTTCATTTCCGTCCGCCATTTTCATTTCCGTCGACTTGACAACCCAATGCTCCCACCTAACCCAGGACTACATTTGCTCCTCTTCTCCATACTGTCTACCTCCTACCAAAGCTACTCAAGCTACCCAGGGTAACCTCGGTAGGTGCTACGTCTACATATTTAATACCTCATTCCCTTATTGGATAATCCTACCCCTTCTCATCTGCAGCCATGGCAACAACCATAGACAATGCATGTGGTCAACATAACCCTTTCTCCACCCATCTATGTATTACCCTTGCCATTCCCTCTATGTCACTATTTAAAGCTGCATAGTCCGACGAAAGCATCAAATTATCAAAACCAGAACATTGACCTAGATTTGATACAACATATCTAACTTAGATACTGCTGCACTTATTAAGCATATCTTGCCACATAGAAGGGATCAGAAAGTTAATTTAATAGAACTTGTTCCTACTGAAGCCTATGGTGTCAGAGTTTTGGCATGCTTGCTAACATTAATTTGCCATGTTTGCATTCAAATAGCTCAAAAGTTAGCCATTTAAAATAAAAGTTACTTCGAAGTAAAGTAAGGTAGATTATAACAGTAAATTTAATGGATTTATCTCAGACAAATTATGGAAACTCAAAACCATCGGACTGTGGATCTTTAAACACACATCTTATACTCATCCCTGTGCCTTTATTAAATATCGGAAACTCATGCAGATACATCATCGTGATGCTCATGGCAGGAGGACAACAAGTGCAGACTGAGACTGTCATCCTTAACAACTATGAGGTCATTCCCCTTGTTAACCTCTTCAACTCCTCAAAGGGTAAGCGCAAGTCCAAGGCATTCAGCTTCAAATATCACTTTTCTTTTTGGTGCATTAGTTGATTAAGGAGGGACAATTTCAATCACGGCCAATTGGTCTTCCTCATTCCACTGCTCATTGCCCTATCCTAGTAATGCTAGGTGCCAGGGCAGGTAGCGACTGGTATACATTTTAAAGTCATTGGTTTGATTCGGCCAGGGTTCAAACCCAGGCTTTCGAATCCTATGACCTATTAATATGGAAGATGGATGCTGAGCTCATTTGGCCATTCCGTCTGGTGATAAGGAATACAAAAAGCAAAAAACTAAAATTTGCTTTTAATCAATATTTTATTTTACTGAAGTTGCATAGTTCAAAGAAAGCATAAACTTTTCAAAGTCAAAGCACTTATCTAGATTTGATCCTACACATACAGCTTATTTAGCAATGATTGCTGCATAGAAGGGCATACTAAGCCAAGTTTATACAACTGCTTACAACTGAAGTTTGTGATGTCAGAATTTTGAAGTGCATACCATTACGAACAATTTTATTTGGCATGTTTGCTCTTCAAAATATCTCCACGGTTAATCATTATTTATATTATTGACTTCAAGCTAGCGTGCGGTCGATTATAACAATCTACTTGATATATCTACTTATAACAAATCAAATAGACAAGCTCAAAACTATTGGACTGCAACTTTCATTAAGGGTCATTTCAATTGTATGCAATTAGTCTTCCTTACATGGACAAATCTGGAACACATTATCTGCCTGGTCCCTTTTGGAGGGGTTTTTCTCCTCTTTTTTTTTTTAGCTGTGAGTGTCTGCGTTATTTTTTGTAACGATTACCTGATATAGATATAGATATATATATATACACATATATATATATATATATGTGTGTGTATATATATATATGTATATATACAAGATATAGCCATATCATTGCATCGTGATTCAAGTGAATTTATTATAATGAATTTATGTAATCACTTAGATTTACTAAAGTGGATATGCGCTATAATGAAATTTTCACTCCTTTCCATAATTCAATTATCATTTTGCTTATGAAATCCGCATGTCCATGTCTTTGATCTTTAGTCTGAGTTAATTTATATTCATTTAATACATAGATTTCTTCCCAAAATTAATAAGTGTGCGTCGGTTTTTCCTAGATACGGATGATCTAAGGGTGTCGACGTTTGCCTTAGGTTCTGGTACTGATTACAAAGTTGGATCGCAGGCCAATCTTTCACTGGCCTTTGATGTAAGCACAATCACAGGGTTATTGTTAATTTAGGATATAAATTCTGCTGTGGGGTAATAACAACACAACATAGCGTAGGCCTACTGCGTTGAGAGTGTTTATCAATCACTCTGGCATGGGATACATGCCCGTATTGGTAAATGCATCAATAAAAGCAAATTATTGGAGTACGTGCTGCCACCTAGCGCAATGTGGTTACAAAATGCTCTCCATATAGAGTTATATGTGCATTTACTTTTCTTGTAAGACGCCCATATATTACCGTGATATATGAGGCAGTATCACATGGTAGATTAAACCGGATGTGCCCTATTCACCAGGTTTACTCCGGGTACGTGGAGGACACCCTGATAAACCGGAAGTTGCGACTCCTTCGGCTTTACACTATCAGCATCTACCTGTCAGTTGACGAGCTGATAGACAGTTCTGACATGCTCGTCATGTTGTTCAACGGCATCTTTCAGAAGACCAACTACACTGGACTACAGCTGGTATGTGGGTCAGCCTGAGTTTGGTATGTGAGTCAGCCTGAGTTTACTAAGGAGCCGTCCAAAGTTTTCAACATTTTCACGGTTGTACAATGTGTACGACCTGGGTGAGAGAAGGACGGTGTCAGTCATGTACAACTTTTATCATTTGATCAAATTTTTAATTTTTCCGCGAACTATTTTTGTGTGTGCATTCGTTGATTAAGTGGGGTAATTGTCAATCGCGGGCAATTGATCTTCTTCATTCCACTGATCCTTGCTGTATCCTAGTAATGCCAAATGCCCAGCTAGGTAGCGAATAGCATTAATCGTTAAATCACTGGTTTGACCCAACCAGGGTTTGAACGCTGGGTTTGAATCACATGACCTACCAAAGCAGGAGGTGGGGGGCTCAACTCATTCAGTCAAGATCCGTAGTAAAATGTTGATGTGTACTACTTTGGGTAGAGGGAAAGGGGGGTCTGAAAAAGTAGTGCTCTTGAAAATGTTGAAAACTTTGGATGGCCCCTCTTTGCAGTAAAACCATGCTGAACATTGTTGTCATTATCTAACTTAAAGATCTAGTTACCTGATTTCATCTTATATTTCTTAGATGAATATGCTTGTATCTTAGTAAATATTCTTAATCCCAAAAGATCAATTGCATTGCACTTAGAATGGGCTAATAGAGCTCCAACTGAGGAGGTAAGGACAGTGCCGTCTTATCGTATGGGCCCACTGGGCAGTTGTTGGCCAGGGGCCCCATGATTTAAGGGGCGCCGAAATTCAATTTGAAAATAAAAATTAATAGCAGTGGCGTTAATGTGAAATCGGGGCCTGCTTGTATGCAAAATGAATGTCGGATCTGGGCCATAAAATCCATTAGTGTTGGGGCTGAGTGGGGTTAGGGGCCCCAGTGCATTGGTTTGCCCGAGAATCTGAAGTATTTTTAGGACGACCCTGGATAGGGACTGATTTGTCCAGGCCATTAGACTGAAACACCATTGCTATACACGATATTCACACGCATGCGCTGTGGCAACGGTCGCACAACCATAGTGTTTGTCGTCGCCATCAGATGTCGCATGCGTTGTGAATATTGTGTATTAATAGTGAGTGACTGGCTTGGTACCCTCCTAAAATTTTCAAAAGGGTCCAAACATGAAAATAATATTTTTCTTGGAAGCTCCTATGACCCAAAAGCAATATACTTTTGGAATTTTCAAAATATCCCAAAATTTGACTGACATACGTGCATATGAACGTTACTAATTTCCATAGCTTTTGAATGCGCTGTGGCAATGGTCCCACAACCGTAGTTTCGTCGTCGCTGTCAGAAGTTGCATGCGTTGTGAATATTGTGTATTATTAGGAGTTCTGTGACATCATACTCGGAAAGGAGGAGGATTTTTCACATAGTTTATAAGGCGTACTAAGAAGATTTTTAATTTACTTCTTCTTCCAGCTCTGTAATTATTCCCTAACCTATGCCACACTGACTAAATGAGGAGTGCTAATAGCCACAGCTTGACCACAACCAAAGACCCTATAATAATAAGACAGCTCACTCCCTATCTCTCCCATGGTAATGTCAAGTTTGCAGTGCCACCTTGTGGTGGGTTTGATCAACCCAGCTGCTGGTTGGTGTCTTCACATGTAAACACATACAATTATATTATACATGATATAGGATGAACGCAGATCAATATGAAATTGCTATGAACAAATACACATCATCATCAGCATCATCATCAGCATTGCCATCATCACACATCTTTCACATTCATATATACATTTATACATATAATATAGCAACTGTTTAACCAAGAGAACAGCCAGCGCACCAAGTGGTGGGTTTGATCATTTTGATTACACAATACAGGCTGAGTGAGCGTCTTAGTATTATAGGGTCTTTGCCACAACCCAATGGTCGGGGCTTAGATACCTCCGAGAGAATAGGTCGTTTGAATATCGCAGAAATCCGAGACATTAGTTCCTGAACCGTGAAGAGACAGGAAAAGGAACTCCTACAGTCTGGCCACTGACCTCCTTGTTTGTTGGGCTTTTACATACAAGGAAACGAACGAGCTGATCGGGCTGCGAAGAAGGCCCTGAACTGTGATCTTGAACCGTGTCTGATCCCTCACTCTGATCTGAAACCACTAATAGCCACCCACATAAAATCCAAATGGCAACATGAGTGGGATGAAAACATTAATAAACTTAAAGAAATTGAACCATCTGTGGGAAAGCCAACACAGACTCATGCGGGAGGTCGGCGGGGCCAAGTAGTCCTTAGCCGCTGCCGTATTGGCCACTCGTGGCTTACACATGCTTTTCTGCTCAAGGGGGAACCTCCCCCTGAATGTATTGGGTGTCAGTCCCCACTGACACTCAAACACATTTTACTAAGTTGCGTTGATTTTTTGGCCCTGCGCCAACAGTTCTACACTGCAGACAGTATGCATGACCTTTTTACTAAGGTAAAACAGGAAAACATGTTAGCCTTTTTGAGGGCAGCTGGACTGTACCACCTCATATAGTTTACTAAATGGATTCTATCAATTATTAATAGAACTTTTCTTTTTCTATGGGAATTTGTTTCCCTTGACCACAAATATATGATTGTGAGCTTTCTAATTTAATTAGTGTCTATTGGCACATAATTGATTGTCTGCTTTTACATGTAAAAGCGATGGTTTGAACAAAAAACAAACATTTCTCGCCGTGAATATGGCCTATGCTGCCGACACGGCGTAAAGCAACCACCAATCAATCAATCAATCAATCAATCCGATATTATAATTCACTCACTTCCGATATTATAATTCCATGTGCACATCTTCCGATTTTCACTCTCAACCATCAACAACAAAAAATCAGCTAATACGAAAAGCAAAATCAGCTACTTCCATCAGCTTAAAGATCATTATACCATGTCATGATATATGTCTGATTGTCGTGCGCCATGTTGTCGCACAAAAACTTAACTTGCTAATAAAATGTTAAAATGTTCCTATTTTTGGTCACCCAATGTTAACATCTCTCTTACTGATTCAGCCATCCGTCCGGTGCATTCGATCTGCACTGCTCTACTTTGTTTCGGTGATTTTGATTTTGAATGTTGATTTTGATCATGTGTGCAGGATATTCCATCAAATATTCAGCCAAGGCTTTGTGGAAGCGCCTACATAATAGTAATGCTGGACTCCAAGGATGAGATATGGGAACTGGACGAGTCTAATAACGTCGAAGTCCTACCCATCACCATTATCTGTCCCGCAGGTAAGGCCAGTCTACATATGTAATGAGGAGGAAAAGAAAAAGGCTGCTTCACTTTGGGGTCCTTCACAATTATCAACATTTTTAGAAGCGTTCACAATGCATATTTTGTTCATGACCCCTTCCACTCCTCCGCCCCTACAAAGTGTACAATAACAATGTTCATATTGTAGTAGATCCTGTGTGGTTTTGACAACCAGCTTAATTTGACCGACATTTTTATGTTTTAGAAAGCGTATGTATGGTGGGTCTTAACCCCCCCCCCCCTCCTCACATGTATGGTTTGTTCGCTTGTCGATAATGATGTCCATAATGATGTCCATAATGTTGATACTGATATCCATAATGATGTCGATAATGATGTTGCTAACGATGTCCATAATGATGTCCATAATGGTGTTGATAATGATGTTGCTAACGACGTTGTTAATGATGTCCATAATGATGTTCATAATAATGTAGATATTTGTAAAGGACACCTTACCTCACCAGGTAGGTGAGGTACAGGTGCAACAGGTGTACATGTATAATATACCTGTACATGTGTATTATACTGTGTATGTTGATTGAACTCAGGCCCCCCCCCCCGCCCAATTCGATAGTGTATCAATTTCAAACATATTGCTGTGTTATCAGTTTTACCACATATCGATACTGTATCAAGTTCAAACATATTGCTGTGTTATCAGTTATATCAATACTCTATCAATTTCAAACATATTGCTGTGTTATCAGTTTTACCACATATCGATACTGTATCAATTGCAGACATCCTGGTGCTTCGCAACCTGCAGTTCCCATATCCGCTGAAGACCGACCCTACCCTCTTCTACCCGCGTCCCGCCAGCTTCAGCATTGCTTTCGATGTGCTCGTGCTGAGTGGACAAGACTTTGTGCTGGAATTCGACACAATAACACTACTGGTCAGTTCTTATGTAGCCATTTTCACCTAAATAACACGGTCTAATGTAGATAAAGGATTCACCCTGTACCCGCAGTACACGGGTGAATACCAGCCCTATATAAAAGCTGTCGAAAAGGCTGGGAAATGAAATGAGAGCCTAAATACACAATCTAAGAAGGAACATTTATTCTTTGTATATGTCTTCATATTTTCCTGCTACCTTTGAGTTGAAAAATATAATAAAACATCTAGTTTAATAAGATGTAAAAGTGAAATCGACAGGGTTCTATGGCCGCCGTCTTGTCTTTTTGCATTCTCTCCGATTTCACCAACTCTGTGCCAATATAAGTACACATTTGATACTGGAGACAGGCATTCTACTTCCTGTTCCATGCTGAAGCTATTTTTGACCGTATTTAGACTACGTTGTCGTTCACCAGTACAGGGTGAATCTTTTCTCTAGGTCTAATGCAGCTAAATAATATTTGCATGATATATGCCACAATGAGTGCCAAAGTATCTAAGTCGAATATGTATGATCAAATCTACGTAACTATTTTACTTGAGTAAAGGTGATGCTGTTACCGGATTAGGCAGCCTAAAACAACCGCATTTGTGTTCAGCGGGTACAAACATATGTATGTCAAGCGCAGTAAGTAGATCACACACATACACCACCACCTGGGTCGCGTTCAACTGTATGTCTCGGAGGCGTCTCGGAGAAATTCCAAATGTTGTGCTACTCCTCACGGTGTTTTAGCTGTCGGAGGTCTGGAAAATGGTGTTCTCCATAACATGCACATCCTGCTGCTTGGTGCGCATGCGCAACTGGATATTTTGAGCACACAACTTACCACTTTTATAACATACATAACTTTACAGTAATTTGCGTCAAATCAAAAAAAAAAGTAGGAAAAAGAAGGTATTTTGAAGAAAAGGTGAGAAAAATAAAACTCGGCAACCGTGGCCAGTTTGGAGGCGGAATTGTTAGTTTTCGCCTCCTACTCGAAAAACCTGACGCCTCGGAAACAACTCCAAAGGCACAAATTGAACGCAAATTAGCAAAAAATACATTGCGGAGACATCTCGGAGTTGACTCTGAGGCGTGCCCTGAACGCGGGGCCAGTTTATTCATGGTTCATTCCCTAGATGTACGTCCGGAAGCCAGGCGGGACGGTGATGCACGACATCACCCCGAAACTGACGGAGTGGAAGACCTTCTCGTCGGCTGAGAAGGTGCACTTCAACGAGCCGCTGGTGGCCGGCAACGTGCAGTCGTTCATCATAAAAAACACGCTCGACCTGACGGCCGCCTGCCAGGCGCACCACGAGCCGATCGTGGACGGCGAGAATGACCTCATCGTCCTTGTCATGCCCGGCGACCGCAACCACCGCGTCGCCGGGCTGTTCGACGGGCTCATCGAGAACAACCAGATCGTCACTACCATCCACACCATGTGCACCCAGGGTATGCGTCGCGTCGGGGGAATGGTGTGTGCATGTGAAGTAGGATGTTATATAGGTGTGGTGTGTGATATGTGTTTTAAGTAGAATGTTATGTAGGTCTGGGGGTCAGACCTGATATATGTTGTGTGGTGTATGATATGTGTGATGTAGGATGTTATATAGGTGTGGATTCAGACGTGAAATATAGGGTGTGGTGTATGATATGAGTGATGTGGGACGTTATATCGGTGTGGGGTGGTGTGTGGGGAAAGTAGGACGTTATATAAGTATGAGGTCAGATGTGATATATATGGTGTGGTGTGTGATATGTGTGAAGTATGATGTTAAATAAGTATGGGTTCAGACATGATATATCGGGTGTGGTGTATGATATGAGTGATGTATGACGTTATATAGATATGGGGTCAGACGTGATATATGGGGTGTGGTGTATGATATTAGTGATATAGGATGTTATGTAGGTATGGGTTCAGACATAATATATGGGGCATGGCATATGATATGTGATGTAGGACGTTATATAGGTATTTGGTCAGACATGATATATGGTGTATGATATGAGTGATGTAGGATGTCATATATGTATGGGGTCAAACATATATATGGGGCGTGGTGTATGATATGTGTGATGTAGGACATTATATAGGTATGGGGTAAAACATGATATATGGGGCGTGGTGTATGATATGTGTGATGTAGGACATTATATAGGTATGGGGTCAGACATGATATATGCGGCATGGTGTATGGTATGAGTGATGTATGATGTTATATAGGTATGGGGTCAGACATGATATATCGGGTGTGGTGTATGATATGAGTGATGTAGGACGTTATATAGGTATGGGGTCAGACATGATATATGGGGTGTGGTGTATGATATGAGTGATGTAGGATGTTATATAGGTATGTAGTCAGACATGATATATGGGGTGTGGCATATGATATGTGTGATGTAGGACATTATATAGCAGGGATGAAAGATCTCCGCAATTTCGCGGATTTCCGGGATTTTTCCTGTAGTTATAAGTGTATACTAATATGTTGCGCCTGTCCTGATATGACCGTAGATGTTGCCAGGATGTAAAACTCCAACAACCTACCAACTAATACATTGTTTCATGCTTCAGAACCATCAGCACATACTAATATGTGGTGCAAATGCCGCAGCACTATCAGCATATATTACTAATACGTGCTTCTAACGCCGCAGCACTATCAGGGTATACCGATATGTGGTGCAAACGCTGCAGCACTAGCAGCGTATACTACTAATACATGCTTCAAACGGTGCAGCACTATCAGTGTATACTAATATGTATGAAACCCGACTTCCGGGAATTCTCAGCGATTCCCTTACAATGCTAAGCCTATGGGAGAATATCAGCATTTTCGTTTTTTTCCCCAGAGACCACTTTCATCCCTGATATAGATATTGGGTCAGACATGATATATGGGGTGTGGTGTATGATATGAGTGATGTAGGATGTTATATAGGTATGTAGTCAGACATGATATATGGGGTGTGGCGTATGATATGTGTAATGTAGGACATTATATAGCAGGGATGAAAGATCTCCGCAATTTCGCGGATTTCCGGGATTTTTCCTGTAGTTATAAGTGTATACTAATATGTTGCGCCTGTCCTGATATGACCGTAGATGTTGCCAGGATGTAAAACTCCAACAACCTACCAACTAATACATTGTTTCATGCTTCAGAACCATCAGCACATACTAATATGTGGTGCAAATGCCGCAGCACTATCAGCGTATATTACTAATACGTGCTTCTAACGCCGCAGCACTATCAGGGTATACCGATATGTGGTGCAAACGCTGCAGCACTAGCAGCGTATACTACTAATACATGCTTCAAACGGTGCAGCACTATCAGTGTATACCAATATGTATGAAACCCGACTTCCGGGAATTCTCACCGATTCCCTGACAATGCTAAGCCTATGGGAGAATATCAGCATTTTCGTTTTTTTCCCCGGAGACCACTTTCATCCCTGATATAGATATTGGGTCAGACGTGATATATGGGGTGTGGTGTATGATATGAGTGATGTAGGATGTTATATAGGTATGGGGTCAGACATGATATATGGGGTGTGGTGTATGATATGAGTGATGTAGGATGTTATATAGGTATGGGGTCAGACATGATATATGGGGTGTGGCATATGATATGCGTGATGTAGGACATTATATAGATATTGGGTCAAACATGATATATGGGGTGTGGTGTATGATATGAGTGATACACTTATTCACTATTTCAGAACTTCTCGACTTGTATGTGGATACATTCAAACTTGGCACACTGAAAAGCCCGACGAACCAGATTGTTCTAGGCATGAATCCATTCATTCTGGATGTCAGTGTCTTCACAAGTAAGGACCCTTTATTATTACATTTATTGATTAAACAGGGGGAATTTCAATCGCGGATAATTATTCCTCATTCCACTGCTCCATGTCTTATCCTGGTAATGCAGAACACGACGCTAAGTAGTGACAGGTATACATGTTCAAGTCATTGATAGGCTGGTGTGCTTCGGCGACGGTTTTGAAGCCATCACCTGCTATATGGGCATTCAACACATGTGTACCTCTCGTGCTGATATCACCTTAAATGTTGCTAGGACGTAAAACAACAATCACCAACCTCCCAACATCAAATCAAATTTCAAAAGTATTTGTAGTAAAAACAATAATATGACATCAAATGAAATGTTGGAAAAATGATCTGTAGTAAAAGCAATGATATGACATCAAATCAAATGTTGAAAAAAAAACTATCTGTAATAAAGGCAATATGACAAGAAATAAAATGCTGGAAAAATGTGTCTGTACTAAAAGCAATAATATAACATACAATCAAATGCTGGATAAATGAGCTGTGGTTAATCCAATAACAAGAGATTACATAAAATTGTAGAAAAGTGATATGACCATATATGCCATTAGGACCTAAAACCCCATCAATAACCCAAAGAACAATGCAGTGCCCTTCCTAATATTACCACATCTACTGCTGGGACATAAAACCACCAAAACCACCGAAAGAACAAGTTGGTAATTGTCCTGATTTTTACCACATAGGCCTATGTACTGCTAGGATCTGAAACCCCCAAAAACCATCGAAACAAACAAGTTGGTACTTGTCTTGATTTTTACCACATATACTGATAGGACATAAAACCCCAAGAACCACTCAAACAAACAAGTTTGCACCTGTCCTGATTTCTACCACATATACTGCTGGGACATAAAACCCAAGACCCATCCAATCAACCTTTTCCCTCCTTCTCTTTTTCTCTCTATATATAACAACTGCCCACATATTCAGACATCACCAGTCAACACATAATCTAAATGCAGTTTCAATGCATGACTTGATGTGTACTCATGAATTTTGAATGCCACCAGAATACAATGTTACCATGGACAGTTCACTGTTGTCTACATCAACACTGATTTTCCCCCATTGCCACCTATTCCTTCCTTCTCCTTTTCTCTATATATACCATATTATATATATATTTGACCTCGGTACTACCCTCTGGCTACTCATAGTCCAGAGAGAAGGAAGCACATCCGGGTCCAGCAATTAGCATAATCCACTAACAACGGGAGGATGTTTGTTGAGTAGTCCGGCAGTTTTTCGACATTAACAACTAAACCAACCAGGTTAGTATCGTTTTTGACTGGATACAGTGGTATAGTTCATGTTAGCATTCACGTACATCAAGTTTTATAACTTTTCATGAAGACTTGACTGAGTTATAGTTTAATTACGATTTGTCGTAATATCAATAGAACAATGCAGCCATTGTTCTTTGTAATGCCGCCCGTTGCCGAACGGAGAGAAGTTTGGCAGGAGACAGGTACATCGTTAGGATTTATTCTTGGGTTTCTTTGAGATTCCCAAAATTGTTTTAGGCATACCTCCGAGCCCCAAAGTATTTTCTCCAACTTGTTGGCCACAAAAGCCACAGGTGGGAGAAGTTTATTGGACAGAGAGTGTGGGAGGGTACCGTGACACTGGTCCTTACCCCTCATTAGGCTTCGGTTTGTTGTCCATACCCTTTACCTATGACTGAAAAATTAGGCACATGACTGTGTTCAAAACGGTTTAAATACGGATTTAACACCAATAGACACATTTGATACAATAATATATTTTTTGCCTGTGTCATGTGCACCTCGAAGGATACCCAACCCTTTGATTTTGATTTTCTTACAGACTCCCAGGGATGGCTATGAAGCGGAGTAAGGCTGACACTCCTCGGCAGGTGAGCGAAGACGAAGACCCATCACCGCCATTACAGGTACAAAGGTCACCAGAACAAGGATTCTGGGGACCCGGGGGGCTCGGAGGACTGGCTGGCTGACCTAGATGAATGGGTCGTGCGGATGGTGCAGCTCAAGCTGGAGGAGTTTCTCCCTGCTAAGCCACACACTGCCAGGAGGAAGCAGCCGATTGTGTCAGAAGACTCCGATTGGGAGGCCTACTCCGAACCTCAGGACTCTTCCGATGAAGAGTCCCAGGAAGAGGTAGTTGTGCCTGCGTGTAAGCGCAAGCACAAGAAGAAGGCAGAGTCGTCCAAAGGAGACGACTTCACCAGGGCGCACAAAAAGAAGCCACTGGTGAAGAAAGCCAAGAAGAAGAAGTCGAAGAAGAGTAAGAAATTCGGACTCTGAGATTGAACGGGCGGGCAAATACGCCAAACTCAGTGGGAAGTTGATAAAGAAGATCAAGTTCCTCAAAAGGAAGAAGATCCAGACCACCCCCATGATGCATAAGACCATTCAGGGCCACTTCCATACCTTCAATTCGGCAGAGGTTATTATGAAGCTGGCAGAGAGGTTCACTGGGATTAAAGGCATCCCAGAGTCGGCCATCAAAGAGATGGATGCCGACATAAAACTGAACGAGGACTGGAAGAAATGGATGGGGGAATTGCACTGCTGACTGCAACCAGCAGTTTCCTATCATACAGATGCTTTGAAAATGTCTTCAAGGCTGTCTGTACCAATGCAGGAAAGGAGGTGGCTTGGTCCAAGAAGATCTTGGACAATGATGGGAAGGAATATACTCTATTCCTTGCCCCCAAACCCGTGAAAGGCAAGCCATTCGACAAGACCAAGATGTTTGATGGCCAGCTGCAGTACTTGTTCAAACAATTGCAGACGGGCTCCAAGTGTTGCAAACACATGGAGGCAGACAAAAAAGAAGGCAGCAGAAGCGAATTCTACCCGCTTCAAGAAGACGAGGCAGGATTTTCGCAGCTGTCAAACCAGATAACGAGGAGGCCGGTTCGGAACCGACTACGGATATCAGGCCAGGGGAAGGGGCCAGAGGCAGTCGTTCGGGTGGAACGATGGGAACAGACCCTTCAAGAGGGAGTTAACCGCGCAGAAGCCGTTTCCCCGCCCATGGAACAAGTAGAAGAGGCAACACAGACCCCAGTAAGCGCATTTAAGTCTGGTAACACCACCAATTGCCTATCGGAATGGAGTAACATTACCGAAAATCTTACTAACCTTAGCTTACTGGAGGGAGTTAGAATACCACTCATGGAAGAGCCCATAGAAAATAGCATACCCTTTCCTTATCGGTTTCATGTTTTTGAACATGAGGCGTTAAATGATCAAGTCCTTAAATTTGGTGAAAAAGGCATTATAGAGCCAGCGCTTCATGTGGCTGGGGAATTTATCTAGAATATTTTCACGAGACCCGAACCTAATGGGGATATCAGCCTGATTTTGGACTTCTCAAGGTTAAACAAATTAGTCGAGTATCAACATTTCAAAATGTTTTCGCTAGAAACAGCTAGATACTTAGTAACGCAAGACTCTTGGCTGGCCAGTGGGGATCTCAGGGATGCATACTATACAGTACCAATTTACAAAGCCGATCGGAAGTTTCTCAGGTTTTGTTGGAATGATGAGCTTTATTACTTCACCTGTATGCCAAATGGTCTAGCTTGTGCCCCATGCATTTTCACAAGGTTACTTAAGCCAATTTTGTCCCACATGGGTAGGAAGGGACATGTTATGTTTCCTTATATTGATGACTCGTTTATTGTTGCACAAACACAACAACATTGTCAAACAGCAATAGACAAACTGTGTGAGACCTTTAAGAGGTTAGGTTTCTACATACATGAAACTAAATCAGTTTTGATACCAACAAAGAAATTAAAGTTTCTGGTTTTTTTTATTGACTCCACAGAAATGACTATTTCATTAACGAAACAGAAAGTTGATAAGTTTTTAACAACGGCCAACCAATTATTACAATTAAACAAACCAAAGATTTGCCAAGTGGCAATACTAATAGGAATCATGATAGCCTATACTCCTGCTATCCTGTATGGCAAAGCACATATTAAATCAATAAAAATTTTGAATGGCCAATGATGATTTTGCCAGAAGGCCTATTGGATATTATGTGGTGGCTTTCACACATTGAAAATACGCCCAACCCCATTAGAATGGGAGAACCCAATACTATGGTTACAACAGACACTTGACTAGAAGGATGGGGGGCTCATAGAGACCAACAGGCAACATGGAAGATGAAATCTCCGATCACATTAATGTTCTAGATCTCAGAGCTATTTATTTAGGGCTGCGTAGTCTAGTTCACCTACCCAAAAATCATGTAAGAATGTTAACAGATAACACCACAGCCATGGCTTACATATATAATATGGGGGTGACTCGTTCCAAACCATGTAACCACTTAGCCAAATTAATTTGGGATTGGGGAGAGGAACACAACATATGGCTAACAGTAGCACATATTCCAGGCAGTCAAAACCCTTTGGGTGACAGGAAAAGTCAACATTTCCATGACCATCTAGAATGGTCACTAAACCAGAATATTTTCAACCACATTTGTGATAAATGGGGTAAGCCAGAAATTGACTTATTTGCATAACGTAACAACAAAAAGTTACCCAAATATGTGTCATGGCATCCAGAGCCAGAAGGCTGGAGAGTCGATGCATTTTTTTATAATTTGGAATAAAAAATGTTATTACATATTTCCACCATTCAGCATTATCAGCAGAGTGTCCAGGAAGATCAAGATGGATTGTGCACACACAGTACTGATACTACCAGCATGGGACACACAACCATGGCTAGCGGCAGGAACCTTACAGGCAAAGGACATGCTCAGGTTTCCACAAGAAAGGAACAACCTACAACATCAAGAACCACTAACAGTTCACGGAGATGTGTCAACGACACCCCTTTTGGCATTCCTTTTTTAAGAAAACATTTGGAACAATATGGTTTAGACAAGATTACACAAGAGAGGCTTATCTCACATGCCTGGAGGAAAGGAACCATGAAATTATACACAAGTTATTTAAAGAAATGGGGCCTTCATTGTCTAATTAAAGGAGTGAACCCATTAAAACCTACAAGAGCCCAAATTGTAAGATTTCTAAGGATACTAGAGGATGAAGGCTTAGGATTTGGTGCAATTAATGCAGATAGATGTGCACTTTCAAGAATAAATGGACAAACCACTGGAAAGCATCAGTT
Source organism: Branchipolynoe longqiensis (assembly GCA_030323885.1). Lineage (NCBI taxonomy): Eukaryota > Metazoa > Annelida > Polychaeta > Phyllodocida > Polynoidae > Branchipolynoe > Branchipolynoe longqiensis. The sequence continues at coordinate 79,010,396 of CM059187.1, forward strand.
AGTACACTGGTTCATTAGATCGGAAAGAAACCCAAGCAAACCCAAATATAATAGGTTTTGGGATGTGTCGGTAGTCTTTAAGTTATTCAAGTCATGGCCTAGTAATAGACATTTATCAATGAAGGAACTAGGTTTCAAGTTAGCGGCACTATTACTGCTAGTGATGGGACACAAAGGCCAAATGATTGTGGCGCTCTCTCTGGATGGACTAGAGATAGATAAGGATAAGGCAACGTTCGATTTAGAAACATTACTAAAGTTGAATCGCACAGGGGACCCATTGCCCATGGTGCATGTAAATAGTTTTCTGAAAGATAAACGGATTTGTGTAGTTTCAGCCATTCGGGCATATATATCCAAGTCACGCGGAATAAGGAATTAGAGACAGCTTCTAGTCAGCTTTATTAAGCCACATAAAGCTATCTCGAGAGACACCCTCGCACGATGGACCATCAAGGTGCTTAAAGAGGCGCGTGTCAATACTGGACGCTACGCATCCCACTCAACGTGTGGAGCCATGGCCTCCAAGGCAAAAGTTAGGAATCTCAAATAAGAGAATCCTTGCACAGACGGCTAGATCATTTGCAAAACATTACAACAAATGACTAGAGAAGCAGGGCGGCCTGGCGACTCGCCTACTCACCAACTAAAAACGGGTGAGAAACAAAGTATTACTATGTTTGCACGACAAACATTATGGTATAATTACAATATTAAGAATAAAAAGGATAAAAAATGAGATTACGTCAAATTCTCCCTGGACTACGAGTAGCCAGAGGGTAGTACCAAGGTAAAATAGTATAGTTATACGAGTCTTACCTGGTACAGATAATGGATAACTGGTGTTTTCCCGAGGTACTAGCCTCGGATAGTCGTGGGTCAGGGCCCGCCCACCCTACCCTACCACAACTATCACGTTTGCTTGTGCCAAAACGATTGGGTATGGCAGCATAAGGACTGGTGTGTAATACCTATCACAGCACACACCAACCCTACCACAGTATATGCCATATCTGACTTTAAACCAGAAAGATTGCCCAGTTCTGAAATCAAGTTGTAGTCACCACTGAAATATCTAGAAACCCACCCCTTAAATACTATAAATGCAACTGAACACTTATTCTTGGTCAGGAAGTGGATTCTATTATTTTCTTACTTTCACATAGATACAATTACAAACATGCACAATATAACAATACAAAATTCCAACAGGCATAACAATAATAAGATACAGTTCCCACAATATACTCTGATGCCTCTCTGCAACAATAATTCCACTACCTCACCTTGTATACTGGCCACTCTCCTTCCTGGTCCTATCTGCTCCCAGCATAGTCTCCTCCCAGCAATCTCTCCTCTCAGCTTGGCTACCACTGGTGTGTTTCTGTGTATGCAGGTATTGAAGGTATAGCAATAGCTAAGGGAGTTTGACGCCCCTGCCTTGCAGAGTTGTAAACCACTGCCTTGTGGTACAGGTTCTTGACAGAACCGAAAGCTAAGGGAGCAAACCCTAAACAGCAAACCATGTCACTGTGGCAGCATTAAGGGCGGTTGATGTATGGAACTCCCAACATCTCCTGACCAGCCACTGCAGGGACAAATAGGTTTGCGCCTGTCTTGACATGTTCTTGCCGGTGTGAAACCTCTATTTGCTCCCTGAGAGAGTGCCGCTGGTAACTTGCAAAAGCCAGCAGCACTTCAACACTTTTGCAGGCAGCTTTCATGAAATGTACAACCACACAAAACACCATACCGGCTCGGTCGTCGCCCGGGTTACCAAGGACAGCTAAATGGAGAGCGGCAGTCAAGTAATGAAAGCAGTCTTTGTCGCATCGCGACCGACAGCATGATGATGATGAGGATGTGTTTCACCTCCCTGAGCTACCCCTCCTTTATACTCAGCCATGCCCTGTTGGTTTCCCCAACAAACACAGCTACCTCCAACAAACACATCTACCCCCACCCCCAGTACTGGTCAACAACAAACATGCAGCTCGCCCAGTGCTGGTTAGTACAAACATCAAGCTGCCCCCCCCCCCCCTCACCCCCAGTGTTACTTACTCCTGGCTGCACAGAGTTGCACTAACAACTTATTCTGGGCTTTTTGACATAACAGCTTACTGCAACTATCTTAATTAAACCCAATCTACACTCCACCATAAACCCCTTGCACATTTTCCTTTACTATAGGTCCTTCTGGCCTATTTTATATTTGAACCATTTCTACATATTTAATCATTTTACATATATTATTACAACTATTAATTATACACACCACTTTAGAATTTAACCAAAAAGTCGCATATTTTTACAATGTGATTGGAAGAATCATCTGATTGAAAATATTTTCTAAAAAAATGTTTTAAAATGATCCGTTTCAGAGTCCTCGTCCACCTACAACAAGTTGATCGGTCTTGGGCAGGTGTTCGACTATCAGCTCAGGGTGCTGATGTTCCTAAAGCGCTTCCTGCACTTTGAGACTGACGGTACGGAGGTGACCCAACCGTTCCCTGCCATCGAGGACCTGCACTACGACACATCGGTCATGCTTGAACGCATCAACCACCGCATCCACCCGGAGGACATCCTGCAGCTGTCAGGTATGGAGAGATGCACCACACCGTGTCAGTCCGCAATATTGGTGCGGTCCACATGCCAGACGTGACGGATATGCGGATCGGTACAGGGATCCCATTTCTCAGCGAAATCGCTGATTACAGCGAAAACTGAGTTTATGAATCAGCCGGGAAAACACCCTGTCCGCATAAAAAAGCTAAGCTTTAAGTTATTTGTTAGTCTTGAAGTGTTAAGACAGTTGGAATTTCAAGGCCAAAATATGTCCAAATAGGTGCCAGATTGCATCATTTTAATAGTAGGTTTAAAATAAAATGTATCGGTGGGGGGGGGAGGTGGGGGGGCATGCCTCTGGACCGGCCCTAGTTTTTCAGGGATTTTCATTTTTGTTACTGGGACCCCTGTTCGTAGCACACACTGCACGATAGATAACAGATTCACCCCCTACCCAGAGTAGGGGTGAAGGCCAAATATGTTTAAATCCGGGCAAAAACTGCATCATATAGGAATTAACTGTGGAAGTAGTGGTTCTAGTGTATAATGATTATTGAGTTAAAGTTGAGAAATTAGTAGAGAATGCCAAAGAACAATATGGCGGACCCAGAATACTCTCCCTTCAAGTTTTAGTCTATTATAGTAAAACCTCTCTAAATCGACCGACCTTTGGACCGACTGTAAGTGGTCCATTTAGGGAGGTGGTCGGTTTAGGGAGTTAGAATATGGTTACAATTAGTACAGGAACATTAGGTTTTAGCCCGGAAAAAAATAATGTCAAGCTGAATTTTTTTTTACAAGCTCAGTTTAACTTGCTAAGTAACATATCAAAAGTCCCCTAAAATCCCACCCTTGCTTCATTCCTAAAAACAATTGTGTTACCTAGCAACCATAGCTGAATGCTAAATGGCCCAGAAAATGCCCTTATGGATTAACTAATTCCATTATTAATCTAACATTTGCTTGTATTTATCATTCTGATTAATAAGCAAGTACAACAATACATACAACAATACCATACATATTTATTATACATGGTAACCAATGGCAACAGCGTACATTGCAGCCAAAGTATGGTAGCGCTAGCATGAATATTAGCAACCATGTCCAAACTATGTCGCAATGAAAGTGTAGTAGATCATGTTATTATTAGTACAAAATATAAACAGTACAAATGGTCAATATCTTGTTTGAAACCGTTTCATATCTGTGAATGATACTGATCAATGACAACCTATGTCCGAACATATGCATAGCAACCAGCGTAATTGAAATGCATGTCCATTGTTTAGCGCCATATTATGGTTTTATTATTAGGTGTGTAATATATGCTAATGAATTAATTCCTGGATTCCTTCCTTCATCCATCAATCCGTCGGTTCGTCCTGCCGTCCTTTCGTTCATCCGTCTGTCCATCCATCCACCGGTCCATCCATCCATCTTCCCATTCATTTCCAGTGGGTGCTTGCTCTACCGCTGTGTGCACCACTATGTAATGCCCTGGAAACATTCACTGGCATCAACCCAGGTACATCTGAGCAGCACAAAGAGCATAAGGAGCTTCTTACCTCAAGACTAACCAGAGACAATCATGACTTGAACTCCTTCCTGGAATGGCTAGAAGCACACCCTCCCTTTGTGAACAAACCAGATAATACCTTGGTTTCCCTTGCTACTGGAATTGTAGCACACAAAACCATCAACTGCGATGAAGCTGAGCGTCATGGATTCAAAGCTATGCAGGAAATGGTTGGTAAACCATTTGCAGGAATTAAACTTTGACGGAATGACAAAGTAAAACCACTTGCAGCAATGATGAACACTGTAAAAATTTGCAATGATGAAGTCACCGTTAATCCACTGCAACTGTTCAGTTGAATCGCCTGCATTATTAACTCGAACTCCGAGTTGTCCAGCTTCTTGAAGTATGAACTGGTGCCATGACCCCATCATTGTTTGATGATTTGTCAATTAGAAAATCGACGAAGGCTGCATTAGCTATTCTGCTAGAATCATTGGTACCCAGTGACAATAATATGCCAGGCAAGGCTCTTTTTGTTGTTGATGGTGGGCATCTTCTTCACTCGGTGACTTGGCCACATCCAGCAACTTATGATGAAATCTGTCAAATGTACCTCAGGTATATTATCAAACACTACCAGTCAAATGCAACCATCACAGGGTGTGATACCATATCTGCGTTGTATGGACAAGGCAAGAAAAAGGCGTTTCGGTTGCTCATGTAAAATGATGAGCTTGCTAAGGAAACGGAAACTTCGAATCCCACCGATGTCTCAGCAGCTGGAGAAAAGTTTTTTTCTTGCATTATATGGTGGAACAAGGTTCAATACACTGGATGAATACAGATACTATGCCTATACCCAGATAGCACACAGCCGTCGGGCCGACGTCGGCTATTGGTCGCACCGTCGCGATCGACTTTCCACCGTCGGGCCGCCGTCGGGCCACCGGTGGATTTCCGACGTTAGGGTTCAATCCCTTTCTACTTTTGAGCCACCGTCGGGCCGCCGGTAGTGTTCCGACGTTAGGGTTCAATCCCTTTCCACTTATAAGTCACCGTCGGGCCTTCGTCGGCCCGACGGCGGTGTTCCGACGTTAGGGTTCAATCAAAACTTCCACTTTTGAGCCGTCGGGCCACCGTCGGGCCACCGGTTGTGTTCCGATGTTAGGGATCAATGCCTTTCCACTTTTGATTCACCGTCGGGCCTTCGTCGGCTCGACGGTGGTGGGCCGCCGCAGGTTTGCATTCATTTTCCACATCTCGTACACGGTGGTGTCCCGACCTTAGGTTTTAAACCTTTTCCACTTTTGAGCCACCGTCGGGCCACCGTCGGGCCGCCGGTTGTGTTCCGACGTTAGGGTTCAATCCCTTTCCACTTTTGATTCACCGTCGGGCCATCGTCGGCTCGACGGTGGTGGGCCGCCGCAGGTTTGCATTTTCATTTTCCACGTCTGTTCCACCGTCGAGCCACCGTCGAGCCGACGTGGTGGGCCGCGCTTGCGCAGTTCTTTAAATTTGGATTCCGGCTCGAGTCGCCCGCGGAACACGTGCGATTGTTGATCAGTGTTCTTTTTCTACCAGTAACTCCAGAAATAACCGGAATTTTAAGGAATTATTTAACAGGTATGTTTATTAATATGTTTAGATTATTTTGTAAAAGTTTTGTAATTTATTACGAAGTATTAGTGGAATTATTCGTGTTAATACGATTTGAATCATCCGATACGGTTTGTTTACTTCGAATCGCCACCTGACTCGAGTCGCCGGCTCGAGTTGCCAGCACAACACGTGCGATTGTTGATCAGTGTTCTTTTTCTACCAGTAACTCCAGAAATACCAGGAATTTTGAGGAATTATTTCACAGGTTTGTTTATTAATATGTTTAGATTATTTTGTAAAAGTTTTGTAATTTATTACGATGTATTAATGGAATTGTTCGTGTTAATACGATTTGAACGGTACGGAATGTTGATGAAGGACCGCCATCTTGGTTTTTCCGAGAAGACACTGTCACTATAGTGTCAATACGTACAGACTATATTAAATTTATTAAGTATGGGTTCTCGATTTCTATTAATTTTGAATAAAACTAATATTTTTGCACCTGTAGGCTGTACGTACTGACACTACAGTGACAGTGTCTTCTCAGCTCGTCGGGTCGACGGCGGCAGCCGCCGTCGAGTCGACGGTAGATGGTTGGACAAAACAACGTCGGCCCGACGGCGTTTGTCGCTGTCGGGCCGCCGGCGGCAGCCGCCGTCGAGTCGACGGTGGATGTTTGGACAAAACAACGTCGGCCCGACGGCGTTTGGCGCCGTCGCCCCGACGGCAGCAGCCGCCATCGCCCCGACGGCGTCGGGGTGACGGCGGCTGCCACCGTCGGGCCGACGGCGTTTGGCGCTGTCGCCCCGACGGCGGGAGGTTGGACAAAACAACGTCGGCCCGACGGCGTTTTCCACCGTCGGGCCGCCGGAGTGGCCGCCGTCGGGCCGCCGTCAGGCCGACGACTGTGTGCTATCTGGGTAAGAGGAACATTGCTGGCAAGTCAGTGTGTGCCAAGTTCACTCTAGCCACTCTGCCGCCCACCAGCACAGCTGCATGACAACATTCTTTCGGACCTACTTACAGGTGCAACAATGGTTGGGAAAGGATCACTCACCGACTGAGTGGGGATGGAAAACTCATAACAACATAGTGCTTCCCCTCCCTACTGACTTGCCACCGGCACCTCAGAAACTAATAAAACTCATAAGCTGCATCTGTAAGGCAGGATGCATGAGTCGTTGTGGGTGCAGACAGGCAGGAATGGCTTGTTCTGCAATGTGTTCACAATGTATGGGAATTGGATGCAGCAACGCCCCACAGGCTGAGGAACTCGGTACTGGCGAGGATGAGTAAATTCAAGTGTTGGTTGATTAGTTGATCGCTCATACATCAGGATTACATAGCTAATAACTTTCCTGATATATATATATATCGATATGCAATGAACAAAATTCAAGCATTTCATTGAACAATCATATGCTGTTGCCATTGGTTACCGATGTATAATAATCATGTATGGTGTTGTTTTATGTATTATCTTACTTGCTTATTAATTAGAATGTTAATTACAAGCATATGTTAAGTTCATAATGCAATAAGTCCATTTATAAGATCATTATCTGGGCCATTAGCATGCATCGATGGTTGCTAGGCAACATAATTTTTTTAGCGATGAAGCAAGGGTGGGATTTATATTTAAAAAATTTGCTTGACATTATTCTTTTCTGGGTTTTACTGTTCTGGTAGCTAATGCTCCTGAACTAAATGTTATTGTTGGGACCCAAATAAAGCGATCTATATAAGGGATTGGTCGATCTGTGGATGTGGTAGGTTAGAGAGATTTTACTGTAATCTACATTATTTCACGAATTATTCATTCAAAGGTAGATGATTTATTCAGAGGTTCATGTGATACATAACCATAACATGCACAGAGGTGCATTGCTCTGTTACTGTACAATACTGTTATTAATATAGGTCAATCTTACTTTTACTAATCAGATTCTTGCAAAGATCTATAGATATCAAGAAACATATTTATCCATATCAAGATACATTTTCATATACCTAGATATATGGTTATATATCTAGGTATGTATCTTGATATATATATAGATATATTTATTTATCTAGATATATATTTCTACATATATATGTATATATCTACATATATATATGGTATTGTAATATATATTGTATAGTAATGAATGATAAATGATGAATTAATCAATTCATTTTTACAATTGTAATATATAACCAGACTTGATATGTGCTCTCCCTATATTTTAAGATAACTGTTGAGATTTGTGGGCGGGTTGGTGGGAAACAACATATAATAAAGGTGTCGCCTGGTCGGTCACCTGTACTGTGCTGCACTCACGATAACACTGACTTTGTATATTTCAGACCCGAAGGGATTTTCTCTAGGTCGTGAGGAATTTTTCAAGGCATGCCTGGCTGACACAGTGTCACTGGCTGTCACTGTTGACAGTAAGAAACAGCGGGCTGAGACAGACGAGAACAACAACATTTTCACCCTGGCTGCACTCACCCGCCCGAACGGCAGCCTGTGTGACGGTAGGTAGTGATGACTGCAGTCACAACCAGATCCCGTAGCCCAATTTACACGCCTTATAAGTGGTTCTGTCAGCAGTGTGTGACTTTGTGCAACTGCAAAATGACACCAACAATCAAAGTCTGCTTTATGACCGAATGTTGCTATAGGACGTAACATAGTAATAATGTATTAGTCAGACGAGAAGCTCCTCCAACAAAATTATACATTTCCTGGAAACTGATATGATAATCTGTGAAATGCACGGCCTGAGTGGCCATCTCAAAACATGGCATAATCGGAGCATTTTAGTTTGAAGACAGCCAAGAAAGCAGTCACAGTCACAAAGGAGTGTTGTTACATTGTGGTGCCACAAGTTCTGGATAGGACTCTGGACACGTGGCGTCTGAGGCGCGATGGCAGTTATTGGGAACAACCTTTAAGCTAGAGACCTCAAATCTTAGTTGTTATCATATCAGCTTCTAGGAAATATTTTTTTTGGAGTTTATTGTCTGTGTAATAAATTATTATCATGTTAATAGGTTGCATATATTTTGAGACATGCTGTACCATAATTAACCTCAACAATCAGACCCCCTCCCCGTCCCCCAAGCAGAACAGACAAGCACTCCTCATTTGTGCACAGTCCGGTGGCCTGCACTACTTGGTTACCAGAATCTCCCAGGGAAGCCATGGTCCATGGCATGGGTCTCCTGCTCAGACTGTTCCTAATAACTACTTTTTGTATTAATATATAATTAATCAATCAATAGGATAGGATACAGCTATAATAGGCCTTGGACCTGTTAGCCGCTCTTAATTAATAGAAATGGAGACAGTTCTTCAGATGTGATCGATCGTAGCAACTGTCACTGGCTCCAAGATATATGTAATGCTTGACCAGTATGCATCCAGTCGGGACTTGAAACAGTTCACCGACTCTGCTGCTACGACACTCTCCGGCAGGTCATTCCACAGGTCAACCACCCTAAAGCCGAAAAAGTAGAATGTTAATTACAAGCATATGTTAAGTTCATAATGCAATAAGTCCATTTATAAGGTCATTATCCAGTCTGGAGTACTGCTTCCTCAGCTTCAGGGAGTGCCCTCTGGTCCTGGTGTTGGAGTCTCTGATAAGGGGGCCGTGGAGATATTTGAATACTTCAATCATATCCCCCCAGGCCTGTATTCATTTGATTAATATATTATATAATCAATGTATTCATTTCATTAATATATAGTTAATGTATTCAATGTATTATGCAGGAGAAATCTCAATTGTGTACAATTGTTTTTCCTCTTTCCACTCCTTATAGTTATACGGGTACATCTAGTTTATACAATTGCGTGAGGATCTTTTCTCCCATTTTTGGGGGGTAAATGTTACTTATTCTAACAAATGCATAATATTGATATCATATCCATAGCTTGTTCTAAGAGAGCATATAGTACTTTTTCCTATGTAGTATTATTCATGGTTATTTAATAATGTGACTAACATGCTGTGCAATCTGATTGGATGCATTTAGATTTGATCAATTAATGGTCAGGTGTACTCCCCGTTATTGGTACCTTGATCAGATGTAACGGCGCTTGTTATGTTCTTGAAGTGTTTCTCAGTGGTTGTGTTCTAATTGATATTTTATTTGTATTTGTGAACTAATTACAAGAATTCGGCTAAGGTTGTTTTTTTCACTGAGAATGACCTCACCCCAAACACCATGAACCTAACCTCATTCTATAAAACTAACAAATCTGCCTTGACCCTTTCACCCCCCCCCCCCCTTACCCCACCCCAACCCCACCCGCACAATTCTCTTGCCGTGCCGGCACACAGGCCAGGACCTGGAGATTAAAACATGGAAGCTGAAGAACCTCAAGTATGATCTACTCCAGCCTGAGAAGAACATCTACTACGAGCTGCGAATCCACACCTTCCTGTCTGGGCACATTGACCCAAGCTTGGCAACCATCAACGGACTGCCAAACGACACACGCCAGCACTTCGATGTGTGGGTGTTCATGTCGCACGATGCTGACCTCACCCTGTCGGAAGATGACGTCCTGCTCGACTTGCATATGTCTGATGCGCAAAGGGCGGCCCTCAAGGTGGGACATCAGGAGGGGTGGAGAGGGCATGGTTCCCGAGGATCCTTAACAAGTCTTAAATTGATTAGTCAATTTGTATGGCCTTGAAAAGTCTTAAATATGGTAACTTTTCTGTGAAAGGGCTTAAAAAGGTTTTAAATTGGATTTGGCCACTATAATATCTTTTTCAAGATGCTTTACCAGCTAGCTTCACAAAGCATAAATGCCTTGGAACTAAAATGTCTTGAAGTTGATGCTATATTCTACACACTGTAATGTATTGGTTATACGTGCATGCATACTTTGACGTTACATTTGCTGTGAAAATAGGTCTTAAATTGTATGGAAATTGGTATTAAAAAGTGTTTAAAAGGTCTTAAATGTGATTGGCTGATAGGTGCAGGAACCTTGGGAGGGTGGATGGAGGAGGGGTGTTGTCATAGACGTTGGGGGTAAAAAAACCGAGACAATCCCTGGTGGAGTTAAAACAATGACTTACACAATATTTGATCTAGCTCTGTGGTTGAGAGGTGTGTGTGTGAGAGGGGGGTGGGTGTAAGGGTCACATTGCACAATTGGGTCACATGTAAACCATTGTATTCTTGTTTAGAAATCGTACTCGGGCGTGCAGGAGATAGAGCTGGACGGGGTGCTGAACGTGGCCATCAACAAGACCACCTACCCGTTCTGCTGGTCCGTCGTAAGGCTGGGAGTCTTCATCTATATCGGCCCCAATCACACCATCACTGAGGTCACCAAGGACAATAACGTGAAGTTCTATGATGTCATCTTCGACTGCGGAAGTAAGTGGCGTGTTTTGTCATCAGAGCAAATAAATAAGCCATTATGCGGGTATAATTATCCGGTCGCCGATTAACTATGAACACTCTCCACAGCTCATCCTATCTGACACTCCACCAGTGTTCTACTGGTTTGCTCCACCTTAACTGATATTCCTCCCGTCATCTACTGGTCAGGCCTTCCTACGTCTTCCTCTCTGACACGGAGGTAAGAGTATGTATGTGTGCATGCTTATGTATGTATATATTTAACCGTTCTACTCCTATCATTCTATTAATATGCATAATGATTCCGTACTCCTGCTTATGGCCGCCGCTGTCTTTCCTCGCCGCTGCCTCTCCCCCTCTCACCCGTCGTAGCCATTTCATGTATTCGTTAATGTAATCCCGCCCGAGTGCTGACAGCCTATGTAATATGTGTTCACGGGCTCTATCCCCGCATATCGCTTTTGTAGTAACTGCTATTACTGTTATACTTCTATACTAAGGCTGACGGTATATTCCGCCACCGCTGTCACTTATAAACACCCAAGATATTATCTATTATTGTTATTGTCTGTATTAAGTAGGTGGTTACTAGTCCGAGGAGAGAGTTATTCTATGTTACTGTAATGTCTACATTACTCCATCGTCTGCGCAAAAGGCCAATAGTACTAGATATAATAATGAACTATCGTTAGGGGGTTGACCATGACGGTTAGTGTAATAAGGGACCTGTTCGTAAAGGGTAAGGAATGCAAGGAACGTCTCAATCACATTTTAAGAGCTCACAACTTTATTACTGTTCCTACCAACACCATCTAATCTCTTCCAATGTCCATCAAGATACTTTCAATTACTGTATTAATAGCCATATTAGCATCTGAAACATCAGAGCTCTAACTAAACAAGTTTGATGGGTCCGGGCCCGATGGCTCGAACCTTCTACATTGCTAGGAGAGTAGGAGAGTAGCGAGGGATGCGGTGGCGCATCTCCTAGCAACAAGTTACAGCAGCGAAGCCTTCCCCGCATTTGATGGTCAATGCAGGTGCGTCTTGGCGAGCAGCCCACATTTCGATATGTGGGTTGCTCGACCCAAGCCTGCACCGGCCACAGCTCGATTATAGTATTGCCCGCTTCATGTATATAGACCTTTTCCACAGTGCAATTTCTGGATAGTCAGTTACTAGCGCTACCCACAAGATTGGTTATTCCACTGCCGTCAGAGGGTGGGTTAGTCGTGGGAATCGTGTATAAGACATTTTCCACAGTGCATGCTAGATAGTGAGCTGATACTCACAACATTAATTCTTCCACTGCCGTCAAAGGGCAGGTTGATGGTGGAAGTTGTCTATAAGACCTGCATGCTGGAGAGTGAGCTGCTAGTGCTCCCCACAACATTATTTCATCCACTGCCGTCTGAGGGTGGATTGGTGGTGGAAATTGTCTATAAGACATTTCCCACAGTGCAATTTCTAGATGAGTTGCTAGTGCTACCCACAACATTAGTTCATTTGGTAGGGAAATGGCTATAAGACCTTTCCCACAGTGTACTTTCGAGATGAGTTGCTAGTGCTACCCACAACATTAGTTCATTCGGTGGTGGAAATCGTCTATAAAACCTTTCCCACAGTGTAATTTCGAGATGAGTTGCTAGTGCTACCCACAACATTAGTTCATTCAGTGGTGGAAATCGTCTATAAGCCCTTTCCCACAGTGTACTTTCGAGATGAGTTGCTAGTGCTACCCACAACATTAGTTCATCCACTGCCATCAGAGGGTGGATTGGTGGTGGAAATCGTCTATAAGACCTTTCCCACAGCGCAATTTCTAGATGAGTTGCTAGTGCTATCCACAACATTAGTTCATAAGGTAGGGAAATGGTATATAAGACCTTTCCCACAGTGTAATTTCTAGATGAGTTGCTAGTGCTATCCACAACATTAGTTCTTCCACTGCTGTCAGGGGGCGGGTTGGTGGTGGAAATCGTCTATAAGGCCTATCCCACAGTGCAATTTCTAGATGAGTTGCTAGTGCTCCCCACAACATTATTTCATTCACTGCCGCCAGGGGGCGGGTTGGTGGTGGGAACCGTCTTCAATACCACATGGTTATGGAGGCTTGTTGCCATTTCAGACGCGCTGGACGAGTGTTCCCGGGGCTTGGACAACTGCCACAGTAACGCGACCTGCATTGACAAGGACTTCAGCTACACAGACTATCGACGCGGTGTCCTGGAACGGGGGCTGAGCGAGGAGAACAAACCCAAGTTCCTCTGCAAGTGCAAGCCTGGTTTCAGAGGCAACGGCACCTATTGTGAAAGTAAGTTTATGTGTGGTCCTATTGCATTATGGGAATATAAATAACACACCTTTTTTGTTTTTTGTTAAAGTGACATAGTCCGATGGTTTTGAGTTTCTGTCATTTTTTTGAGTTAAATATATTAAATTGATTTTTATAATTGGAAGAACAAAAACACAGCAAAATATAATTATGGACTTTTTATTACAGTCTTAAATTCTCGGTTACATAGTCTTTTTCTTGATTGTGGTATGAGGCTAGAGACGCTTATAACCCTATTTCTGTCTCATTATTGTTGGGTGGGTCGGATGGTAAATGTTAGTAGGTGAGATGTCAAAACTCTGACACCATAGGCTTCTTCAGTAATAGCTTATATTAAATTGACTCAGTATCCCCTTCCATGTGGCAACGAATGCTGTAAAAGTGAATCTGTATTTAAGTTAGATATGGAGAATCAAATCTATATAATTGCTTTGTTTTTTAAAAGTTGATGCTTTATCGGACTATGCAGTTTTACTTGTTTTATTCAGTTCAATAATTCTTTTTTAAGCGTCGAAGAACTGGTATTCTGGTCCTAACTGTTTTCTGATAATTCTAATGGGCTTCAATAATTTCATTCATTCTAATTGTTTTATTCAGTTGAATAATTCTTTGTTAAGCGTCGAAGAACTAGTCTTCTGGCCCTAAATGTTTTCTGATAATTCTAGGCTTCTGTGTATAACAGGTTCTATTAAACAGGATTTAGGAGGAGTACACAATATAACATGTCAGCAACTTCCCTCCATATTTAATAATATAGGTATAACACAATTATACTTCACCTAACTGTTCCCATTTTTCTGCCACCCAGACATAGACGAATGTACGGAGAAGACCGATAAAGGAGCCCCACTTCATACCTGCGACCCCAACCAGCACCTCACATGCGTGGACGAGCAGGGCAGTTTCCGGTGCACATGCGCAGATGGCTTTGAACGCTTCTTCCACTTTGAAATCGGCCGAACTGTCTGCCAAGGTACCAGCTATTTATTACCTGGCATTCTATCCTTTATTTTATGTTCATGATTTTTTGCTGACAATTGGGCTTCCTCTTTCCACAGCTCCTTGTCATATCCTAGTCATGTCGAGTGCCAGGCCTATGTACCGACAAATATCAATCGTTAAAACTAAAAGGTGTATAGTCTCAATCGGAAGGTCGGGAGTTCGGATTCCAGTCAAGCCAAACCAATGACTTACAAAATTGGTACTTTTCGCTACCTAGCCCGGCACTCGGCATTACTAGGATAGAAAAAGAACTGGTTAGTTCAGTATCAGGATAATGCGATTGAGTGGGATATCGGGTCATGTTGCCAGAGGTCTGGTCTCCCTGTGGACCAGCAGTATAACGTCACCATGAGCACGTGGCCTGGTCTCCCAGTGGGGCAAGACTATAAAAGTTGCCATGAGTGCGCACTGGACCGGGTCGGTACCCGTCCTGACGTGACCTTAGATGTTACCAGGAGGTAAAACCCCAACAAACAAAATCCAGTAGGTGTCACATTTTAGGTCCGTCCATGTTAGCTATTCATTTGAAGTATACAAGTACATGATGTGGACTGAATATGTTGTTGTTTCAGATATTGATGAATGTGTTGTTTCAGATATTGATGACTGCATTGTTGTTGTTTCTGATGAATGTGTTGATGTTGTTTCAGATATTGATGAATGTGTTGTTTCAGATATTGATGAATGTGTTGTTGTTTCAGATATTGATGATGTGTTGTTTCAGATATTGATGAATGTGTTGATGTTGTTTCAGATATTGATGAATGTGTTGTTGTTTCAAACATTGATGAATGTGTTGTTTCAGATATTGATGAATGTTGGTGTTGTTTCAGATATGAATGTGTTGTTGTTTCAGATATTGATGAATGTGTTGTTGTTTCAGATATTGATGAATGTTGATGTTGTTTCAGATATTGATGAATGAGTTGATGGTGTTTCACATGTTGATGTTGTTTCAGATATTGATGAATGTTGATGTTGTTTCAGATATTGATGAATGTGTTGTTTCAGATATTGATGAATGTTGATGTTGTTTCAGATATTGATGAATGTGACTGTACGGATGCGGAGACATGTGCCAATGACTGCCACGAGAAGGCGACGTGCACCAACACTGTCGGCTCCTTCAGCTGCAGCTGTAGACAGGGCTACGAGGGCAATGGCACGCACTGTACAAGTAAGGTCCTCTTCAACCCTCCGGTCCAAAAACTGTGGTATATCTAGATATGCAAATCTTACTATGAGTGTAACGGATCTACTGCTACCGATAGCAGCCTGAGGCTGAGGGAGGCGCGGGTTGAGCAGCTCGATAACCGGGGAGTCTGCGTGTGTGAGCAGTCAAATTCCTTGGTTCTAACATCATCCGCCAGGATCGCCTCGCTCTTGACCTATTTCCATCCGAAATGTACTCTTGAATAAAAAATAACGTACGGCGGGTCATTAGGAACCAGCCAAAGTCTAGGTTATATCCAAATAAATACGTGTATGGATATGAATTAATAATACACAAAAAAGTGTTCCATTCAGTTGGGTTTGATTCACCGTGGGATATCTAGTGAGACCACCTCAATCCACCCCCTTACCCCCCCCCCCCTCCTTGAACACAGAGGCATTTAGTGTTCATTGATCCCTAAAACAACTCTAATAGAATATTGTTACAAGATAGACAAACCATGAACAGTCATATTCAGTCATGATATTTATAAATAAGTAAAGTTGTATTAGTCATGTTAGTTGCTGCCCGTTAAGGTTGCATAGTCCGATGTTTTTTTAATTTTTTCCATCTTCTGAGATCAAATATTTTCGGTGGATTGTTATAATCAACCTTACTTTAGTTTGAAGTAACTTTTATTTTAAATGGCTAACTTTGGGGATATTTGAAGAGAAAACATTGAACATTATTTTTAGCAAGCATGGTAAAAGTCTGACACCATAGACTTCTGAAGTAACAGGTTCCATGAACTTGACTGTCATAGCCTTTTATATGTCAACAAGTGCTTAACAACTGCACCGGTATCTACATTAGATACGTACAATCAAATGCACATAAGTGTTTGGGTTTTTGACAATTTTAAGAGGTTTTCATCGGACTGTTCAACTTGAAGGTTGCGCTTATCTTGCAAAACAGCAAACTGCAACTAAAAATCTGATATAGCTAACCACTAGAATATTCCTATGAAACTGACATTTATATACGCCTTATCTAACTCCAAACTGACCACATCTTACATTGAAACTTATTGTAACTCTACCAAATGAATACAGAAGGTAACTTCTGCTTACATTCTAAATACCATGAAATACTCACAATTGATCCATCTAATAGGCCTACTGATGTAGTCATATGACACTTTTGCCATATTGTGGTGGAGCTTGTAGGTAACTATCAGAACTCCATTCTGTTATAGGCTGCAAATCGTGTGTTCAACAGCTATTGTTAGTTTACCTTACATACCTCACTCTATATACCATTTTTGTGTAAATAATCCCAAATTGAAAAATGGTTGGAAGACCAGTGTTTCGGCGCTGACAAAAGAACTTACTCAGCAGAATATACATATTTACCCAACAAAAAGAAGAAGGAAAAAAAGAAGAAAATGCAGCCTAGTGGCTCTCGGTGACATGACGTGATGCCTTTGTTTGTGTGTTTGTTGATGTGTTTGTTTGTGCGCAGACGTTGATGACTGCGCCGTGAACCCCTGCCTCCATGGCGGAACCTGCAACGACCTGGTGGGCGGCTACGAGTGCGCATGCCCCAAGTTCTACCAGGGGCAGTCTTGTGAGAAAGGTGAGCGTGGCACATGGCCGAGAGACTGAACTCCGCTTAAAAGAAGTCTGTACTCGTCCTGATATGACCTTAGATATTGCCAGGACATCAACGAGGGCCGCGTTCAGGCTCCGTCTCGGAGGCGCCTCGGCGACGGGCCTGACGTCACGCTAGTCTGAACGGCAAAGGCAGTGTGTTTTCTCGAAAATGGTCACCCCCATAGGCGGCGGCCATTTGCAATGGAAAAGCTGCGCTGTGATTGGCTGAAACCACTGGACACGGCGGCCATTTTTGAGGCGCTTTTTGTCTCCTATCTGAAAAGGGAGGCATCGGCGAGATGTCGCCGACACGCACCCTGAACGCAAATAGGCCAAAAAGCATCGCCGAGACGTCGCCGAGGCGCCTCCGAGATGGACCCTGAACGCGGCCCAGATAACCAATTAAGGGGTCCTTCGTAATTATCAACATTTTCACAAGCGTACAAAACCTACACTTATACACCAACATTTGTATATAAGATACTACTATTCTAAGGGCCTAAAAATGCTTAAATTGTATACCTTCCAGGGGGCTCTGTCTCCTGGTACCCTATTGGGGCTCTGCCCTAGACCCCCGGCTTGACTCTGAGATGTCGTTTTTGCTGAGGGCCAATCACATTCCTATATTGTACAGCACTTTAGAGTGGCTCCTGCTATTGAGGGTTTCTAAAGCTGCCTACATGTCTGTCTGCTCAGTGGCCGAATCGGTAGAGCACAGCGAAAGGTCAGGAGTTCAATTCCCGGTCGAGTCAAACTAATAAATTTGATACTTGTCGCTTCCTAGCATTGCGCTCGCCATTTTTAGGATAGAGCCATTACTGATTGTGCTCGGTGTAAGGATAATGTGACTGAGTGGGATATCAGGTCATGGTGCTGATCGCCTGGTCTCCCACTGGGCAGCACTATAAGGTCGCCATGAGTGCGCACTGTCACAAGTCTATACTCCTCCTGATATGACCTTAGATATTGCCAGGACGTCAAACTCCAACAACCAACCTGTCTGTCTGTCCCGACAGTGAACGGCAACTGGGGCATGTGGGCGGAGTGGGATGACTGCTGCCCGACGTGCGGGTTGGGCCGCAGGGCCAGGCGGAGCCGGGCGTGCGACAATCCGACCCCCTACCACGGCCGGCAGTGTGAGATCAACGGAACGGCAGCCGAGCAGTCGCAGGACTGCCCGACCAAGGTGTGCGAGGAGGACATGTGTAAGTGGCAATGAGTGTGTGTTGTACTCAGAGTGACCTGTGATTTGTTACGGAACGGCCCTGTGGGTGGTATCTGAATCGGGAGAGCGCGGGACTCGCGTGCAGTAGATCGGGAGTTCGGTTCCCGGTCGAATCAAACCAATGACTTATAAAATTGATACAGGTTTGTCGCTTCCTGGCCAGGCGCTCAGCATTAATGGGATAGGGTAAGGACTGGTTAGCTCAGTGTCAGGATAATGTGACTGAGTGGGATATCGGGTCATGGTGCTGGCAGCCTGGTCTCCCAGTGGGGCAGCACTATGAACTTGCAATGAGTGTGCACTGTCACAAGTCGGAACCTGTCCTGATATGACTTTAGATGTTGCCAGGATGTAAAACTCCAAAAACCAACCAACCATCACCGTGACGTGAGGGTGTAATTCACAAAGGCCGGATAAAGTAGTCCGCTATGACCCTGTTATAACGCGATCGGTCAGGTCCATATAAATTATAATGCGATCGCAAAAGAAATCGGGATCACGCTAAATCGGAGTTCAATTTACTGATTTACCTTTGAATTGTTCATGATGGTTCGCCAACATGGGTAATTTGCGTGCAAACAGGGAGCCCTACGGTGGCGCCATCTGGACTGTTCCCCCCTTACCTACCCCCTACTGGACACACCCAGAACCACCCCACGAGACTCTGACGTCACGATCATACTTCACAAGACCGTGACGTCACGGGCCCATCATTGGAAATCGACGAACACTATTCCTCAGTTCCAACCCGGCAGTCAGACGAGCAGCTCAGCAGACCAACTCAACTCAGCCGCCCACCCAACCCTTCAAACGAACAGTCATATGCAAGGGGTTGAGGGCCTGAGTCGAACTTTCCAACTGTCATCATATTGCTCTTCCTCACTGTACTTACTGTTTTACATGTCTTGTTCATTAAAAATTCCATAACATGGGCTCCTTGTTCGCGTGTTAAATTAAAGAAGTCTGGGTCCAATGAATCATTGAGTTATATCCGAATTAGTGTTAAATAAGGGAACATTATAATGGGTCTTCACTGTGTATCTTTATATTTTATTCAGTTGGTGGGTCATTTAAATATTAAGTAATACATAGGGGGTGGGAGGGTGTATGTCCAACCGGTGGCGCCATGGTGGTTCGGCACCTAACTAACCGGTCCCTGTCAACCCTGTGGGGTAAGAAAATGTACGTAAATGCCAACATTATCTCATGTAATTAAATAATATATTTTAGTTCCCGAACCCTGCAAGGACACAAGATGCCCAAAGGGGTACCATCGCACGAAACGACCGGATGGAACGATGGTCTGCGCAGGTAATTAGCGAATGCCACTAAAGCCGCATCAAATTGTCGAAAGCAAAAACACGCACCAAGATTGTATCGTGACATAGATTCTGGTGCACTCGATAAATATGTATTGCAGTTTAACGCTTCTGTGCTCTGCTGCTATGTTTGAAAATGGGCGCTAAATTTATTTTATGTTTTCACTTAAAATATTTCCAAGATTCAAGATTGATCCTTTTAAATATGCATTGCTTTAAATTATAGTACAGTAGATTATAATGTCCAACTTAATACTTATGTGTTATTATACTACATATTCGTATATACATATATATGTGGGTCATTCTCTGAAACTTGGTACCACTTATTTGGTTTCCATGTTACGTTGGACATAATTACTTACTTCTTTTTTTCAATAGTATGTAAAATAATTATTATTGCCTCTTGTTATTAAGCATGTTAGAAAAACTATACGTAATTAATATATTCCACAAAATGTATCAAACTTATGTTTATATGATTTTGTGCTAAAGTGAAATTTTACATATTTATTTATGCATTTATATCAAAATTAACATAAACTTATTTTTTTTCAACTTTGTTTCAGCTTTTTTCTTGTAAGATATAATTTTGTTTACTTAACTGTAATCAATAAAATTGTGTTTCCATGTGTCGTGCATGATCAAAATGATGTTATGGATGTGTGTTTCCTTTCCATGTTACACAGGACATATTTTCCTATTGTTATTCGGTATAAGATCAAATTCAAAACATGGAGTACTTTATTTTCAGCTCTGAAACATCCACAGCATGTACATTTTCATAGGAATATGGATTCTGGTATTACTTGGAATGTTTTCTCTTATTATTTGGGATGTTTTCAGTTTTGGTTTACAAAAGTGGTACCAAGCTTCAGAGAACAACCAGTATATATATATATATATATATATATATATATATATATATATATATATATATATATATATTATATATATATATATGTATATATTTATATCAGTAATTTTTTCACATGAACTTATCAGGTGCTTTCCCCATTTAAAAATAACACATACGTTGCTTATGCCATAGAAATAATAAATAGAAAACAAGTTTAAAGCATATCAACATTACCCTCAATACTGTAAATTACATCTCAATATTTATGTATGTGATTTCCCTCTGATAAAGCTTAAATATTTTCTATATATATATATATATATATATATATATATAATTAGACTTACGTGCTATATAAATTATATGATATTAATTATTTAAGGGAGTGCCAGTAGCTTTCGACTCGCTACGCCCCGGCCAGTCCCCACTGGGAACTACAGCGCGTGGGCGACTTGGGTTTGCTCTCAGACACTGAGACAGGCAGTCGATGGAGTGAGAACTGTGAATTAGACCCTGCTTGTCTCGACACCTTCAGTTGTCCATCGGTGGTGATGACGACAGCAACTCAACATTTGTTGTTGGGGAAAAAATGAGTTGCTGTCATCATCGCCTCCGATGGACAACCAAAGGCAAATAAGTGTTTACACTTCCTGTCTACCATTCGCTATTTCGCTACCATTCGCTAAGACAAGTGCGAGCTTAATTGTAGTTCTAGACCCACAGTGGAGTTGCCTATCTGAGTGTAAACCAAAGTCGCCCAGGCCGCTGTAGTTCCCAGCGAGACTGAACGTTGGCGAGTCAAACGCTACTGGCACTCGTTAAATAATACTCATAAGCTATATACTGTAAGATTAAGACCCCGCTTGTCTCGACACCAGACCTGGACGAGTGCACCGAGCTGGTGAACGGCGCTATTCAGAACGACTGTGACACGCTGTTCGGCACGTGCATCAACAAGAACGGCGGCTACGAGTGTGGCTGCGTCTCGGAGCACTTCAACCTCACCGAGGAGAAGCAGTGTAAAGGTGAGCCACAGCCAAGGCCGACAAGCAGCCGCCACCCTAGATAAAAGATTCACTCCGTACTTGTAGTACACTGCTGAACGACATCGTAGTGTAAATACGGGCGAAAATAGCTTCAGTATGGAACAGGAAGTAGAATGCCTGCCTCCAGTAACAAATGGATACTTATATCGGCACAGAGTTGGTGAAATGGGAGAGAATGCAAAAAGACAAGATGGCAGCCATCGAATGCTGTCAATTTCACTTTTAAATCTTATTAAACTAGATGTTTTATTATATTTTTCAACTCAAAGGTAGCGGGGAAATATTAAGACATATAAAAAGAATAATTGTTGCCTCTTAGATTGTGAAATTAGTCTCTCATTTCATTTCCCCGCTTTTTCGACAGCTTTTATATAGGGCTGGTATTCACCCATGTACTGCGAGTACAGGGTGAATCGTTTATCTATGTAAAGGTGGGCCACAGCCAAGGGCCGACAAGCAGCCGCCACCCCTACCCTATATATTATATATAATATATCAAATATAATTATGTATATACTATGTATATTATATATATTATATGTTATATATATGAATTAACTTCTTATTATGTTGTATTATATTGTCATATTATAATACTTATCTGGTATAATACTATTTGAGTGAGTGAATTAAAATGATGTAATGCTAAATCAGCCACAGAAGCCATATCTATATATATATATATATATATATATATATATATATTCTTGGCGATGAATTATGCCGCTGTTTTATTATACAATATTCTGATTTGTTATTAGAATAATGTTTTTATGGCATCTGCCTTTATGTTTGTTTTATATGTGACATTATATTTGATGTCCTTATGACATGGCTCTTCATTTTTGTCACTATTTTTATATTTCCCTTATTTGATACCCTTATGACATGATACTATTTTTATATTTCCCTTATTTGATACCCCTATGACATGTCTTTATGTTTATATTTATGTTCTCTTGTACTTTGTTGGTACAAGGTAAATATACTACCAAATAGTACATGCATACTACTACGGCAAATAGTAACAAATAGTTAGTAGGCCTACAAGCCATATTCTTGTATGATGCATTTACCTACCTGGTACACTGTCATGTGCACTTAGTTGATGAGGATGTATAGAGTTGAGACTGCGCTATTGGCTTGCAGATATTAACGAGTGTGCTCCCGGTGCTGCCAACCTGTGCGATAAGAACGCCTGGTGTGTGAACCTAGCCGGCGAGTACAAATGTGAATGTAAGAAGGGCTTCAAGAAGGAGAAGAAGGGCCATTCCTTATCAGGCATCTGCATACGTAAGTTAATGCATAGGTCTCACCAAAGACCCTATATTAATAAGACGGCTCACTCCCTATCTCTCCAATGGTATTGTAAATTTCGCAGTGCCACCTTGTTGTGGGTTTGATCAGCCAGCTGCTGGTTGGTGTTTCACTTGTAAACACATACAATTATATTATACATGAGAGAGGTAAGTATGAATACACATCAATATGAAATTGCTATGAACAAATACCTATCATCATCAGCATCATCATCAGCATCATCATCAGCATCGCCATCATCACACATCTTTCACATTCATATATACATTTATGCATATAATATAGCACCTGTTTAACCAAGAGAAGACCCAGCCCACCAAGTGGTGGGTTTGATCATTTTGATTACACAGTACAGGCTGAGTGAGCCGCCTTAGTATTATAGGGTCTTTGGTCTCACTACGGTGTATCCTAATGCATTTAAAAAAAAATAATTCAAATTTTTATTCCAGTTGAATAACATCTTTTTTCAGCACCGAGGCGCTGGTCTTCCGGCCTTAACAATTATAGTGCATATGAACTATTTATGGATGAGATGATGCGATGGTATGAACAATATAGACAGTAGTAGGTTAAAATGAGGCATTACAAATATAGTGGCGATCTTATTTTCCACATGTAGACTGGAGAATAGCCATTTACCTTTAGACTATATCAGTGATTTGATGATCATACCTGTGAGGAGACATTAATATAATGGGCATGACTTGCTGATACAGGTTGTCGTGGATTTTGGATTATGCTTGCACGACTCATTTACATTAGCATGACCAACACAATTTGACCTATTCCAGGATTCGTATGGGTCCTTGAAAAGCCTTGAATTTAACCTATTTTGGGTAATGAGTCTTGAAAAGCCTTGAATTTCATTAAACTGTCATCACTCATCTAAATCACCATTCCGAATGGCGATTTGGGACTAGATCCAAATGAAAATAGTCTTGAATTCCTATCAAGAACAGTATTGAAAAGCCTTGAAATAGCCTTAAATTCCATATCTTCACATGTGTACGGACCCTGAACTTTATTTACCATTATCTCACCTCTTGGCCCGCCCTCAGAGGAGCGCCTGTTCCCGTACGGAGCCGAAGCAGGGGACACGCCGGTGACGACGGAGTCACGCCTGGACAAGGGCGAGGTGGTGTCCAAGCTGATCTTTGTTCCACACGGCATGCCACTATTCGGGAAGCTGCTGGTGGAATCAGTTTACGTAAGGACACTTCCTACACACCCACGCCCACCGGCCACCAGCCGGGCAGTAACTACCAACTAGCAACCACTAAACACCAACTATTAACTACCACCCACTGGCCACCAGCCGGGCAGTAACTACCAACTATCAACCACTAATCACTAACTATTAACTACCACCCACCGGCCACCAGCCGGGCAGTAACTACCCACTACCAACCACTAATCACTAACTATTAACTACCACCCACCGGCCACCAGACGGGCAGTAACTACCAACTAGCAACCACTAATCACCAACTATTAACTACCACCCACCGGCCACCAGCCGGGCAGTAACTACCAACTAGCAACCACTAATCACCAACTATTAACTACCACCCACCGACCACCGGCCACCAGCCGGGCAGTAACTACCAACTAGCAACCACTAATCACTAACTATTAACTACCACCCACTGGCCACCAGCCGGGCAGTAACTACCAACTAGCAACCACTAATCACCAACTATTAACTACCACCCACCGGCCACCAGCCGGGCAGTAACTACCAACTAGCAACCCCTAATCATTAACTACCACCCACCGGCCGGGCAGTAACTACCCACTACCAACCACTAATCACTAACTATTAACTACCACCCGCCGGCCACCAGCTGGGCAGTAACTACCCACTATCAACCACTAATCACTAACTATTAACTACCACCCACCGGCCACCAGCCGGGCAGTAACTACCAACCACTAATCACCAACTATTAACTACCACCCACCAGCCGGGCAGTAACTACCAACCACTAATCACTAACTATTAACTACCACCCACCAGCCGGGCAGTAACTACCAACCACTAATCACTAACTATTAACTACCACCCACCGGCCACCAGCCGGGCAGTAACTACCAACTATCAACCACTAATCACTAACTATTAACTACCACCCACCGACCACCGGCCCCCAGCCGGGCAGTAACTAGCAACTACTAATCACCAACTATTAACTACCACCCACCGGCCATCAGCCGGGCAGTAACTACCAACCCCTAATCACTAACTATTAACTACCACCCACCGGCCACCAGCCGGGCAGTAACTACCCACTACCAACCACTAATCACCAACTATTAACTACCACCCACCGGCCATCAGCCGGGCAGTAACTACCAACCACTAATCACTAACTATTAACTACCACCCACCGGCCACCAGCTGAATGAATGAATGAGTGGATGAGTGTTTGGGCGATGCAGTGTAAGTGAAGAAGTGAATGAATGAATGAGTGGATGAAGCAGTGAGTGAGTAGATGGCTGTTTTTTGTTTGTTGGGGGGGGGGGGTCACGTCCTAGTAACATCTAAGATCATATCCTGACGAGTACCGTCTTGCGACAGTGCTCACTAGTGTTGGCTTTATAGTACTGCCCCACTGATTCCGAGAACAGTAACAGTTAGCCACACACCACGCATCGGCGTGCAGTGGTGATGGCTTGATGAGCTGTAACTGTTTTACAGATATCAGAGAACGGCTTGATTGTGGCGACTAACGACATCATGGACACTGACCAGAAGAACCCGTTCAGACACTCGCTTAACCTCAACACTTGGACCATGTCTGAAACCGACAAGATCCGCGCCATCTTCTCCCCCTGGTGGGCAGACAGCAAACTAAACGCGAATGTATCGCATGTAAGTGAAGACTTCGTTACTCGTCATGGTGGTAGCAATATAAAATAGTTCATCTTCATGCGGGTTCTGGAAGACCTGGACATTTAGGGAAAGTGACCAGTTTTCCAGCATATGAAAAAAATCTAACTTTCTTTATAATTTGAAAGCATTTGAAAATTCAAACTAATGACTCAGAAATTTATACTTGTCAACATTACTAGGATAGGGCAAGGATCAGTCGAACGAGGAAGACCAATTGTTTACGATTGAAATGTCTCCTGCTTAATCAACGAATGTAATAACACATTAATCTACTGTTAATGTTCCTATTAGAACTTTAGAAGGAAAGTAGATCATTTCCACTTTCAATAGGTAAGAAATGTATTCTCTCACGATAACTCAATACCACTTATTGATTGCGACTCATGGTCTTAGTAAACTTCTGGTTGCTAAGCAACCCCGCGAGAATATCCATGACCGTTGGTATATTCAATGATGGATGACCGAATAGGTTAAGCGCCCACTTCACATGTGGCATGTCATGGGTTTTTACCCCGGCCAAGTCAAACTGATTACATACAAATGTATACTTGTCACCACCAATCGGTGGCACTTGTCACCACCAATCGGTGGCACCTTGACATTATTAGGATATGGAAATGAGCAGTGGAATGAGGAAGAGCAATTCTCCATGAATGAAATTGCCCTTGCTTAATCAAATTGCTTAGTCATGCAGCCGGGATGGTCCAATGAGTTGAGCACCCGTTTACTGTTTTGAAGGTCGTGGCCGATTTAAACCAATGACTTAAAAATGTCAGTTTGTCGCTACCTAGCCTGGTATTTGGCATTACTAGGACAGGGTAAGGATCAGTGGAATGAGCAAGACCAATTGTCCGCGATTTAAATTTGCCCTGCTTAATCAACTAATGTATAAACAAACAAAAAAAGGTATAAAGCAAAATGTGGCAAAGCAAAACAAAATGAACAAACTCTCCCTTCCCTCACTGAGGCACTGTGGGCATGTTTTTGTAACGCACACTGAAACAATGTGTGGCTTCTGTTTGTTGTCTCTACAGATTTGGTATCAGAGCTATAAGAGAAAACAGCACCCGGTTTTCGCGCACGTGAAGGACCTGCTGCAGCTGATGGGGTTTGGAATGATTGACCCTGACTACATCCTCAAGGTGACCTGGGAGAAAATGGCGCCCTTCTACAAGGCCTTTGAATCAGAGGTGAGGTCATAATGTCAGTGTCCGTTCAGGGCCTGGTAAGTCTTAAAAGTCTTGAACTTGATTTACCCCATTTCAAGGCCTTGAAAAGCCTTGAATTTAACCTATTTTGGGTAATGGGTCTTGAAAAGCCTAGAATTCCATTAAACTGTCCCCACTGATCTAAATTAATCGGAAATCGCCATTCGCCATTGTTTTTTTTCTTCCTGAAATCCAAATGAAAATAGTCTTGAATTCCTATCAAAAACTGTTTTCAAAAGCCTTGAAATAGCCTTGAATTCCATATCGTCACATGTGTATGGACCGTGTAATGTGAAAGGTTCAGAATTACACATTCAGCAGCACCCGACACCGAGGCACTGAGCTGTCTTTAGGACAGATCATGTTTACATCGCATAGTTTGATAAAAGCATCAGATTTTCAAAAAGAAAAACAGTTATCTAGATTTGAACCTACATATCCAACTTACATACTGGTTCGCTTATTAAATAATTGGTGCTACATAGAAGGGTGTACTAAGTCTATTTAATAGAACATATTACTTATTAGCCTATCGGGTCAGAGATTTGACAAGTACGGCAACATTAATTTGGCATGTTTGCACTTTAAAAATCTCGTAAGTTAGTTATTCCAATGCAAAGTTACTTAAAATTAACCTAAGGTAGATTATAGGGATAAACATGATTTGTTTCTCTCAGAAAATGACAGAAACTCAAAACCATTGGACTATTCAACTTCATTTGAGAGAAGTCTTACATTGAAGACTTTCATGTAAGTTTCAATGGATAGATTACATATATGTGTGTTTCTTCTTACAGCTGAACACCTTCCAGGTTATTCTGGCCACCAACAACGGTCAGAGCTATATCATCTATTTGTATGACGAGTACAATATGAATTGGAACCCTCAGGAAAGGTAGGCCTCCTTCTTTTATAGGGGAAACTATTTGGGCTTAATGTGCAACATTGTCAGCCTGGCCATCTGTATGCCCCCTAAATCCTATACAATAACTGCAATTTATATATTTTTGGAAAATGTATTTTGTGTGTGAGCTGGTGGTTGTCCTTCGTCTTTTGTAGGTGTTTGTTTGTGGGCAGGTTGGGTTTTTGGGGTTGTTTTTGTATTTCTTTAGGGGGGATATTTATTTTGCTGATTAGGTTTTTTTTGTTCAGTGTCAAAGCATTGGCCCTTTGCCCTTTGTTCAAATTACAATTATTTACACAAAAATTGGTGCATAGTGTATGGATTCTATTCAATATTCTTCTATTGCAATTTCAGTTCACTATTATTCATTTATATGCACTATTCTTCTATTCTATTCACTATTCAGTATTCTTCTATCTTATGCACTATTCTTCTATTCTATGCACTATGCTTCCATTATATTCACCGTTATTCTATTCTCTTTACTATCCTTCCAATATATTCACTATTCTTCTATTCTATTCACTATTCCAATGTATTAACAATTCTCCTATTTTATGTGCCATTATTCGATTCTGTTCACCATTCTTCCATTCTGTTCACTATTCTACTGTTCCATTCTCTCACTCCATAGACCAGACACGTGCGGCCCCAGCTGCAGCCCGGGGTCAGTTATGCGGTGTACATTCACCATTCTTTCATTCTGTTCACAATTGCACTGTTCCATTCTCTCACTCGATACACCTGACACATGCGACCCCAGGCACATCCTCACGTCGACTACTATTCTTCCATTCTGTTCACTATTCCACTGTTCCATTCTCTCACTCCATACACCAGACACATGTGGCCCCAGCTGCAGCCTGGGGTCAGCTATGCGGTGTACATTCACCATTCTTTTATTCTGTTCACAATTGCGCTGTTCGATTCTCACTCCATACAACAGACACATGCGACCCCAGGCACATCCTCACATCGACTACTATTCTTCCATTCTGTTCACTATTCCACTGTTCCATTCTCTCACTCCATACACCAGACACTTGCGGCCCCAGCGAAAGCCTGGCGTCGGCTACGCAGTGTACAGCACGCCGAGCAGCACGTACAATGTGTCGGAGCAGCTCGGCACGTCCGTGTACCACCCCGACAAGGTGGCCCTGCGCCCCAACATCACCAACACCACGGGCGTCCTGGCCTACCGCCTCGATGACAACGCGCCCGGCTACAGGAGCCCCCGCCGCAAGTGCATCGACTGGTTCGCGGTGAGTCCAAAAACTAGGTCAATGAAGCATTTTGGGAATTTTAGCTTTTTTATAAAAAAAATTTAATTTTGCTTTCGCAATCCAAAAACTAAGCCATTGAAGAATTTTGAGACTTTTAGACTAATTTTTTGGTTTTGCTTTGGAAGTTAAAAAACTAGGTCATTGAAGCATTTGGGGACATTGAAGGATGGGGTTCCACCCCTCGTTCGAAATCTGGCCTTGTGAAACCAATGATTTGCAAATGTATACTTGTCGCTACCTAGCCTAGCGTTCAGCATTACTAGGATAGGGCAAGGAGCAATGAAATAAAAAATACTGATTGTCTGCAATTGAAATTTCGCCCGCTTAATGTTCCAACAAAATAAAGTATAATGATTGTGTCTAATTCTCTGGGGAGGAGAGAACGCTTTATCTCTATAACTTGAAAAACTAAACACAAAATTAACCCACACAGGCCAAATACAGTTATCTAAAAATGAATGACCCACTCAAAACCATCGAACTATGCAACCTTAATAATCCTCCTGTATAGCATTAGATGTTTAACAAATATACCATTGCCTCCATTAGCGTCGTCTTTAAGGTTCCTGGACATATCAACTTTCACTTAAACTACGTTATGTGAAGCCTATTAAAATAATAGCTCCTGAATAATGAAGTAACTCCCTGTTCCTTTGTAGAAGAAATTAAATGTAAAACAAAGCACAATTTTGTCTTTGATATTATTATCTGATTACTACATACACATTTAGAAATTAATTATTGGAGTTTTCCTTTGTTAAAAAAAAGTAATTTATATCCATTGGTTGCATCGGGCAAATCTTCTTTTCTCCACGACATTATAATGAAACGACGCTGAATGAAATTACCTTACTGGGGGGGGACAGATGGTGTACACTAGTGTGTAAGTTAGATATCTACGATTAAATCTAGGAAAGGGTATTAGTTTCAAAAATTTGATGCTTTCGTCCGACTATGCAGTGTTAAAATATGCGATGTTTTAACTGAATTTTCACCACCACCACCACCTCACGGCCACCATCACCGCCACCTCACGGTCACCACCACCGCCACCACCGCACAGGCTGAACTGAACATTTCCACCTGGGGAGGGACAGAGCTAGATGGCAGGTGTCCCAGAACCATGAAGCAGGCTCAAAAAGATAAAAGGATGAGTGCTGAGAACTCGGTGTCTGCAGATTTCAGATGCTTCAACCTGCTCTTCCCCATAGCCAGCGGTAAAGCAACGTTTTCTGTTTATTCAGCGGAATAGTTATTTAATTGCAGGCCTGACAAAGAGAACGTGACAGCCGGGGTTAGGTGGAATATATATATATATACATACAGTCTACTCTGTCTATAATGGACACCCATGGGACTGGAGCAAGATGCCGTTATAGAGAGAGATCTGTTATAGGCAGAGACTGACTGACGGAATGGATTGAAACCATTGTTTTCCGTTTATACTTGACTGACTAGGACGGTCCTTACATGAGGTTACTGACAGAGAATATTGATCAAATAGGTGAAAAAACAACTCATTGTCCGCATAAGACAGTTGTCTGTTAGACATAGAGGCAATGCTAGTAAATTAAACCATTGGGATTGCATTCAATTGTGAGGAAACGGCAAAAAACACATGGTATACATGTTAGAGTAACTATATGGCATGTCGTCATTGACAGAGAATATTGATCAAGTAGGTGAAAAAATGGCTTGTTGTCTGACAGTTGTCCATTAGCCATAGAGGCAATGCTATTAAATTAAAGGTCTGCCGTGACGGGTCCAGCACTTTTTGCCGTTATTGACAGATTCATTATTGATAGAGACCGTTATTGACAGAGTAGACTGTATTATATATGTATGTATATATATATATGTATTTTTTACTTTGGGCTGTTGCCACCAAGGCATTCACAGCCCAGGGAGATGAAGCAGTTACGGTCTCAAGTCAATTAGCATATTTCCAACAAAGCTCAGACACACGATGAGATGTTTCAAGGTACGTTTTTTATCTTTTTAGGGCGTTATTTGTGAAATATTTAACACTGGAGGATTTAGCATGTGCACTTGTAAGACGTTAAGCGTCATGACCTAGATAACCGCATTGATGGTCCGGTTTGATTGACGGCATGTTCTCACTGTGGTGTTGTTGTTCAAAATGGCCGCCGATTGAGTGCATGCGTATTGTATACGTATGGCTTAAATTTAGTGCTGGCCTCAAAGTTCTCAATGAACTCAGACTTGGTTATACCTATAAGCCCCAGGTCCGATTATGATTGTTAATTTCCGGCTAATGATAGAGAGGTTTTAGCGACCCATTAGTCACTACCAAGCTATGGTATCGAGTTATCTCGACCCCCATTGTCGATGTGATATTCGACTGGGTGGATCAGGTGGTTTATAGGAAACTATTTACCAAAAAAACTTCAAAGCCACTGAAGTTCTCGATAGTGAGTGACATATCGTGTCACACCGCACTGCAATTAGACATTATATGTAGCAGCTGTAATTAACCATCACAATGCCTACTGGCCAAGTGTTATACTTGTATTTTGCAGATGGCCGTGATACAAAGTTCATGTAGATCACAGCAGGTTGCTGGCGCCATGTAGACTGGGTAAGGGCAGTCTGTCAATATGGACGGTAATACTGTTGTGCTGCCTGGCCCGAGTGACAATCCGGGCCCCTCCACGTCTCAGGCACAGTCTGCCCAGACTCAATTGGTGAACCGATTCGTCAATGCCGCCCAGCTAGCCAGCCTGGAAGACAGGCTCACCTCCTTGCTGGAGAAAAGACTGGCAGAACCTTCAACTAACTGGGGAGATCAGACAGGCTCGCATGACACACATGCGGAAGATGAGTCAATGTGGCAGGATGAACTGTAACCAGGCACACTAGTGATTCGTAGTCGGGGAATACGTCAACTAGAGGTAGTGGACACGCTAACTCAGTGGAGAAAGCAAACTCTGAGGTGTTGGAGGGAGGGTGACGAGTACAATAAGGTCAGAAAGAGAGCTTATGCGGGCAAAAGGAAAAATAAGAAGATGAAAAAGAGTAAGAAAAAGAGGAAGCATGCATCCTGGTCCTCTTCTTCGAGCTCCAGCTCTTCATCATCAGGGGATTCTGACTCTGACACAAACCACACTGGAGCCCTTGCAAAAGAATTTGATCGGCCAGCTAAGAACAGACCAACAAAACCGGACAAGAAGGTGAGACTGTGTACATTGTTGAGGAGGGAGCTGGCAGGTCACTTCCACACCTTCAAGCCAGCTGAGGTGATACTCAGAGGGGTGGAGAAATTCACCGTCGTCAAGGGCATTGAGGCGTCATGCCCTAAAGAAATGGACAGTGAAGTCCCAATGTCGGAGGAGAAAAAGAAAGTCGAGAATGTGATGTACACAAGCCAGAGCTGTGTTGCCAGCTCTAACCGCTATTCTCCCAGTTGCCAACCGTATGCTAAAAGAAAAAGTATTCACTTCACCTGCCTCAGACCTGAACTAGGCGATTGAGCTGCTGGCAGGGAAATAACACGTTTGAAGAAAGTAAAAGACAAGAACGGAAAAGAGTTCACACTCTTCCTCAACCCAAAACCGATTAAGGGCAAGGCCTTTGAAAAACACAAAATGTTTGGGGGGCAAATACCACAACTACTGAAGAGATTAGAGTCGGGCAGTAAATGTGGATGACAGATGGCACTGGCCACACGCAGAAGTGACTTGCTGGGCTCCAGTGGGAGAAGAGAGGCAGGAATGACTTGAAAGGGCAGGCCTTCAGAGGGGCCAGACACTTCTCACCCACATTCAGGGGTAGGGGAGTAGACAGATCGACTACCAACTGTAATGAGTACAACCGTACCCCGCAGAACGGTCAGCAGGCGCCCAATGGACAGAAACCCCAAGGTTTCCACAGAGGGGGAATGAAGTAGTTCGCCTAACTTCATATGTTCAAAACCCCCCTCAGCCATGGATAGGGTAACTAATAATAAAATAGCTGGCAATGTAATGAATCACACTAAGGTTTGGAAATGGTTAACTAATTGTCTTTGGGTATTGTCGGCCCTAGAAGGAGTGCTTACACCCTTTGTGGAGGTCCCTGTACAAACAAGGACTCCGCACCCATTCAGATTTTCTGGAGAGGAGAAATTGCTGTTAACAAATGAGGTCCTAAAGCTGTGTGAAAAAGGAGTTATTGGGAATACAACACACATGCAGGGAGAATATATTTCTGATGTTTTTCTGAGGCTGAAGCCTGATGGGTCATTCAGGATTATTTTAGATTTAACAATGTTAAACAAATCAGTAGAATACCAAGATTTCAAAATGTTTTCACTCAATATGGATATTGATCTAATCACACTGGGGGCATTTATGACCAGCATTGATCTTAAAGACGCATATTATACCATACATATAGCACAAGAACATAGGAAATTCCTGAGGTTCTTATGACAAGGACAGTTATTTGGGTACACCTGTCTCCCCAATGGGTTATCACCAGCCCCACATATGTTTACATGCATACTTAAGCCTATCTTTGATGAATTAGCAACCAGAGGGCATATACTTTTTCCTTATATAGATGATTCATTTATCATTGCTGACAGCTATGACAAATGCAAAAAAGCTGTAAATGACCTGTGCTCTATCCTGACTGAGGTCGGGTTTCACATCCACAAGCAAAATCGGTGAAGACACCTACTCAAATGATTAAATTTCTGGGTTTCCAACTAGATACATTAAAAATGCAGGTTTCCTTAATACCCGACAAGATTAATCAATTTCACACTTTCGTCTGTAATTTGGGGAAAGGAAAGAATTAAAAAATATGATGAGTAGCAGCAATGCTGGGAATCATGACGTCTTACACGCCAGCTGTTCTATACGGGCAGGCTCATGTCAAGGGACTAGAAATAAATATAAATAAAGCGTTAAAAATAAGTAAAGGAAATTTTGAAAGGCTCATGAACATTTCGGAAGCTGGGTCGAAGCACATCCATTGATGGGAGGAGGCAGTGGGAAATTCCCCTACTCCAATCAGGTTAGACACCCCATCGATCGAAATGACAACGGATGCGTCACTCCAAGGCTGGGGTGCTCACAGGAGAGACACAGCCAGAGGAGGCAGATGGTTGCAAGTTGAGTTAAATTCGCAGATTAATGGGTTGGAATTAAGAGCCATATGGCTGGGTTTGCAAAGTTTAATAACAGAAAAGGAAGTACACATACAGATCTATATGGACAACACTATAATGTTGGCGTATATAAACAGAATGGGAGGCACTAGGTCGCCAGAATGTAATGCAATGGCCCAACAAATTTGGCAACCTGCGGAGGTCAGACGGAATTGGCTCATAGCGGCTTACATCCCAGGTTCACTAAATGTAATAGCAGATAAGCACAGTAGAGAGTTCAAGGACTATCTTGAATGGACACTGTCTCCAAGAATTTTAAAGAAAATTTGTGGGTTCTGGGGAAAACCGGATGTAGATTTGTATTGCTTCGCGAAAAAATAAAAAAATTCCCAAATATGTGTTGTGGAAACCAGAACCTGATTCTTGGAGGGTAGATGCATTTACCTTTAAATGGTCCCACCATTTCTTCTACGTGTTCCCACCATCCAGCATGATTGCAAGAGTCACCCGGGAACTCTGGATAGAGGAAGCCAATGCTATCCTAGTGACGCCGCATTGGCCCAGCCAACCGGGGTTTGCTGCACTCAACAGGTGGAGTCGAGAATAGCGATTTCTACCACGAGCACAAGACAATCTGGTTCCACGGGGACCACTGGAGGAAAAGGGAGACGTATCAACAACCACCTTGGTGGTATTGTGTTTTTAAGGAGATATCGTTTGGGTTAGACCCAACGACACCTCATCAGCTTGGCGTGAAGGGACAGTGAAGCTTTATGCAAATGCTTAAAAAAAGTGGGCACTGTTTTGCATTACGAAAGGTGTTAAACCATTAGCACCATCAGTGGCACAAGTTTGCAGGTTCCTAAGGACCCTGCCAGAGGAAGGTCTGGGTGGGGTTTGGCGCAATAATCACAGCAAGGTGTGCTTTGTCAGTGGTGTTACCCAGGGTGGATGGACAAACAATTGGCAAACATAAGCTGGTGCATTGGCTTATGCAGAGTCAGTTGATAAAAAAAAAACACCAACACCAAAGTACTCCAGGTTTTGGGATGTGAATAAAGTGTTTGATTTACTATGAGACTGGCTGGGAAACAGGAACTTGAATCTCAGGGAACTTACATTAAAATTAGTAATTTGGTTACTCTTAGTAATGGGACACAGAGGACAAACCATTGTTGCTCTCTCCATTGAGGGGATGGAGGAACAGGAGAAGGAAGTGACTTTCATCTGAAAAAATTACTTAAGTCAAATAGACTTGGAGATCCATTGTCGTCAATATCTCTGTATGCATACGGTGAATGCCCATGTATATGTGTTGTTAGGGCTCTTAACGCGTATTTAGGGCGCACAAAAGACATTAGGGTAGGGAAGCAACTACTAGTTAGCTACATAAAACCTCATGCGCCAATATCAAGGGACACTTTGGCACGTTGGACTGTTCAACTTCTTGATAGGGCAGATGTAAACACAAAGGAGTTTGGGCCACACTCAACTCGAGGGACGGGAGCTTCGAAAGCTAGAGCATTAGGAATTTCAGTTAACACTATCCTAAAACATGCAGGCTGGAAGACAGCCAGGTCTTTTGCTCTCCACTATAACAAGAAGGTGTAAAAACATAACAAAGTAGCCAAAAGGTTATTGAACAATGCTAAAAACAGGCCACTTTAGGCTGTATGAAGAAATAAAATGACAGATATTACAAGTAATGTGTAGCAGTCTACTTGGAAATTTGTAAACATCATTCAGAGTGATTCTGGTTATAAACAAAATAAAGAAAAGTCTAAGCATAAGCTATTACAATGTCACCGTTCTTTTATGAGAATGGAAATGAAATTAGTAGTCAGGTAAAATACTCCGTACATAAAAATCTCCTTGGGCTGTGAATGCCTTGGTAGACAAGACTTACCTGGGTATAGTTGAAGGATAACTTCTGTTTACCAAGGTCTGTGCCCCTTGGTAGTTGCATTACAGGGCCCACCCAACCCGCTCGTTGTGATACAGAAGAAATTATTTGTTAAATAATTAGGAATTAAATAAGTATACAACAGGAAAAAAGGATTTGTTCAAGTAAGACAGCTAAATAGACAATTGGCTCGTATTTTAACCCTCCTAATTAGGTAAAAATTGACTTAAGACCGGAACTGCTTCATCTCCCTGTACTGCGACCGCCAAGGGGCACAGCCCTCGGTAAAACAGAAGTTATACTTCAACTATACCCAGGTAAGTCTCGTCTAACTTATCCAATATATATATATATATATATATATATATATATATATATATATATATATATATATATATATATATATATATCGTGTATACATCACAGTATATACAGATGGACTGGACGCGGTGGCCAAATCAGTAGAGCGCAGGCTTCCCGGGCGGAGGTCAGGAGTTTGTAAACCAGGCCGAGTCAAACCAATGACTTATAAAATTGGTACTTATCACTACCTAGCCTGGTGCTCAACATTAATAGGATAAGTCACTGTCTGGTTAGCATTATATCAGGATATTGTGACTGGGTGGGATATCGGGTCATGGTGCCAGCGGTCTAGTCCGTCACTATAAAGTTGCCATGAGTGTGCACTGTCACAAGTCGATGCCCATCCTGATATGACCTTAGATGTTGCTAGAATGTAAAACAACAAATAAACATATACAGATGTAGGGTGCAGCACGGTGTCTCCGTGCTGTGTTTACTATTAGGGTAACATTTGTGGGGTGCGGGTTCGAGCCGCCAGTTATATTTGGTGCTGCGATATATATAGGTTACTTCCATCTCAGTTTGGTTGCGTGGTCATAGCGATATAAAATGGCACAAAGATAAGGTCATGTAGCATTACAAAATACCATGTAATCAATCAATAAACAATCAGTTGAATCAACAAACATGAGAGCAAATCATTGGCGACTAATGAGCGAATCAATCAAATTAAGTTAGACTGGTACCCTAACCCTGTCATCGTGTCCGTCTTATCAGAGTGATGAATAAATCATCCTTTTTTGTATAGTTATAACATGAATATGTAATCACATATTGTATATAAGTAAAGTTTGCATAATTCGGGGCTTTTAAGTTTCAGCATTTTTTTCAAGATACATCTATTAGATTGATCGTTATAATCTACCTTTATTTAGTTTGAAGTAACTTTTATTTTTTTAAAGGGCTGGATATTTGACGTTAAAACATGCAAAAATATTGTTGGCATGTACGTAAAATTGTGGACACCATAGCCTTCTGCAGGAACAGGTTAAACAAAATTGACTTACGATTCGATTAAATTCAGTAACAAATGCCTAAGAGATTGACCAGTTTGTAAATTGAATATGTAGAATCAAATTTGGGTAACTTAAATAACTTTGACAATTTGATGGTTTTTATCGGACTCTGCAGTTTTAAGTAAAATGTTCATGATTGGGTGAATTATTGATGGAAGAGATAGGGTTAAGTTGCTAATTTAATACAAGGTATTTGTGTCTCACTGTCAGACTGTATGGACATTCTGGTGGCAGTGCGGGTATCAAACTATGGTTAGGGTCTGCACCTTTGTGTTTTATATAGGCATTGCTATTTTTCGTTATTGATATATGCGTAGCTTCCAATCTTCCTAGTCGAGTCAAACCAATGACTTATCAAACTGATCCTTGTCGCTTCCTAGGCAGGCGCTTGGAATTAATAGGCTAGGGTAAGGACTGGTTACCTCGGTATCAGGATAATGTGACTGAGTGGGATATTGGGTCATGGTGCCAGCAGCCTGATTTCCCAGTGGGGCAGCAGTATAAAGCTATAAAGGTGCGATGAGTGCGCACATTTTTAGTATCCGTCCTGATATTACCTTAGATGTTGACGCATAACTCAAAGAACCAACCAACTATCCAATGCTGCCTTCCAGCGTTTCCTGCCTGAATGATGTTTTCCGGTGTTTTCTACAGGTGCGAATATGCGGTGTTGTTACGATTTCGACTCAGGCTCGATCCATGACAAGAATAATGTTCACTTCAGCACACGCAACCTTGGAGGCTTCTACAACTATGGCTTCGTGTATAAACACTCTAAGGTACTCTCAAACCACAGGGCTAACCAATTTTGTATATAAGGCGAGGTCCTCACCTAAGGTGCTCTCCAGCAACAGGGCTGACTACTTTGTCTATGCTGAGGTCCTCAGAAATCATAGTCCTGATGAATTTAATCTAGAATTGCCAACAGGATGAAAACAAGTGATGTAATATAAGACTAAACTGTATATACCCAGTCAGTTTCATTATGAAATGACCATCATAGCCACTGGTGGACATTTGTACTTCAATTTAAACCGGGCGAGGTGGCCGAATCAGTAGAGCACGGGCCTCGCGTGCGAGAGATCGGAAGTTTGGTCCCCTTCCACTGTCCAGTCAAACCAATGACTTATAAAATTGATACTTGTCGCTTCCTAGCCTGGCGGTTGGCATTAATAGGATAGGGCAAGGACTGGTTGGCACAGTATCAGAATAATGTGACTGAGTGGGATATCGGGTCATGGTGCCAGCGGCTTGATTTCCCAGTGGGGCACCACTATAAAGTCACCATGAGTGTGCACTGTCGCAAGTCGGTACCGATCCTGACGTGACCTTAGATGTTGCCAGGACGTAAAACTCCGGAAAAAAAAACCTACCTGAACTTCAAATTAAAATTAAAGATGCTCTTCTGACTGCTCCAGGACCTGGCATCCGACAGTCTGCACAACTTGGAGGACCACGAGCCGTTTGTGTGGTGCTGTAAGGAGGCGGCGGGCGGCAGGGTTGACTACTGCTCCAATTTCTACACGAAGAAGCGCCCCCTGTCGACGTCACGGAGGTATGACCCACTTCTCGTAGGTAGGTCATCGATTTGTGTTTACTTTACAATCTATAACGTTTGGCCGAGTGAGTTAATCGTCCGCCTCCTGTTTTGGTAGGTCGTGGGATTCGACAAGACCTAGTATCAATTTTGTAAGTTATTTCTTTGACTCGGCCAGGATTCAAACTCCCGAGAAGCCTGCGCTCCTAGCGATTCGGTCAACGGTTCCGGTCGTGTACCTTATGGTAGTTCATTTAGGATATGCGCTATCATATCATTCATAAAAGTGCATTTATGAGATATATATCAGATGAAGCACTGACAAGTTCTGTGAGTGTTGTGTTGCTTATGAATGTGTAACCCTCTGTGTATTCTTATACAGTTAATAAATAGCTGCTACATCACTATTCATAATATATTGCTAAACAGTGCCCTAATAGTAATAAGCTATGCACATCATAGGACTAATCTATAGACATTTATCGCGATCAGCATTTTGCATTAGGGTACAACCCCCCTCTGTAAGACCAGCTTACAACTGCCATTACAATGTTCGCTTTTCACCCCACTTAGTTCAAATTTTGAAAACACCCCCTCAACCAAATTCTCAGTTTGTCCCTGGTGACCTTGTCCCTGGTGAGTGTGTCCCTGGTGACCTTGTCCCTGGTGAGTGTGTCCCTGGTGAACGTGTCCCTGGTGAACGTCTCCCTGGTAAGGGTGTCCCTGGTAGGCGTGTCCCTGGTAGGTGTCCCCTTGGCGTCCTTGCCCCTGGTGAGTCCCCCTGGCGGTGGGTTGAGGTGGTGCTAACTGGTGCTCGTGTGTACAGCGCTGGTGCATGGCGGGGTGCACTACGTGCGGTTTGACGGGACGAAGGAGACGTTCGACGGGTTCGGGGAGTATGTCGCCTTCCTGGCCAGCCACAAGTCCTTCTACATACAGCTGCAGACACGTCACAACTTCAACATCAACCACAAGACGTCCGTGTATGTCAGGTGAGGCCGCACGCCTTGGGTGTGTCACTGCTCGTGTTATTCTATATGAGGTTTAGGATAGATGTATAAGCATTATGCGAGTATGAAGACGCAGAAGGGATTATTTTATTACATTGTTATATTATATTTATATTATATTATATTATTAGCCAATGGGCACTCTTCATGTGCTCCTTACTCATGCGGGGACTGGTGGCGCCATCACCGGCCCCGACCGTAACTACCAGCGTTACCACTGTCACTTGCACACAAATTTGTGTATGTGCTGTATGTGGCATCTACTAGAAACAAAAAGACAAAATCCTTCGGTGCGAGTGAGGTTTCCCGCATCTGTTAGGAAATTATTTCCATATAAAATAATGTAGCTGATCAACCTATTAAATTTATATCTCAAATAAAATATGGCAGGAACTGAAAAGCATCGGACAACACAACTATAATATATGTAATTATTAGATTTACTGGATATAACAAATAATGAAATACGACTATATTTATGTATGTTAATTTCTATTCCGAAAAGAAATATTTGTAGAATACTTTTAGAAAGCTGTTTCTGAGATAGATATTCCTAGTTCAGAGATATGATCTTTTTCCCCAAATTCGCCTATTTCAAAGTTGTTAACAATGAATTTGATCATTCTTGTGATTTGTGTACATCTGATTAAAAAAATATTTAGTGTTATCAGATATGGAGGTAAAGGCTTGATGTGCCCAGGAAGCCAACTGTCTTGCCAGTAATACTACCTTGCACAAGGCTGGAGTATATTCAGTTCTTGACTATTTATGCTAGATGGCTCTCCTTGCAAACCTTCTTTCATAAGGTCGATTCTTAGTGGGCCACCCCCAAAACCACCAGCCTGACTTTCAGTGTTTTTTTAATGATAGCCAATCACATTCCCGGTAGTTGTGAACAGCATGAGGTGGCCTTTTGATGAGACTTTCAAATGTAACCTTGCTTTCACCCCGTTGCTAGTGGTATCGGCATCCAAGTTGGCACTCGGCATTCCCCGACAGTACAGTTGTACAGCCGTGACTCGGGCACCATTCAGGTCCTGGTGAAGCAGGGCAGTGATGACGTCAAGGAGTGGGCCAAGGGCGACCCCGACCCTGAGGGCCTCATCATACAGATGATAAGTAAGTGGGCGCCTGACACACTGGTGTCGTGTTTTCTTGTTGTTGTTACATTCGTTGATTTAGTTAGGAACGACTCAGAAAGGGAGTGCAGCTGACAAAAGTGTGTTAATGAGAGCCAGCAGATGCGTCCAGACCCAGAAAAGTAACAAATAGTAGTAGGGTGCGTGGGTGGCAAAAGTGTGTGCGTACCAGAAAAGTGAGGACACAGTGACGAGGCAGGGACGGCAAGAGTAAAGGTGTGAAAGCCCACTGGCCAATCGGGGGGATGGATGGTGGACTTCTCGTTCTACCGGAAGTAGAGTCCCAGGTCCAGCAGGTGGTGGTAGAGGCGTGTCGTACCCGCCGAATCAAGCGGAATGCTAACATTGGGGTTGATTATGCAGGGGAAATTTCAACTGCGGAAAATGTGAGTATTCCAAGATACCACTGTAGGGACCCAGTAGGTCCCTAATCAGGTTCCTAGCCCTGCTAGGGTCTGGCGGAAGCACACTGCGTCAATCCAGAAAACTGATGCAGTGTACATGCCAAATACACGGTGGTAGCACACACAGAGTGGGCAGTGTGTGGGTGTGGAACGCGGGTGGAGCAGCAGTGGGCTCTGTTGTCTGCACACAAGGGTGGGCGGGTTACATTAGTTTCTAATTAGAACAAGGCGTTGGTAACCAGAATTAGCACTCTGTATTTGGGGGGTCAGAGGGTCGGATAGGTGGTGAACACACATACAGGAAATGTAAAATATCCGCTAGGATAATTTCACTGGAATCTCGGTTTGACACAAATGTATGATAAGAACCGTACCACATTTGGTTATCAGCAGGCATGTGGTTATAGCTAATAGTTTGTGAGTTTAGAGTATAGAACGTATAATGAAGGATATGGCTGTAAAAGACACACACCCAAACTTTCGACATGTAAGCTGTAGCTGCGAGCCGATTTGCTGGGTCACAGTGTCAGTCCTCCCTGAGGGACCAGCGGAGTTCAGAATACCTGTAATATTTGGATGTTGTGTACACATAAGTCAACTAGATTTCGGTCATCTTAGTGACGTCATTCTTAGTCCCTTCATAAGCAGTGCTTAACGGCATTCTAAATCACTTTTCTGCCTCCTACAAAATACCTATCGATGACATAATCCTTAGTCCATTCATGAGCAGTGCCTAGTGCTATTCTGAATGACTTGTCTGCCTCCTACAGATTACTCGTTGGTGACGTCATCCTTAGTCTCTTCATGAGCAGTGCCTAGCACCATTTTGAATGACTTGATTAACTCCTCCTACAGGCGGCTCATTTGTGAAGTCATCCTTGTTTACCTCCTACAGACGACCCATTGGTGATGTCATCCTTAATCCCTTCATGAGCAGTGCCTAGCGCTATTCTGAATTACTTGTTTACCTCCTACATACGATCCATTGGTGCCATCATCCTTAGTCCGTTCACGAGCATTGTATATCGCTATTCTGAATGACTTGTTTACCCCCTCCTGCAGAAAATCCGGTGGGCGTGACCCTGGTTTACAAGCAGGGCGTGGTGCTGGAGGTGACACTGAAGACTGAGCGACTTCGAGCCGTGCTCATGATACCGCAGTCACTGCTGCCTGTAGTCAACGGCCAGCCCACAGCGCAAGGCCTGCTGGGAAACAGTGGGCAGTACGTCACCTTTGAACAATGTGAGAAGCTGCTATCTATTTTTGGTATTTAATGTGTGTTTGTGTGCTATATGCGTCGTTCTCAGAAACTGTCTACCACATTTACAAGTGACATGGAAACCAAACATGAAACCATTTGAAATGATAGCAGAAGACATTCCAAATAATAGCAAAATCAATGTTCATATGAACGTTTACATGTTGTGCATATGTCAAAGTTGAAAAAAAAATTGTTTTTGATTTTGATTTTGATCTTATACAAATTGAGAAAACTGTTAAAATTTACTTTGTAACATCCATCCGTAGCATCATTTTAGCACACATCCATAACATTTTAACACATACAATAAATTCAAACAAGATTTTATTCATTGCAGTTAAGTAAAAAAGAATGTCATAAGCCCCGTTTACACGGGCGATTTAAAACGTTTCATATGAACCCACTTGCCTAGATCGACTCACATTTGGTGTGTAGACGCGGTTCTGTGGCGTTTTAGGGCTGAATCGCTTCATATGAAACGTTTCATCTAGACCACCTCGCGAGGTAGTATAGATGAAGCGTTTCAGCTGGTTCCCGGCAGTGTTAGGGCTCGATTAGGCCGGAATCTAGTGAATGCGATCATATTTAACAGAATTTCATACTCAAATAATGAAATTTAATTAAATTAACCTTAAATTCCAAGCGATATTAACGTAGCAGCTACATCTGAGTCGAATCGACGAGTGT
The DNA here is from genome assembly GCA_030323885.1 of Branchipolynoe longqiensis. Taxonomy (NCBI): domain Eukaryota; kingdom Metazoa; phylum Annelida; class Polychaeta; order Phyllodocida; family Polynoidae; genus Branchipolynoe; species Branchipolynoe longqiensis. The sequence continues at coordinate 79,054,093 of CM059187.1, forward strand.
AAACTAAACACATAGCAGTGCTCACCGGCTACAGGCGCACCACAGGCTGCTGGTTCCCGGCGCCAAAACACTTTTTAAACTCTGTCCGTGTAAACGCGCCTCTAAATTGCTTCATATAAATCGCCTTGTCTAGAACGTTTCACAATTCCCCGTGTAAACACGGCTTTACACAAGTTGAAAAAGTATGGGTAGATGCATCGTGTTGATATGCAATTTTTCACATTTGCACTTATGGCACAAAATCATATAAGCATATTTTTGATACATTTTGTGGGATCTAGTAATGCTAACATACTTAGTGCAGAGAGGCAAGAGTAGCTATTTGACTTGCCAACCCCCCAACCCCCACCCCTCGCATATAAGGTTGATTTATTACCAATGTAATGTGGGAACCAAATATATGGTACAGTTTCTGAGAACGACCCAAATAAGATAGTATTCATGAAGTTATGCTGTTTATTTGCTACTACTTGGCTGCACTATACCGTCTACTGATACTCCCTTACACTGTGATTATATTGTATCCAAGTATAAAACACTTTAAACTGCCTGGGCACCTGTCGGTTTGCACTAAGGACGGTCAACACCGGTTCAAAGGTGCTCATATGCAAATATGAGAACAGGTCTCAACCTTCATTCGGAACCAAATTTTTACTTTAGATTAATAAATGGTCGGTCCTTTAAGAAGGGCCAGCCAAAGGCTGATTGACTAATCAGATTCCCTTGTCTTGTGTCTAGAGAAGAATCAAAATAATTCCCATTCTATTTCTTCCTAAGACTATATAGCAAACGTCACTCCTGCTATGTTACACTATATGTATCAATATGCCTCAATATTATTTTTTAATCAGCTGGTCCATCTTGCCTTCTCTCCTCCCCACCTCCTTTTTCTTCCTTTGCTAACTGCCTTCGCTAACCACTAACTGCCTTCGCTAACCACTAACTGCCTCTGCTAACTGCTAACTGCCTCCGCTAACTGCCTTTGCTAACCACTAACTGCCTTCGCTAACCACTGACCGCCTTCGCTAACCGCTAACTGCCTTTGCTAACCACTACCGGCCTTCACTAACTGCTAATTGCCTTCGTTAACCACTAACTGACTTCGCTAACCGCTAACTCCCTTCTCTAACCGTTAACTCCCTTCACTAACCGCTAAGCACTTACAGCTAACTACCCTTGTTAACCGCTAAACGGTCCAACACCATTTGCTCATGTGTCCTATAACACATCACATTTCTCATTTAAGGCACATTGCAACTGTTCTACGGCTCCTCTGCCCTGGGCTCCAATGCCAATGACGAGACGATGTTCACTAAGTACACGTCCACTTATATCGCCTCGTCGAAGCGCATCAGAAATGCACTCACTTACTTCGACGACTGGAAGCAGACCTACAACGACAAGGTGAGCATCGACGCCAGCCTGCAGGCCATGTGTCGACATCCCTCGGAGATCGAGTCGAACAAGCACTGTCACTTTGACGCCGTACGGAGTGGCAACAACAGCAAAGGTGTCGATACCCTAGAGTCCTTCTTCAGCTTCAAGGAACTGAGGCAGTTACTCAGTGAGTGTTTTTATTTTTATTTGTTGTTGGTTGTTTTGATATTGTGTGTGTATGTCACTATTTGGTGTCTATCCCCTTGTTTTCCAATCATCCAGTATTGTTCACGTTTGATACATAGTGGGTGATTTGCCATTGATTGATTGATTAGTGGTTGTTTAATGCCGCGTCGACAGCAAAGGCGGTATTCACGATGAGAAGTATTCTTTCTAAGCTACATTAGGTGGTACAATTCCGCTGTTCTGAAGAAGACTAAAATGTCTGCTTGTTTTATATCGGTAAAAAGATCATGCATGCTGACCGCATTGTAAAATTGTTGGCACAAGACCATAAAATCGACACATGTTTGATTTGCCATGGAATGACGGAGCCTGATTGCTTTGGATCTGCCATATACGCCTAGTACAGCTGTGGCGTTCTCCCTGATTGGCTGCCACACTCCGTCACTTTACTCCTAACATAACAGCTAACTGTCTCGGGTGAGACTACCAGCACTCCTTGGCTAGGTGATGACCTGCTCGGACTGACCGAGCTAACCATCTGACTACTATCAAATAGTGTTAATCGTATACTTATACCTCTAAACATATTCCTGATGTTTGATAAGAGATAAATATAGACGTAAAGATATTTAATGTACATGCTTCCTTGTTCCTGATGCCAAATCATTCCTTGATTCACTCTGACTTCACACTTTTTTCTCTCCCACCCACCCGCCCCTGGCTGAACCCCACCCAGTGCCTACCTCGTAGAGTGCCGTGAATATGCCATACGCTGCCGACACGGCGTGAAGAAACCGCCAATCAATCAACCTGATAGAGCTGAGTTGATTCACCCAAATCAGCACAAATTCAATTATCTTCATATAAACTTGTAATTCCCTATTAAGGTTAAAAATATCAATAATTTGATCGCAAAATTACGATGTGTTATTTGCTCTGTGCAGGCGACACCCCACCCAAGTTCGACGCGCTGTCCAGTCAGCCCATCGTCATCTGGCTGAAGAACGAGTTCGAGGTGACCCTCAAGGCCTCCAAGCCCTCCTCGATGCTCAAGTTCACGGTGAGCCTCAGGGACTCCAAGTCCATCGAGCTGATCGACATTGCTGACACTGAGCTGCCGACCAAGCCGCTGTGGCGCGCCGTGGGACCGGCTGACACCTGGGTGTCCTCCTTCCGCTACACACTGGAGAACACCGAGAAATACTACCTGCGCTTCGTGGTCACTGACGACAAGGGGTCTGCATCGATGATCATCCCGAAGATCATCATCTGCCCTTGTAAAGGCGGGAGTCCCAGCAGCAAGACCTGCCGGCCGGACATCATTGAGGTAGATGTGTTTGTAAAGTTGGGCGCTCTTCTAGTTTGTGAATTTAGGTAAATATGGCTGCTACAATGAATTAATGCACACAATGACTGAAGTTAGCTATCACCTCACGGCACCCGACCTACAGATCAAGCAACTGTGTACAGGCATGGACAAAGAGCACTACTCTACTTGTACTACAAGTTGTAGCTCTACACATATCCATTCTACTCATTTTAGCGAATCAGATCCTCCCATACATCCCTTAGCATTTGATCAAAATTCAGATTGTCCTATCCTAATGCACACACTAAATGCTTGCTACAAACTAGATACATCGCAACCAGTTAGTTCCCTAAATTTGGATTATACCTTATATAAAGCCAAACTATACTGACATAACACGACCTAGATTTAACTAAAACACCACCTACATTATGCTAGGTACACACCTACCGTTTTTCCGCACCCCTCTACCGTATACGATCTAAAACTGCCCAAAAGTCGTGAGGTGTGCGCTCCCTAGCACTCGATGCGATCGCGACTTAAACTCAGTTTAGGGCTAAACTGTTCCTACGATTGCATTCGCGATCGGAAATGAATCGCACGTTTTCAGTTTTAAGCGGGTCGGGTCGGGTCGCGAGTTTTAGTGCGCGAATCGTATACGGTAGGTGTGTACCTAGCATTAAACGCCTACACTGAATGTATGATCTTGACCAGTTATACCACAAACACTTAATTAGCTGAATGCAATAACAATTTGTTATTACCGTTCTTGTATTTAAATAGTGTAAACGACTGAAGTTATGCAGCATGGCCAGAAGACAAGTGCCTCGGCGCTGAAGAAGGATTATATTCAGATGAATGAAAATGTTTACCAAAAATAAAATCGGCCCCTCTTCCTTGTCCCTAGACCCTCACCAGAGATTTCCCCAGCTGTTGAGGTTACTTTTCACCTAAACAGATATTCAAAAATGAATTGCTTCTTTCTTTGTAGGGGTGGTTCTGACAACAACTAAGGTCATGTCAGGACGTGTACTGACTTGTGACAGTGTGTAGTCATGAGGACTTTATATAGTACTGCCCTACTGAGAGACATTATCACTGGGTCCATAATCGGAGATCATACTCAGTCATAGTAAATGCCTTATCCTATTAATGCTTCAAACAAGGCAGTACTATCAGAGCATACTACTAATAAATGCTTCACATGCAGCAGCACTATCAGCGTATACTACTAATAAATGCTTCAAACGCGGCAGCACTATCAGCGTATACTACTAATAAATTCTTCAAACACTGCAGCACTATCAGCTTATACTAGTACTAATACGTGATTCAAACACACAGCACTATCAGCATATACTACTAATACATGCTTCAAATGCTGCAGCCCTATCAGCGTATACCAATATGTATGAAACCTGACTTCCGGGAATTTTCCACGATTCCCTGACTATGCTAAACCTGTGGGAGAATATCAGCATTTCCGCTTTTTTCCCCAGAGACCACTTTCATCCCTGATATGTATATATACATATATATATATATATACAGATGAACCTCGATCCAATGGACACCGATGCAACGGATTCCGGATCCAACGGACACAATCCGCTAGAGTGAATATCTGAATTTGTAGGAATTGTTTCTTTGGATGCATACTGGTCAAGCATTACGTATATCTTGGAGCCAGTGACAGTTGCTACAATCCACCACATCTGAAGAACTGTCTCGATTTCTATTAATTAAGAGCAGCTAACAGGTCCAAAGCCTATTATTATAGCTGTATCCTATGCAGGTATTGCAGGTATAGCAATACCTCAAGGAGTTTGACGCCCCTGCCTTGCAGAGTTGTAAACCACTGCCTTGTGGTACAGGTTCTTAAATTTTGTCGCTGCAATGGACAAACTGCTTTAACGGACAACTGCTCCCCCCTATTAGTCCGTTGGATCGAGGTTCATCTGTATATATATATATACAAGATATGGATCTGACTCCACACCTTTTACAAGATATGTTCATGTAAAATGCTTGCATTTTACATGAACATATTATTGCTACTTTAAGTTGCAGTGTCATGAAGGCGTTTCACAATATGTGGTACCATCAAATTGATAAGTAATACATTTGCTTATTGCAGGATTCTGCTCAAGGGTGGACCCTGGCAACCTGTGTCTGCCCCCCCGGATACAAAGGTTTTGATTGCCAGACAGAAATGAATGGATGTGACATGAGACCCTGCTATGGAGGTCAGTCCAGACAAAAGCCCTCTAGGATGAAACAATATGTATTAAAGCCGCACAGTCCAATGAAAGCATCACAGAATGACAATCTGAGATTGAGAATCTCTTTAATTATTGCTATGAAAGCAACATGACAATGTCAGCTTTAAATCATTAGTGTAGTTTTTCATCAACTATACTTTAGATGACATGCGCTCATGTTATAATCGACTATTATCATCCTCGTGCCTTGCTTACTAGTCATGGATCATTTTATAATGATAGCATGAACCGTAGCTTGTTCAATGTACGGCACTGATTACCTGTGTTTTAACTGTATTGTTTTTCCTAGCTTGCACGGACATTCCGGCTGACAAAGTGGAGATGGAAGATGTGGTGAAGGAGTTTACTTGTGCATCCTGCCCGATTGATATGGATGGTGGCGGTGAACATTGCTACGGTAAGCTCAATAATACTTCTCATTTGTTTTAGCCATTAAGTCATCATCATCATCAAACCCTTAACCACGATGGTCGTCGCAGCACCACAGATGACTTTGCAACCAATTTTCTCCAGTTTCCCGTGTTCTCCACAGCCCTCTGGGACTTGCCAAACTCCAAGGTTGTCGATTCCCTGATGTTCTCTTCCCACTTCTTCCTTTGTCTGCCTTGTGTTCTTCCCCCTTTCACTGTGCCTTGCATAATGGTTTTAGCCAGACCTGATGAATGGGAAATATGGCCATATCACTGCTGTTGGCATCTCTTTACGATTGTCAGAAGATCTTTGTTTGGTCCAAAGTACATGTCTAGCTGGCATTGGCAGTGTCTTCTCTGCAGTGACATCCATCCAATGTGGTTCGATACATTTCTCATGGCAGATAGCCATTATTTGGTATTCTATTTTGGGTTTGTTGTTTTCTTTGAAGATTTATACTGCCTATCACGGATAAGTCTGAATAGACTTGTTTTCACCATTAGACAGTTTGTCAATAGAAAGTCCGAGCCTACACTTTTACCGACACAAGGGATTTTTAACCTCCCACACCACATAGACATGGTATGAGAGCAACTGGACTTTGATGACACTGTAAGTTATACACAGTGGTGGAAATCCAAAGTGGCAGAGGTGGGGGCACGGGGAATCGAACCACTGACCTTCAGATTAGGAGTACAACCTAGAAAAAAGTCAGACACTCTAACCACTCCGCCACAGAGAACAGTTAAATACTTAAATTTCAGTTTGTACATTTCAAAATGGCTAAGTTTAAAAGATGACAGCTGAAGGCGATGGCCAAATGAGTTCAGTACTAATTTTCTATGCAGCAGGGCATAGGTCGCTAACCAGGGTTTGTATAGGGCTTCAATGATCGGGAGGTAACCCAGTGTTTCTGTAGGGTTTCAATGCTGAATGTCTGACTTGTGCTTCTTACCAGAATTCAACGAGTGTCTGCTGGACAAGTCCCACCCCAAGTTCCACCAGTGCACCCAGGTGTGTCACGACGCGCCTGAGGGCTACTATTGCAGATGTGAACAGGGCTTCGACCTGGAGGATGATGGTCACACATGCACAGGTAACACAGCCAGGTGCTCCTTTAGCGTGCGGTCCACCGCTAGTGTGTGGTCAACCGCAGTATCTGTACTCTATGCTGTGAAATGAGCTGATCTGTCTACCATGACCTCAGCTGGTGATGCTAGAGTTAGAGTGAGGGAGCCTGCACACTGAAGTGTGAATGTGCACGTAGACCGCATAGTAAAGCGGCACCGACAACCACACCCTCACCACACTCTACCATTACCAAGAGCGGGTAAGATAGATCTCCACCATTTCACCGATTAAGGAATTTTCTGTCATCTCTGATTTGTGTCATTTCTAAAATGTAAGGGTTGGTAGCAGCCCAGTGTTGGGATGTTCGCCAGCATTTGGTCAACCGTTGATTGGCCGGTGTTGGGCTTGAAGTGAATTTCTATTAAAGAAAATGGTGAAATTCTCTCCCAGGTAGCACTTTCAACTTTCAAGGAATTGCAGAAATTTACCAGAAGTCAGGATCCATCCAGTACTCACCATGAAACTATCCTAGCTCCACTTCTATATTTAGTCAGCACATAATATGCATGGCGAGCATGTCGAATAAGGAGGTAGAAATGTTAACAGTGTCGGTCAAAGTTATGATCCATATAAATAATGTTAAATAGGCCTAGTGACGTACAACAATGGTAGATGCTGAAGTGTTTATCAACAATAGTAGTCACTCATACATTTGATTAATTCTAACTGTCTGCACGAGGTGGCAGCACGGAGTTTTTCCTATCAGTACTACATTCAGGGCCGTAGCTGGTGGGGAAAAGGAGGGGAGTTCCCCCCCCCCTCCCCCAAACCCCATAAAAAACAACAAAGACAGTATGTATCCTCCCTGAAATGGCTGGAAATGGAATTTCAGACCCTCTGTATTTTAGCAAATTCCTCGGGAAGGGGGGGGGGGGGGGGCTTATCACCAGACGCCTCTAGTGCCTGGTGGTAACCCAGGCACTAGAGGCCAAAACAAAAATTCCTATCTACAGCTACAAACAAGATCTACAGGGATTATATATATATATATATATATATTTCTAGAGCCTTATTGAGTCTGATCATATGCTTTCAGACCAAAAGGAGTGTGCAGCAGCCATTTTGAACACATGTGACAAGCTGAACGGTATTTGCAAGGACCACCCACCGGGAAGCTACACTTGTGAATGTAAGAATGGCTACCGGATGCTGGAAGACAACAAGTGTGTAGGTGAGAGGCGCTTTCAACTATAGTAATTAACATTGCGACAATGGCCTTGCGCTATTACCAGTGGTATTGTTAAAGTTCCATATTCCAAACAGTTTTGTAATGTTTGAATTGTAACTTGTCTTATTTAACATTACTTCCGCCAACTGGTTCATCAAAGGCTTCGGTATGTGTGCGTCCTGTCTGTGGGAAAGTGCATATAAAAGACCCCTTGCTACTTATCGGAACAAGTAGCCTATGTGGCGGCAGTGGGTTTCCTCCAAAGAAATAAGTCAGAATGACGATATGTTTGATGTGCAATAGCCGATGATATGAAAATCAATGTGCTCTAGAAGCATCGTTAAATAAAACAAGAATCACTTTTACCTCCGATGAGAGGACACCTGCTGTGACAGGACAACATTTGGTCTGAATGCAGAGTTGTCCCTTAAAGACGGGTACCGCTGTGTCATACACACGCGATAACAGCGATGTCACTGCGCATGTCTGTGTGTATTGCTTGTAGATGTCGATGAGTGTATCGCCACTGCTGAGAACCGTGGGAAACCACTGCACAACTGCCAGCAGATCTGCTACAACACTGCCGGCAGCTTTGAATGTCTATGTATTAACGGCTTCAGCAAGTCCAAGACTAACCCTACCCGCTGTGAAGGTCAGTTCATGTGTCCTTCACTTAGCAGTGCTCATCTTCTTCTTGGTTGTCCATCGGTGGCGATGATGACAACAACTCAAACATTTGTTGTGAACTCGTCGATGACCGATGAGTCCAATTTATGCTCGGAATGTGCAGTGGCCCATTGGACATGCATGAGTAGCTGCTGTCAGAGAGTCTGGTAGATTAAGGAGACACTCTTTTCTCTGCTGACACTTTTGTTTAGCATGAGATATACGATCAGCTTCAAACTGTATTACCCCGATTTTATGCACTCCGATTTTACGCACCCCAATTTTACGCACCCTGATTTTACTCGAATTCAGATATAACACGATTAATTATTGGAAACCCCCCCCCCTTTGTTTTGTCTCCTTCCAGGGAACTGACAATTTTTACTTCACAGATCATTTGTGTTTTAATTTCTAGTGTAACAACAATGATTTATCCGCAAAATTCTTTAATTCAAAGGTAATTTACTTACTGGAAGGTAAGCTAATGTCGTGGGGGTGATGAAAATGGGAAATATTGCGCCTAGAGCGGGACTCGAACCCACATCTCTTTGCATTCCGGGCCAGTGTGCTAACCATTACACCACCTAGTCTCCCTGATATCAATACACTCCCCACGCCTACCTGTCTATGTGGTTACTTGCCTGAGAGGTCAGTGCAGACCACTACACTCGTCCCCCTGGAATTGTAAGTCTTGTAATGCTTACAATTACATACATACAGGCAATGCACTAACACATACATACACAGGGTAGGTTCAACAACCATACAGCGTGTAGCTTGTACAGGATCCTGATCACGGCAACCAGTGTCGTGGGGGTGATGAAAATGGGAAATACTGTGCCTCTCAGGCAAGTAACCACATAGACAGGTAGGCGTGGGGAGTGTGTTGATATCAGGGAGCCTAGGTGGTGTAATGGTTAGCACACTGGCCCGGAATGCAAAGAGATGCGGGTTCGAGTCCCGCTCTAGGCGCAGTATTTCCCATTTTCATCACCCCCACGACACTAATTTTCTTATACCCCAATTTATTGCGGCGACCCCGCTTCTTTCACGATGATATTTTATGGACTTTATTGATCGTGTTATAAAGGGGCTACACTGTACTTTATTTGATATTATTCACATTTATTCTTATATGTACCCACTATGAACCACTTTATGTGACGGTCATAATGCTGCGTCTGAAATAAGGCACTGAATTTAAATTGATTTGTAAACAACCGGACAGGATCGTCCAGTGGGTAAAACATCCATCTCAGCAACGAGAGGTCATGGGATCATATCCGGACTAGTACATACATCCAAATACATACTAGTCATTGATAGCACTGTTGGTACTTATTTTTATTCATCGAATAATGCTTTTAGTCAGCACCAGAGGTAGCACTGGTCTTCCAGCTATAAATAGAGCATCTTCACAGATAAAAGTAACTATTTCAATTTCCGAAATGTTGTAACATGGTAATTTGCATGAGTATGAACTCATGTGAGTCATGCTATATTGCTAAATTATAATGATTTAACGTGCTGTCTACATTAAAGGCCATTTTTACAGCGAATCAAAATGATACAGATTACAACATCAACACTGACTTTGTTGGCGGCCCCAGCCTCGTTTTCGTATCAGTATCACGTGTTCCGAATGCGAGAAATATCTGCTTGGTGCTAGTGCGAGGCGTTCCCACAAGAGGACACATCGGGCGTGTCACTTTCTTCGACTCCTTCCTATGTATGGTTGAGGTCCGCTGAATGCTTCCTTATTTGCTGATTAAAATTGTGTAGTCCGATGGTTTTGAGTTTCTGTAATTATTCGAGATATATATATATATATGAGATTGGCCACTATAATCTACCTGACTTTAGCTTGGAGTGACTTTTAATTATGAACGGTTAACTTTAGAGATATTTGAAGTGAAAACATGCCAAAATAATGTTGGCGTGAACATAACAATTCTGACACCGTAGACTTCAGTAATACTAATAATAGATTATATTGCATTGACTTACTAATAATCCATTCTATGCACCAACGCCGGTATCTAATTGGATATGTAGAATCAAAATTCTTAATCTAGATAAGTGTCTTGGTTTGAAAAAGATGATGCTTGCATCGGACTATGTCGCTTTAATTGAGCTGCGGCCTCCTTAGAGGATGCCTCGATCGTCGGGGTGGCGGTACTTCGCTCAGTGAAAGCTTTCCTGTTGCAGACATCGACGAGTGTGACAGAGGTACTCACCAATGTGACATTGGATGTCACAACCTGTACGGCAGTTATGAGTGCACCTGTCCAGAAGGTTTCAGTGTCTACCAGCTGTCTCGGTGTAAACGTAAGTAAAGTCAATGTTTAACCCCCCACTCCACCCCCTCCACACACACACATCATCATCATCATCATGCTATCGGTCGCGATGTGACAAAGACTCCTTTCATTACTTGACTGTCACTCTCCATTTAGCTCTCTGCTGTGAGAGTGATGTCCATGAGTCGGTCCATTTACTGGAAGCTGCCGTCAAAATTGATGGAAGTGCTGCTGGCTTTTGCACATTACCAGCGACAATCTCTGAGGGAGAAATTAGAAGTCTCACACTGGCAAGAACATGTCCAGACAGGCGCAAAACTATTTGTCCCTGCAGTGGCTGGTCGGGAGATGTTGAGAGTTCCATACATCAACCACCCTTGATGCTGCCACAGTGACATGGTTTTCTGTTTAGGGTTTGCTCCCTTAGCCTTCGGTTCTGTCAAGAACCTGTACCACAAGGCAGTGGTTTATAACTCTGCAGGGCAGGGGCGTTAAACTCCCTGAGGTATTGCAATACCTGCATACCCAAACACACACACACTCTGTGTGAATAAGAGTAACACATGCATTGACTGCCATGTTCAATATGTCGGTGATGTTTCAATTGAATTGCCTTTTATTTGACTATCAAATATAGGAGAGTGCTTCTGGGATGATTCTTCCTAGGGATGGTCTAGTCGGTAAGCGCGTTGGCTGCCTTTTCGTACTGGAAGTCGTGGGTTTGATTCCCGACCAAGTCAAACCAACAACTTACAACATTGATACTTTTCACTACCTAGGGTGGTGATAGGAATACACAAGGTCTGATTTTCATGACGCTGGCAACCTGGTCTGCTCGTGGGGCAGTACTATAAAGTCGCCATGTGGGTGTACTGACAAGTTGGTACCCATCCTGATAGCATCTTAGATGTTCCCAACAAAATAAAACAAATTAGGCTGTGCATTCTTTTTTATGGATGTAACATTCCAGAATAAAAGTTATTGAATTGAATTGAATATCAGATAGCACAGTCACATGCACTTTGACATACTATAAAGTATATAGAGCCAGGCCTACCTTTGTGCTTTGCAAAGTGAAGTGCGTGAATGTTTCTTGCTGGAATAGTTTTTGCGGTAAAGAGTGAAACAAATATATTATTGCCGTTTAACTTCAACAATTATTTTGGCATGACCTAAGGCTAATGCTCTGGAATCGATCATGCCTCAAACCCCACAATTGGGAAACGCGAACCCAACATATCGATTTATTGGCATTTATATGTATTTGTCTTTGTCGTTTACAAATTTGAAAGTCTTATATAGTCTTATTTAGACTAGACATGCTTAACAGGAATTTAACATTAAGCCATTGAACCGTCTGTTAGGGGGGTGGGACGGCGCAATACGCCTAGCAGTTGAAAGGTTTGTCCAGGCGCTCATGTCAAAGTGGCTCGAAGGTTCGACTGTGCATGATAATATATGTTTAACAAAAGATGCCACACTGGGCGTATTCGATGAACCAACTCGCGTCACCCGAGTCACTTTCTGGCACATGCGCAGACTCTACATCCTCGGGTTGCATAATTGAACACTCCAACAGCTAGGGGTGAAAAAAATGGTGGCTTAATCCAAAACTCTTTTTTGTTGTTGGAATACCTGATATAACTACAGCAAAATAGGATTTAAAGTATTTTATGATTGCATAGTTTAGTTATATTTCCATTTCATTATTATAACGACAAAAAGCATTTAAAAAACATGCAGGACTTGCACTGGTAGTTGTCGCTGGTATCCTACAGGTACCAGCACAAATGTCATGTCATCACTCCTAGCTAACCCCAGCCAAGATGTGGGTTACTGTGGTCGGGTCGTTTTGCACATGACACATGTATCTCTCGACTCCACTCTCGGTGTTCGATTTGAAATTCTGACGACCAGGATGACTCGAATCGCCCGGGTCATGTTAATCAAATACGGCCTATGGGGCCTAAGCGACGTTACTTACATATGATAATATAGATGGCGATATAATGCACGTCCATAGATACTTAGATGTCGAGGACTAATTCCGCTAGGTGGCGTATGTGATTAGTCACAAAATCAGTGTATAGGTGCCGACATGATGAAGCGTCCATCATTACTTGGACGGCAGGTTAAGGGGCTGTCACATTAGGGTTTTTTGCGGGAGCGTACAGCGGCGTAAGCGCGTTACGTCATATACGTTGGTATACGCCGCCATACGCTATGCATATGCTACGCATACGGCGTCATACGGCGATCCTCCAACAAGCCTATTTCCTTGCTCAAAATTGGCAGCATATGGCAGCGTATGGATCATACGCTGCTCGTACGCTATGCATACGCCGGCATAGGTTACGCATAGGTTAGGGGTACATCGGCATAGGTTGGGCATACGCTGGATTGACACCCGCCGGGTGTCTCTTGCGTACCCCCAATGTTCTGTAAAAGTGGTGTCACACTACAGTGTATGGCGTTGGCATATGGATTTTTGACCCATACGCCGTCATACGCTTCGCATACGCTATGCATACGCTACGCATACGCCGGCATATGCCCTCATACGCCCTCATACGCGCGTCTGTCCAAATTTTTTTTTAGCATGCTCAAACATTTTCGGCGTATGGCGGCATATGGCTCATACGCTGTTCATAAGCTCGACGTACGCTATGCGTACGCCGACATAGGTTGGGCATAGGTTGGGCATACGCTGAACTTGTCAATCACAACCGTCAAACCTCATCACAGTACGCCGCGCATACGTCAGGATACGCTTTGAATACGCCGCCATAGGCTAGGGGTAGGTTAGGCATAGGTTAAGCATAGGTTAGGCATAGCTACTGTTAGGCATAGGTTAGGCATACGCTTCAGATGCCGCTGGGACCTCATGCGTAGCGTATGATGGCATATGACGGCGCAGGATGGTGTATGGGTCGAAAACCGCATATGCAGGCATACGCTAACGCCATACGCCGTAATGTATACAGGGCCTTTAAGGCTAGTTCAATAAGGGTGTAATCTATTAACACGACCCGGTGTGGCGGTTTCAGCCGTGCGCGTACCGTCAAACTCAAGGCATTGTCGATGGTCGTGAGTCACTAACCTTATAAATTTAATATAATGTTTTTGGTAAAGATGTTTTCTATATGTGTACCAAGCGATTTGTTTATAGGTGGTGTTGTTTTAGAGATATTTCACTTTTCCTGGATTTTTTGTATGAAGATTGCTCACCACCATTGACAATGCCTTGAGTTTGACGGTATGCGCAGTGCAAAACATTAGTTTTATTCAAAATTAATAGAAATCAAGAACCCTAACCTTAGAAATTTAATATGATATTTTTGGTAAAGATGTTTTCTATATGCATACCAAGCGATTTGTTAATAGGTGGTGTGGTTTTAGAGATATTTCAATTTTTCTGTATTTTCTATATGAAGATTGCTTGACCATTGACAATGCCTTGAGTTTGAGTATGGGCACGGCTGAAACTGGCGCACGGCTGAAACCCCCACACTGGGCGACTCGGGTCACCCGAGTAGTCATAATTTCAAATAGAACACTGCGAGTGGAGTCGACAAATACACGTGGCGTGTGCAAAACGACCCGACCCGAGTAACCCACCTCCTAGCTGGGATTTCTAGGAGCGATGACTTCATATTTGCGCTGGTACCGTCCTGCAGGATAACAGCTACCAGTACGAGTCATACATGTTTTTTTTTGGTAATAACCTAGATTACTGAAATGGAAATATAACTAGACTGTGCCATCATAAAACAATTTAAATCCTATTTTGCTGTAGTTATATCGGTTATTAAAAGAAAGAAAAAAAAGGTTTTGGATTAAGCCACCATTTTTTCCACCCCGAGAGTGGAGAAGCGTATTCGATTATTCGACCCGAGTCTGTAGGATGTGGGCATACGCTAAAAAGTGGCTCAGGTGACCCGAGTTGATTAATCGATTATGCCCTAAGAGTCGCTAAATGGCGTAAGATATGCAATGCTACATTAGTATAAGATTAATCAGAAAGGTGGCGTCAAAGATGTGCGTCCTTAGTTACGGAGGTGAGCCAGGTTTGTGAGCCTAGTTACCCATGTTGTCCGCAACAATGTCTAATACGTTGAATAGTCTATTTGTTTGTTTTTATTTTATGAGTACCTGCTATTGAACTGCATTGAATGAAAGTACTCTATTTTTTGTCCAACCCCTCAGCTGACCGCGACAAGACTTGTCGACCGCAGGATGACATTTGCACTCGCGATTCCAAGGCTTTCTGCAGCTGGACCGGACCTCCGCGTCAGAAAAAGGCGAAGTGTCACTGTCCACGAGGTTACCTGCCGAGCCAGGAGGTGGAGCCCATATGTACAGGTATGGAATATTTATGCCTTGGTCACAAATGCGTTACGACGGGTCTGCGGCGGCCGTAAGTCGCCGCATTGGCCAGACAATACGGCGACCGTACGGTGGGTTACGGTCGCCGTACGGTTGCGGGTTGCGGTTGTTTTAAGTTGAAGTTATCTTAACTTTGGAAAATCGCAATGCGACAGGACAGAATCGATTGTGAGATTTTACGTGTAAAAGATATGGGTGAATAATATGACAGAATAAGCCTACAAGTTGAACAATTCTTGCGGTGAATATGGCCAAAGACCCTATAATACTAAGACGGCTCACTCAGCCTGTACTGTGTAATCAGAATGATCAAACCCACCACTTGGTGCGCTGGCTGTTCTCTTGGTTAAACAGTTGCTATATTATATGTATAGATGTATATATGAATGTGAAAGATGTGTGATGATGGCGATGATGATGATGATGATGTGTATTTGTTCATAGCAATTTCATATTGATGTGTATTCATACTTACCTGTCTCATGTGTAATATAATTGTATGTGTTTACATGTGAAACACCAACCAGCAGCTGGGCTGATCAAACCCACCACAAGGTGGCACTGCGAAATTCACATTACCATGGGAGAGATAGGGAGTGAGCCGTCTTAGTATTATAGGGTCTTTGATATGGCTTTTGCTGCTCATACGACACTAAGCAACCAGCAATCAATCAATACAGGGTTTTAAGTTCTGGATACCACCATGCATTTATCCTATTATCAGTAGGACTAAGATATTTGGCAAAACGTAATTATCTCGTTCTCGTTAAATAAAGAAAGGACAATTTGTAGCCTGTGTATTTGAATTGTGTTTTAGATATTGACGAATGTGCTACCAAGCTGCACAATTGTGAGGGACAGTCGGCCTGTGTGAACACTAACGGCACTTTCCGGTGTGACTGTAAATCAGGTTTTGTGGCAGCTGATGGGTCATCGGAGTGTAAAGGTGAGTCAGGCTAAACAATTCTATTTTTGTTATCATTGTTTCTTAGGTATCGGCGCATCAATTGTTAGTCACTTCCAGTCCTTTTGCTCTGCATTATTAGGATAGGGAAAGGAGCGGTGGAATGAGGTAGACCAATCGTACGCGATTGAAATTTCCCATGCTTAAACGACTAATGACCAACAACAACAACAATCCTAGAAGCAAGTCCCATTACCGACCACCTCTGCATTTACATTGTGTTGTCATCAGTGGCCGACAGGTGGCAGCACACTAGTATGGGGATCCCTGAGTAAGAGTCGTCTCAGTCTGCTATGTATGTATCACATTGAAGGTTAAGCGCCACCTCCCGTTTTGGTAGGTCATATTAATTCGAACCCTCGGCCGAGTCAATCAAACGGATGGCTTAACAATGTATACTTCTCGCTAGCTAGCCTGGCATTCAGCATTACTAGGATAATAGACATTTTGATATTGGTTAGTATGGTAGTATTCATACCTATATCCTATTCACATTAATGTTTATATCTACCTACTATGGACCAAATTATGTAACTACCATAATCCTGATTCTGAAATAAAGAATGAATGATAGGGCAAGGAACACCGGAATGAGGAAGACCAATTGACTGTGATAGAAATGTTCCCTGCTTAATGTCATCTAATATCATATCAGGACGGGGATTACATAGACTATTTCATAATTCCAGCCGCGCAGTGCATTGTAAGTAGGGATGTTTGGCAGCAAAACAAAGCTGCACGAAGCACATGGCTAATGTTGAAGCAGTGAGTGCAGCAATGAAATCTGTTGGTTTCAGGTCATTTCAGCTCATTAAAAATTAACTTGTTATCTAGCATTGCATTTACACCAATCTAATCAGCATGTCTTATGCCATCAGCATTTAGATCTAGAAAAATCTGATCACTCAGACTAGTGTTATAGCCATAGCAAGAGTCAGTTTTACTTATTTTATTCATGTTTTTATTTATATCCTATGGTTAATGACATGTAAACCTAGGAAATGAGTATGGTCAATCAGAGATTGGTTATATATTTCCCTGAAACAAGTATCTGTTGACACATTTTACAATTTTAATATTTAGAACTAGAAGTAATAATGGTGATATGGATATCAGCCTTAAAGTTACTGATTATTTGGTGTGGAATTGTATGTTTCTTAGCTCAAAACGATTAACTATGGCTAGTTTTGTCTTAAATATATTCATTATGTCATTATATTGCATGTGTGCATCCATGTGTATGCCAAATTATTATGTATGTATTTTTAATCAAATCGAAATTTTGCCCTACGCGTATCGGCAAACTCAATGGCCGTACGCCTTTGTTTTGTTTGTTTGCCGTTTTCAGCGCATGCGCAGTGGGAATTACGAACTCGTCTATTGTCTATTGTGGTTAAATATTTGTGAAGATTGTACATGAAGTGAGTGAATACATACACTGTGGGGCTGGTTCCTCCTTCAGACGTTGACGAGTGTCTTACCTCGCCCTGCTCCCCGTGCATCAACACGTACGGGTCTTACTACTGCCCCTGTCCCGACAACTACGACCCGGATGAGAATGGAACATCATGCATAGGTAAGGTCTTCTCTAGATAAAAGATTCACTCTTACCCACAGCAGGGGTGAATAACAACCCTGCTTTAGGCTGCATAGTCCGATGAGGTATCAAATTTCCAAAACCAAAGACTCACCTAGATTTGATTTTATATATATTTTTTGTTGTGGGGGGATGGTTTATTTACCCTGTCCATAACGAGTAAGTCGCATCGCGGCTTGTTTTCATCACTGAACAGCAATAGTCTAAATTTGGTAGCAGCCTTGTCATCTTAGCTGTTAGTCATTATGTTAGTATTTGTGGTTGTAGTTTTTTTGTTGGGTTCCCATTTTTAATTTTGTTGATGCCACATTTGCAACATTTTGGTATATACCTACCCCATGCACTAGCATTGGTAGGGATTCTCAGTTTACACTGTGACTTTGTGAGGTCGGTGTATGAGGTCATTTGAAGAATTGTTAGGAGTTAGGTCTTGAATGATGGTATTGAGTGCACACATACTACATCAGATGACCTCGCAGCCTTTGTTCTTGGAAAATTAGCTCTAGCCCCTTTATTGTAGATGTATAGCTAACTTAGATACTGATGTACTTATTAAGCATTTGTTGCCAGACAGAAGAGAATACTGAGTCAATTTAATTGAAACTGTTATTGCATAAGCCTAAGTTGTCGGAGCTTTGACGTGCTTGCCAGAATTAATTTGACATGTCACTTCAAATATCTCCAAAGTTAGCTCTTTTAAACTAAAGGTTATTTGAACCTCAAGTAAAGTAGAGTATAATGATCTATGTAATGTATATATATCAGAAAATTGTAGAAATTAAAAAACCCATCGGACTATGCAAATGTATATCTGAGCAACAACTGTTTCAGTAGGAAGTAAGTTCTGTGGAGGTGATGGTTCCAGTACGCAGTGTTTATCTATATTGGCACAGAGTCAGTGAAATAGGATTGAATGCGAAACGACAAGATGGCCACCAAAGAAAGCTCTCGATTCTAGTTTGAACGTCTAAATCTACATGACTTCATACATTTTTCATTAAAAAATACTGGCTAAATATAAAGAAGTATGTGAAGAATATATTTAGTTTCTTAAATTAAGGAATTTATGTGATCATTCACTTTACCCAGCCTTCCAACACTTTGTGTAATGGGTTCAGTAGGAACATGGCTGCGACAGTAACTAGGTCTTCTCTTGTTCTATCCCCCATCCCAACCCCAACGACATCAGAACCATGTATGTGCCTCTCTATGCCTCCCCTACCCAACCAACTTATAGCATTCCACACACTGCTAATCTACCAGACCATTAAAGGAAATCCACCGAGCGCCTGTCCATATCCCTCCTTAAATCATTATGACACATGCACCTGTATTTACCTACTATCCAGGTTGTCTCCGCTGCATTATAACCGGTCTAACGTATGTAAAGCAAACAGTTATATATAATAGAAGAAAGCAAATAACGCAAAACACTTGTCATTCTCATACATCATCCCATTACTGACATTTATCATCGTCAAAGAACTGGGTAAATAAGTGTACTCATGGACAGCTGCAACTAAGTCAAGTGCTTCAGTGCTGAAATAAGATGCATTCTGATGACTAACATGTTTGCCCTACACCCCGGTAACAAAAGGAAAGAAAGAAAAATAGGTTCACAACGCACCGATCAAATTACTGCTGGCGCCACGCGGCGGCAGAATTTCACACTACAGCCTCGAGTAAGAAGTCATGCTAGTACTCCCTACATATGTTTGCTCATATTGGCTGTGTATTGATCAATATAGGCGTATTTCTATTAAATGTTTCAGCAAATATTCGCGGATCTCCGGGCTACCACTACGCATTGACTTTCTGGAACCGTTAACTGATTATTTACTCACTATATCAATCAATTAATCAATAGGATACAGCTATAATAGGCCTTGGACCTGTTAGCCGCTCTTAATTAATTGAAATGGAGACAGTTCTTCAGATGTGGTCAATCGTAGCAACTGTCACTGGCTCCAAGATATATGTAATGCTTGACCAGTATGCATCCAGTCGGGACTTGAAGCAGTTCACCGACTCCGCTGCTATGACACTCTCCGGCAGGTCATTCCACAGGTCAACCACCCTAAAGCCGAAAAAGTTGTGTCGCAGATCCAGTCTGGAGTACCGCTTCCTCAGCTTCAGGGAGTGCCCTCTGGTCCTGGTGTTGGAGTCTCTGATAAGGGGGCCGCCTGTCTTGTAGATACCATGGAGATATTTGAATACTTCAATCATATCCCCCCGGGCCCGTCTGTAGTACATGCTTGGGATCTTCAAATGACGCATACGTTGTTCATAGGGTATTGCATCGAATCCATGTACAAGCTTCGTTGCCCTTCTTTGGATCCTCTCAATTGACTCAGCATCCTTCCTGTAGAGTGGTGACCACACAACATTTCCATATTCCAAAAGTGGACGTGCAAGGGATGTGTACAGTCTGCGTACAACATCCTCGTCTAGGTATGTGTACGATCTTCGAATGATAGCCAGTATTCCATTAGCTCTGTTGGCGGCTTCCTGGATGTGGTCGCTGAATGTCAGTTTGTTGTCCACCTTGACACCCAAGTCCTTTTCTATCATTGTTTCGGAGAGCGGAACATTATTCACACCATCGTTCATTACATAGATGTGCTTGCTGTTTTTGCCCCCTAAGTGCATCACTTTGCATTTTGAAGCATTAAACTTCAGCTGCCAATCACTTGACCACTTCTGCATGTTGTTGAGGTCCTTCTGCAAGTCCCGTGAGTCACTACCTTTCTCCATACGGCGGAATACTTTGGTATCGTCAGCAAACATTTGGACCATAGATCTATTTGGCGAAATGAATAATGCAGAGTCTCTATCCATAACTGATTAGTATGTGATTAGTTCCATGAAATAAAATATATTGCATATTAAGCTTAATAACAACAATAAAAGCAGTACTAATTATTGGCACTACAGTAAAACGACCGACCTTGGGCCAGACCATAAGTGGTACATTTATGGAGGTGGTCGGTTTAGGGAGTTAGAATATGGTTACAGTGGTATTCTTGGGACTCAAATAAAGCGATTGATATAGGGGAGTGGTCGATCTGTGGAGGTGGTCGGTTACAGAGGTTTTACTGTAATCTACGACATTTAGGATAAATATAATTGATATACATTAATATATTATAATTAATTGACATTTAGTGGCAAGTGGAAATTGAAACACATCACTCTAATACTATCTATCCAGTGAAATAGACCTCACAGCGAGAGTTAGATTGATCTAGATGGTGTATGATGGCTAATGTTAGCCATTTCATATATTAATCTTTCCTATTCCACATATTTGCAAGTTAAAGCTGCATAGTCCGATGAAATATCAAATTTTCAAAACCAAACCAATTATCTAGATTTGATTTTACATATCTAACTTAGATACTGATGCACTTATTAAGCATTTGTTTCAGTGTAGAAAGCAATACTGAGTCAACTTAACCGAACCTGTTACTGCAGAATTCTATGGTGTCAGAGTTTTGGCAAACTTGCCAAAACTAATTTTCCATGTTTGCACTCAAAATATCTCAAAAGTTTACCATTTGAAATAAAAGTAAATTTGAACTAATGTAAAATAGATACTAGTGATCGATCTAATATATTTATCTCAGAAAAAATACAGAAATTCAAAACCATCGGACTATGCAACTTTAATCTACGGACAGCTATATTCCAGGTGGAGGGGCCGGATGAGTTGAGCTCCTGCTTTATGGGATTTAAATCAAACCAATGACTTATATTTTAATACTCGAGGTTACGTAGCCTGGCACTCGGCATTGAAGCTGCATAGTCCGATGAAGTATCACATTTTCAAAACCAAAGCAATTATCTAGATCTGAGTCTACATATCTAACTTAGATACTGATGTATTTCTTAAAGATTTTGTTTCTGCATAGAAGGGAATGTTTGGTCAATTTAATAGAACATGCTACCACAAAAATCTATGGTGTCAGAGTTTTGGCATGATTGCTAAAACTAATTTGACATATTTGCACTTCAAATATCTCAAAAGTTCAGCATTTAAAAAAAAAGTTACTTCATTAAAGTAGAGTCAATAATAATGATCAATATAATATAATGGCAGAAACCCAAAACCATTGGACTATGCAACTTTAAGTAGGATCGGGCAAGGAGCATTGGAATGAGGAAGACTGATTGGCGTGATTGAAATTGTCCGTGAACCAGACGCGATGGCCGAATGAGTTGAGCACCCGCCTCCTGCTTTGGTAGGTCGTGGATTTCGAACTCCCAGGTTCGAGTCCTGGCCGAGTCAAAACAAATGTCTTAAATATTGATACTTGTCTGTACCTAACATGGCGCATGGCATTACTAGGATAGGTCAAGGAGCTGTGGAATGAGGAAGACCTATTGTGCGCAATTGAAATGTGTCCCGCTTGTGAAGTAATGTACAAAATAAACAAAATGAGTGAATGTTACAAAGGGGATCATCATACGCTAAGTATTCAGCACTAACTGTTCCAGACCGGAACGAGTGTGAACCAGGGCAGGCCAACTTGTGTGACAGTGTGTCGACATGCGTCAACCAAATGGGATCTCACGAGTGTATCTGCAACGCAGGCTACTCCAAGGTCAAC
Organism: Branchipolynoe longqiensis; assembly: GCA_030323885.1. Taxonomy (NCBI): domain Eukaryota; kingdom Metazoa; phylum Annelida; class Polychaeta; order Phyllodocida; family Polynoidae; genus Branchipolynoe; species Branchipolynoe longqiensis. The sequence goes on from CM059187.1 coordinate 79,076,480, forward strand.
AAGAAGGACAAGTGCACAGGTAAAATTGCAGGGTCCGTACAGAGCCTGGAAAGTCTTGACAAGTTTTGAACTTCATTTGACCCATTTCAAGGCCTTGAAAAGGGTTGAATTTAACCTATTTTGGGTAATTAGTCTTGAAAAGCCATGAATTCCATTAAACTGTCCCCACTGATCTAAATTTGTCTGAAATCGCCATTTGCCATTCACCATTGTTTATTCCTGAAATCCAATTGAAAATAGCCTTGAATTCCTATCAAAAACAGCCTTGAAAAGCATTGAAATAGCGTTGAATTCCATATTTTACATGTGTAGGGACCCTGAAATTGGCTTCAGGTACAGACTATGACTGAGGTGCACAATAACATGTCGTGCACCTGCTAGGGGCAGTGTCATGGGATTGGGACTTTATAAAGTAGTTAGTAATTCAAAGGAAATAAAAGAGCGTGAATGGTGTCTTTATAATGTACCAGTTAGTAATTTATTGAAAAGACTGACAGCGGGTGGTGTCTTTATATGGTAACAGTTGGGAATTCATGGAAAAGACAGGCAGTGGGCGGTGTCTTTAAAATGTACCACTTGGTAGTATCCAGAGAATACTGACAGTGGGCGGTGTCTTTAAAATGTATCAGTTGGTATTTGATGGAGAATACTGACAGTGGGTGGTGTCTTTATAATATACTGGTTGGTATTTCATGGAGAATACTGACAGTGGGCGGTGTCTTTATAATGTACCCGTTGGTATTTCACGGAGAATACTGACAGTGGGCGGTGTCTTTATAATGTACCCGTTGGTATTTCACGGAGAACACAGACAGTGGGCGGTGTCTTTATAATGTACCCGTTGGTATTTCACAGAGAACACTGACAGTGGGCAGTGTCTTTATAATGTACCCGTTGGTATTTCACGGAGAACACTGACAGTGGGCAGTGTCTTTATAATGTATCCGTTGGTATTTCACGGAGAACACTGACAGGGGGCAGTGTCTTTATAATGTACCCATTGGTAATTCATGGATAAGACATAGTATAAACTACTACCAGCGGGTGGTGGCTTTATCAGTTTATAAGTCACAGACAGACACAGTACAGTGGGTGGTGTTTTGACAACGTTCCTTTCTGGTGTCAGATCGCCACGAGTGCGGAGAGACTGACGACTGCCAGGACCGCTGTGTCGACACTCCGGGCAGCTACAGGTGCTACTGCTCACAGGGATACACCATCAACCCCGACACCCCGACCAAGTGCATGGGTGAGTCCATAACCCACCCTAGGGTTGCTGGTGCTCCGGTGTTGCAGTTTTAAAGCGGACCCCGTTTAAAATGAGGCTTTTCACACTTTCCATGCGCATGCATTTCTGCCTGATTGAGATTGTACCCATGTTTATTAACTTGTTAATTGCTTGTCAACTTGTTAGTCCAGAGGATAATATATTCTATCAAACAAAGAATATTCACTGAACTGATTCATGAAAGAATCCTTGCTCGAGCTCTTCCACAGAGAGAAGCAAGCCAGAAATTCAGATAAGTTTTCAGGCTCGCCATTCGCGTTTGATGCATGCCCGTTGCGAAAAGCCCCGTTTTAAACCGAGTCCTTTTTAACCTGCAACCCCAGGCAAGCTAAACTTGGGCGCCTGTACAGAAATAATTCTTTTGTTAATTTAACACTGATGTTGCAGCCCCTAGTACACCGCCCCGAGTTGCTGGTACCTTCAGTCATATGACTAATTGATTGATGATCATTTAATGACGGTTAGGGGAAAGCACAACTTCTTTACTGCAACACCTTATTGCATAATTCAGGACAGGAGGCGGACTACATAGTATGGGATTTATTCAGTAAGGCAATGTAACAGTGAAGTAATGTAATCAGAGGTCAAGCTCGACAGTTGTTAAGGCAATGTAAGCGTAATGGATAAGTAGTGATGTTCAAGGTCAAATGTCATAGGTAATGTCTTTTATCGTTAGTTAGAGTCTTAAGTGACCCGGGCCTCAACCTCTGGAGAGTTGGGTGGGTGGGACGGTGAGAGTAGGTCTTGTCGGTGTTGTGGCAGGAGGAGAAGTGGCCGAGGTGATGGGGAGGCGGAAGGAGGAAGAGGGGGGGGGGGGGGGGGGAGGCACCAGCAGCGGGAGCAGCAGCGGGAGCAGCGTCGGGACCAGCGGCGGGAGCAGGGGGGAGGGAGGTTGTGGTGGCGGCGCCTGGAGGGAGTGGGGAGAGTGAGGGAAGGAGGTGGTGGCGCCATCTAGGTGGTGAGGGTGAGTGGAGGGTGAGTGAGTGGGGAAGGTGAAGGAGGGGAAGGAGAGTGTGTGGAGATTGGTGAGGGTAGGGGGGGGGGGCGGTAGGGCCGGGGGAGGGTGGTCGTCCGCCTCCCCCGAATTACCCATATTGCCACAGCAATATGGACAATGTGACCAAATAGGACGGCTGAGTCTATAGGAGCGCTGGCTGGCTTTTTGCATGTGCGAGGTCATGGGTTAGCATCCCGACCGAGTCAAGTCAATGACTTACACAATTTCTGCTTCTCGCTACCTAGCCTGGCACTTGGCATTACTATGATAGAGTAAGGACTGGTATGCTCAGTATTACTTTTTAGTGAGATTAAGGACATCAACCCTCGAGACACGCATAGCATGATATTTCTAAATTAGCTATACATGCATTGCTTCTGTCGTTAATGATGAAGCAAAATCCTCGATATCTGGATTGATTTCGAATTTCTTAATGGATCTCAAAACTTTTAAACCCATATGATAAGACAGTTCTCAAGAAAGGTTCTCGTAAAAGGTTGGGAGGAAGGGGGGTGTCAGTAATATACAACTTTTATTGTTGAATGAAATCTTGATATTTGATTTTGACACTAATAGTGTAAATGAAATCATATATAAAATGTTGATCTGTAATACTTGGGGGGAGGGGGGGTCTGGAAAGTAGTCCTCTTTGTACAACCATGAAAATATTGACGAGTTTGGATGGCCCCGTTAGGATTATGATAAGGCAGTTTGGTGTCACCGTGAATTAAAGCCGCATAGTCTGATTAGAGCATAACATTCTCAAAACCAAAATGATTATCTAGATTTGATTCCACATATATCTAACTTAGATACTTGTGCAGTTATTAAACATGTGTCACCACATAGAAGGGAACACTGAGGCAATTTAATAGAACTTGTACCAGCAGAATGCTATGGTGTCAGAATTTTGGCATGCTCGCCAAAATTAATTTAGCATATTTGCACCTAAAATATCCCAAAAGTTAGCCAAAATACAAGTTACTTCAAACTAAATTAAGGTAGATTATAATGATCAATCTAATATATTTATCCAAGAAAATGACAGAAACTCAAAACCATCGGATTATTCAACTTTAAGTTAAATGTCTTTGTCTCTGATTGATTTCCTTTTCAGACATAGACGAATGTGCTCTGCCTAATGCGGCTAGCAGGTGTTCCCACACGTGTACCAACACTGTCGGGTCGTTTGTGTGCAGCTGCCCCACAGACTTCGAACTGCACTCAAATAAAAAGACATGCTCACGTAAGTATACTGCACCCGATGTGATGAATGCATATAATATGAAATTAGTAGAAGACAACACAATGTACATATAAGTAGTTTGGCTGGAGACAATCTGGCTGCCAGACATGCATTCACATAATATTAAATTACCTAAGCGAAAGGAGCGACTCACCTCTCCTCACGCTCATGTATAAAAAATCGAATGATGAGCAATATGTTGACCATACAAACAGAGTAACCAGACAGAGTGATGAGACACTCCTAAAAATGTCCAACCAACTAACAAACAAGCTGACTAAAGCACCGATTTACAGAGGTGGTACATTATGGAATAAAGTCCCAGTGACGACATGACGGTCCACAACTAATGGGGTTGAGGGCTGCTGAGTGTCGTTAAGTAATCTCATGTTGTTCTTCTCTACTCTGATAACTTCTCGATTTCCACTGATAATCTAACTTGTCTCTTCACTAATTATCATGTTGACTTGTACCTATCACGATTACACTTATCCATGTTCGGATTCAACGCTATACCACGATTCACGATACTTGTACAAAGACCTTAGTGACTCTGCATCACGCTCCGATAATTCAGCTATGACCATGTATTCCACGATGTTCGACCTGCCTGCAGGTTATGTACTCCAGTAAATTTTGATATTTCCACCTACGTCTTGTCTCGGTTTGTTCGCGGTTGGTAATTATACAGCCCAGCATGCTAAGCCCCCTTCCCACCCCTCTTTCAACGCCCATTACACACCTAGTACCTAACATTTTCCTTGAAATTTACCCAAGACCAGTCACATATAAATCCCCACTACAATCTCAGACGTCCATTCCATTCATCAAATCACACAATACAAAGAACTATCAATTACTAATTAAATGACTCAAACAGTATTGCAAAAATTAACATCATACTACCAACACACTGACATTCACTGTTCTGATTTACTTAACTCTGTTACCATCATACCTTATGCATCAGAATATACTAACATACATTTATGGGCAAATCAGTGTAGATATTTACTAGATACCAGCCTATTAATTGTGATTAAATCCACTGATTTGCCTATTTACTATATATGTATTTGAAAATATGTATATATATTGTTTAGACAGAAGGAAAGAAATGTTTAAAGAAACCATACAATACATATTCACTGAATGCAGGCTACTTTTATTGGACTGGAATTGTACAAAGTTACTACTACAGCTGACATTTCATTTATAAAATGTATACTACGTTTAGTATCAAACAGGATTCGCATGCAGTTACTATTACAACTGATATTTTCATTTATGTATCAAGGAATTGTACTGTATGGCGAGATGACTAAATACACTTTAGTAAAAACAACACCAACCATATAAATAAAGTTGTTGGGCTGGAGACAATCTCTCTGCCTGCCCCACTGGATGAGATGGTCGAATCAGTAAGAGAGCTAGCATTCCGTGTGGAAAGTCGGGGGTTAGGATCCCTACCGAGTCCATCAAATGACTTAGCGCTATCTAGCCTAGCGCTCGGCATCTTTAGGATAGGGCAAGGACTGGTAGCTTAGTATTAGGATAATGTGACTGAGTGGGATATCAGGTCATGGTGCAGGTAACATGATCTCCCAGTGGGGCATCACTATATAAGTCACCATGAGTGTGCACTGTCACAAGTCAGTACCCGTCCTGATATGACCATATATGTTGCTAGGATATAAAACCCCGACAAACAGGTCTTTTTTTAAATGAACAATTCTGGATATTAATTGGCTCTTCTGCCCATCACTTTCTCCTGCAGCTATCATTGGGTGCGAAGAGCCATGCGGTGGAGGAAACTGTCGTCTGCTCTTCAATGAGAAAGAGTGCGTCTGCTTTAATGGCTTTGCCAAGAGCTTAGGTGCCCGGAAACTTGCGGAATGTAAAAGTAGGTCATCGCCTATCATCTTTACTCTCCATATTGAAACAACATATATGTTGTATAAGGTGTTATTCAAATATAAATAGCAATGTAATGTGTGCCTATGTATGGTAATGTCTGTCATCAGCGACCTCTACTGTCCAACCCCGGCCAAGTGTGGAAGCATTTGTCAACGTATAAATTGTGATTTATCTCATTTAAATGTCCAATGCCAGAACACCTACCGTGTCAGGAAAACATTATTGGTCTGTATGTAGATTTGACATTTGAAGACAATAATATATTATTGTGTAATGTTGTCGTGCATTGGTGTGTAATAGGCCTACATATAATATAACTGTATAGAAATAAAGTGGTACTATTCACACCTGGATATATACATGACTTCTACCCATCAATTCCTTGTAGAATGAATGAGTAATAACATTTGGATATTAACAAGACTAACCTTTAAGAGTTGATTGAAATTGTTTATAAAAGAAAGCAAATTTATGTGGAGAGTCATTGCTAGATCTCAACGTGCTTTATCCTGTGGTGCTACCATGACTGATAGTACAAGACGGACTTGTACTCTGACAAAAACAGACTTGTAACCTTTTAGACCAGACGTCCGCCTCGCTTTCTGGTAGGCCGTGGGATTCGAGCTCATGAATTCGAACCCAGGCCGAGTCAAACCAATGACATAAAAATTGATACTTGTCGCTACCTAGCCTGGCACTTGGCATTATTAGGATAGGGCAAGGAGCAGTGGAATAAGGAAGACCAATTGTCCGCGATTGAAATTTCCCCTGCTTAATCAACTAATGTACCAAAACAACAAAAAACACGCTACAACTGGGTAGACTGGTTAGAGGTTAAGTTACCACTGGTTTAGGGTGTGTCGGGTTTATGCCATAGGCATAGATTTTCGCTTCTTTTTAACGGAGACCACTTTCATCCCTGAGTGATAGCCGAGTGATGAGTCTCACTCTGACTTGTGATTATCGTGCCAGACATTGACGAGTGCAAGACTGGGTTCAAGTGCGGCGAGCAGGCCTACTGTGTCGACGAGGTTCCCGGCTACCGGTGTGTCTGCCAGCTGGGCTACACACTCACCCTGGGCGGCCGCTCCTGTACAGGTCAGTACCCGGCAAACTACACACTCAAGTACATGGCAGGAGAGAGGTGTAGCTACACTGTAACATCTTTAAATTAGACACTCAAGTACATTGCACAAGACAAGTGTAAACTTTAAACTACACATTCAAGTACATTGCAGGAGAGAGGTGTACACTTTTAACTAGACACTAAAGTACATTGCAGGAGAGAGGTGTACACTTTAAACTAGACACGCAAGTACACAGCAGGAAATAGCTAGACACTCAAGCACATTGCAGGAGAGAATTGTACACTTGAAACTAGACACTCTAGTACATTGCGCGAGAGAAGTGTAGACTTTAAGCTAGAGACTACCTGCCAGGAGAGAGGTGTAGGCCTACACTTTAAGCTAGACACTAACGTACAGTGCAGGAGAGAGATGTACACTTTAAACTAGACACTCAAGTACATTGCATGAGAGAAGTGTAGACTTTAAGCTAGAGACTCAAGTACATTGCATGAGAGAAGTGTAGACTTTAAACTACAAACTCAATTACATTGCAGGAGAGAAGTGTACGCTGTAAACTAGACACTCAAAAGTACATTGCAGGAGAGAAGTATAGACTTTAAACTAGACACTCAAGTACATTGCATGAGAGAGGTGTACACTTGAAGCTAGACACTCAAGTACATTGCAGGAGAGAAGTGTGAACTTTAAACTAGACACTCAAGTACATTGCAGGAGAGAAGTGTAGACTTTAAACTAGCTGTTATCTATTTCAAAGCTCACAAGCTCATTTTGATATGAGCAAAAGCTAGCTATACGCCGCTCGTGCTAAAACCGATAGCATGCAATAAACTAAGATATCCAAGTGTGTCTGTCGCCTGATCTGTGTATTGCTGCTTGCAGATATCGATGAGTGTGTGCTGAACACACACAACTGCAGTGTCTTGACCTCAACATGTGAAAATACCAACGGGTCCTACTCGTGCAACTGCCGGAGTGGGTTCTTCAAGGATAAGAATGGAGTGTGTACAGGTACGCGTAAAGAGCCAGGGGTACAAGGGCGCGTTGTACAGCAGTAGATGTATCACTTACAACTAGATAGACATATCTATGTACTGATACATCGCAGGAGAGGACTGTTGACATTTAATATACTATTTTACAATACCAGTTAAACTAGACATACAAATGTACTCTAGGAGAGGACTGTAGACTTGTAATGTAGCTATTTGTCAATACCCGTTAAACTAGACATACAAATATACTGCAGGAGAGGACAGTAGTAGATTTGTAATGTAGCTATTTGTCAATACCCATTAAACTAGACATACAAATATACGGCAGGAGAGGACTGTAGCCTTGTAATGTAGGTATTTGTCAATACACCTTAAACTAGACTTACAAATGTACTGTACGAGAGGACTGTAGACTTCTAATGTAGCTATTTGTCAATACCCATTAAACTCGTCATACAAATATACTACAGGAGAGGACAGTAGACTTGTAATGTAGCTATTTGTCAATACCCATTAAACTAGACATACAAATATACTGCAGGAGAAGACTAGACTTGTTATGTAGCTATTTTTCAGTAACCATTGAAGTAGACACATATCTACATTGCTCTTGGTGAAGTATTTATATTCAGCCCTAACTACCACAGCTGTTGGAGTGAACAGTGAATATCTATTTTTAGATCAGAACGAGTGCCTGAGCATGCGGTACCAGAACCCTGCCTGTGCCAGATATGATGTAGCGGATTGCATCAACAAGGCTGGCACATACCTGTGTCAGTGCAGGCATGGTTTCCGTGGTAACGGCACTTTCTGTACAGGTGAGTAGTCAAGGAAGCGAGTGGCCGAATCGGTCAGAGCGCTGACTTCCTGGTGTTCGATAAACCCGCCGAGTCAAGTTAATGACTTACTAAATTCATACTTGTCGGCAGTTACCTAGCCTGCTGCTTGGCATTACTAGGGTAGGGCACGGATAGGTTAACTCAGTATCAGGATAATGTTTACTTAGTATTGGGATAATGCGATTGGGAGCAGGACGTAGCTCAGGCGGTAGCATGTCCATCTGTGAAGGTGTGGGTCATCTGATCGATCCAGCTCAGTGGACCCATTTGCAGTTTGAGTTATTTTCCTTTCCAACCAGTGGTCCACAACTGGTTCATCAAAGGCTGTGGTATGTGCTATCCTGTTTGTGGAAAAGAGCATATAAAAGACCCTTTGCTGCTTATCGGAAAGAGTAGCCTATGTGACGGCAGTGGCTTTCCTCCAAAGAAATATGTCAGAATGACTATATGTTCGACGTCCAATAGCCAATGATAAAAATCAATGTGCTCTAGAGGCATCATTAAATAAGACAAGCTTTCCTTTTTGGGGGGATAATGCGATTGGGTGGGATATCGTCGGGTCATGGTCCCAGCAGCCTGGGTTTCCCTAGATAAAAGATTCACCCGGTACTTGTAGTACACGGGTGAAAGACAACGTAGTCTAAATACAGGCGAAAATAGCGTTAGTATGGAACAAGAAGTAGAATGCCTGGCACCAGTGTCAAATGGTTACTTATATCAGCACAGCTTTGGTGAATTGGGAGAGAATGCAAAAAGACAAGATGGCGGCCAGAGAACGCCGTCGATTTCACTTTTAAATTGCATTAAAGTATATGTTTTATTATATTTTCCACCTCAAAAGTACCGGTAAACATGAAGACATATACAAAGAATAACTGTTACTTCTTAGATTGTGAAATTAGCCTCTCATAAAGACTCATTTCATTAGCCTGATTTTTCGACCATTTTTATATAAGGGTGATTTTCACCCCTGTACTGGAAGTATGGGGTGAATCTTGTATCTGGGTCGTTCTCAGAAGTTGTGTACCAATAGTGTGACATCAGTACCACAAAATCAAAATGCTGCCAAAGTCCTATAAACAAGTTTCCTCAATGTGTATGTCGTTTTGCATCTGAATAATTGAAAATAAACATATTCTGGCATTTTTAAGTAGGTCAAATGATGCTCACACCCAATAAATAGCAGTATAGCATGGAAACCAATCTGACTCCAAAATCAAATATTTTCCACACAAAACTTGACATTTTTAGGACATTTCACATGCCACTTGCTTTATAAACAGTAGTAATAATAATTTGAAACCTCATTGCTATGGTTTTGTCTTATTTGTGAATATTAAAGAGAAAAGCAAAAAAATATTAGCAAGGTAACAGTCAAAGTGGAAACAACAATTTTACACAAATGTTCGGCTCAAATTTCAATGTTTAGGGGCAATTTCAGGATTGATCTTTTACTATACCATAACTAGGTCCATGCATAGAGTGTCAAATGGTGAAAATAGTTCCTGTACTGTATCTGTACTCAGTGTTTGATACAGAGTTTCATAGTACTTGCAAGTGGAAACAAAATGTTACGATGTTAATGACTCCAGAAAAGGTTAACTATTTCATAATTTAAATTTTTTTTTTAGAAATAAATGTCTTCAACTTAATGAAGATATTGTATATGACCATTTGAAGTGAAATGAGCTGTTGTTCAGAGGTTTTAATTAAGTTTGTGACACTTTATTTTCAATGCTGTTGACATTGTCACAAATTAGTGATGTAATTTTCGATGTATTTAGCTACATCCATCCCAATAAGATACATAATACACAATATTAACATTTACTTTTGATCTAAAATATCTCCCACATTATTGGGCTAAATGATGAAATCTAAATATTGACACTCCAATAATGGGTTTCTTTGAAATATGCATTTCAAGTAGACTACCTCAAGTGGTACACAGTTTCTGAGAACGACCCATCTAGGGTTTCCCCAGAGGTGGGCAGTATTATAAAATCGCCATGAGTGTGCGCTGTCACAATTTGGTACCTGTGCTGATGATATAAACCTAGATATCGCTAGTACTTAAAACCCCAATAAACACCTGGCTGTCTGCTGCAGACTGGGACGAGTGCACTGACCAGCTGAATCGGTGTGACCGGGACACGGAGGACTGTGTCAACTTGGTCGGGTCATTCCAGTGCAAGTGTAAGCCGGGCTACAAGAACGTCTTGAAAGTCTGTAAAGGTAGGACACAGCTCGCGATTGTTCCAGTTCTCACATACAGGTCTTTCCATGCTGGTCCTAAATAGGGGCAATCACAGATCAAAATTGAAATATGTTACAGCTTATCCCAATTCGGCCTGTTGTGTTGCGCATACATCCAATTTTGAGGCACAATTTAAAGAAATGCAGTTAGGTGACACTGACTGCTAGTCAGGGTGGTTACAGTGTAGAGTATCACACATATTTTGGTGTGATACAAAATGTAAATAGAATATTTAGAACAACAACTTGTATTTCTTTAGCAGGTTTTGAAAAGTGTTCAGTAGGAGTAACTAAGTGCAATTTTAGGAGGGTTCATCCACTTGAGAGTAGAACAGAGTACCTCCAAAATGGTGACACTGAAACATGCATAGTGCTTTGCCATAATGCATGTTTCACACATGACACAAAGTTTTCACTGCAATTTATAATGGATTCTTAGGAAATAATCTGATGACTATTTTATTTAGATCTCAGCATTAATGGCGCTATGCTATTTATTGTAGCAATGTTTCCCCTGCTTGTATTACTTGACCCTTTGAAAATTTAGTGAACGCTCATTTCATGGCATGATGCAAAAAGAAACATGTTATGCTCACTCTCAAGCATCATTGTTTTACAGAGACACCCTCAACAGTCGTGAAATAAGCTTTCTGACAATTTTGCAAACTAGCAAACTGCACTCTGATCTAAATTAGTCCAAAATCACCATTCGCCTTTGTTGTTTTTTCCTGAAATCCAAAGGAAAATAGTCTTGAATTCCTATCAAAAACAGCCTTGAAAAGCCTTGAAATAGCCTTGAATTCCATATCTTCACATGTGTACGGACCCTGTACATGTACGGTTGGCGCCTATTCCTGCAGACATCGACGAGTGCCTCAGCCCGACCATGAACAAGTGCACCAACCCGGCAACGTGCGTCAACAGTGATGGCTCGTACAGCTGTCAGTGTCCAGAGGGCGAGTTCGCCATGAACGACGGCTTCACCTGTAAACGTGAGCACACTATCAGATCCAGCCTGCAATGTGGAACTTGACAGTAATACAGCAATATAGGAAGGAGACATGGGAGATCACAGCAGACACTAGATAAAAGATTCACCTCTCACTCTGTTCATCTCCAGTTTTGGTAGATTGTTGGATTCGAACACACGGGTTCGTACCCTGGTCGAGTCAAACCACTGACTTAAAAATTGATACTTGTTGCTTCCTAGACAGGCGATCGACATTAGGATAGGGCAAGGACTGGTTGACTCAGTGTCAGGATAATGTGACTGAGTGGGATATCAGGTCATGGGGCTGGCAGTCTGGTCTCCCAGACTATAAAGTCGCCATGAGTGCGCACTATCACAAGTCGGTACTCATCCTGATATGACTTTAGATGTTGCCAGGACATAAAATTCCAACAACCAACCCAAGCCAAACTATATTTATCTCAGAAAATGAGAGACTTAAAACCATCGGAGTGCAACTTTAACTCTAATTGAGAATAGAAACCTGATTGGTGTACACTAGTATGTTACACTAACATCATATCACACCTACTGGAATAGATTCATATTGGGGTTTTTCTTTCTCGCAGCACACAGCAAATGCAGCAAAGAGGAGGAGACGAATTGTGGCAAGGACATGCAGTGTAAGATCGACGTCAGCAGTGGCCAGCCTATATGTATATGCAACTACGGCTCACAACAGCTGCCCGAAAAGGCCAAGTGTACAGGTGATATTCCCCCAGAAATCAGCCAAATTAGGTCTACTTCTGGAACACATTCTAATATTGAGAGTTGTCCTTGTAGCTTGTATTAGTTAAAACAATGAGAAAATATTGCGCAAAAATTTAATAGGAAGTAAATATTACCTGAGTGCTTTATTAAATCGTTTTTAAAGCGTCTTATTGAATAAATTAAATTAAATATACATCTTATAATAGTTAAATTCTAATTGCTAATGATGCCTGAATGATTACTTATTGAAATAAATATATTGGATTAGAAGAGACAAGAGAGAGAGACAGAGAGAGCTGTGTGAAGAGCGTAATCTTCTTAGTTTGCACAGATATCGATGAGCGAGAAAGACTTGAGACAGACAGACAGACAGATAGAGAGAGAGAAAGAGACTAAGAGAGATGTGTAGAGCGTAATTTTGGTTTGCACAGATATCGACGAGTGCGCCAGTCCGAACCCGCCGTGCCAGGGAGACAGCCACAGCTTCTGTGTGAACACAGTGCCCCACTTCCAGTGTAAATGTAGGTCAGGCTGGATACTCGATGCAGATGGACTCGCCTGTTCAGGTAACTTACTGATTAACTTACAAATCCTCTTCTGGCTGATCTAGGCCCTAATGGGCCTCTAATGCCAGCTAATTATGGCCAAAAAAAACTTTCTTTTGCACACATATGTAGGTCGACGGTGCCCTGAAGTCATATCATTGTGGATGTCTTCTCCAATGTCTATCCAGCCTTCTCTCAAATGCTTCTACCGTTGGTGCTTCAACCACTTGGTCTGGGAGACTGTTCCATGGATCTGTCACTTGAAAGAAAAATTAGTGTTTCCTGACCTCAAGTGTGGGCCTCTCCTTGAAGATCTTATACTGCTGGCCTCTGGTGTTTCTGTTTGTTCTGAGGTTTAACAAACCTGTTGTGACATCACTGTCATAGACTGCAGTAATAATCTTATAAGTCTCTATCATATCTCCCCTGAGACAACGATATGCCAATGTTGGTAACTTAAGTCTCCTCAGCCGATCTTCATATGACATCACTCCCAATCCTGGGGTCATCCTTGTCGCATGATGTTGTATATTTTCCAGAGTTATAATGTGCTTAACCAGGTGAGGAGCCCAAACTTGATTTGCAAACTCCAGGTGTGGTCTTACCAGAGATTTGTATAATGTGACCACAGTCCTCTCATCCTTATATTGAAATCTACGCTGTATCACTCCCAGGATTGAGTTCGCCTTGTTGACCTTTGCAGCCATGTGGTGTTCAAAGTTCAATTTGCATTTAATAATTACTCCAATATCCTTCTGGTCGGATTTTGTTAGTGGAGTATGACCATCTCCCAGTGTGTATACTCTGTCAGGCATATCCCTAAGTCCCACTCTCATCTGTTTGCATTTTTCTGGATGAAATCTCAATAGCGATTACCTCAGCCACTACATACATCTCCGCCATTGGGGGGGGGGGGGGCATTTCCGCCATTTTGGGGAGAAATCTAGGAATTGTGTGGGTTTTTTAAAGTTGCATCGTCCAATCAAAGCATCAAATTGACTGAACAATACTTTCTGAATAATCAAATAAGCTAATCCTAATTTGCAGAGAGAATAAGAACCTACCCACCGTAACATAATTATATAGGTTAACAACAGAACATGATTTAATAATATTCTAGTCGTAGAATAGCAATGTAGTGTTATATATATATTCCAATCATAGTATAATAATATGGTATTATATAGCCTAGTCATAGTATATATATATAGTAAAACCTCTCTAGCCGACCACCACCAAAGATCGACTAGTCCGCTATATTGATCGCTTTATTTGGGACCCAACAATACCATTGTAACCATATTCTAACTCCCTAAATGGACCACATCAAGTCTGTCCCAAGGTCGGTCAATTTAGAGAGGTTTTACTGTAGTATAGTAATATCGTTGTCATGGAGTACAAAGGTCATTGTAATAAATTATCCCTGCAGCCCCAGAATAGGAAATAGTCAGTAGTAACATTGAATGGCACCCCATCGCGAACAGGAAGAAAGGCATTTTAATTGGGAGTTTCACTTGTTGCAGAAACTAACGGCAATTGGGGCGATTGGACGCCGTGGTCGATGTGCTCCCAGCAGTGTGGTGGGGTCAAGGTCAGGCGGCAGCAATGCGACAGCCCGACGCCAGTCGGTCTGAACCGGACCTGCGTCGGAGACCCGGAACAGGCAGTCATGTGCCTGAGTGATAGCATAGAGTGTAGACGTAAGTGTATGAGTCTGTCAAAGTGGGTTATCTTTATAGAGTCAAACCAGGCTCATGTAAGTGGAAGGGTCTGTTAAAGTGGGTTATTGTTATAGAGTCAAACCAGGCTCGTGTAAGTGTATGGGTCCGTCAAAGTGGGTTATCGTTACAGAGTCAAAAGGAGTTATCGTCACAAAGTCAAACTAGGATCATCTAAGTGCATGGGTCTGGTTTGTCAAAGTGGGTCATTATCATCACAGAGTCAAACCGGGTTCACGTAAATGTAGGGTCTGTCAAAGTGGGTCATAGGTAGAGAGTCAAAACAGGTCCATGTAAGTGTATGGGTTTGACAAGGTGGGTCATTGTCACAGAGTCAAACCAGGCTCGTGTAAGTATATGAATCTGCCAAAGTGGATCATTATCACAGAGTCAACTCAGGCTTGTGTAATTTTACAAGTCTGTCAAAGTCGGTTATCGTTTCAGAGTCAAACTAGCCTTGTGTAAGTGTATGGCTATGTCAAAGTGGGTCATTCTTTCAGTCAAATTAGGCTTGTGTAAGTGTATGGGTCTGTCAAAGGGTCATTGTTACAGGGTCAATCCAGGCTTGTGTAAGTGTATGGGTCTGTCAAAGTTGGTCATAGGGAGAGAGTCAACCAGGCTTGTGTAAGTGTATGGGTCTGTTAAAGGGGATTATTGTTACAGAGTCAAACCCGGTTCACGGAAATGTACGAGTCTGTCAAAGTGGGTCATAGGTAGGGTCAAAACAGGTCCATGTAAGTGTATGTGTCTGCCAAAGTGGGTCATAGTTACAGAGTGAAACCAGGCTAGTGTAAGTGTATGGGTCTGCCAAAGTGGGTCATAGTTACAGAGTCAATCCAGGCTTGTGTGGGTCTGTCAAAGTGGGTTATAGGGAGAGCATCAACCAGGCGTGTGTAAGTGTATGGGTCTGTCAAAGTGGGTCATTGTTACAGAGTCATTCCAGGCTCATGTAAGTATATGGGTCTGTCAAAGTGATTCATAGGGAGAGCGGCAACCAGGTTTGTATAAGTGTATGGGTCTGTCAAAGGGGATTATCGTTACAGAGTCAAACCAAGTTCACATAACTGTACGAGTTCACGTAACTGTATTAGTCAAAGTTGGTCATAGGTAGAGAGTCAAAACAGGTCCATGTAAGTTTATGGGTTTGCCAAAGTGGGTCATGTTCGCAGAGTCAAACCAGGCTTGTGTAAGTGTATGGGTCTGTCAAAGTGGATCATTGTCACAGTGTCAAACCAGGTTTATGTAAGTTTACAGGTCTGTCAAAGTGGATTATCGTTGCAGAATCAAACCAGGCTCGTGTAAGTGTATGGCTCTGTCAAAGTGGGTCATTGTTTCACTCAAATTAGGCTTGTGTAAGTGTATGGGTGTCAAAGTGTGTCAGAGGGAGAGCGACAACCAGGCTTGTGTAAGTGTATGGGTCTGTCAAAGTGGGTTATTGTTTCAGTCAAATTGGGCTTGTGTAAGTGTATGGGTATGTCAAAGTGGGTCACTGTTACAGAGTCAATCCAGGCTTGTGTAAGTGTATGGGTGTCAAAGTGGGTCATAGGGAGAGCGTCAACCCGGCTTGTGTAAGTGTACGGGTCTTGTCAAAGTGGGTCATTCTTTCAGTCAAATTGGCCTTGTGTAAGTGTATGGGTATGTCAAAGTGGGTCATTGTTACAGAGTCAATCCAGGATTGTGTAAGTGTATGGGTCTGTCAAAGTGGGTCATAGGGAGAGCGTCAACCAGGCTTTTGTAAGTGTATGGGTCTGTCAAAGGGGATTATCATTACAGAGTCAAACCAGGTTCATGTAAATGTACGAGTCTGTCAAAGTGGTTCATAGGTAGAGTAAAAACAGGTCCGTGTAATTGTATGGGTCTGCAAAAGTGGGTCATACTTACCCAGTCAAACGAGGTTTGTGTAAATGTATTGGTCTGTCAAAGTAGATCATCATTACAAAAGTCAAATTAAGCTTGTGTAAGTGTACGAGTCTGTCAAAGTGGATCAGTCAAAGTGGATCATAGTTACAGAGTCAAAGCAAGTGAAGTTGTACCAATGTATTCTTTTCATCCTTTTCAGCAAAAAACATTGAGCAGGGAACATTTGTCGACTTTGCTGTGCCAAGCACAAAGGTTGGCCCAGTTCTATCTAGTGTGTCAAAGTGCTTATTGCACTGCCACCTGGTATTCAATTCAATTCAATCACTGTTATTCCGGTTCCATATAACAAAAATAGGACATACTGGTGTGAAACTACAAGTATATATATATATATATAGCATATTTAGCTATCAATGACGTATTCATAAAATATTGTTGAGTTGAGTTATATTTAACCCCACTCTATATGGCTTCAACAATCAATGTTATAATATGTTGATCGATTTAGTGAACACAAAATTGCATGAGGGTTCATCTCATGAGGCAAACATAAGTCTATGACAAGAATTCTGAAGTTCAGTACACACTATGTTATGGGATGCCAGGCATAATGTTCAAACTGATTCAGATGTAGAATTATACCTTTAAACTTAAAGCTTCATAGTCTGATGAAAGCATAAAGTTTTCGAAGCTAAAACATTCACCTATATTTGATGCTACATATCCAACTCGGATGCCAGTGCCGCTTATTGAGCATCTGTTGCTAAGCCATTTTAGAACCTGTTCCTGCTGACATTCTATCATGTGGGTCCAGTTACCGACTCACCTTGATAGGCAGGGTATTTAAAAGCTAATGACACATGCCTCAGGGTCAGTTCACCACCAAGCGCCTGACCTCTCATGGGGAAGGGGTGAGATAAAAGTCTGTACCGACACTCTGGCGCTTGTGTCTTTCTTTCGGTTCCGAGGTTCGAGTAGGGAGAACCAACCTGATCATATATACATATATATAGACTGGAGCAGTGTTAGACATTAGACAATTTTTATTCACAATTGCTATACATATTCTACACACATAAACTAACCTGTTGACAATAGAAATTGTAGGAATAGTGTAACCGTAAATGGTTGTCTTCCGACTGCCCCTTATGAACTAAATAATACGTAAAAACAAAGCATGAGCCCTGGAGCTAATATACAAATAACCTACAGACTGCTCTTTAAGGAAACAAACACCCGGTAGAACATGATACGATGAGATCAGGACATATTCACTAATAGACTAATTGTTATCCGCTATGGTGTGTCCATACCACAAAGAAACTCCAGCAAATGGGAATCAGTAACAGGGTCACGTGATGACTTCTCTGTGTGACAGATTTCAACACATGTGGCCCTTTCTTGTTGCAGGCCCATGAGGTGATCCCGGTGATTAAGAAGGCACTAGTGCGAGTGCTGAACATCTACCTGCTAGGCTACAATGACACCTACAAGACATACTGCAAGCAGGACCCGGGGTAAGTCACAGCTGGGTGCTACTTAACGATGCATAGTCCGATGGTTTTGAGTTTTTGTCATTTTGTGAGATCAATATATTAGGCTGATCGTTATTATCTACCTTACTTTAGTTTCAAGTAACTTTTATTTTAAATTACTAACTTTTGATATATTTGAAGTGCAAACATGCTAAATTAATTTGGCCAGCACGTCAAACCTCTGACACCATAGGCTTCTTACAGTAACATATTCTATTAAATGACCTTAGTGTTCCCTTCTATGTGGCGACAGATGTTTAATGAGTGCCCCAGTATCTAAGTTATATATGTCAAATTAAATCTCGATAATTGTTTTGGTTTTGAAAATTTGATGTTTTCATCGGACGATGCAGCTTTAATTAATACTCTCCATGCTAGTGTTTCAAACGCCAGTTATTGGTCAACTAGTATCAAACTCTATGAAGAGGGCGGGTGGTGGTGGTTGTGGTGTTGTATCAGTAGTATTAGACAATAATGGGGACTACATCTACTAATGTTAGAAAATAGTTTTAAAAGCATGTTGGCTAGGCTAACATGCGTAATTTGCGAACGAGGCTCTTCTATTTCTGTCTTCCTCGCTCTGCACGTCTCTCTTTCCTGTCATTCCGCCCCTGCTGCTCTACCTCTCGACTTGGCTTCCTACTGACCTGCCTTCAACGGTTTGCCTCCGATACGGAAACGCCGAGGGAGGCCGCCCCTTTCCCAATAACACAGGCGGTCTCAGCCGCTCCGGGCGACCCAGTCTTCATGTGACCCAGCTAAGCGCATGTTAGGCACATGTAAAATAATCTGATAAATATTAATTAGCTCATTGACCTAGGAATAATTCATTATTATAGTTGTGATTAGCATTATAAAACTATTAAGATTAATTATCCCATTGGTATGTATCCTATTTATAAGTATATGAGATACATATTAGTGAAATAATGGGGACCTTTCATTAGCCATTTCTCTCACTATACACTTGGTGGCAGCACCCTTTCCCAGTGCAAGTCGGCCATCATGGTTGGATAGAAGGGTGTATGTGTGTGTGTGCTGGTGGTGTAGGTGTATGGTGGGGTGGTGGTGTGGGGTGGGGGTGCAGGTATGTGTGGGGTGTGTAGGTATGTTGGGGTGGTGTAGGTGTATGTGCGTGTAGTTGAGGTCTATGTGTGTGTGGTGAGGGTGAGGGTGTAGGTGTGTGTTGTGAGGGTGTAGGTGTGGTGGGGTGTAAGTGTGTGGTGGGAGTATAGGTGTGTGTGGTGGGGTGTAGGGGTGTAGGTGTGTGGTGGGGGTTTAGGGATGTTAAAGATTGTGAGGTGCCGCTCTGCAAGACACCCCTACACCTCCACCACAAACCACCTACACCCCCACCACATCCCTAAGACCCCGCCACACCCATACACCCCACCACACCTATACACCCCACCACACCCACCCCACCAAACCCACTCAACACACACCCATACACCCCCATACACCCCCACCACACACACCAACATCTTCACCACACCCCTACACCTCCACAACACACCCACCATGCAAACATAAGCCCTCACCACCCACCCAGCATACCCACCTACACCCAACCACACCATACCCACTCACCACAAACCCCTACACCCCCACAACACACCCCTAAATCCACACACACCCCCACCACACACACCAAAATCCTCACCACACCCCTACACCTCCACCACACAAACATATGCCCCCACCACACACCCACCGTACACACCTACACTCCAACCACACCCACCCGACCATACACACTCACCACACAACAAAGCATACAGAGATGTATGGTGCGCCATCTGACGAGAGTCATGCTAACTGAAAGGTCCCCATTAATCTGCTAGAAATATTATTGGGGGTCATTCATCTGAAATGTATATTAATGCAATAATTAATCTTCAACGCATTAATGCCACAATTATTTGGAGACAATTGATGCGATACCTGCTAATGGGATAATTCATATGAAACATTTTAGCTAATTAATATGAAACATTTAAGATAATTGATGGGATAATTAATGGGACATGTTGATGGGATAATTAATATGAGAATGGGAAACATTCATGAGATAATTTATCTGAGCTAACTGTTAAACGGATAATTCATCTCATACATAAACGTGACATTTTACTGATAGAGATATTTGTTTTAGACGATATCAATAACAGATTTAGTGGCTTGTACGTTGAAGACTGGTACTACTGAAGTTACAAACGTATACACACACACATCTATATATATCTATATATATACAGAAAAACCTCACTAAATCGACCAACCGTGGGACCGACTTTAACTGGTCCATTTAAGGTGGTGATCGGTTTAGAGAATTATAATATCCTCACAATGGTATTGTTGGGACCCATATAAAGCGATCGATATAGTGGAGTGGTCGATCTGTGGAGGGGTCGGTATAGAGAGGTGTTACTGTGTATATATAGACACATATACCTTTCTACTGAGTGCACTCAGAAGAGTAAATTGACTTGCCTTGCAGGTTGAACCAAGTGTTTGGCTATCCAATCACCGAATCTGACATAAAGACAACCGGGAATTATCCTCGCGCAAAGAACGGTAACAAAACCCAGACCAGGTAAGAAAGAAGTAGTCAAACCTGACAGTGAGCTCATACAACATGTGTCAGATACATAACTCCTAATTATCCTTCGATATTATTATTAAACGAGCGGCCTTGTAAATAGGCACCTTATCTTTGACATCCATTTGGCAGGGCTTTCTAGTATGATATAATATTAGCTTTTTGATCCTATTGCCAATAATATCTTTCATTTAGAGCAGATATACATTGCTATAAATATTACAATGCAAGTATAATTTAATTGTTTTTAACTTATTCCTATTTTTTTTATTTTTTTTATTTTTTATTGACGAGGTATTTACTCTGCCCATAACGTATAAGCTCCTGTCAGGGTGCTTGTTTTCAACGCTGGACAGCTGTGGCGCTGTCTTGATCTGTTCCTTTGCCCAGGAGTGTTTACCTGTGTCTGCTCGGGTCAGCCTTCTGCAATTTTGGTTGTTAGTAATAGCCTTATGTTAGTTTTTTTGTAATTTTCCAGTTTTTGTTGTCTAGTCTGAGTAATGATACCTTAGCCTACTATGTACATCTACTTGGGTGACATGCAGGCTTGCGGGAGAGGATCCCGTTCCATTCAGATTTATTTTATTATATTTGTTACAGCATCCTTTCACCAAAACCCTGTCCTTAGATAGTGCACTCGTGTGCTAGAACATACTCGGACCCTTTAGAACTGTGGCCAGGTGGGATGGCTGTGTTGTTTGCCTAGCCATTTTATATTTCAGGGTGGATCAGTTGCATGACCGTGGCCTGTCCACTTCTGTGTTGGTTTGTGCCATTACACATACCCAGGTGGACTGCGCCATATGGTGATAGCTTTCCTGATTTCCTTAATACTTAGGAGGGCTAATTTTCCTATTTTTTCTGTTTAGTGCCTACCACTTTTCCTGGCCTGTCTTTTGCTTTCTGTGCCAGTACACAGCAAGCATTGACCGCGCTCAGGGGCAGGTGCGGTTTTGTTGTGTCAGTAAGTAATTGTTTTCTTTAAGAATTTTTTGTAGTGGTCAGGGTTACGGATTGCCCGTAATTTTACATTTTGTTTATTCCAGGCATGTGCTGCCATGGTTAGTACACTTCTCTCATGTATTTTCATGTTGCTTCTTTCCGTTAGGAGTATTGGGGCCGCCATGTGTCTAGTGTCCCTGCGGGGGGCTACTGTGTAATCCGGTTTCGTGGTGTAGTGGTGTGCTAGTATTTTCAGGTGTGTTTCTCTTCTGCTTGTTAATAGTGTTGCTTTGCATTTTTTGTGTAGTTCTATCGTGGGATATCTTTTGTGTACTTGGAGGCATATTTTAAGGGCTTTATTTTGCATCACTTGTAGTTTGTTGAGTAGTTTGGTACTTCCCCCCATGTATACTACATCACCGTAGTCGAAGTAGGGAAGGATCATTCCTTTATATATTTTGATTGCCATGCTTTCAGTCATGTAGTACCTTAGTTTTGCCAGTAGCCATATTTTATGGTTTGCTTTTTTGATAGTGTTTGTTATGCAAAGGTCATAGTTTAAGTGCCTGTCCAGGTCCACTCCCAGATATCGGTAGTTGTCTACCTGTTCTAACTCGTTGTTTCCCAGGAGACATTTTATTTTGTTGTTACCGGTTAGTCTGGTACCGAATAGCACCGTCTTTGATTTATTGCTATTTATAGTTATCTTATTTAGATGGCACCATTCTGTTAGTTTCATTAGTGTTTGATTTAGTTTTGTTTCGATCTCTTCAGATGTTTTGCCTGCAGTATATACCACAGTATCATCTGCATATAGTTGGATGTTTTCAGTGTCTAGCCAGTTGTTTAGATCATTTATATATATGAGGAAGAGGAGTGGTCCCAGGACTGACCCTTGTGGTACGCCACAGCTTATTTTTTCCTCACTTGATATGGTTCCATTTATTGCTGTGCATTGTTTTCGGTTTTTTAGGTAGCTTGTTACCCATTTTCCCGTTACTCCCGTTATTCCTATTTGGGATAGTTTGCTGATTAGGATAGTGTGGTCCACCGTGTCAAAGGCTTTGCTGAAGTCTATGAACGCAGCACCCACTAGGTTCTTTTTATTGATATTATTTGAGATATCGCTTACTAAGTTAGCAATTGTTTTAATTGTCGAGTGGAATTTTCTGAATCCACCTTGTTTACTGTTTAGTATTTTGTGTTCGATCAGGTGATCCATAATGTGCCTATGCATTATTTTCTCCATTAACTTCCCAGGCAGTGGGAGTATTGAGATAGGTCTATAGTTGCCCAGGTCTTGTTTGTCCCCCCCTTTGTGGAGTGGGGTTACTTTGGCTAGCTTCCAGCAGTCTACATAGGTACCTTCTCTGAAAGATGTGTTGAATAGGCTACATAAGGCCTCTGGGATGCATCCGAATGCATCCTTCAGTACTATACTCGAGGTATATTCAATGCCTGACGGCTTATTGCAATCAACTGTTTTTATGAGATCACTTATTTCTTTTTTTGTGGTTACGCAATCCCCTATCACTACGTTTAGTTGTGGTGCTCTTGTGGCCCAGTTAGAGTTAAATTTTCTGGATAGTTTATTTCCTATGGTAGAAAAGTGTTTGTTCATTATGTTTGCTGTATCCTTGTTGCTGATTTCAATTCCCTCATTGTTGTATAGGGTAATTGTATCTTTATTCTTGTTGTTTGGGATTAGGATTTTTACGTTGTTCCAGAATTTATGCGAGTTTTTACCCCATTTTTGGTCTTGAGTGATAATAAATTTCCTTTTGGCCTTCCTCACTGATTTATGGCTTCGATTTCTTGCTTTATGGTACTCTTCTATGTGATGAAGTCTCCCGCTTGCTTTAGCCACTTTACCTGCCTTATACTTGTCCATAATTGCGTTGATTAATTCTGGGGTTACCCATGGGTCCAGGTTTTTTTTATTTTAAGTTTTTTTATTGGACAGGTAGTGTCAAGGTGACTTCTCACTTCCCCAATGATAGTGTTCCATTGGTCATTTACATCTGTGTCAGGTGTTATTGGTAATTTCACATTTTTTTCTAGGTGCGCTGCTAGTGCTTCCTTCGTGTAATTTTTGTATGATCTACCCATACGGAGAGTAGTTTTGTTTTTGGTTTTTATTTTCTTTCTAGTAATATATATCAATTCATGGTCACTAATGCCCCAGTTCCTAGGTCCTGAGGTGTGGGCATGATTTGAGTTTGTTATGATTAGGTCTATTATTGAGCTGTTTTCTCCAAGTCTGGTTAGTTCACTAATTTTTTGCTGTAATCCTCTTCCTTTGAGTAAGTTCTGTAGTGAGTGTTTGTTCTTGTTGTTTGTTTTGTAGTTTATATTGAAGTCCCCTAATAGGAATATTTCGGCTTTTGTGAGTTTTGACACATTGTCTATTAAATTCTTAATTCGTTCAAAAAGAATTTGTATCATAATCACAGTGTGCTAATGTGTCAGAATTCATAAACTATCACGTTGAGTTTGATTATAAATTATGTTTTAAGATATACTCATCCGGGTGCCAAAGTTAGGCTTGTCCAGGGTGCCAGCAACCCTAGGGCAGTTCCTGACATACAACACAGCATAATGGTGCATCTCCCTTCTCACCTGCCATGTTAACACCTCTCCTGTACCCCGCCCGGCCCTCTCTAGCCACAGGACCAGTAGTTTCCTGACATACAACACAACATAATGATGTGTCTCCCTTCCATCCTGCCATTTTAACACCTCTCCTGTACCCCGTCCGCCCCTTTCTAGCCACATGACCAGTAGTTTCCTGACATACAACACAACATAATGATGTGTCTCCCTTCCCACCTGCCATGTTAAGACCTCTCCTGTACCCTGCCCGCCCCTCTCTATCTACAGGACCGTCATGTTCCTGACATTGGACCGGTTCTGCAGCGTGCATCACGTGACCAAGCGGTCGCTGCCCGAATCGGAAGAAGATGACCATCACGTGGTGCGGCGATCCACTGTGTACGGATTGACCTCTGACCTGGTGAAGGCCACTGATGCAGCCTCTGACAAAATGACCAATCAGAGCATGTACCTGCCGACTAACGTCATGGCCGACTGCGTGACGCTGCAAGATGAGACGACGGGCAGCCCCTATTTCCAGGCCTTCCTCAACGAGGTGTGTATCGCCAGCTTGTTTGTTGTGGTTTTAAGTTCTAGGAACATCTATGGTCATATCAGGAGAGGTACTGACTTGTGACAGTGCACACTCATGGTGACTTCCGAGTGCTTCCCCACTGGAAGATCAGGTCGCCAGCACCATGATCCCCCCAGTCACATTATCCTGACACTGAGCTAACCAGTCCTTGCCCTATCCTATTAATGCTGAGCGCCAACCTAGGAAGTGACAAGTATCGATTTTGTTAGTAATTGGTTTGACTCAGCCAGGTTTCGAACACCCTACCTTCCACAGGAATTGTGCACTCTACTGACTGGGCCACTACGTCCAGTCAAGATGAATTATGTTATGTTAGATTAAGCCATGAACACATATAATATTCATATATATCATCTGAAAATCAGGCATGTCTCGTTTTTAGCATCATGAGCCCCGTTTACACGGGCGATTTAAAACGTTTCATATGAACCCACTTGCCTAGATCGACTCACATTTGGCGTGTAAACGCGGCTCTGTGGCGTTTTAGGGCTGAATCGATTCATATGAAACGCCTCATCTATAGGCCCCTACCACCTCGGGAGGTGGTTTATTTGAAGCGATTCAGCTTGTTCCCGGGCGGCGATAGTATAAAATAGTAGTGCGTGCCAGGAACAGGGGGAGCAGTAACTAATCGCTGGTGCCCGGCAGTGTTAGGGCCCGATTACGCCGAAATCTAGTGAATGCGATCATATTTAACAGAATTACAGACTCAAATAATGAAATTTAATTAAATTAACCTTAAATTCCAAGCGATATTAACGTAGCAGCTACATCGGAGTCGAATCGACGTGTGTAAACTAAACAAATAGCATTGCTTGCCGGCTACAGGCGCCTGCTTGTTCCCGGCGCCGACACACTTTCAAACTCCGCCGTGTAAACACGCTTCCAAAACGCTTCATATGAATCACTTTGTCTACATCGTTTCACAATTCCCCGTGTAAACGGGGATGTTGGCCCGCTAACATCTGTAATTCGCCAACGAGACGCCAGGTGGATCCTGGGTCAAGCCGCGCATTCGTCACTCGCCCTCCGACTCCCGAGCAGGCAACATCTAATTTCAACGTGCTCGCCTATCATGCCACCCCCTACTAGGAAACGACGTGGGCGTCCCCCAGGTTCGTCTGGACTTTCGCGGAGAGGTTTAAGACCTCGTAAGCAGTTCTCATCGTGCCGACCCCCTTCATCATCAGAAGAGTCGGGTTCAGATGGTGTTTCCGTTCTAGACACTCCGGGCATCGCCCCACCCTCAGTCACCGGCAGTCTATCGGGCTTGGAGGCCAGACTGGCGGCATTAGAACAACGCGCCGGTAAGCCGACTGGGCACACTCCAGTTCCGGGCCCCTACTCGCCTCCGGATCACGCCTCGACCCCTCGATCCGGGTTTTCCTTGTTCTCTCCAACTCCTAGACATCGTGCCCCCGAGAGGGTGCCTCCTGGTGTCTCCCGTCTCGCCTCATCCAACCGCCCGATGGCCGACGCCCCGCCGACGGCCGCCCCGCAGCCGGCTACTCCGACACCGGCGGCAGCTCCTGCCGCCGCCCCTCTCTACCAGCAGCTGCAGCCTCAGGCTCCCATCACAGCCGACTACCTGATCAACTCGACCCACGCCTTACACAAGCCCCCAGGTACGAAGTTCTACCCACATAATTTCATAACGCGGGGCGATAACTTTAAGAAGATAGGCGTGGGTGAAGCGACTTGGGCTGAATACTTCTTCGCGCTTAGAGTAATGCTGGCCCAACCCGAGTTCCCTCGACCGTGGGTCACACCAGTGCTCCAGCATGAGGAAGACCTAGCTAGAATGGCCATCACCTGGGATTGGCCCACCTGCCGCCGGTGGTCGGAAAGAACTTTCCAATTGGTAGCAGACGGGCGCTTAAAGGAAGGGTGGCTAGATGCAATAGCAATCAAGGATGTTCAACGGGACGTTTCCACTGAGGCAGTACGAGTGTTGCAATCACGGGGGGGTGGTCAATATGCAACTGAGTCTAGGTATACCCCCGTTTCCACCGCTCGACCTGCGGCTCCATCTACACAGAGTGGGTCCTCTGCGTCAAACGTCCCTGTTAACCCCCTCCCTGTCAACCAGAGAGAGGAGTACTCCAGAGACAATGACGGCAAGCCCTGTTATAACTGGAACTGGGGTAAAGAGTGTGGTTTCAATGTATCACACGGTACTGCCCCCGATCGAGCCCCCCACATCTGTGCGTGGTGCGCTTATAAATTTAAGCGCATCCTGCAGCATAAGGAGCAGGACTGTCTAAAGAAA
Organism: Branchipolynoe longqiensis; assembly: GCA_030323885.1. Classification (NCBI taxonomy): domain Eukaryota; kingdom Metazoa; phylum Annelida; class Polychaeta; order Phyllodocida; family Polynoidae; genus Branchipolynoe; species Branchipolynoe longqiensis. Next base: position 79,103,481 of record CM059187.1, read on the forward strand.
TGAAAATTCTTAGACAAAAAAGCAGCAGAGGCAGCAGGCACTGGTGTAAGTTATAACGATATCTGCTCAAATACTAATTCTATTGTTATGTTGCCAAATCTACAAAAGAGTAATCTTAATGAACCGAGTACTGATAACGTGTCGCCACAATTTCCACTTAATTCAATCGTATCAGTGGTAACTAAGCAACCCTTGAGCCCTAATCTTGATGACCCGCAATACATCGATAACTGTAACTTGGTCGAACTGAAACAAGATAAATCTATCAGCCCTAAACCGCAGGTCGTCTCAGAACCTGAGAAAGTCAAAACTAATAATACTCAATCTCAAGCGGTAAATATGACTCTCAAACCTGTAACTGTGTTGAATCCTCCGTTAAATGCAAATAATCAACTGTCTTTTCCATCGCTAACAACTAACTGGTTCGATGCCCCCATTCAAGTTGTATTATCCGCTCTACCCAAAACTCAGTCTCAAACATTTGTCCCGCCCCCCACACCACTGGAGTTTAAGGACTCACTATGCACCTTCTGGCCCCATACCGCAGAAATAGCATGGGTCCCACACACTTCCTCCTATGGCCAGATTTACAATCAGGTTCGATCAACTGGTCTCCCTAACTATATGGGAGCAAAAATATCGCTTCCCTCTGGTCTAAATATTCCAAAGTGGCGTGCAGTTCTACTTAATTACCCAGATGTTTTACTAGTAGATCATCTAGAATTTGGGTGGCCTATTGACTACTCCTCCAAGAAGGTACCCATCCCCACGTATAAGAATCACTCAAAATCAAGTGACGACATCACACACATCTACGCATTTCTAGACAAAGAAATATCCCTAGGTGCGCTCCTTGGCCCATTCCAGACCCCCCCATTTGAACCCTGGTGCCAAATTAGCCCAATGATGACACGCCCAAAAAAGAACTCACTCCAAAAAAGAATAATCATTGACCTGAGCTTTCCTAAAGGAAAAAGTGTAAACGCGGGTATAGTTAAGGGCTATTATCTAGGCAAGCCGTTTAATTTCTTCCTTCCCTCGGTATCAACCCTTACCGATAGACTTACAATTCTAGGTAGGGGTGCCTGGATGTGGGGCGGTGACCTTGCACGTGCCTATCACCAGCTGAGAGTCTGCCCACTCTCCCTTCCCCTCTTGGGTATATCAATCAATGGCAATATTTATATAGACCTGGCACCTCCCTTTGGGTGCAGAACCTCCGCACTAGCATGTGCACGTACAACCAGAGCAGTCGTTTGGTTATTACGTAATCAATCTATCTTTTCTTTATGCTACCTAGATGATTTTATAGGTATCGAGGATACTGAATCAAAAGCCAACGCTGCGTACGCTGAATTTATAAACCTAACTTCACAACTTGGCCTAACTCTAGCTCTCGAAAAGTGTACCCCCCCGTCTACCTCCATCACCTGGTTAGGTTTCCTAATCGACTCGGTCGCAATGACAGTTACCCTACCCCAAGATAAATTACAGGATGTATTAGAGGAATGTCAACTTTGGGAAAATAAACGTACCTGCTCTAAGAAGCAACTACAAAGCCTAGCAGGCAAGCTGCAACATTTATCTAAGTGTATAAAACCTGCAGTTAGATTCTCCAATAGAGTACTTGAAGCATTACGGAAAGCACCCCATACATGTCAATACACGTTCGATAAGGATATGCTGAGGGACCTCGAATGGTTTCAATGTTTCGCATCTGCATTTAACGGTAAGCAATTATTACCACAAGCACCATGAACCGAATGGGTGATAGAATGCGACTCCACCTTAAAGGCGGGAGGAGCGTTCTCCAAAGTAGCATTCTACAAGTCTATCTACGATTCTAAATTATTACAAAAAGACCTAGCAATAACGCAACTAGAAGCACTTAACCTAGTACACGCTGTAACACATTTACTACCACCAGAACCACATGATTATTTGATAAAAGTAAACACCGACAGTCTATCATCACAACAGGTACTAGATTCAGGTAAAGGTAAAGAGAAAGTTCTATGTGCGTGTGCCCGACAGCTATGGCTGATTGCAGCTCATAAGAACTGTGAGGTTGAAGTACTCCATAAACCTGGTAATGACTTGATACTAGCCGACGCATTAAGTAGAGCCCCACATTCCACTACAGCTGAAAGTAAAGCGCAAAAAATGTGCGCCGATCGAAATCTTCTTGAAATAAATGTTCACATCTCACTTAACATTTTATCATGTAACATCTAAATGCTGTCACTGGAAGATAGTAATTTTTTGCCTCTATCTTCCAGGATACGCAATGAGTCACCACAATCGGCTCATTAGCCTCTACACCTGCGCTCTGGCCCCGCGGACGTGGCAGAATAAGGCAGCCCACGTTCGGGTGTATCTTGACTTCTGTAACAAGAACAAGTTACGTCCGAGTTCCCCGTCCACCTATGACCTTATGTCCTTCTTGCTCTTCCTCTCCGACCGGCTCAGATCGCCCGGCGCAGTGCTGAACTACATCAGCTCAGTAAAAGTGTGGGTGTTAAGCATGTCAGGTATGGGCTTGGCCTTCGAAGCCCCAGAGTTAAGAACCTTCAAACGAGGTATTCTCAAAGCGTCAAAGCATGTAGTCGCTAGAGCCACTCCTGTCACCCCCCGAGATTTCAAGGCTATCATAGTGTCCCTAACAAACATGTTCCCCAGGCCGCATGTCATCATTATCGCTCTTGTGATCGCCTACCTGACCCTGATCAGACAGTCAAACATTGCTAATCTCTCTGCTGGAGCCACGGGTTCCCCACACGTACTCAAGGGTAGCGATATCAGAAGGCGGAGGGGGTCGCTCACAGTAACCTTGAGGTCCTCCAAGACGAGGTCCGCCTCAGAACCCCCGGTGGTGTTCCGCCTGCCGGCCATTCCGGGTTCCCCCTGCTGCCCTGTGACCGCCTGGGATAACTACTCTCGAGCAGTAACCCTGCTGCCGGAGTCCCCTGCTTTCCTCTTGGCTGATGGTACGCAGCTCACCCTCGCAACTCTGACCAGAGCCCTCAGGGTGGCTTCCTACACGGTGTTCGGAGTTGACAAAGGGCTGACCCTACATGGACTCAGGAGAGGGGCCACCCAGGCGTGTCAGGGTTCTGGTTTGACTCTAGACCAGTTAATGGCGGCGGGGACGTGGCGTAGCTCGGCGGTCAACTCCTACTTAAGGGCCTTTCACATCTCGGCAGCTCCAGCAGCGCTCGCAAATTTATTGGTTTGAGCGCTGATCGGGAGCTGCTCGTGTAGTTACGTACTATATACATTGTGTTAACATGTTTGTTTTTCAGCCTTGATATTGCACTATGATTTATGTGACTTAACTTGAACTATCTTGACACTGACTTTGATGAACAATATTACCCAAGAGGCCTCTGTCGCCGCACAGCATTGAACACGAATGATCACGAAAGATACGCAGCTCATTCAGCGTGAGCAGATTCTTAAATGTCTGGCCCTGTGCCTCCTAGCTACATGATTATTGTAACTTGAACAGATTATATTAAATTCTGTCCAAATAACTTATATGTTGCGTTGTCTTGGTGTCTCGATGGTGAATTGGGGATGTTGGCCCGCTAACATCTGTAATTCTCCAACGAGACGCCAGGTGGATCCTGGGTCAAGCCGCGCATTCGTCACTCGCCCTCCGACTCCCGAGCAGGCAACATCTAATTTCACCCTCCCACCCACCCCAAGATAACTACTGGAAGGTTTGAGCGCTGATCGGGAGCTGCTCGTGTATGTTACGTACTATATACATTGTGTTAACATGTTTGTTTTTCAGCCTTGATATTGCACTATGATTTATGTGACTTAACTTGAACTATCTTGACACTGACTTTGATGAACAATATTACCCAAGAGGCCTCTGTCGCCGCACAGCATTGAACACGAATGATCACGAAAGATACGCAGCTCATTCAGCGTGAGCAGATTCTTAAATGTCTGGCCCTGTGCCTCCTAGCTACATGATTATTGTAACTTGAACAGATTATATTAAATTCTGTCCAAATAACTTATATGTTGCGTTGTCTTGGTGTCTCGATGGTGAATTACGGCTTAAATGTAATAACAATAATGTAAAATATTTTCATTTTACATTAAACATGAAAAAGAATACGATTCCTATATAGGTCATGTACTGTTTAGTCACTAAATGTAACCAAAAGCACAAATAGGATTTGTAATTAGTAATGAATTTTAAAAGAATAGCTAATATCCTGTCTAATCAATGAATATAACAGATATGGTTTACCAAATTGAAATTTAAAAACACCCAAATAAATTCTTGAGTGAATATCACCTCACCTCATCTAACATACTTTTCAGATGCGGTGAGGCCCCTTCAGATTTGATTTAATTCCTATCGATAAGATTCCTAGTCTTAGTCCCTAAAAACCACACCTCCTTTGTTGACAAGCATGTCCCACCCCTTTTACAGGGATGACAATTTCCCGCGGATTGACATAAGGAGAATTCCCCACCCAGTGACAGTTTCCCAACTTTTGCGCAATGGCAGGCCTTTTTCGTTCTATATACATGGATGAGAATTCCCCGCCAATGGCAGGTTCCCAACTTTTGGGCAATGACCCACCTTTTTAGTTATATATATACATGGATGAGAATTTCTTGCCGATCAGCAGGTTCCCGACTTTTGGGCAATGACCCCCCTTTTTAATTCTATATACATGGATGAGAATTCCCCGCCAATGGCAGGTTCCCAACTTTTGGGCAATGACCCACCTTTTTAGTTATATATATACATGGATGAGAATTTCTTGCCGATCAGCAGGTTCCCGACTTTTGGGCAATGACCCCCCTTTTTAGTTCTATATACATGGATGAGAATTCCCCGCCAATGGCAGGTTCCCAACTTTTGGGCAATGACCCACCTTTTTAGTTATATATATACATGGATGAGAATTTCTTGCCGATCAGCAGGTTCCCGACTTTTGGGGCAATGACCTGCCTTTTTAGTTCCATATACGTGGATGAGAATTCCCCGCAGATGGGCGGGTTCCCGACTTTTGGAGCAATGACCCACCTTTTTAGTTATATATATATACATGGATGAGAATTTCTTGCCGATCAGCAGGTTCCCGACTTTTGGGGCAATGACCTGCCTTTTTAGTTCCATATACGTGGATGAGAATTCCCCGCAGATGGGCGGGTTCCCGACTTTTGGAGCAATGACCTATCTGTTTAGGTGTGACCTGTTCTCATCTAACTTGTAGGAGCTGTATGACGCACGCCTCATGGAACTGACCGGCCTCCTCAACCTGAGCGTGACGCCCGCCTTCAACGAGGACGAGCAGCTCACCACCACTACGCCCGTACCCACCATCGCACCCGAAGTGCTGCCACCCTGGGCCATCGCGCTCATCGTCGTCACCAGCGCAGTCATCATCATCATCATCGCCGTGCTCAGCATGATGCACTTCTCAAAGTAGGTTATTAATAGAGTATTGGACACTTGTGGGGGATGCACTTCTCATCGTAGACTATCAATGTAGTATTCGGCACTTGTCTGTGATCTCAACATAGGCTATCACTATAGTATTGGCCGCTTGTCTATAGCCGTGTTCACACGGGGAATGTAAATCGATTCGTAGAAAGCGACTTGCCTAGTTCGACGCACATTTCGTGTGAACGGGCGTCTGAGTCGAATTAGGGCTGAATCGATTTCTGTGATGCGCATACTGTAAACCACCTCTCGAGGTAGTTTACGTGAGGCGATTTCTGTGAATCGATTTATTTTGCCCGTGTGAACGCACTGAGGCGGATTAAGCACCTCACACACATGCGCAGTCGACACCTTAGTTTGTTGACTTTCTGGTCGATCAAAAGCGCATATTATATAATTTGGTCTATGAACCTGCTAGGTGCACAGATATTTTTTTCATCATTTATTTTTAGGGTTTCACTGCCCAGCAGAAGTTTTGACCGTTCCAAACCAATACGTTTCAGTACATACATATCTAGGTCGAACCCACTGGCGCTGGTCAGACTGGACTTGCTCATGCACAGATATCGACTTCCGGCCCAAGTAGTGCCTGTGTGAACGGGCGGCTAATTTGACTCCTGCTATCCGCCTTGGCTGAATCGCTTTAGATTTTGCCCGTGTGAACACGGCTTATGATCCACTTCTCAACGTAGTCTACAACTATGGTTTTGTGTGCTTGTCTGTGATGCAATTTTGAACGTCCCCAATAGCCTATGTCTACTTTTTGTGCTGGGGGTCGTTAAACAAACAATTCTCAATGTAGGCTATCACTATAGTTTCGGGCGCTTGTCTGTGGGATGCACTTCTCAACATAGACTATCACTGTAGTATCGGGCGCTTGTCCTTCATGCCCTTCTCAACATAGGCTATCACTATAGTATCGGGCACTTGTCTATGATGCACTTCTCAATGTAGGCTACCACTATGGTATTGTGTGCTTGTCTGTGATGCAATTGTCAACGTCCCCCAATAGCCTGTCTACTTTTTGTGTGTGTGTGAGGGGGGGGGTCAACAATTCTCAATGTAGGCTATCACTATAGTATCGGGTGCTTGTTTCTGATGCACTTCTCAACATAGACTATCACTCGTATCGGGCGCTTGTCCTTCATGCAATGCTCAACGTAGGCTATCACAATAGTATCGGGCACTTGTCTGTGATGCACTTCTGGAAATAGGCTATCACTGTTGTATCAGGCACGTTTTGATTTTGACGTTGAGAAAAGCTTTTGATTTTGTCTAATTATGCAACCGTAATTCTGCAGATAAATATAAAGCCAATATTTCAGGAAGGGTTTTCACTGTTGTTTTGCTTTTCATTTATTACAGGAAGAAGAATGGGAGTGGTCGGGTTTCACCTTCGGACCCAGAGTTGAACAAGGTGAAATAAAGAACTGTCACCAGTGTGATAAAACTGACGGGCTCAGGGTGAACAGCACTCCACCACTACTTACCAGGTTCACCAGATTTAGTAAACCCGTGAACCCTGCACCACGGTTTACACCGAACAATGTTTGAGTAATAATTACTGGATAGGTGTAAAGGGAAGGATTGACTGGGAGTCATTTAATAGTAAACTCAGGCCGCCTTGGAAAGCAGTCCATGTAGTAGCCCATGGATCCACCACATTTTATGTTTCAAAGTTGCTTAGTCCATTGGCTTTTGAATTGTTGCCTTATCTTTTAGATAAATATATCAGGTTGGCCTTTATAGCCTAGTATTCTTGATTCCGGGGTAACTTTGATGAAACATTGTTAATCTTGGAGCAATTTAAGCTGAAAGAATCCAAAATTACATTGGCAAGCTTGCGAAAACTCCCGTAGCTAGTATGACCCAGATTGTCATCTCTTGATGACAATGTGGTGTGGGTTGACCTTCTTATGTAGGTAGCCTGGTCCCCTTACAAAGAAGGCGAGACTAATGAGGTCACAAGATTGTCCTAGGTCGGTGTCCAAAGGAATGGGTCTCATAAATTAACAGATTATTCTGTATATGCTGTCCCAAATAATTAGTTAATGCACCAGTATCTAAGTTGAATATATATATTTAAATGTAGGCAAGTGTTTTGGTTTTGAAAAAAAACTAATTCTTTGGCTCATGCAACTTTAAGCAATCATCATCGAGAGATCCCCCTTTTGACTGTACAATGACACAATATTAAATTTAAAGTGCAATGTTAAAATGAAACTACAGTATTTGATTTTATTTCAATAATATATTATATTGAACTGTACTATATTATGGTAAACTACGTTATATTAAATTACAATTATACATTCAAATATGATATATTAAACTACATTAAGTAATATTGTAGCTTAATTTAATAATTTAGGTTAACTTAATATTCGAGGCTAATTTAATGTACGTTAATTTAAACTGCAACATTAAATTGAAATGCCATCTTAATCTACACTATTAAATGAAAATAAACTGAACTACAATATTAAATTAAAACCATATTAAAGTATTATTATATTGAATTAAAAGGGCATTATATTAGTTACATAATGTTAAAACTAAATTACTATTTTATCGATTAAAGTCTGTGATATATAACGATACAATGCACGCCTTTATTTGTTATTGCAAGATGTGCCTACTATCTTTACCTATAATGGACATCAGATGTATTGTAACTAAATGCGTCCAATCCTAGGAACACTTCTGAGTGATTTATTCTTCCAAATAGATCTGTATTTTAAAGAAGAACGAACTGTACAGGAATACTGATGTAAATTATGTTAGTGCGTTTCATAATCTATATATGATGTATGCTTGAACATAATGCTGACAAAGAGAATATTTTCTTGTGTATATTTGAAATATTATCGACTAGGCTTTCAAAATGTGATTCAATAAATAGTTATTTCTAGAACAAGTGTGTTCAACTCGTTAGGGAAATCGGCGAAATGATATATCTGCAAAGGAATATCGAGCTAAAACCGAAAGTCAAAGATCATGTTACAAGTTTTTTTTATTAGTACCACAACGCCCAATTTGGCATAGATAATTGCACAACATCAATACTGACAATATTGGATAACACGCAGAGATAAATAAAATAAGAGAAGTTTCAACCCTACATTACTTATAATCCAGAACTATTTCTAAAACCTAATTTGTTATAAATGCTTTTATAGTAAAGAGCTTCGGCAGTTTCATCTAATCTATGATAAGATACAAAAACAAGTGTTTGAAAAAGAACATTTCAGTTCACTATAAATAATTATATGACAGTTGATAGGTGAATGGCAGGTTCCCTGCTGTGAATTCCTCAATTAGATACTAAATCTTTCTGCAAAAAGAGGCATCGTGTACAACAAATACTATTTGAACATGCCCTGCAAAACTCCTTGTACCTCAGAAGAGCAATAAAATACACCTTTGCTTAATTATGATAATTTTGTAAATCTAAAAGTTGCGATTTCACAAAGTAAATATAGGAAATTCATGTATAAACTAGCATGCACATTTTCACCCCTGTAAAGCAGCACCATTTTGTTCTGAGACTCATGCAAGACAGATGATGAAATATTACAATATGCAGAGTCACAGTGGCAGTCTTGGCAGAAAAATACACACTGCCTTCAGAAAAAGGTGTAAATCTCTTCTCATGTATGTTGATACTGAATGTAGATAAATGTGTCAATAAGTAATAAATATATATACTACATATCAAGCTGAGAAGGTTATCTCTATACAGTAGTACCTGTCTTCAAAAGACAGAGCTCTCTGTATCCAGACCAATGTTGTCCTGACATAGCAGGTGTCGTGTCAATGGATGGAGAGTGAAATGCGACAAAAGCCGTTTGTACATTGAAAGGTTTTTTCCGGGAACCAAAGGTTTGTCAATCACAATTGTCGCTGAAGACAAGTAGGGCCTACTACTGAATATTTATTCAATGAAATATAAAGAATACTAGAGTTGTGTTTTGACTAACCCAATCTACCGACGTAGTTACATTCAAGTTGGTTGACTATTTACATTGATTAGACATTTAAATTACGTCGAGAATCACAAGGCAGTGGCTACTTCAACCCCCCCCCCCCGCTCCCTCCATCACACACTCATTTCAGGAGCTTTTCCCATTAACAGTCTCAAGTAGAAGCATGGATCCTCTTTGTGACTGAAATAGAAGATTTCCACCACCAACCCGTGCTCTGACAACAGTGTAAGAACCAACGCTGTAGGTAGAAAAATCACTGCGCAGCATGCTCTGTGGAAACAAGTCTCGTAGAGGATTTTTACCAGCGACCCTCCCTCTGTACGTCTAATAGCAGTGGCGAGAATAAATGTCATGGGTAGCAGCTCACTGCGCATGCTCTACGGGAAAAGGTATGTTCTATACAGACAGAACCTGCTGGCTCTACCCTCGAAGCGTGCTACACAGCTGGAGGGACTAGGGTGAAGTTAAAACCCGTTGACAGGTGCGAGCTGCAAGAGACGTCGCGGTGTGAGAACTCGCCCGAGATGATCCGGATGACACTCTGCGAAGTGGAGATGCCCACCACCATGGCGCCGACGACGAGGAAGACGCAACCGAGGAGACAGTTGGCCATGTCCATTCGCGACACCCAGATGGAGTACTCCACCACATAGCACATTCCTGTAGTTGGTAACAGTAATGTAGGGATGACAGTTATCCACGATTCCCGACATTTTATTTTTATAATCGCGGTTTAACAATCACGTAATGCTAAGTAAATATATGGCAGCAATTGGTCAATCAGAATCCCGTTCTCATATAACCTTAGATTGGTTGGTTGTTGAAATTTTATGTCCCGGCAATATCTAAGGTAATCAGGATGGGTACCGACTTGTGACAGTGTGCACTCCTGGTGACTTTATAGTGCTTCCCCACTGGGAAGGCAGGCCACCGGCACCATGTTCCAACATCCCACTTAGTCACATTATCCTGACACTCAAGCTAACCAGTCCTTGCCCTATCCTACTAATGCCGAGCACCGGGCTAGGAAACAAAGAGTATCAATTTTATATGTCATTGGTTTGAACCGACCGGGAACTGAACTTCCGCACGCGAGGCCCGAGCTCTACCGATTCGGCCATCGCGCCCCGTATATAACCTTAGATGTTGATAGGACATACAACTCAAACAAACAGGAAAGCAAAGAATGGTTACAGAGATAGAGAAAGGGATTTGGCAGGATCCCCAATATAAAGTCATGACAAGGACAGTGAAACACTCTCCAAGGTTAGTCTGTACTGACTGATCAGTGGAATGGAGCTAGGATAGTCCTTGGAGAGTACTGTATGAAACTTCACCGGAAATTTTCTGCGATTCCCTGACAGTGCTGAGTCTATGGTAGAATGTCCGCAATTTGGTGGGGATTTTATTATAATTTATATTGGACGGTGTATGAATAGTTGCTAGGATAACGATTAGTTATAGATTCCTCGCGAGATTTCAGTTGTTGGTGTTTTTTTGCGAGATACCAGTTTCATCGCTAAGTAATGCAGCTGAAAAGTTGCACCATCTGACGATTTTGAATTTCTGCCATATTTGAAAAATAAGTATTATTATATTGATTATCATGAGTTACTTTAATCTTGTTTGGAGTCACTTTTTATGATAAATGACTAACTTTGGCGATATTTTAAGTGAAAACATGCATTATTATTAATATAATTTGGTGTATGCCTACATTTGGGTGTGTATGACGTGTGACAGTGCCAGGTTCTTTTAAATTGACACCGGACGCGACGTGTTGGGACGCAATGCAAGTGGCGCCACCTACCTGGGAATATGAACACAAACATGGCGCCCGAGAAGCCGAGGAGGCTGACCACACTGCCGATAGAGGGCACGAAGACGGCGACGAGCAGAGACGCGGTGAAGAGGCCCGTCGTCGCCACCAGGCGGCGCCTCCTGTCGGTCCAGCGTTCCACCGTGAGGCTCATCATCATGTCCTCCACCACTAACCTGAGCAGAGCAAGGGTGGCGTCTATGGTGGGTACCAACTTTGTTTTATTGAAGATTTATACTGCCTATCTGAATAGACTTGTTTTCACCATTAGACAGTTCATCAATAGAAAGCCAGAGTCTGCACTTTTATCGACCCAAGGGATTTTTAACCTCCCACACCACATAGAGATGGTATGAGATCAACTGGCCTTTGATGACGCTGTAACTTGTAAGTTATACATAGTTGTGGAAATCCAAAATTGGCATGGGGAACTTGCGATCATCACTCCCGCAACAACTGATTAGAAAAAGTGTTGAGAATCGGGTTACGGAAATATTTACATCAATTTGCAATATAAACTGCTAAATATATAGTTTTGAATACTTGTTTACGACAGCTTGCTGTTTTTGACAGACACATTTATGAAATCATCTCAAATCGAGAGCGCTGTGTGGCCGCCATCTTATTGTTTTGCATTCTCCCCCCACTTCACCAACTCGATGTCAATATAGATAAACATTGGAACCAGGAGCTCCACATTTTTGTATTTACACCGAAACAGTTTTTTCTCGGATTTAGGGATTTAGACATGGTTGTAATACCCGTACTGTGGGTAGCTAGGTGAATATTTTATCTACTTACGGCCATGCACATTTATGATGCCTTTATATAGATTAGTTTTAAATCACCTCTAACCACAGTAGGAGTAATGGCAACTATATCTAAATTCAGGCAAAAACTGCAAGATGTAGAGCTCCTGGTTCCAGTGTTCAATGTTTACCTATAATGGTCTAGAGTTGGTGAAATGGGAGAGAATGAAACAAAAGCCAACCAAGATTGCAGCCACTGAATGCTCTCAATACGACTTTTAAAATGTATTAATCTACACGATTTCAACAATTCTTCACTATAAAAGTTATCGGGGGATTCGAACCCATGGGCTAGTGGGTTCGAACTCTGGTCGAGTCAAACCAATGACTTAACAATTGATACATGTTGCTTCCTAGCCAAGCGCTCGGCATTATTAGGATAGGGCAAGTACTTGTTGGCTCAGTGTCAGGATAATGTGACTGAGTGGGATATCAGGTCATGGTGCTGGTGGCCTGGTCTCCCTGTGGGGCAGCACTATAAAGTCACAATGAGTGCGCGCTGTCACATGTTGGTACCTGTCTCGGTAGGAACTTGATGTTGCGAGGACGTAAAACAAACAAACAAATCACTCCAAAAGTAGCGAACTATGGTAGAGAAGTGGTTGAACGATACATTTAGCATATTAGATTGCAAATGGGGGACATGTGGTGTAGTTCATTTTCCGACACTACATGGTCATCGACAATGCTTTGAGTTTGCCAGTACGCGCAGTGTAACACGTTTATTTTATTCAAAATTAGTAGAAATGCAGAACCCTAACCTTATAAATTTAATATAATCTATTCATTGAATATGTTTTCTATATGTCTACCAAGCGGTTTGTCTCTAGGTGATGTGGTTTTAGAGATAGTTGACTTCTTCTGTATGAAGATTGCTCACGGCTATTGACAATGCATTGAGTTTGCTGGTATGCGCAGTGCAAAACGTTTATTTTATTCAAAATTAAAAGAAATGCAGAACTCTAACCTTATAAATTTAATATAATCTATTCGTTGAATATGTTTTCTATATGTGTACCAAGCGGTTTGTCTCTAGGTGTTGTGGTTTTAGAGATAGTTGACTTCTTCTGTATGAAGACTGCTCACAGCTATTGACAATGCATTGAGTTTGCCGTGACGTGCAGTGCAAAACGTCTATTTCATTCAAAATTAATAGAAATACAGAACCGTAACCTTATAAATTTAATATAATCTATTCGTTGAATATGTTTTCTATATGTGTTCCAAACAGTTTGTTTCTAAGTGGTGTGGTTTTAGAGATATTGCCATTGGCAATGCATTGAGTTTGCCGGTATGTGCAGTGCAAAACGTTTATTTTATTCAAAATTTATAGAAATGCAGAACCCTAACCTTATAAATTTAATATAATCTATTTGTTGAATATGTTTTCTATATATCTACCAAGCGATTTGTCTCTAGGCGGTGTGGTTTTAGAGATATTTCACTTCTTCTGTATGAATATAATTCAAGATTGCTCATGGCCATTGACAATGCATTGAGTTTGCCAGTACGAGCAGTGCAAAACGTGTATTTTATTCAAAATTAATAGAAATGCAGAACCCTAACATTATAAATTTAATATTATCTATTCGTTGAATATGTTTTCTATATGTGTATTAAGCGGTTTGTCTCTAGGTGGTGTGGTTTTAGAGATATTTCACTTCTTCTGTATGAAGATTGCTCATAGCCATTGAGTTTGCAGTGTTACAGTGTGCTGTTTAGGCCCACTAGTTCACTGGCGACGCGAATGGCAGGAATTTGAACTAAAAAGTGGGAGGTCCCCCATTCACATTAATATTTCTACAGCCAGCCCTCCGACATTTCCTATCCAGTTGTCCAGAGGTGGTACCAATTCATGAAATTCTAGCGTCTGGCTCATGGACTATCTAGCATCCCTGTCACAGGGACAGTGCTGCGGGAGTAACTAAACTTTATACTTCTGCCCCACTGGGAGACCGGTCCACCAACACTATAACCTGCTATCCCACTCAGCCACATTATCCTGATATCGGTGACATGGTCTCCCAGAGGGGCAGCACTATAAAGTTGTCATGAGTGTGCACTGTCACAAGTCGGTAACCATTATGATATGACCATACATTTTACCAGGACCTAAAACTGCAAAAATGAACAAAAAACATCAAAAGTCATCGTCCTAGGCAGGTGTGTAGTTGGTTTAAAGCGGCACGGTTTGGTATTGATAATTTGATACTTGTAGTATCAAATTATCAATACCAAACCTCTTACTTAGATTTGATTATACATACCCAATTTAGATACCAGTGCTGATATTAAGCATTTGTTACCATATAGAAGGGAATACTAAACCAATTTAATAGAACATCTTAGCACCGAAGCCTGGGGTGTCAGAATTTGAACATGCCTGACAACATTAACTTACTGTGTTTGCACTTCAAATATCTCAAAAGTTAACCTTTTTCAAATTTAAAAAAAAGCTACTTTAAACTAAAGTAAAGTATATTAAAATGATCAATGTATTTATCACCGAAAATTGCAGAAAGTCAGAGGCATCGGACTATGCAACTGTAATGGTAGCACCAATCTCTCCCCCTTCCCCATCCCCTTATCCTCACCCCCCCCCCCCACCTCATCCTCTTCCGCCCTCCCTCCTAACTGCCCCCCCCTACTTCTTCCCCTTCCCCTCCTCCTTCCCCTCCCCCTCTTTCCCCCCTCCTCCTAACCTCCCTTCTCTTCCCCTCCCCTTTCCCCGCCTTCCCCCTCCCCCCGACATACCTGGCACAGAAGAGCACTATGGGGTAGGTCATGACGGCCTTGACCGCCAGCATGGCCATGGCGGTTATGATGAGCGGCTCACTGGAGGAGTAGTCCGTCAGCAGGTCGGTGGCCACATTGCCGCCGAAGCTGAGCACGCCGAACACGCCGACGACGGTGTAGACGAGTGAGGCGAGCAGCACAGCGGCCGCAACCGTCCGGGTGTAGGACCGCATCTGGGGCGCGCGCACTGTGTGGAACATGGGCACCGCCTCGACGTGCGCCTGACCGCCAGGGGGCAGGAGGGGGGATAAGGAGAGGGCAGGGGGGGGGGGGGGCAGAGGGGAAGAGCAGGTTTCAGATACATCGCCTATATTTTAGTTTCACATTGATTGGATAAACAGGGGCATAACCAGAAATTAACAAAAAGGAGGGAGAGCAGGGTGGGGGGTGGGGGGGTTGCTTACATTTTATGTATCTTAGATGCACATTAATTGGATAAACAGGGGCGTAGCAAGAAATTAACGAAATGTGTTAAGAGGGGAAGATCAGGAGTCGCTTACATCGCGTATATTTTAGATTCAGTTTGATTGGATTAACAGGGCCGTAGCCAGAAATGTCCTCTTTTTTTTTAAAGTGTAGACGTACCTGTACATAATTATTTGCACGTGGGACTGCTTAACAGGGAATTTAAGAATTGTAATTGCAATTTAAAAAAAAAGAAGTGAACATTATCAAGGATTTAGTGTGGGAAAAAAAAGAGGATGATGAGAGAAACCTTTTGCATGTGGTGGTTAGCGTGCGACAATTTAGCTAATCCCTTGATAGCACTGAAAGTTGATACAACATTAATTATTGTTTAAAGTGTTTGTATTTATGTGTTCATAATGAGGATAGAACATGGCGAGGGTTCATTGCTTATTTAATATAAGTCTGGAGGGGAACACAAGTGTGTGATAGTCATGTTGCACAGAGTGAAATGGCAGCCACAAACAAGAGCAAAGACGCTATAATACTAAGAAGGCTCACTCTCTATCTCTCCCATGGTAATGTCAATTCTGCAGTGCCACCTTGTGGTGGGTTTGATTAGCCCGGCTGCTGGTTGGTGTTTCACATGTAAACACATACGATTATATTAGATAAGTAAGTATGAATACACATCAATATGAAATTGCTATGAATCCATCATCATCAGCATCATCATCAGCATCACCATCATCACACATCTTTCACATTCGTATATACATTTATACATATAATATAGCACCAAGAGAACATCCAGCGCACCAAGTGGTGGGTTTGATCATTTTGATTACACAGTACAGGCTCAGTGAGCCATCTTAGTATTATATGGTCTTTGACAAGAGTGTAGCTGTCATGAAAGTTTGTTTTATTTAACGACGCCTCTAGAGCTCATTGATTTTCATCTTCAGCTATTGGACATAAAAAATACGGTCATTCTGACACATTTCTTTTGAGGAAAGCTGCTGCTGCCACATTAGCTCTCTTTCCAAAAAGCAGGACGGGGTCTTTTATATGCACTTTCCCACAGACAGGACAGCACATACCACAGCCTTTGATGAACCAGTTGTGGACCACTGGTTGGAACGGAAAATAGCCCAAACTGCAAATGTGTCCACTGAACAGGATCGACCGGATGACCCACACATTCATAGGTTGACACTCTACTGCCTGAGCTACGTAGTTGTCATGTTGCACAGCGTGAAATGGTGGCCACACACGAGGGTGTAGTTGTCCTGTTGAATAATGTTTATAGGTGCAGTTATTTCTTCTGAAGGCTTACCTCAAAGCTGAAGCATAACGTGGGCACGAGCTTAAAGAGATTCAGACAGTCAATCTTTGCTGTTTCTGATCTGAAATAAATCAAATGGATGTAGCAGTGTAAAGTTGAGTAGCGTTGAGTTGAGTTTTATTTAGCAACAAACATGTTGTAAGGTGACTGTATGGTTTCCCCAAGGGGTGGTCTTTCAGCCGAGCAACCAATGTTACATTAAATTAAAGTTCATACTTATACAAAATACATTGTGATGACAAAGCGGCAATTAAAAATCCTTACCTAGACTCGAATATACCTCTGTATGTATACATATACGTTAGCATTCCACCTGCATATATATATATATATATATATATATATATATATATATATATATATATATATATATATACATATGGCACAGGATAAGTGATGTTGAAGTTATATAAAAGTGATTCCATGAATAACCTTTGCCCAATTTGTTCCTATTTTAGGAGACATTCATCACTTTCATTTTCATACTTATACAATATACATTGTTGAAACAGATCAGAAGTTGATATTTTTACATAGAATCAGATATCCCCCTCATGTATGCATATATGCAAGCATTTTTACATATGGCCTCAGGACAAGTGATACACTCGGTCATATGACAATGTGCAACTGCAAATTGGCTTGTCACGATATGAATTGGACAAACTGTACAAATGGATTTTCTCGTTACCCTTTGCCACTATAAACATATAAAAATGTTCATTGATGTGGACTTCATGTGAGAGCAGAGCAAAGAGGAACACCGATTACTAAAATTCACAGTTGAAATGCTTGTTTGCGTGTTGGAGTTGTATGCCCTAGCAGAATCTAAGGTCATATTAGAATGGGTACCGACTTGTGACAAGTTCGCGCTCATGGCGACTTTATAGTCCTGCCCCACTGGGAAATCAGGCTGCCGACACCATAACCTGATATCCCACTCAGTCAAATTATCCTAATACTGATCTAACAAGTCTGTGCCGTATGTAAGTAATGCTGAGCGCCAGGCAAGTATCAATTTGATAGTCATTGGTTTGCATCGGCTGGGATTGGAACTCACGACCTTCCCTACGGTAAGCCTGCGCCCTACCGATTCGGCCACCACGTCCGGTCAGTAGAGTTGAAAGACAGCTTCTGTTTTATTTTTTATTTTTTTCTTGAAGATGTATACTGCCTATCATGGATAAGCCTGAATAGACTTGTTTTCACCATTAGACAGTTTGTCGATAGAAAGCCCGAGCCTACACTTTTACTGACCCAAGGGATTTTTAACCTCCCACACCACATAGACATGGTATGAGAGCAACTGGCCTTTGATGACGCTGTAAGTTATACACAGCAGTGGAAATCCAAATTGGCAGCGGTGGGGGCATGGGGAATCGAACCACTGACCTTCAGATTAGGAGTCTGATCTAGAAAAAAGTCAGACACTCTAACCACTCTGCCACAGAGAAGGCTATAGCCGATGGCTATGCAGAAGACAGGTAGGTGAACCTATCTCTTTGAATAAGTCAATCCCTTATCTACTCTATAAGCTTAATATACGCATACCTAGTAAAGCTGCATAGTCCGATGAAACATCAAATTGTCAAAACCAAATCAATCATCTAGAGTTGATTATACATATTTATCTTACATATTGGTGCATTTACTGATCATTTGTTGCGACATAAAAGGGCATACTGAGTTAATTTAATAGAATCTGTTACTGCTGAAGCTTATGGTATCATACTATTGGCATGCTTGCCAAAATTGATTTTACATGTTTGAACTTGAAATATCTCAAAAGTTAGCCATTTTAAATCAAAGTTACTTCAGATTAAATTAATGTAGATTATAGCGATCAATTGAATGGATTTATCTTAGAAAAATGACTCAAAACCAGTGGACTATGCAACTTTAAAGTTAATTACTTAGATTCACATTTCCTTAACTTTTGATATTTTCTTTTAGTTAAATTATTATTTGGACAACTTTTGTATATGGGAATACCATAAGCCTTCCAGTAAACAGAAGTTACCCATCAAATGTTCCTGCGGTAAGTTTCGTTTAACTACTGTCTTAGTTCAGAATCCAGCCGCTAGGCTATTGTAGCCGAGGGAGGTTTTATGTAATGAACCTATTAACTTTTCGATATCTTTTTAATTTCTTACTTTCATGTTTTACTTAATTTTATTTCCTTTGATATCTTTTTAATTTCTTACTTTCATGTTTTACTTAATTTTATTTCCTTTGAAATAACATAGGGGGACATACTTTTAGAAAACCACCAAGAACTATTTTGTTTTTAATGGTTTTCCAGCTTTTGTGCAGAACCAATCATTGTAAATACGGTTACATTCTCTGGAAACTAGCTTAGGCTTTTCATACAATTTTATGCAATAACATCTTATTTAAATTTTAAATTCCCTTTGCACTTTCTGCCCGTTTTCCCAATTAGTTTATTATAATGTCTTGCAATCTCTTTCAATTTTCCAGCTGGCAAGTGTCGTGTGGATGATGAAAATGCGAAATAGTGCGCCTAGAGCGGGACTCGAACCCACATCTCTTTGCATTCCGGGCCAGTGTACTAAATTACATACAGGCAATGCACTAACACATACATAGAAATGGTAGGTTCAACAACTATACAGCGCGTAGCTTGTACAGGATCATGGTCACGGCAACCAGTGTCATGGGGGTGATGAAAATGGGAAAAATTGTGCCTAGAGCAGGACTCGAACGCACATCTCTTTCCATTCCAGGCCAGTGTGCTAACAATTACACCACCTAGGCTCCCTGATATCACCACACTACCCATGCCTCCCTATCTATGTGGTTACTTGTCTGAGAGGTCAATGCAGACTACTACACAAGCTTCACAATTGACACCACAGAGATTCCTAGCACTCTGTCTTGGCTTAAGCCTTAATGTATGGGGATATTAGAGGAAGGTTATTAATTTATTATACAGTATGCAATCCACCTCTCACCTTGTATTCTTTGCAATGTAAGGGCTTTGTCCTTCTGCAGGGTAATAATAATAGTAAACAGCGATGAACATTAAATAACCAATAGTCAGAACGCCCACGAACCTGTAAACAAAGGAAAAAGAGATAAGTTAATTATATGGCAGAAGGTGGGGGGAATACAGTCAATACACATACACCATAATACACAAAGTGGTATTTTATCTAATCTAAAATATTTGCTCATGGGTCTGTCACACTACGACCTATGGTGGCGGCGTATGCGTAATGTCGCAAAATAATTTGAAAATGATAATAGGTCGAGATACGCAGACCTTTTTGCACTCCAGCGACGTCTGAAACGTACGCGTAGTGTATGCCTGGTGTATGGCTACCGTATCCCTACCGTATATCGACGTATGCAAAGCATATGGCGATGTATAGTCGGCGTATTGGGACCGTTCGAGGCGATATGACCAGCGTATGAGTAACCTATGCCAACGTACCCCTAACCAATGCATAACCTATGCCAGCATACATCTAGCGTACATCTAGCGTATGAGAAACCTATGAGTCATACGCCGGCATAGGTTGAACATTTAGAACATGCACAAAAATTGTCTCGGCGGCTCGACCTACGCCGACATATGATGGCATATGAAAAGCATATATGACCTATGCCTAACCTATGCGTAACGTACGTCGGCGTATGATGGCATATCAGTCGAAAATCAAATACGTTTGTATACGCTGAGGCTATTCGCGTAGTGTGACAGCCCGTTTACAGAACGTTGTGAGTACGCCAGAGACACCCGGAAGGTGTCGGTTCAAAGTACGGCTAACCTATGCTGACCTACCCGTAACCTATGGGTAACCTATGCCGGCGTACGCCTAGCGTACGTCTGGCATATGAGCAATGTATGAGGCATACGCTGGCATAGGTTGAAAATTTTGAACAGGCACAACACTTTTTCAGCAGCTCGGCGAATGACAACGTATGAAGAGCGTATACGGCGTATGACCAACCTATGACGCGTATGACAGCGTATTGGTAAAAAAACGCATACGTCGGCATATGCTACCGCCATAGGTCGTAGTGTGACAGACCCATTAGACAATTTCACTGCAATCGACATTAAATACAAATGTATGGCGGAGCGCCACAAAGTGCCATAATCAAGCAGCATGTTTTTATAGGTGGAAAGTGAGTCTAAAATGTTGGGTAAGGGATACGACTTGGCCAGGCACCAACCAACACCCAACTTCCAGTGCGTTATGCTGAATCCGTGACCTGGCATGACGGGTCACAGGTTCAGCCGTTGTGGAAGGACCAGCGGAACGCGGAATACCTGTAATTGACTTACGAAGTGCAGCTGAAGTCATCGATTTTGTCGGCGTAGCAGAGCGGCAGGACGAAGACGAGGGAGAGCAGAGGCAGCGTGTACGTGCGGTCCAGGAACCAGAAGGAGCAGAAGACGGCGCCGAACGACGTCTGCATCACTGTGGAGGGGAGGGCACACAGGCACCAAGTAGATAACAGTACGGTAGTTGTTGGGGTTTTACATTCTGGCAACATCTAAGGTCATATCAGGATAGGCACAGACTTGTAGCAGTGCACACTCCTGGTGACTATATAGTGCTGCCCAAATGGGAAATCAGGCCACCGGCACCATGACCCGATATCCCCCTCAGTCACATTATCTTGACACTAAGCCAACCAGTCCTTTCCCTATCCTAATAATGCCAAGCGCCTGGCTAGGAAGCGACAAGTATCAATTTAATAGGTGAGTGGCTTGACTCGACCGGGACCGAACTCCCAATCTCCCGCACGCGAGGTTTGCGCTCTACCGACTCGGCAACCGCGCCCGATTTCATGTACTAGATAGAGGTGGGTGTCTTATGTAGGTGACGTACCGTCGTCAAACTGGTCGGCTATGATGACGAGCAGGGTGATGCAGGTGCCAAAGTTGTGCACCAGGATGAAGCCGTTGCACACCACCAGCCCAACAGTGCCCGTGTAGTGTTCAATCACATCCTGTCGACAGCCAATCAGCAAGCAGGACGCGCATCAGTCAGTGTCTGTCCCTTAAAGTTCCATGAACCTTCAAGGTTTTTTTTTAGCATTTACTTTTTAATTGACATTTTAATTGATTTAAAAAATTGATTTTAATTGATTTAAACAATTGATTTTAATTGAATTGTAAATTCAGTTTCAATTTGTTCATTGGGTTTCTCTACTCCGAATCAGTAATGTTAATATATAATATATTCCTATTATTTTGCATTCATCATCATCACCACCATCATCATCGTCATCATCATTATTATTATTATTAGTAGTAGTAGTAGTACATGTAGTAGTATCGATAGGTTGACAATTAACGCGCTATAATTGCATTAACCTGCATTGTCCCACGTCCACTGTTTTGTGTACAATGTCCCAACATGATCAGTCCAATGAGGATGAATGCGGTAATAACCTGTAAAGTAGACAATAAAACAGCGGCAATTAGTGTACACAACTAGCACATTACGGTAACGCGCGGGACTACATTTTTTGTTGGTTTTTTTTGTTGGTAAATATGTTTATTCTGCTGAATAAGTCTTTTGTCAGTGCCGAAGCACTGGTCTTCCAGCCATTTTTCAATTCAGGGTTATTTACACAAAAGGTATATAGAATAAGGTGTACAATACTTGTTGAATAGACAATTTGCACCATGTAACACAATGAAATTCTGAAACCCAAAAGTTCCATAACAATATGGTACCTGCTCAGATATCAATCATTTAAAGCTGCATAGTCCGATCAAAGCATAACAGGTTTAACATTTTTGGAGTGTAGATTAATTGATTAAGCAGGAGAAATTTCAATAGGGAATGAGTCGTCTTCCTCATTTCACTGCTCCTTTCCCTATCCTAATAATGCCGAGCGCCCGGCTAGGAAGCTACAAGTATACATTTTTAAGTCATTGATTTGACTCGACCAGGGTTCGAACCAATGATCCCATGATCTAACAAAACCGGTGACGGACGCTCAACTCATTCGGCCATGCCGTCTGGTCAATTTTTCAAAACCAAAATGTCAAAACTAAAACAATTATGTAGATTTGATTCTAGATATCTAACTTAGATACTGGTGCACTTAGTAAGCATTCATTGCGACAAAGCTATCGACATGCTAAGTCAATTTAAATAGACCCTATTGCTGCTGAAGCCTATGACGTCCGAGTTTTGGTATGCTTGTTAAAACTAATTTGACTTCAAATATCTCGAAATTGGCCATTTAAAAAAAAGAAGTTACTTTAACCTAAAGTAACGTAGCAGTGCACACTCCTGGTGACTATATAGTAGACACAAGTAGTCTAATGTATTTATCTCAGAAATTGACAGAAACTTGAAACAAACAGGAGCATCATGCCTAGTGTGATACTCGAACGCATATCTCTGCCATTCCGGGGCAAGTGTCCCTAACCAGTAGCATATCTAGGATTCCTGTTGCAATCAATCAACCCATCCCTACTTAATAATGTGGCATTTTGCGTACCCACCTTTCACATAGGAAGCCTGGGGTCTTAAGCTAAGATTCCATATACGTGGTATGTGGTATGCGGCATGCGAATGCGAATGTAGTATATGCGGAATAGATATATGCCAACCCCCAATAGCCGATGTTTACCTTTTGTGCTGGGATATGGTTAAACAAAAAAGCACACCAACAAAAAGTTACCCATGACATTTTTGGGGGTTTTTCCTCCAAATCTGTGAAGGAAGATCAAAGTTACTATTGTTTTCTATGGCAAACGCAGCAGTATTCGCATTCGCATTCGCATTCGCATTCGCACTGATTGGTCCATGGGTCGATCCATTTGCCGCATTCGCATTTGCATTTGCATTCGAATTCGCATTTGCATTTGTATTCGCATTCGTATTCGCATTCCGACTTATGGAAGCACCACTATTCATTTACATGCTTTTCGATTCTTTGTCTATTTGCATTCGCATTTGCATTCGCATGCCGCATACCGCATATAAGGAATCTTAGCTTTAGTGATTCGGCCACCGCGTCCGGTTGGTGTGGTGGACGAGTGAGGTGTGACTCAATACAGGACCATGAGGAGTTTGCACACTTGGACTACTTACCATCTGGGCGGGTAAAGCCCACTTTATGCCACCCCCATCTATGAAGGAGCGTGGGAAATTGAGCAGCCCCACCCCGAGGATGACGTTGGTGAGGATGAGGGCCGACACCCACCATGATGTGCCTGGGGGATGAGACCCACAGAGCTTAATTCTGAACTCTCCATTGAAAAAAAACAACTATTGTTGGTAAATATGTATATTCTGCTGAAGAAAGTTTTTTTGTCAGCACCAAAGCACTGGTCTTCCAAGATCCAGCCATTTTTCACTTCAGGATTATTTTCATGAAAATAGTGTATAGTCAATAGAATATCGATGTATTAAAGCAAGCTAACAATGACTGTTGAATACACAAATTGCAGCATATAGCACAATCGATTTCTGATTCTTACAAACAAGTTCCACAACAATATTGCAACACTATTGTCATCTGACTACATCAATATTAGTCGGATAGAGGTGAGTATTTTGATGGTATTTAGAATGAAAGAAGTTATCTCCTGTAAAGTTATCTCTTGGTAAAGTTGTCATAAGTTTTAACATACTTACATAGGACAAGGGTCAGTTTGAGTTAGACAACGAGTATATAATTATAAATGTTAGTTCATTAGGAATACTCTAGTGCTGCCCCATCGTGGTTAGCTATGCGGGTTTGTTAGTTGCAGTTCGCTGTTTTATGCTAGGTACACACCTACCGTTTTTCCACACCCACCTACCGTATTCGATCTAAAATTGCCCAAAAGTCTTGAGGTGTGCACTCCCCTAGCACACCTACCGATTGCGATTCGCGACTTAAAACTCAATTTTAGGGCTAAAAGTGCTTCCTTATGATTGCGATTCGTGATTCGAAAAATGAAACGGCCCGTTTTCAGTTTTAAGCGGGTCGGGTCGGGTCGCGAGTTTTAGTGCGCGAGTCGTAAACGGTAGGTGTGTACCTAGCATTAGTGTTGATAATTATAATTGTACCTATGACATCCCACACCGGAAACGAGCCATAGCTCTTAATCTTATGTGGCTGTCACACTACGACGACAAGCCTCGACGACAGCCCAGCGACAGCGACTTCCGGTCTGTCGTCGAGTGTCGTCGGGTGTCGCCTGATTGTCGCCTGACTGTCGCCTGATTGTCGCCGCGACACCTCCGCATGACCTCCATTTTCTCGCCTGTCGCCGGATTGTCGTCGGCGTTTTGGACATGTTGAAAAACTTCGACGACAGGCGACGACAGCCGATGTCGCGGCACTGCCACGGCACTGTCGCGGCACTGCCGTGGCACTGCCGCGGCACTGCCGTCATCTACTCATCAAAGAGTCGGAGGTGTCTCTGTGTGTGTGTCTCTGTGTTTCTATGTGTGTGTCTCTGTGTGTGTGTCTCTGTGTCTGTGTGTGTGTCTCTGTGTGTGTGTCTCTGTGTCTGTGTGTGTGTGTCTCTCACTCTCAGTCTGACTCTCACTCTCAGTCTGACTCTCACTCTGACTCTCACTCAGTCTGACTCTCACTCTCAGTCTGACTCTCACTCTCACTCTCAGTCTGACTCTGACTCTCAGTCTGACTGACTCTTACTCTGACTCACTCTCAGTCTGACTCTCACTCTCACTCTCAGTCTGACTCTCAGTCTGACTCTGACTCTCACTCTCAGTGTGACTCTCACTCTCACTCTCAGTCTGACTCTCACTCTCACTCTCAGTCTGACTCTGACTCTCACTCTCACTCTGACTCTCACTCTCAGTCTGACTCTGACTCTCACTCTCAGAGACACAGAGACACACAGAAACACAGAGACACACAGAAACACAGAGACACACACACAGTCACACAGAAACAGAGACACACAGAGACACACAGAGACACACAGACACTGTCGTCCCGCTGTCGTCCCGTCTGTCGTCCGGATGTCGACCGGATGTCGTCCGATTGTCGTCCAACTTAGCCCAAATTTGCATATGTCGTCGTGATTTCACAAAATCCCAGTCGCCGGGCTGTCGTCACCCCCTTGTCGTCCTAGTGTGACTGCTACATAATAAATCTCACAAATCTCACTATCTCTTTGAATATATATACACAAGTAAATTGAGGTTTATTTGTTTGAGTTTATGTCCTGGCATCATCTACCATCATATCAGGACGGGTACCGACTTGTGACAGTGCAGACTTATGGCGACTTTATAGCGCTGCCCCAATGGGAGACCAGGCCCAATTTCCCATTCAATCACATTATCCTGGTTCTGAGCTAACCACTTCTTGACCTATCCTAGTAATGCTGAGCGGCAGGTTCGATATCGATTCTCTAAGTCATTGGTTTGACTCGGCCAGGATTCGAACTCCCGACCTTCCGCACTGAGGTAAATTACGGTTAAATAGATCAGTTTGGCTGCTCAGATAAAGTGGCCTTTTTAGCATCACCTTAATCAACTGATGAAGTTGATAATCGACATGATTTATCGACTTACAGAGTAAAACTAGTTCTCTCAGAGGTGTCAAGCAGCCTAGACCGACTGGGCGGATAAGGACGGGGGGGAGGGGCTATCAAGGGCGATCCTTGTTCACCATTGTTTGGTATACAAGTATACGTAATTATGTTATTCAGCCCGGTAGAGGTGACTGAGCGGTCTGGCATACGGGTAAGTCTGTAGCTAAGTAGGAAAACCTCGCATATACTGCGCCGGGCTTCGGTCAGCTGATGATAAACTCATCCTATCTCACCGGCCATTTTGTTTTCATGAAATGTAATAGGCCCTGAAGGCCAGCTAAAATGTGAGGAATCTCAACTTCGCTGACTCGACTTATTCTTACAAAATACATGCACACACATGCAGGCTGTAGGATTTCACAGTAACGATCGTTACCGGTAACGTGTCGTTACCGTGCTGGGGAAACTACGAAACCGAAATTGTATTTCCCATGATATTAATAAAATGCAAGGCGATTAAAAAATTCTTTTAAATTAAATGCTACAGACATTTGTTTCCATTACATTGTAGATGATTAAAGGTATATATGTACAATTTCTGCACAGGTGTGTTCAAAATATAGTCCTACTAAATTACCTATCACCAATTTTACAGAACCGAAAAACAGTTACCCATGGCTTCCCATGAGTACCATGCATGCATGGAACCCAACCACAAGTGTTTCCCATGAAATCTGAAACCCTCCAGCCTGTATATATATATATATATATATATATATATATGTATATATAGCATATTACTGCATTACATAACACCCAAACGCATTCACTGAACTCTGAAGATGGCATTTGTTGTTGAAATGGTGTGCAAACCGTATTTAACCAATCAAAGAATCAATCAAGAAACCAATCACTTAAAGGCCCTTACTCGGACAGGACCAGGTTGCCCACTAAAGCCGTGTTTACACGGCCAATTGTAAAGCGAATTAGACAAAGCGATTTATATGAAGCGAAGTAGTGGCGCGTTCACACACGGAGCGGTTTAATGCGGAAATCGATATCTGCGCATGAGCACCACGAGAGAGTGTGGGTTCGACCTAGATCTGTTTCGACTGAATTGTATTGTTTTGGAACGGTCAAAACTTCTGCTGGGCAGTGAAACCCTAAAAATAAATGATGAAAAAAATATCTGTGCACAGCTAGCACTTTCATAGAACAAATTTACTGGAAAGTCAACAAACTCAGGTCTCGACTGTGACGTCCTTAATCCGCCGTATCTAAACCGCTACCATTTACACAGGCAATATGGGCCGACTTAAGCTAGTTCGCTTCATATAAACTACCTCGCGAGGTGGTTTACATAAAGTGAATCATATGAATCGAATCAGCCCTAATCCGCCTCAGAGTCGCATTTACACGGCGAATGTGAGGCGAACTAGGCAAGGCGCTTTATTTGAGGCGTTTTAACTCGCCCGTGTAAATACGGCTTTAGATCACTTTCTCGACTAACTGTTTTTACAACCATGTTTCAGCACGCTAAGTATTAACTGATTGGCCGCTTCTTGATTGCTTAGTTGCATTGTCTTGATTGCTGCAATGACATGCCTTCTTCCCACCTTCCCATACTTGTCAACCTCTTGCTGTGTGGATGACAACATGAATGCTGTGCCCATATAGATCTCCGATTTTGAGAGGAGTATCCATTGTGGGTGAGAGATCTCTGGTGTTTCATATTTGTTGACCCACTTCCCGTTTTAACGTGTCTATTTATAGCTCGGGGTCAAATCTCCACCCGTCCGTGATACCATTGTTATCCCTTACCTGGATCTCAGCGGTCTAGACCTTGGGTTTCTGATACCGCAAATGCTCCATACATATACATATATATATATATATATATATATATATATATATATATATATACGTATATACATATATACACACATATATATATATATATATATATATATATATATACATATATACAGATATATGCACATATACACATATATATATATATATTTCTTGACCCACTTCCCGTTTTAACGTGTCTATTTATAGCTCGGGGTCAAATCTCCACCCGTCCGTGATACCATTGTTATCCCTTACCTGGATCTCAGCGGTCTAGACCTTGGGTTTCTGATACCGCAAATGCTCCATACATATATATATATATATATATATATATATATATATACGTATATACATATATATACACACATATATATATATATATATATATATATATATATATATATACATATATACAGATATATGCACATATACACATATATATATATCTATGTTACTTGTTAGCTGTATATATATTGGCTATTGTTTACGATATATGTAATTGTTATTTGGCTAGGACTAGGTGGATATGTCGATCTATATATATATATATCCATACATATATATTTACATGCATATACATATTTGTAGATATATATGTTTATTCTGTAAATCTATTTTGTATTGTGTATGTGTATACTGTATGATTAAATGTATAAATGCATTATACATATCAGTAAATGAGTCAAGTGAGTACATATATATATATATATAATATATATAATATATATATATATATAACACATATGAAGAGTCCAGGGGTAAAACCCTGTAAACCCCATTCCAAAAATGTAATTAAATTAAGAGATTTTTACCTAAGGGTAATTTTAATTCTCACAAATTCCACTTTTCTTGTGATGAAATGGCTATGGAGCCATTGCTCACCGGCACAGATTACATGGAAGCTGAGGTTTGGGAAGACATGGCTTTTATTTGGGCGTCTCTGCCCCATTATGAATTCAGTCTTATCAGAGGGCAGTAATGGCCGACACAAAGTCATGATAAATGACCAGTTAAGGGTATGAGATGTAATATGGGAACATATGAAACATCACATAGCAAAGTAAAATGTATATATATATATATATATATGAAAAGAAGATTTAAATCAAAGCAGTTTAAATCAGTGATGAGAAATATTAAATAACAAGTATAATTTTAAGCATGGTTAAATGGTTGACCACATTGATTTGTGAATTGCACTGTTGTCAATTCTGTGGCAATTATGAAAAGTTAAATGTCAATGTCCTTTTGGATTAATTTTTTTAGTCTTTTCGATTTGTTGTTTGTTAAGTTTTGATTGATTGTGCCAATCATTGAGCAGGGGTGGGTGGGTGGGTGAATAAGGTGTTTATAGATGTGGTCAGTCGGCGAACCTGTTGCTGACTGACAATGTTGCAGAACTAACAAGCGAGTTCATCAAAATTTCCTCACTGAAAGAGCTGGGAACACTTGGAACAGACTACCAGCTGATGTAGTGAACGCCCCAAGCTTAAACTCTTTCAAAGGACACCTCGATAAGCACTGGGTAATTTACCACTACAGTCAGCGCTCGGCGGACGAAAACGATAATTTCACTAGGTCCCACTTAGACAGGCCAAAGCTGCTAACAGGCATTGATGCCTAATTTCTTAAACAGAAGAGGATAAATATAAGTATAAGTATAATTATAGGTATACATATAAGTATAAGTATAAGTATAAGGGTGTTGGGGAGTCCTGGGCTACATATTATGTTGTGATCTGATTGGTCGATTGGAGTGGAGGTGTCTGGCTGATTGTGTGTTGTGATTGGTTGGCATGGGGGGGGGGGGGGGTTAGTGTGTGTGCCACCTCCCCTGATGATTGGAAGGTCCCCCTGCAAGCCCCCCTTCCCCGCAAGGCAGGAGGGGGGGGGGGGCGTGTCAGCTTCGCGGTCCATGCACCCAGCAATGAACCCGAATGAGCGTCCCCACTCATTCCAGACAATGAACACAAAAATAGGACTGTAGAATAATTAACTTTTTGCAGGTTGTTGTGACATTTTTTATCACCTACCTCTCACATTGATCTATTACGGATCGCTTTAATTAAACACAAAGCAACAACAACAACAACACGAACTAACCTCGAACAACTTCCAACTTGACATAATTCCTCACGCTGAAGCTGGTGGTTATGGAGACAGAGAGGTGTCGAAACCTTGTACTGCCGACGGAGCTGTCCCGCCAGTCCGGCGGCATGGCCCCCAGGGATACGGCCCTTCGGCACTTGTGGCGGGCCCCGGGCGGGCTGCCCGGCGGGTTGCCCGGCGGGTTGCCCGGCGGGTTGCCCGGCCCTCCGCCCCGCCCCACCGCCAGCAGCGGCTCCCGCTCCCGGCGCAGTGACAGCCGGTCCGCAAGCTCCGTGTCCGCCCGCAACCGGGCCCCGCCCACCATGTTAGTTACTTAATGAATTAAAGTCCCGCAAACGCAGTGGCAATAGAACCCAGTGTTCTCGCGTTGCCTTGTCCTCGTCGTGCGCCTGTTGATGTTGTCTTGGGTGTGATGATGCGGTTGTTTGATACAAAATTACAAGTGTTGTGGTTAGGCAGCAGACGACGGGGTGACTGTCAGGACGCCGGCCGACCAGAACGTCGACCCACCTGACTCGCTCTTTACGCGGACACTGTGCGCACCCTCACCGTTGTGGCGCGTTACGGTGTCCATTTTGTTGGTTTGCTTGTTTAAAGACCCCTCAGCACAAACAGTAGGCATCGGCTAATTGGGGTCATTCAGTGGTTAAACCTAGCAATTAAAAAAAAGATTAGAGCACAGAAATGTATGCCAAAAGAGCTTACAACTGTGCTAAAAACACATACATGTGGTATATGATAACA
The DNA here is from genome assembly GCA_030323885.1 of Branchipolynoe longqiensis. Taxonomy (NCBI): domain Eukaryota; kingdom Metazoa; phylum Annelida; class Polychaeta; order Phyllodocida; family Polynoidae; genus Branchipolynoe; species Branchipolynoe longqiensis. Next base: position 79,134,317 of record CM059187.1, read on the forward strand.
AATCAAATCAACAGTGAACAATTTTTCAAGTTAAAAATAGAAAATCAACGTTTGGTTAAAAACCGCTTTCCCTAAAATTTGTCATGATGAGTTGTGGGTGGAATCCATCACACATGCACAGTCAGTATGCACCAGCAGTGTTCACCGTGAGGTGAATGGTCCCCAGCCAAAATAAAACTATGCCGCAAGAACGTAAGACCAATATGACGAGGTGTCGGGTCCAAGGATACTACTGAGGAAACCAATCATATATTGCCCTATTCTTGCTTACCATTGCATGTATAGCCCTGGGCCCGTATGTATGGAGCGGTGTTAGCGAGCCAAACCGCGGTTAGGGCGGGATTTCTGGTTTTAGCGCCGAAAAGTCGCTATGCATGGAGCAGTGTTAGGCCTAACACCGTGAGTTTAAAGTCGGAGATTCTACCCCCACCCCGTAGCAGGTTTACAGCAGTGTTAGTGTACGGTTAGTGTCAGGATGGAGCCCAAATCTATTCAATGCTATCATATTTAACAGAATTAAATTCGCAATAAGTGAAATTTCATCAAATTAACCCTAAAAACGAAGCGATATTAATGCTGCCGCCGTATTGGTGGTGATATTAATATTGTCGAATCGACGAATGTAAAGTAAACAAATCGCCGTCGCCGCATCGACGTCGCTATCCATACTCTCGTCGGCGCCGCATCGGCGGCAATATATTAGGCCCAAATCTATTCAATGCTATCATATTTAACAGAATTAAATACGCAATAAGTGAAATTTAATCAAATTAACCCTAGAAACGAAGCGATATTAACGCTGCCGCCGTATTGGCTGTGGTATTAATATTGTCGAATCGACGAAGGTAAAGTAAACAAATCGCCGATGTCACTATCCATACTGTCTCCGCCGCCGCATCGGCGGCAATATATTAGGCCCAAATCTATTCAATGCTATCATATTTAACAGAATTAAATATGCAATAAGTGAAATTTAATCAAATCAACTGTAAAAACGACGCGATATTAACGCTGCCGCCGCATTGGTGGTAATATTAATATTGTTGAATTGACGAATGTAAAGTAAACAAATCGCCGCCGCATTGACATCGCTATCCATAGTGTCATCGCCGTCGCATCGGCGGCAATATATTAGGCCCAAATCTATTCAATGCTATCTCATATTTAACAGAATTACATACGCAATAAGTGAAATTTGATCAATTTAACCCTAAATTTTAACCGATATTAACGCCGCCGCCGCATTGGCGGTGTTATTCATATTGTCGAGTCGAGGGATTTCTCAAATCTATAAATAACTTCACATTTAGCTAACACAAACCGTTTAAGTGCCCATGCATCCGGCGTGACATAGTTCTCGACGCCGCCGATAACCGGTGGTAGCTACCCGGTGTTAGAGGCTGAACACCACATGCCGCTAACACGGCTCCATGCATATGGGCCCTGTTTATGATGACTAATTTATGCATATAACTAGAAGTCAGCAATTACAAAAAGGTCAAGGTTCCCGTAACTAGCACCTGCCTGCATTTGACAATTTAACCTTCTCTCCATTCACACCAACATTGTCCTGGCATAACACGTGTCGTATTATCGGATGGACAATCAAATGAGTAAAATTCAGTGTGTACATTGAACAATTGTTTGCACACGGCATTGTTGTCAATACCACCCCCCTTCTGCACACATATTTGAAGAAAAAAGACCGACTAAGTGACTAGAAATTCATTGGGGAAGTGGCATATATTCTACGACATTGCAATTGTAGTAGTCTGCATTGAATTCTCAGGCAACGAGCCACCTAGATGTACCACACCCTTCAACAAATAAATATATCGGAGCACCAATCTACAAAGGTAGTGTCATGTGGAATGACCTCCCTATCAGAGTCAGAGAAACAGAAACAATACTTGCCTTCATATAGAGCCCACCTGGTTATTCAGGCCCTTGAACGACTACTGCAGTAATTACTAGCAAAGCCCTGAGCTCCTGCCCCCCCCCCCCCCCCGGCATCCTCGCTTGCTCTCCTGTGGGGGTTTTCCCCCCTACCACCCACCCCAATGGGCCCCCCTCCCCTGCCACCACCCTTAACCATCATGAACAAACCATCAACACACCGAACATCGTACAAAACTATCAATCTGTTTAAACACATTGAACATTACATAAGACAGACAAAATGTCTTGTCAACTATAAACTTAGCTTGTTTTATAAGAAAAAAAATTTAACCCACAATGATTGTTTGAGTTGCCCCGAGTATACATCTTCTACTCGGTGCTGCTCCCCATTTTTGCATGAACCGCAGTGACTGGTGCTGTAAATTATACAGCAGGAGCCACTCCCTTAATTCTACAGGATCTGTGCTGTGACTAATACAGCTCTGACCAAACTTAGATTATTTAGAATGTCAATTCCAATAGCAAGATGGCCGGAAGACCAGTGCTCCGGCGCTGACAAATGTCATATTCAGATAAATAAATACTTTACCAAAAGAAAAATAGGTAGGCAGGGATAGGGTGATTGCTTCAGGGAGCCCAGGTACTGGCATTTTTAGCACGGTAGCCTTGGAATGGCAAGAATTGTGGGTTCGAGTCCTCCTCTAGACGCATTTTCCCCCAGTCTCATCACCACCATGACACAAAGAACACTCGATGTCGTTTTACTAAGTCTGCCATCTTGGTCTTCATACGAATCGACGATTAAAATGCATTTTTTCCCACAATTATTATGATCAAATACGACGAGTCGTAATTTGCATAGTTTCGACTACTATGTTGTCGAGGAGATATTTAGGGCCGAACCATGGTCTGATGGTCTCTGTTGCCAACATGCAGCTATTAGTGTAATTCAGCTCTTATAGTGTCTCTCCTCGGTGTTGAACGCTCGGGAATACTGACAGACCTTAATTTCACTTAAAGTAGATTTGAAGGTTTCTTAAAATGTCTTATAAGTTATAGCCTATGTAACTCCACCCTTCGTTTCCATATATCACATCACATACTTACTACTAGTAGTACTACTACTAATAGGCATGGATGACTCAGACTCTATCCAGACCTATTCAGGTTCAAAATTAATACCCTATTCTAAGTGTGATATTTCATTAAGATACATAGAATATTCATATAAGGAATACATGATGAAATCACATGATCAGATATGTAAAGCATTCACGGGTAATCAGCATAAGATACAATATCGAGAAACTTCGATTTATGCGATATTTGAAAACATGATAATCGTACAGCACAGAGCAGTCATTCTGTCCCCACCCACTTATTATAGTTTGCTAAAATGTGTGTACTCACACCCATGTACTAGGTGGGTTACTAGCACTCCGACTAGGTGACATCTATGGGTGTGATAACAATTATCTCCGATAGGCTGGGCAACATTTTGTTCGTCTGTTTGGGTTTTGCGTCCTAACAACAATTCAGGTCATGTCTATTTATAACCCTGCCGTTCGCACCATGACCCAGTCTAGTACTGTGTTTATATATACACTTGAGTAAACCAGTGCCATCCACTATGCCCTGCTTATTATGCCTAATTTATACCCAAAAGTCAGGAATTACAGAAAGCTCACGGATCGCATTTACTACCGTTCAAATTCTGTGCCAGTTCACCAACACGCAGGGTTTTACAACACCATTACTTACTGTTCTCGGATGTTCAAACCCACTACACGCTTAACCCAAGAATGCGTCGCAAACCTCAGTTGGTTTGCAATTTTCGGAGACAATTTATCGATAATTGCATGTTGCTATTTTATAGGTCATCCCCTCAGTGATAACTGTGCAATGCTCCTAGTACACTGACAGTGCAGTGTTCGATAAATTGTCACAGATATGCTGGAATTGTTTGGATTTTGAGTGTCCGACAGATTTTTAACTCAGCACTCGCAGGTGGCGCTAGCAGCTGACCCGGTAACTAATACAGTTATAGGTAGTTTACACAAATATGTGGAAACACCACTGGGGCATAGCAGGAATTTTCTAAGGGGGTTTGAACTTCATGAGATGATACCGTCACCCCCCACTCCTGTCTGTTCTTGTTAGCATCATGTCGGTCCATTCGCGTCGCGTCATGTCATGTCGTATCATGTCGCGTCATGTCACATCGCGTCTACACCACCCCCACCCCACCCTCCTGTGAATCAAGGATAATAAATATACACATTTCATTTTCACTATTTATTCATATGTAACCTTTCTGAAGTACATGTAGTGACTGGCAACATACACATGATGGTCAGTGATGTCTTCATGATGGGGAATGACACACTTGTTGTTTCTTGCAGTGCCATGTCGGGTGTTTTGGGCAGACTGGTGGGCCCATGTATGTCCATCTGCTTTTGTCATTTGTGCTGCCAGCAGTGGAGTGCACTATTGATGCTGCCTGGAGATGGGAGGTCATCTTTGTAGTACTGCAGAAGGGGCTTCAGTCTCTCCTTGGCATCACTTAAGCCCCAGTCACACATAGCCGGACGAGCCCCGGATTTTGAGCCGGACCACCCATGGACCAATGGCCCGGACTGTCCCGGACCGCCACGGATAAAATCACTGTTGTCGTCGATTTTTGCCTCACAGTCACACCTTCCCGGATGAGCCCCGGACCAAAGGCCGGATTGCCCCGGACTGCCCCGGACCACCCCCGGACTGCCCCCGGAACGACCCTGGACGAGCTCGGACTGGGCTGGACCGGCCCCTGACTAACCCGGACGAGGCCGGACCACCCCCTGGACTGCCCGGGACCACCCCTGGACTATCCCGGATCACCCCCGGACACTCTGGGAGTGATCCATGCCTAGGCCGGGGGTAGTCCTGGATAGTCTGGGGATGGTCCGGGTCAAACCGTGGCTCAAAATGACTCCGGACCACCCCCGGACAGCCCCGGTCCACCCCGGACCACCCCCGAATTACCCAAACCACCCCCGGACCACCCTCGGACCACCCCCGGACCGATCCCGGATCATGCCGGATTGAGCCCGGATCGTAAAATCCCCCGGACCGCCCCGGATGTTTTAAACATTTTAAAACATCCGGGGCTGAGCCTGGACGGCGCCGGATGAGCCACGGATCAGGCGCAGCGGGGGTCACCACGGACGACCCATGGACGAGCCACGGATCGCCCCGGATCGCCCCGGACCACCCCGGATGGCGGTCCGGGGCTCGTCCGGCCCCTGATCCGGGTAGGTGTGACTGGGGCTTTAGTGGCCGCGTCACCAAGATCACTGGCACCAAGCAGAGGCCTTGTAGTGCTGCCACCTGGTGGTTGTTGATCAGGAGATGATCTAGAAGGGGGATTGTGATGACCCTCTTGTACTTTGTAGTATTCGGTAGGGGTCTATCTTCTTGGTAGAGCTGGCTTTACCCCAACGTCTCTGCACATCTCTGCCACCTCTCTGTACCATTCTGCATGACTTTTTTTCTTCATTTTCTGAGATGAATATATTAGGTTGATCATTATAATCCACCTTTATTTATTTTGAAGTAATTTTTATTTTAAATGACTAGCTTTTTGATGTATTTGAAGTGCAAAGCTTCCAAATTAAATTTGCAAGCCCGCCAAAACTTCTGCAGTAACATATTCTATTAAATTGCCTCAGCATTCCCTTCTATGGGGCGACAAATGCTTAATAAGTGCACCAATATCTAAGTTATATATGTTGATTGATTGATTGATTGGTGGTTGTTTTACGCCGTGTCAGCAGCATAGGCCATATTCACGGCGAGAAATGTTTGTTTTTTGTTCAAACCATCGCTTTTACATGTAAAAGCAGACAATCAATGATGTGCCAATAGACACTCATTAAATTAGAAAGCTCACAATCATATATTTGTGGTCAAGGGAAACAAATTCCCATAGAAAAAGAAAAGTTATATTAATAATTGATAGAATCTATTTAGTAAACTATATGAGGTGGTACAGTCCAGCTGCCCTCAAAAAGGCTAAAATGTTTTCCTGTTTTACCTTAGTAAAAAGGTCATGCATACTGTCTGCAGTGTAGAACTGTTATATATGTAGAATCAAATCTAGATAATTGTTTTGCTTTTGAAAAATTGATGTTCTCATCGGACTATGCAGCTTTAAGGAATAATGAATGACATGGGGACACATTCAGTTTGCTCTTTGAAATCATGTCCGCACTTGGATGCTTTCATTTATCAAAGGAGTCGAGATACACAGGTGCTACTCTAAATAACACACTGGGGATGATATAGACAATTGGGATTTTATCTTACGAGAAGGCTTCCATATACACGCGAAAGCACACATTGGAAATATTAGGCCTACTGTGTTCGGTCTACTTGACATTTACACTCCTGTGCTCCAGCTACCTCAGGGGTTTTCTTAATATCACATTTTATGCTGGCCGTACACCTGTTGTCATTTTTGTGTGTTTTTCTTTGGTAGATCCTGGCAAGATCTAAAGCCGTGTTTACACGGGCAATTGTGAAGCGAATTAGACAAAGCGATTCATATGAAGCGAAGTAGCGGCGCGTTTACACGAAGCGAGTTTGAAAGTGTTTCGGCGACCGGGAACCAGCAGCCTTAGTGCTGCCTGTAGCCGGCGAGCACTGCTATTTGTTTACTTTACACTCGTCGATTCGACGCCGATGTAGCTGCTACGTTAATATCGCTTGGAATTTATGGTTAATTTAATTAAATTTCATTATTTGAGGATTTAATTCTGTTAGATATGATCGCATTTAATAGATTTCGGCCTAATCGGGCCCTAAGACTGCTGGGCACCAGCGATTAGTTACTGCTCCATCTGTAGCTGGCAAGCGCTACTATTTTATACTATCACCGCCCGGGAACCAGCAGAATCGCTTCATATAAACCACCTCTCAAGGTGGTTTACAAAAAGTGAATCATATGAAGCGAATCAGCCCTAATCCGCCTCAGAGTCGCGTTTACACGGCGAATGTGAGGCGAACTAGGCAAGGCGATTTATATGAAGCGATTTAACTCTCCCGTGTAAACACGGCTTTTGGCAATAACACACTGACACTGGTGCTGGCAACATACATTATTCAATGAATAACCTAGGTTTAATAACAAGAATTATAATTGCGGAGTTCAGGCGCAAAACCCTATAAGCACCAACCCAAAAATTGAGATATACATTGGAGTTTAACCTTGAAAAGGTTCATTTTTTCCATTCATTTTTTTGTTTGTTCATTGCTCCATAACCATTTCATCAAAAGAATAGTGTAATTAGTGAGAAGTAAAATTACCTTCAGGTAAACATCTTTTTATTTTAATTCAATCTTTGGCTTGCTGTTTTCGGGGCCTTGCACTTGAGCTCTTCAAATATGTGCTTCTATAGCCATGTTTACACGGGCAATTGTAAAGCGAATTAGACAAAGCGATATATATGAACCGAAGTAGTGGCGCGTTTACACAAGCGAGTTTGAAAGTCTGTCGCCGACCGGGAACCAGCAGTCTTAGTGATGCACCTGTAGCCGGGGAGCACTGCTATTTGTTTAGTTTACACTCGTCGATTCGACGCTGATGTAGCTGCTACGTTAATATCGCTTGGAATTTAAGGTTAATTTAATTAAATTTCATTATTTGAGTATGTAATTCTGTTAAATATGATCGCATTCAATAGATTTCGGCCTAATCGGTCCCTAACACTGCTGGGCACCAGCGATTAGTTACAGCTGAGCCTGTAGCCGGCGAGCACCGCTATTTTACACTATCGCCGACCGGGAACCAGCTGAATCGCTTCATATAAACTACCTCGCAAGGTGGTTTACATAAAGTGAATCATATGAAGCGAATCAGCCCTAATCCGCATCAGTGGTGCGTTTACACAGCGAATGTGAGGCGAACTAGGCAAGGCGCATTATTTGAGCCGTTTTAACTCGCCCGTGTAAACACGGCTTATATTTACACCCCGGGTAAGAAGTGTTGAGTCCTTGCACTTTTACAACCCAAGTCAGATTCAGAGAACGTAGCCGGTATTTGAGAAGTAAATCCACAACAATCAATGGCAGACAATTCGCTTAGGGCGTGCGGCCTACATTTGTCAAACCCTCTTTGATGGGTCGCCCAACATGTTCAGCGTTGCATGACATTAACATGGGCGAGGGTTGGGTGTCATGTATGATTTTTACGGTTGACTGAACGTGGTGGCCGAATCGGCTCTCCGTGGGGAAGGTCAGGCATTCAAATCTCGGTCGAATCAATCCAATAACTTACTAAATTGATTCTTCTCGACTCCTAACCTGGCGCTCAATATTGCTAGGAGAGGGCAAGGACTGGTTTGCTCAGTTACTGGATAATGTGACTGAGTGGGATATCGGGTCATGTCTCCCAGTGGAGCAGCACTATAAAGTCACAATGAATGTGCACTGTCAGAAGTTAGTATCAGTATCCATCCTGATATGAACCTAGATGTCAATATAGCATAAACCACTGTCGTGTTATTTGATCAAATGCTGTACTGCTTTGTCGGGGAGTGGAGGTTGGGAAAATAGTACTCTTCATAAAACCGCGCAAATGTTGAATATGTGAATCTCCCCACGTAGATTGCATAGAATAAATAAGTGTTCTCTGCAGATATCACGTGATGTGTCACAGGGATTTACTTCATTCAGGCGAGTTATACCAGACAGAGGGTTAATAGCTGATCTCCTCCTAATTCCTCAGATTAACTGAACTAGATTACAGAACGTCATAGCTATACTAGTTGTATTTTATTAATAGTTTCACGCGCAACCGGGAATCGAGAACTGCCCACATAACCAGACAGCATATTGGTATCGCCGAATGATTGAAACACGATTATGTGCTTGTGATTGAATAACAATCGGTACATGGCTGATAGGAATGGGGTAGACAGATTAATCAACTCGGGTCACCCGAGCCACTTTTTGGCGCATGCGCACATCCTACAGACTCGGGTTGAATAAACGAATACGCTTCTCCACACTCGGGTGGAAAAAATGGTGACTTAATCTAAAACTTAATAATTTTTTGTATTAACTGATACAAGTACATCAAAATAGGATTTAAAGTATTTTTTGATTGTATAAGCTGACAATCTGGGTTATTAAAAAAAAGCAGCATTAAAACAACATGTAGGACTTGCACTGGTAGCTGTTATCCTACAGGTACCAGTGCAGATGTGATGTCATCGCTCCTAGCAAACCCCAGCCAAGAGGTGGGTTAATGGGGTCGGGTCGTTTTGCACATGGCACATGTATTTGTCGACTCCACTCGCGGTGTTCGATTTGAAATTCTGACGACTCGGGTGACCGGAGTCGCCCGGGTCGTGTTAATCGATTACGGCCGTGGGCAGTTACCACCCAGGAGCCTCAGAAAATTAAAAATAATATAATATCAGGGAAACAACATGATAATGTCAGGTTTTTAATCTTGACAGTAATTTTCATTGCGTATACAGTAAAACCTCTCTAACCGACCTCATCCACAGATCGACTAGTCCCCTATATCGATCGCTTTATTTGGGTCCCAAGAATACCATTGTAACCATATTCTAATTCCCAAACCGACCACATCCCTAAATGGACCACTTAAAGTCGGTCCCAAGACCGGTCGATTTAGAGGTTTTACTGTATATATATATATATATATAAATATATATATATATTTGACATGAACAATTGTTCAGGTTATCATCGGCTTCTTTACCTTGCTTGCTACTCATACGAATCATTTAGCAACCATGGATAACCCTATCATTTTGTTCTGGACAAATCGGATGAGTGCTGGCAGACGCGTTGGTTGTTGGAGTTCTACATTCTGGCAACATCTAAGGTCATATCAGAACGGGTACCGACTTGTGACAGTGCGCACTTAAAGCTACTTCATAGTGCTGCCCCACTGGGTTGGCTGGTTGTTGGAGTTTTGCGTCATGGCCGAATGAGTTGAGCGTCCGTCTCCCGTTTTGGTAGATCGTAGGATTCGAACCCACGTGTTCGAACCCTGGTCGAGTCAAACCAATGACATTTGACACTTGTCGCTTCCTATCCAGGCGCTCGGCATATTTAGGATAGAACATGGACTGGTTGGCTCAGTGTCAGCATAATGTGCCTCAGTGGGATATCAGGTCATGGTGCTGTACTTGAACTTGAAGGGGATACTGCGTCAATTTAATAGAACCTGTTACCGCTGAGGCCCATGGGATCAGAGAGTTTGGACAAGAATTAATCACGCGAACGAGGAGCCCATGTTATGGAATTTTATTGAATCAAAGACATGTAAAAGCAAGTAAGTAATATCGGATCAATATGGTTTTAGGTAAAGTTCGACTCAGGCCCTCAACCCTTCCGTTTTGACTGTTCGTTTGATGGGTTGGGTGGGCGGCTGAGTTGCGGTGGCCTGGTGTTGATCGTCTGACTGCCCGGTTGGTAGTGCCAGGAGCGGTATGGTATGGGGTGTTCGTAACCTTACGACGGTTACCGGTTGCAGAACTGCAACATTTATAGAGAGGCTCCGATAAATCGGCCCAGTCTTTGGTTAAGACATGTCTTCTGCGGGTGAAGTGGTCTCAGAGGAAGTGTTGTGAAGGCTGGGGACATCCTTCAAGACGTAGTGGCGGCGGGGCGCCGGGTGGGCAGCGGATCTCTCCGTGCCGTCTGTTTGTAGTAAATCTGTATGGTGTCTGTAGTGTAGCACTTGCATCCGGTCAGCAGGGGTTCGAGGAAGGCGGGCAAAGGTGGGAGCAGCGGTCGTTCCAGCAACAAGAACCAGACAGAGAAATGGTAAAAAGGTCAAGAGCCCCCCCCAAGAACACAACAACCCTGGTTAGGGGAAGAAGTGAGCCTGGGAGAAATCGAATGGGCAGATCTAGGAAAGAGAAATGAGGAGAGTTGAGTCAAAGGCCCGTGCCTATCTGCCCTATGGTAACCAACCGGCGAGCCATAGACACGGACAGAGTAAGGGTAGAAAGTGAAAATGCCGGCAGGCACCCCCTCCTGGAACTCTTTTCAGACATATCAAGGAGGTGTCCAGCCGGCGGAGAGGTGATAGAGAGAGGTGTGGACGAGGTGCGGTCCGGATAGCAAGTGTGCCAGGAGCAGTGAGCTGCTCGTTTATATAGGCCAGGCAGGGTGTGGGTCTCGCAAGGCGAGATCGTGACGTCAGAGTCTCGCGTAGTAGTTTTGGCTGTCTCCGGCAGGGTTTTTAGTTCGTGAAGTCTAGTTCAGATGGCGCCACCGTCGGGGTAGAGGGGTGGGGGGAGAGGGAGTGGGGGTGGCTGTGGGGTAGGGTAGGGGTGAGGAGGAGTGGGTAGTGGTGCAGTAGGAGAGGGGGTCATAGGGGAGGGAGGGTAGGGCTCCACGTACGCATGTAAATTATCCATGTTGGTAGACCATCATGAACCATGCACAAATTAATTTGCCATGGTAACACTTCAAATATCTCTGAAGTTAGTAATTCTAATTCAAAGTTTCTTCAAACTAATGTACTGTAGTAGTAGTCCACACATGACCCTCACCACTCTCTGGTGGCAGCAGGGACTAGGCTGACCTCTGTTGCCCTTCTCAGACAACAGGTGGCAGCAGGTGGGCCAGAGGCAGTCCCCTGGGTGGACTGCCAATCTGTGACTGGCTGCTGGCCACCCCGAACACTGAGAGGTTACCTGTGGCCGAGCTGGTCAAGGGGCGGGTCACTTGATGCTGAACCGATGACTCTGATGTAGTGGAAAGAAAATAAAACCTGAGAAGCTGAAATGGATTAACTCTCGTTCATTCCATTGCCGTCGCCATCCGCAGAATTTCTGCCCAGACATAAAATGACACGGCCTTTCACAGTAAAGTTTTTGTTTATTTGTTGTTTTATATCCTAGCAACAGCTACGGTCATATCAGGACGGGTACCGACTTGTGACAGTGCGCACTCATGGTGACTTTATATTGCTGTCCCACTGGGAAACCAGGCCGCCAGCACCATGACCTGATATCCCACTCAGTCACATTATCCTGACACTGAGCCAACCAGTCCTTGCCCTATCCTACTAATGTCGAGCGCTAGGCTAGGAAGTGACCAGTATCAATTTTTAAGTCATTGGTTTGACTCGACTAGGGTTCGAACCCACGACCCCACGATCTACCAGCACGGCAGACGGACGCTCTAATCATTCGGCCATCCTGTCTGGTCCCTCACAGTAAAGTAGATTGTAACAATCAACCTATATTTATCTCAGAAAATGACAGAACCTCAAAACTATCAGACAATGCAACTTAAAGATTCAGCATGATCGTGTCTATATATATGTAATTTAATTGGTCTTTCAGTGAGATTTTTTCACCAGGCCATTTCATCTATTATATTTTGGCATCAAAAAGATATGTTTTATGGTAACGAGCTTGGAGTGGTGCTCGGCAGGTTTGTAGTCTGTAACCATGTTAACCACATTAACCAGCTCTGGCGCCTTTATTACCTACTGGATGTTCTTCTCTTGTTCTTTTGCTGGTGTTTTCACATCACTAGACTTAAAACCGGGCAGGGATGGAGGGGGTGGGGCATTTCCTGCCAATTATGTTATGCCATGTGATATTGAATAGTATCTCAGCTATTCATAACTTATAATATATTTAGTGATATGGACATGTATTAGAATTGATTCTATTTAAGACTAATCATGCTAAGCCGTAAATTGAGATTATTTCATAAAGCCCAGTCATACCTTCCCCGATCAGGGGTCTTTTCAAAATGTTTAAAACATCCGGGGTGATCAGGGGCGATCGAGGGAATATTGCAATCCGGGGTTAACCGGCATCATCTGTGTGTGATCCGTGACTCATCCGGGTTGTCCGGGGGTCATCCGTGTCTCGTCCGGGGCAGTCCAGGTTATTTTATACTCCGGAAGTAGTCCAGGGGTTGTCTGGGGGTTGTCCGGGGTTGTCCGGCTCCGATCCGTGGCTCATCCGGGTAGGTGTGAGAGCGAGGCAAAAACTACCAAAAATAGCGATTTTATTCGGGACCGTCCAAGGTGGTCCAGGGGAGTGGTCCGGGGGCTGTCCGGCTAAAAGTCCAGGGCTCGTCCGGCTATGTGTGACTGGGGCTTTAGTAGTGGAAGGTTGTTGCAGTTACATTCAGTATTAAAAAGTCACATAATCCGATAATTCTGAGTTTTCGCAATAGGTTTTAAATCGATACATTATGTTGATCCTTATAATTTACCTTTCTTAAATTTGGATTAATTAAACAAAAATGCTGGTCAAGTAATTAAATTTCGAGATGTTTGAAGTGAAGACATTCACAAGTAGTTGAGGTGTTCACACTGAAATGCTGGACATGGTAGGCTTGTACGATGTGAAGCAGTGACAGCTTCAATTTCTATTACCCCATCTTTATTGCTATAAATACTAATTAAATGCAGCAGTATCTAAGTTAGATACATCTGATCAAAGATAGCGATGTCCTTTGGTGTCGAAAGTTACATGGTTTCACTTGATTAATCAATTTTAAAGAAACTTTATACAACAAGATTGGACACGAAGACCGAATTGGTAAGAACACAAGATTCCTCTGAGAAGGTCCGGAGTTAAAATCCAGGCAAAGTCAAACCAATGACTAGCAACATGTTCATTCTTCCTACCTGGCCTGGCACTCAGCATTTGTATGGTACGGCAAGGACTGGTTAGCTCGATATCACGATAATGTGACTGAGTGGAATATTGGGTTATGGCGCCAGCGGCCTGGTCTCCCAATGGGGCAGCACTATAAAATCACAATGATTACGCACTGTTTCAAGTTGGCGCCCGACGTGACATACCCCTAGATGTTGCTAGGACACCACACCTCGACAAACAACCTTATACAACAAGAACCTCATATTTCGCTTTCTGTTTATGTGCGATGAAAGTCGGTATAATTGTGATACCCTTCTGTAACATCCAGTTAAAGACATCTGATCAAATTAGTCCACGCCTAAACTCTTGACCTTTCATCTGAAGGTCAAGGAGGGTGGAACTCTGAATCGGTGGCCTTTGCGGCTTTATTAGGTTGTACAAGGGCTGTTTTCTGGAGGTCGTGATATTGGCTGAGGTGGTTATTGGCCCGACAAGTTGAGCTGAGGAGCAATCTTTCCCGCCAGCAATGGCAGGGGTCAGCCAACTAACTGTCCATCTACATCACCTCCCACCCCCTCAGTATGTCTACTTCAGCTCCCCCGTCAGTCCGTCACCTCCCCCCTCAGTCCGTCTACTTCAGCTCCCCCCCCCCCCTCAGTCCATCTACATCACCTCCCCCCCTCAGTCCGTCTACGTCACCTCCCCCTCAGTCCGTCTACATCACCTCCCCCCTCAGTCTTTCTACTTCACCTCCCCCCTCAGTCCGTCTACTTCACCTCCCCCCTCAGTCCGTCTACTTCACTTCCCCCATCAGTCGGTCTACTTTACCTCCCCCCTCAGTCCGTCTACTTCCCCTCCCCCCTCAGTCCGTCTACTTCACCTCCCTCCTCAGTCTGTCTACTTCAACTCCCCCCTCAGTCCGTCTACTTCACCTCCCCCCTCATCCGTCTACTTCACCTCCCTCCTCAGTCCGTCTACTTCACTTCCCCCCTCAGTCCGTCTACGTCACCTCCCCTTCAGTCCGTCTACTTCACCTCCCCCCTCAGTCCATCTACTTCCCCTATCCCCTCAGTCCGTCTGCTTCACCTCCCCCCTCAGTCCGTCTACTTCACCTCCCCCCTCAGTCCGTCTACTTCATCTCCCCCCTCAATCCGTCTACGTCATCTCCCCCTCAGTCCGTCTACTTCACCTCCCCCTCAGTCCGTCTACTTCAGCTCCCCCCTAAGTCTGTCCACTTCACCTCCCCCTCAGTCGGTCTACTTCAGCTCACCCCCCCTCAGTCCGTCTACGTCACCTCCCCCATCAGTCCGTCTACTTCCCCTCCCCCTCAGTCCGTCTACTTCCCCTACCCCCTCAGTCCATCTACTTCACCTCCCCCCTCAGTCCGTCTACATCACCTCCCCCCTCAGTCCGTCTACTTCACCTCACCCCTCAGTCCGTCTACTTCACCTCCCCCCTCAGTCCGTCTACATCACCTCCCCCCTCAGTCCGTCTACTTCACCTCCCCCATCAGTCCGTCTACTTCACCTTCCCCCTCAGTCCGTCTACTTCACCTCACCGCTCAGTCCGTCTACTTCCCTCCCCCCTCAGTACGTCTACATCACCTCCCCCCTCAGTCCGTCTACTTCACCTCCCCCCTCAGTCCGTCTACTTCACCTCACCCCTCAGTCCGTCTACTTCACCTCACCCCTCAGTCCGTCTACTTCACCTCCCTCTCAGTCCGTCTACTTCACCTCCCTCAGTCCGTCTACGTCACCTCCCCTTCAGTCCGTCTACTTCACCTCCCCCCTCAGTCAGTCTACTTCACCTCCCCCTCAGTCCGTCTACTTCACCTCCCCCTCAGTCCGTCTACTTCACCTCACCCCTCAGTCCGTCTACTTCACCTCCCTCCTCAGTCCGTCTACTTCACCTCCCCCCTCAGTCCGTCTACTTCACCTCCCCCCTCAGTCAGTCTACTTCACCTCCCCCTCAGTCCGTCTACTTCACCTCCCCCCTCAGTCCGTCTACTTCACCTCCCCCTCAGTCCGTCTACTTCACCTCCCCCTCAGTCCGTCTACTTCACCTCCCCCCTCAGTCCGTCTACTTCAGCCTCCCCCTCAGTCCGCTGCTCACCCCCTCAGTCGTTCTCACCTCCCCCCTCAGTCCGTCTACTTCACCCCTTCCCTCAGTCCGTCTAATCACCTCCCTCAGTCCGTCTACTTCACCTCCCCCCTCAGTCCGTCTACTTCACCTCACCCCTCAGTCCGTCTACTTCACCTGCCCCTCAGTCCGTCTACTTCACCTCCCCCCTCAGTCCGTCTACTTCACCTCCCCGCTCAGTGCGTCTACTTCACCTCCCCCCTCAGTACGTCTACATCACCTCCCCCCTCAGTGCGTCTACTTCATCGCAGTCGTCACTCCCCCTCCTCAGTCCGTCTAAATCACCTCACCCCTCAGTCCGTCTACTTCACCTCCCTCCTCACTCTGTCTACGTCACCTCCCCTTCAGTCCGTCTACTTCACCTCGCCCCTCAGTCAGTCTACTTCACCTACCCCCTCAGTCCGTCTACTTCACCTCCCCATCAGTCCGTCTACTTCAGCTCCCCCCTCAGTCCGTCTACTTCACCTCCCCCTCAGTCCGTCTACATCACCTCCCCCTCAGTCCGTCTGCTTCACCTCCCCCTCAGTCCGTCTACTTCACCTCCCCCCTCAGTCCGTCTACTTCACCTCACCCCTCAGTCAGTCTACTTCACCTCCCTCCTCAGTCCGTCTACTTCACGTCCCCCCTCAGTCCGTCTACTTCACCTCCCCCCTCAGTCAGTCTACTTCACCTCCCTCCTCAGTCCGTCTACTTCACCTCCCCCCTCAGTCCGTCTACTTCACCTCCCCCCTCAGTCCGTCTACTTCACCTCCCTCCTCAGTCCGTCTACTTCACCTCCCCCCTCAGTCCGTCTACTTCACCTCCCCCTCAGTCCGTCTGCTTCACCTCCCCCTCAGTCCGTCTACTTCACCTCCCCCCTCAGTCCGTCTACTTCACCTCACTCCCTCAGTCCGTCTAAATCACCTCACCCCTCAGTCCGTCTACTTCACCTCCCCCCTCAGTCCGTCTACTTCACCTCACCCCTCAGTCCGTCTACTTCACCTGCCCCTCAGTCCGTCTACTTCACCTCCCCCTCAGCCGTCTACTTCACCTCCCCCCTCAGTGCGTCTACTTCACCTCCCCCCTCAGTCCGTCTACATCACCTCCCCCCTCAGTCCGTCTACTTCACCTCCCCCCGCAGTCCGTCTACTTCACCCCCTCCCTCAGTCCGTCTAAATCACCTCACCCCTCAGTCCGTCTACTTCACCTCCCTCCTCACTCCGTCTACGTCACCTCCCCTTCAGTCCGTCTACTTCACCTCGCCCCTCAGTCAGTCTACTTCACCTACCCCCTCAGTCCGTCTACTTCACCTCCCCATCAGTCCGTCTACTTCAGCTCCCCCCTCAGTCCGTCTACTTCACCTCCCCCCTCAGTCCGTCTACATCACCTCCCCACTCAGTCCGTCTGCTTCACCTCCCCCCTCAGTCCGTCTACTTCACCTCCCCCCTCAGTCCGTCTACTTCACCTCACCCCTCCGTCCGTCTACTTCACCTCCCCCCTCAGTCCGTCTACTTCACCCCCTCCCTCAGTCCGTCTAAATCACCTCACCCCTCAGTCCGTCTACTTCACCTCCCTCCTCAGTCCGTCTACTTCACCTCCCCCCTCAGTCCGTCTATGTCACCTCCCCCTCAGTCCGTCTACTTCACCTCCCCCTCAGTCAGTCTACTTCACCTCCCCCCTCAGTCCATCTACTTCACCTACCCCCTCAGTCCGTCTGCTTCACCTCCCCCCTCAGTCCGTCTACTTCACCCCCCCCCCTCAGTCCGTCTACTTCACCTCCCCCCTCAGTCCATCTACGTCACCTCCCCCTCAGTCCGTCTACTTCACCTCCCCCTCAGTCCGTCTACTTCACCTCCCCCCTAAGTCTGTCTACTTCACCTCTCCCTCAGTCCGTCTACTTCAGCTCCCCCCCTCAGTCCGTCTACGTCACCTCCCCCTTCAGTCCGTCTACTTCCCCTCCCCCCTCAGTCCGTCTACTTCCCCTACCCCTTCAGTCCGTCTACTTCACCTCCCCCCTCAGTCCGTCTACATCACCTCCCCCCTCAGTCCGTCTACTTCACCTCCCCCCTCAGTCCGTCTACTTCACCTCACCCGCTCAGTCCGTCTACTTCACCTCCCCCCTCAGTCCGTCTACTTCACCTCACCCCTCAGTCCGTCTACTTCACCCCCCTCCCTCAGTCCGTCTAAATCACCTCAACCCTCAGTCCGTCTACTTCACCTCCCCCCTCAGTCCGTCTACTTCACCTCCCCCCTCAGTCTGTCTACTTCACCTCCCTCCTCAGTCCGTCTACTTCACCTCCCCCCTCAGTCTGTGTACTTCACATCCCCCCTCAGTCCGTCTACTTCACCTCCCCCCTGAGTCCGTCTACTTCACCTCCCCCTCCGTCCCGTCTACTTCACCTCCCCCTCAGTCCGTCTACTTCACCTCCCCCCTCAGTCCGTCTACTTCACCCCTCCTCCTCAGTCCGTCTACATCACCTCCCCCCTCAGTCCGTCTACATCACCTCCCCCCTCAGTCCGTCTACATCCCCTCCCCCCTCTTTCCGTCTACTTCACCTCCCTCCTCAGTCCGTCTACTTCACCTCCCCCCTCAGACCGTTCTACTTCACCTCCCCCCTCAGTCCGTCTACTTCACCTCCCCACTCAGTCCGTCTACTTCACCTCCCTCCTCAGTCCGTCTACTTCACCTCCCCCCTCAGTCTGTCTACTTCCCCTCCCCCTCAGTCCGTCTACTTCACCTCCCTCCTCAGTCCGTCTACTTCACCTCCCCCCTCAGTCCGTCTACTTCACCTCCCCCCTCAGTCCGTCTACTTCACCTCATCCCTCAGTCCGTCTACTTCACCTCCCCCCTCAGTCCGTCTATGTCACCTCCCCCTCAGTCCGTCTACTTCAGCTCACCCCTCAGTCCGTCTACTTCACC
Source organism: Branchipolynoe longqiensis (assembly GCA_030323885.1). Taxonomy (NCBI): domain Eukaryota; kingdom Metazoa; phylum Annelida; class Polychaeta; order Phyllodocida; family Polynoidae; genus Branchipolynoe; species Branchipolynoe longqiensis. Next base: position 79,152,911 of record CM059187.1, read on the forward strand.
TCCCCCCTCAGTCAGTCTAAATCACTTCCCCCCTCAGTCCGTCTACTTCACCTCCCCCCTCAGTCCATCTACTTCACCTCCCCCGCAGTCCGTCTACTTCACCCCCTCCCTCAGTCCGTCTACTTCACCTCCCCCCTCAGTCCGTCTAAATCACCTCACCCCTCAGTCCGTCTACTTCACCTCCCCCTCAGTCCGTCTACTTCACCCCCTCCCTCAGTCAGTCTACTTCACCTCCCCCCTCAGTCCGTCTACTTCACCTCCCCCCTCAGTCCGTCTACTTCACCTCCCCCTCAGTCCGTTTACTTCACCTCCCTCCTCAGTCCGTCTACTTCACCTCCCCCCTCAGTCCGTCTACTTCACCTCCCCCTCAGTCCGTCTACTTCACCTCCCCCTCAGTCCGTCTACTTCACCTCCCTCCTCAGTCAGTCTACTTCACATCCCCCCTCAGTCCGTCTACTTCATCTCCCCCTTGGTCCGTCTACTTCCGCTCCCCCCTCAGTTTGTCTACTTCACGTCACCCCTCAGTCCGTCTATTTCACATTAACCAGCTCTGGTGCCTTATTACCTTCTCTTGTTTTTTGCTGGTGTTTTAACATCATTAGATTGAAAACCGGGCAGTGATGGAAGGGGTGGAGCATTTCCTGCCAATTATGGTATGCCATGTGATATTGAATAATATCCCAGCTATTCATAACTTATAATTTATCTAATAAATGGAAATGTAATAGAATTGATTCAATCTAGCAGTAATCATGCTAAGCCGTGAATTGTAGTTAGTACTAGAAGGTTGTTGCAGTTACATTCAGTATTAAAAAGTCACATAATCTGATAATTTTGAGTTTTCACAATAGGTTTTAAATTGATACCTTATTTATAATGCCCGGCCATGTTTGGGACACCAGATAATACTACAGAAACTCTCCCCTTCATATCACTTAT